>OW386293.2:118064899-119314899 GCA_936432065.2 Rutpela maculata | reverse complement strand
TTGGGGCATCTGGGGCATCCTCGGTAACTTGCTGGGTGGGCACCCTGGCAATTTGCACATTTGGCTGGCGTGTCCTTGGTCTTTTGACAGTCAGAGGAGCGGTGGGCCTCTCCACATTTGACACATCTCGGCTGTGCAGTGCACCTTCCTTGTGCATGGCCGAAACTTTGACATCTGTGGCACTGCGATATGGTCTGCTTGGCTCGCTGTTTCTCCGTCTTGACCACAAGGTAACAGCAGCGGTTTACTGCCAGGATGTTTGCCTGGGCCGGGGGGACCAGGACCAGCATGAGGGGTATTTCTTGCTTTGTCCTCCGAGATGACATCCTCTGGACTGATATTGGTGAGAATCCTTGTCGTTCTAGGTCTGCTTTTACTTCTTCGGTGCTTACGCCAGTGGGGATGCCCCGGATTACTGCTCTCAGCATCCTCTCTTCGGGCAGGGCGTAAGTGTGATATTCACGTTGTTCCTGCTGGAACAACGTGGTCAGCTTTTTGTGGCCCTCCTTGGAAGCGGGTTCTATGGCGATGCCCTCCCTAACCACCTTGGCTTTGTTGAAGCCTATCCTAGCGTTGTGGATCCTGTGGGTTACTTCCGTCCAGGATTCTTTGTTTCTCAGTACGACAGGGGGCATCCGGGGGTTTTCGGGGGCCTCGGCGTCCATGGCCGTCGCACTGCCATCCTGGCTGGTGGATGGTTTATCCTGGCTGGGGGTTGGCGTCTTTTTTGTTGTGGGGGGTGCCTCATCGTCACTGTCAGGGACGGTCTTCCTTTTCAGGGCTTCTTTCATCTCAGGGGCCTTCATGGTGTTGTTGCAGGCCCGGAGGAGTGACATTAGCTCTTCGTGCTGTTTGCGGCCTTCTTCTATCTGCAGTTCCGCCTGCTTGCTTTGATTTAGCATCTGTATGGTGAGATGCTCTAGCTCTAGCTGAAGATTCGCTATCTGGGCCCGTAACATCCTATTTTCTTCCTCGAGCCTCGATTTTATTACATCTCTGTCGTCTGCTTGTGACCTCACTGGGGTTGACGCTCTAGACGAGTCGTCCGTCTCCATATCCATGCTTTTGTCCGAGTTTTTCTTCCTCGGCATGTCGTCCTCTTGTTTACCTAAAAAAGAAAAATGGGAAGGAATCGGGAAGGTAAAAACACAGTGTCCCCAGGCGGGGGACTTTATTTATCTTTTATATATCAGCGTCTTAATAAAGACGACTGATATTTCTCCTCTTGCACTCTCTGTGGGGCTTCCACTTCGCTAGTTCGCTTCGCACTGTCTTCAACTGCACACTGGAGGTCTGCACTCGTCGACTGCCACTTGAACTATGATGACGGTATTAGGAGGAATGCATAGATTTAGTAAAATATTTCGCCGCCAGGCGGTTACCGATCGGCTTTGGGTACACTATTCATTGTGTTCTGTGCTTTGTAGTTTTGATGTGTTGAAATAAGTTTGTTTATTTGAAAACTACAGAAAATGGATAGTCTAGGTGAATTAAAAGAAAAGCTTGGCATTTTTAAAGAAGTAGTAAACAAAGATGCACAGAAAATGAGGTTATGTTGCAGTACCCAAACGCGACTCTGACGCCGCCTACATGCATTCGGTCTGTAAAATGTTTTGAACACACTAGATGGGCTTTTTTGTAATTTGAGAGCAACTATCCACTTTCTTCTAAAACTGCTGCATACTGGAAACTGGTGAAACTTTAAATTTTTATTTTTTCTCTAATAGGAAGTGCATTGAGGCACACAAAAATTGCTTGGCATTTTTAAAGAAGTAGTAAACAAAGATGCACAGAAAATGAGATTATGTTGCAGTACCCAAACGCGACTCTGACGCCGCCTACATGCATTCGGTCTTTTGAACGTATTGCCAGGGCCGGCCTTTGGAAGCGGGGGCGCTTTCGTGCCCTGCACGAGGTCGCCATATTCCAGGGGGCGCCGCCAAGAGCCTAGTATAGGGGGCGCCACGAGGTTAATATACCTTTTTTTCGAGTAAAATTTATGACGAAAAAATTTTGTTTTGTTTTGGATTTTACCTTCCCCCGCTCATCAATTTTGAGATGAGGACGAAAAAATGTTTTAATGTCCTACAAGTCTGTTATTTTACAATAACCACCCCATTTTGAGATACATTAAATGAAAAATAACGCCCTAGGGTGTTATGAATATCTATAACGCCCTAGGGCATTATACAATTATAATACAACCTAAAAGAAGGAAATTATGATAGCGTTATTGACAAACAAAGTGCGTTGCTATGCAACGGCGGCGTTTACAAACAATTTTGATTTTTACTCTCTTTTAAATCAAATCGTTCTGAACATAATAGATGTCAAATTAATAAATCGTAAATGTCAAAAAAAAAATCGGATTAAATAACAGACTTGCAGGACATTAAACGTTGAAGGCACCACGGGTGTTATAGGATAATGACGCCCTCGGTCGACGTACACTCCCTCGGGCCAGAGGCCCTCAGGATTGTACACTGCCGACCTCGGTGCGTTATTATCCTTATAACACCCTTGGTACCTTAATAACTATTTCGACTTGACCAGAAAAATGGGCGCCTTTTAAAATTGCGCACGAGGGCGCTTGAGGAATTAAGGCCGGCCCTGCGTATTGCTGTCGGGGCATCTCGTCTAGCGCATTATAACAAACGTTCTACATAAGTGGGGGATGGACACATGACTTCTACAAAGAGAGAGCAGGAGACCATAAGAAGATTGAATTCTCTTTCTACTGCTGATGTAGTGGTGGAAGTGTCGATTATCTTGGAGCATAATCAACACCACGGTCAATAAACGATACGGTTGCATCAATCAGCAGCTTTAGGACGAGAGAGATGCGGGGGGCGGGAAATCGAATGAAAGAGATAGACATGTCTGATTTCCGTGCAAAAGACAGAGACAAAGATGCTTGTAATGTCTACAGGTGACGTAGGCTGTAGACCCTACCGGAATCTTTGTCTCTGTCTTCTGCACGGAAAACAGATATGTCTGTCTCTTTCATTCGATTTCCCGCCCCCCCGCGTCTCTCTCGTCATAAAGCTGCTGATTGATGCAACCGTATCGTTTATTGACCGTGAATCAACACCACCTAGAGATTAATCTCTAGGTGGTTGTTGATTCTATGCTGTGGTAGTGTTGGTAGTTGTGATGGGTAAAAGCAGTTATTTTTTAATAACAGTTTTAACTGCTACTGCTATTTTGAAATAACAGTTTAAAATAACTGTTTAAAAATAACAGATCGCTGAGAAGTACCGCATGCTCATACCGCAGCGCGCAGTTTGCAAATGTTATTTCAGAGACATTATTTTATACATCATGCTGCTGTCGCAGCTGCTTATCTGTTATTTTCTCACCTGTTATTTTCGAACAGAAATAACAGTCTGTTAATGCTATTTACAAATAACAGTTATAAAATAACAGGTTGTTAAATAGAAACTCATCTCTAGTTGGTAGTGTCGCCAAAAATCGTTCAATCGACGTTTGTCAACTTCGTCAATCGTCAAGTTTACGAAAAATATAAGGTTATAGTCAAAGATTAGTGTTGCTAGTTTTTATTTATATTTATTTTCTCAATAATCATTACATTAAAACATGGAGACTATTTTGGAGCAACAACGTCGGTACCACGAAGAAAAGGAACGTTTAATAGACGCCATGGTTAAAGAAATGTTGCACAAAAAGAATACTGTGAGTATTATGATTTAGTTTTTCTGCACATAAATATATGTTGTCACTTTCAGTATCGCGAAACAATAAACTCGGATCACCGTCTAAAATACCTGTTAGATAGGTACATGACTGCTACAGATCGGTTGATAGAACTGTATGAAGATAAGGATGGTCAACGTAAAGCTGAAGTGGCTGCCCTAACAGGACCTAATGAGTTTCAGGAATTTTACAGCAGGTTGAAGCAAATAAAGGACTTTTACAGAAAACATCCAAATGAGGTGAAAGATTTGTGTCTTATGTTACTAATAATGTCTAATATGACAAAGTATAGACCTTAAATCAATGAAACTTTTGTAAGAATTCCACTTTAGGTCAATAAGTTGAACTTAGTTTGGATTTCTTGTTTTAGTTGTTGCAATTCAGAATGTTAAGGAACATTCAATGTTGAACCAAGTTTTTATAGCTATTTTATATTTTATAGATTAGCGTACCTATGTCTGTTGAATTTGATGAGTTTGCCAAGGCTAGAGAAAATCCTAATGAAGATATGGCCAGTAAGTTGACAAACTGTCTAGTGATATATTTGTTATTTAAAGCCTGTTAATTTCCAGATTTTGTTGAGTTTACCGATGAGGAGGGGTATGGAAAATATTTAGATTTGCATGAGTGTTATGAAAAATACATCAATTTGAAGGGTATAGAGGTATTACTAGCTAAAAAACGCTTTTTCGTATATGTTTTATCACTGATTACAAATGATCTTTCAGAAAGTTGATTATATAACATACCTTGGCATGTTCGACCAGTTATATGACATACCGAAGGAAAGAAAAACCGGAGAATATCGTAAATATTTGCTATGCCTCATAGAGTATCTAACATGGTTTGTGCAACGGATAAAGCCTTTGATGGACTTGGATGCTGACTTGCAAGAAGAGGTCATCCAAGTTTTCAGTAATTGGGACAGTGGGAGCATTCCAGGATGGCCGGTAAGTTTTTTTTGCAATTAATATAGCTTTATAAGCTAAATTATCTGCTTGGAGGTAAAATAAACTTTAAATAACCACAAACAATTGATTCACTTCTAAAGATATGTGATTACATCACTGCACATACCGTAAGGTATAGTGTATTCCACAAATAATTCAGCGATATAAAAAAGCACGCAAAAAAGCATAAAGGACGCCGACCGCTTCTAGTTACTGTACCGCCCACCGGTCCGGTTTGACAACGTTACTCCACGTTGACCACACACATTTTATTCCAACCTATCATAATTCCAGTAGAGAAAATTTCAACCAATTATATTCAGTAGGAGTGGCCTACATTTTTGTTCGGAAATATATGACCATTTTTTTGTGAAGATAATAAAGAAGCCGAACACTTTTATGGCCTTTTATGTAAATAGACTAAAATTGATACACGGTCAGCATCCTTTACGTTTTTTTGCAAGCTTTTTTATATCGCTGTATTATCAATGGTACAAACTATAGCTGGATTTGATTTACCTATTCTCATTTATAGAAAGAAACGGGTTCTGCTTTAGCCAATGTAGGAGCACATTTGGACCTTTCTGCCTTCTCCAGTTGGGAAGAATTAGCCTCTCTTGGTCTAGATCGTCTTAAATCTGCCCTTATGGCTTTGGGGTTAAAATGTGGAGGGTAAGTATCCAATAATAAATTATAGAATTATGTAAAAATATTTAAAAATCTACCACACTCTACTAATGCTACAAATTTCCTTTGTGGCATTATTGATAGATGAAAGGCAGTACAGTTTCCGCAAGAAAAATGTTTAAGAATAATAATTCAATGTAGGGCGTATGCATTGTAGAGGATTTGACAGCGATTGGAGGGCATATAACTGTTGAGCATGATTATTGTTCTTGCAAGGTAATGTGGACTGTAATTAATCTGTCCACTGGCTTCAGTTTTAAACCTTTATTACTTTCAACACATTCAAACAAGTAACATCGAGCCCTAGTTAATTTAATATCTACTAAAGTTTCTAACAAAATAAATTTCGTGGGTTTAGGTGTGCTTTAGACACCCAATCTCTTTGGACTGGTCGCGATTTATGTCCTCTGATTTTGCCACCTGGCGCACATGTGTAGCACATACAACTATCCAGATCCGCAATTGTATCACTTCTAATAAATTATGATTTAACAATAACCTCAAACAGTTTACATCAAAATGTAAAACAAAAAAATAAGACAACTTTACAAAAAGTAAATAGAAAGATTGGGGCTGTATATGCTCTTTAGAGGTATAAAACAATTAGATTCACTCAGTCACTGTTAAAGCCAAGAATGTTAGGCAACATACTCCAATCTCTCATACCCTCTATGTGTGCATGCACCTTATACTCAAGATAAAAATTGCACGTTAAATATTCCTTGCAGGACATTGGAGGAAAGAGCTCAACGATTATTCTCAACAAAAGGAAAAGGTTCACTAGATCCTTCCTTAATGACAAAAAATAATAAAGGAAAAGCCAGCAAAGAAAGAGAACTTTTACGTCAAAGAGAACTGGCGACGCTAGAGGCGCAAATATACAGGTGATTATTTTTTAGATTTGCTAATTAAAACATTTTTTTGAACATTCTCCTTTAGGCTTGCAGATTTAGTGGCTCCACAACGCGGTGCAACCAAAGAGAACGTACAAAGGAAGCAGGCTCGAACGGACGGTGAACGAGATGATAGTGAGAATGAAGAAAGCGAGGATGACAGTCCTGATGAAGCTGACGATGACGTTCCTTATAATCCCAAAAATTTGCCTCTAGGATGGGATGGAAAGGTAAGTTTGAACAAATATTTAATATGGCCTGTCGGTTTACTAAAATAAGGTACGTTATAGTTATTGAATAAAATAGGTTCTCACGTGTTAAATTTTCACCCCCATTAAGGAATAAACTGAACCATATTAATAAATACATTTTTAATATTTGATTATACAAGGTGGGGCAATAATGCGTCGGACTTCGATATGTCAAGTTCTACAATAGTTAGAAATTTAAAAAAAAATACAAGTAAACTAGATAAAAAAGTCTATAACCGGAAAATATTTTCGAATATACAGGGCGAGCCAAGACGAAATTACAGGATCAAGTGCATTTTTTTGAAATGAAATGCTATGTATATCGGCACATTTTCTGAAGCCTCTTTTTAGACTCTATTCATTCCTTTTTTATTATTGACTATCTCCCAACCACTTGGATGTAATTAATTTTTTTGTTGAAATTATGCCATTTGCAGATGCATATTGAAAAAATCACCAAGGTCACAATTATGGGCTTTAAAAAAAAATTATGTGAATACTAGTTAAGAGACATCTAATTAATGTTTTTGAATAATTTTTACTTCCTAAAAATATACAGAATGGCAAAAAATTTTTTTTCAATTAAGAACTTTTTAAATTTGAATTATCTAAATTTTTTTCAAATGGAACAGCCTGTATATTTTTCGACGATGTGATGTAAAAATGAAAAACGAACATTTTTTGTAAGTACTTCCCTATGGCTAATTGCAACCATTTTCGTTTTATTAGGCAATAAGTATAAAATTCAAGAATAAACCTAAAAAATACAGGTTTTTTCAAATAACCCAAGCAGCAATTTTAGTAGTTTCTACGTAGTAGTTGCCATTAGAGGAACTTTAAAGGTTTCCGCAACTAAGGATTGTTACGTAATGGGAACCATCCTTCTACTAAGCATTCACCAAAATGGGGAATAATAATTACGTAGCAAGTTACTATTCCGGTACTTCTACCGTTACCGTGTCGAGGACTAGGTTATTACGTAAACGGGATGTAACCAAGTAGTAGAAATTACTAACTTTTGGAATAGCTCAGCTGATCGGAATGAGAGCGCAAACTATATATTTGGCTCTCTGTTATTCGAATAGCAAATTAATGACTTATTGAGTTTGAGCACATATGTCCAAGGTCCAAGTTAAGGTGATTATATACAACATGCATAAGCATATATTATAAATCATGATGTTTTGCATTTACCCTGGGTGTGGATATTAAAACCACCACTTGTTTTCTGTAAAATGTTATCATGATGCTTCGATAAAAAAGACGCCCCCTCGAGAAAATGGTTTTTTCGGAAAAATTTTTTTTGAAAAATTATGTGTACAAGCAAAACTGCAAAATTTTTTATGGAAAACGTTTTTTTTTAATTTTACATATTATAAAGTAATAATCTATTTATAAAACATATTTGCAAATAACCATAATAAAAAAAATTATTGAATTATATTTTTATCTTCATTCAACAACAGAGAAATGGCGATTTTAATTGCAGTCACTTTGTAGTGACTGCAATGTCAGCAAAGTATTTGTCACATATTAGAAGTGGCAAAAACCAAAATTATTTCCCTACAAGTTACATTTCCCATAAAGTAGCAGATGCCACCAATGTTATAGTTGTTACTACTTTAAAAGTGGTGACGGGAACTACAACAATTTCACTGTGTAGTTATATTTACCTAGATGTAGCAAATGGGACCAATGATGCTATAAGATCTTGGTAACTATTGCTACCAACTTATTTTCATGTTGGTACAATTGGCAGATACGAGATAGGTAATTTTATTTTTTTTGCATTGGCAACATGGTAATAACTGTTAAAGTGTCACTGTGTGTGATATGGATATGGATTAAAAATAGCAATTATTATACTTTTACCAAGTACTTTTTATTATCTGATATTATTAATTAAGTTGTTAATAGACTTGTGCAAATAAAATATTTGTTTATTTACTGAAAACGATGTACAATGCATGTCTTGTAAATATATTTATTAAAGTAATAATGGAAAAAATACATAAGAGTTTTCATATTTTAGTGATCAGTTTACATTTAATTTCATTCAAAAAATAGTAAGTATTTATTTGAATAGGAAAATCCTAATATACAAATTCATTTTTCTAATGTAGTTAACAAAGAATCATATAATTTATATCTAAATAAATAATACACGCACTTACATACTCAGACTAATACATATACAAATAAATTAAAAAATAACGAGGAAAAAATATATAAAACAAGTGGAGTTAATCAATCGACTTTATATAGCTACAATTTTACGTTTGAATACAGGTAGAAAGATAGATTCCTTTACATCCTCTGGTAACTTGTTATATTAATCGAGGCCTTTATATAACAAAATTTTCATAGTTTTATTTAAATTTTGCTTTGGTATATAAAATTTGTTGTTATTTCTTGTGTAGTGTTGATGTATTTGGTTTGCATAAAATTAATTAATTTAAATACTCGGGTATTAAGTTATTTAAAATTTTGAAAATAAATACCATAGCCATGAAAAGCAATCTATCTTTTACAGATAGCCACTGAAGAGAAGAAAGCATATGTTGGATTGAGGTATATCGGCTGCATTTCAAAATCACTCTCATTCCTCTATTCTGTAGTTTTTGAAGGGAAGTTATTTTATTTAAATCGAAGGAATATAATAGACTTGCACAGGAATGAATCGAAATGAGGTTGGATAATGGTGTTGTAAACTGTTATTTTTGTTGTCACTGATAACTTTTGAGATATTCTAGAAAAGAAATATAATTTTTTTGTATATATATTCAGTTCAATTTATTGTACACAAACAATATCTTATGCCGTTTATACCGATATTGTCCATTCCCAATCGACACAATATTTATTAAATTTGGAGTTTTTAATCGGCAAATTCATTTAATATGCCCAGTGGATCACTAACTGAACTATGTTACATTTCCCATACGATGTACAATGTATGTCTTGTAAATATCTGTGTTTTAAAGACAAGTTGTAATTTTCATGCAGTACACAGTATCACTAATATCACTGCAAACTGTTGTAGTTTTCGATTACTTTTCTCCTTGTGTTGATGGGAACACTTTTGCACTTGTTGCCAAATATGATGGTTTTGCTGTGGCGAAATAATCTTTCATATTTGCATCACATTCTGAAGAATCACTATTTCTACTACTGTTTAACTGTTTCTTCAGTTTTCTATAAAACATGGATGAGTGCGGATAAACTTTATTTCGCTTTTACCGAGCATTTCTGATGCCGCCATTTTATTCAATGCCAATAATTATATAAATTGTCTTAAAAGTTAATATTACTTTATAGTAGATTTCCAAGATATATGTAACTTTGTAGTCATTTTCGATTAGTGGGGAGTAATAAAAATAACTTCAAAGCCCCTATGTTCGTAGAAATAACCTAATTTTTACTCGAGATGTCACTAAGTTAGACAACTCTGAAGTCCCAGAAAACTTCCCAACAACATACCGGGGGGCTTAAAATTGCACACTTGAAGTTGTCGTTACTTTGAAGTGGTCCTTTGGTAACGCTGTGCGGTCGGCATTACTACCAATTTTCACTTTGCAGTTGAGGATGCTTCAAAGTAATGCAGAGTAGTATCTGCGACATTGCAGATTCTACAGCAGTTACTTGAAAGCGTTATAACTATACAATTCCTGAATTCAGTAGAATCTACATAATTGTCACTACAAATGCATACCACAAAGTGAATATTACCCTAAGTCGCAAATTTAGTAACAGTTATGTCATTCCTACTATATTAAAGTTCCGATGCCTCAGATGCCAGTTCCCATCACTTTGAATGCTGCTTGGGAATCCATTAGAAAAAATTATAATAAGTGCTCCACATGTCCATTTTGGTTGACACATATCTCTATGTGCTTTTGAAATGAATGAAGTTTCTACCATTCCTAATGATAGATCTAGAAGCAGTTATTATCATTTCCTTCATATTTTGTACCGTTGTTGGTGTGTCTTTATAAACAATTTCCTTCACATATCTCCATAAAAAATCCATTTTTGTAAGATGTGGTGGATCAGGCCAATTCAAGTGGGTAGGTATTATCTAAGTGGTCTCTAACTGCATTTAAGTAATGTGGTGGAGCACCATCTTGCTGGAATCACATCCTATTTCGAATCCTTTCAGGAAGATTCACCAATAATTGTGGCAGACACATTTGTACAAGACAATTTATACCAAACTGAGGTTTTATTGCTTGTCGAATAACGAAAACAGCAAAAAAATTTATCCATTTCAATGGATTGGAAATGGTCCCACTAAATGGCCTCATTTCAAAATTGCATAAAGATGTGTGTCAATCAAAATGGGCAACATGTGGAGCACTTATTATAATTTTTTCTAATGAATTATTCTCTATTTTTTAAGATTATTCTTGAATTTTCTACTTATTGCTCAATAAAACGAAAATGGTTGCAATTAGCCATAGGGAAGTATTTGCAAAAAATTTTCGTTTCTCATTCCGACATCATATTGTCGAAAAATATACAGGGTGTTCCATTTAAAAAAAATTGAGAAAATTCAATTTAAAAAGTTCTTAATTGAAAAATAATTTTTTGCCACCCTGTACAGTTTTAGGAAGTAAAAATGATTCAAAAACATCAATTAGATGTCTTGTAACTAGCATTCACATACGTTTTTCTTAAAACCCATAATTGTGACTGGTGATTTTTTCAATATGCATCTGCAGATGGCATTATTTCAACCAAAAAATTCATTACATCCAAGTGGTTGGGAGATAGTCAATAATAACACTGTTGCCCCACACTATATATATTACATAAACAGCTTATGAAACATAACTTTTGCACAAAAGCATGCTGCACTACAAACGAAGTATTTGCATTTGCAAAATGGTGTATATTTACAAAGTATACCTTCGCATTTATTATCATTATGATTTTGAATATTTGAATATTTTTTGTTCTTTTTTATTTCCAGCCCATCCCTTATTGGTTGTACAAACTGCATGGCTTAAATATAAGTTATAACTGTGAAATATGTGGGAATTACGTCTACAAAGGGCCCAAGGCATTTCAAAGACATTTTGCAGAATGGAGACATGCACATGGTATGAGGTGTTTAGGTATACCAAACACGGCCCATTTTGCTAACGTAACACAAATCGAAGATGCATTGGCACTATGGGAGAAACTCAAAGTTCAGAAGCAGAGTGAGAGATGGCAGCCAGAAACTGAGGAGGAATATGAAGACTCTCAAGGAAATGTCGTTAACAGAAAAACCTATGAGGATCTTAAGAGGCAGGGTCTGCTTTAAGTGAGAGACAAAATTTGTTTAGTTATTTTTTTTTATTGCAACATTTTAATACAATATCCTTCTTCCTATAATAATTCATATAAAAATTTAAGCAATATTGGTTAAAGTAATTATAGTAACAAATAAAATGATTTTAAGCAAACAAATTCGATTTTTTTATCCGCATCCACCACCACTGCATGCGCTTCTCCTGGGAGGTCTGTAGTTTGAAGATGGACCTGATCCGGTTAGAGGATTATATTCTAGAACAAACAATAGACTTAAGTTTTCTGAAGCGAATAATCTGATATCACAATGCATCATTTGCAAAGACAGTTAAGTACTTGTTTTGTTTTTTCTCTAAAAACATGGCTGAGACGAACTTCTTTCCAGTTGAATTTGAAAAAGTCATGATTTAGAGTGTGAAAATGTTTGGTTCTGACAAGAACGATTCTCGAACAGTTCCCATTCCCATCATGCGCAATAAAGGACATGCACACAAGGGCGGCCCTGGATTGTTTTTCCTCGGGGGGAGTTTAATTTGTTGTATAGAGTTAATAAAGTTATAAAAAACTTAATATTTTCTTCCTTTTGTGTCCTTTCTTGGGGGGGGGGGGGGGGGGGTAATTACCCTGCACTGTGTATTGAAATGGTGAGTTTATTAAACTGCGTAAGATGAGAATGGTTCTAAAACTCTGAAAATTTAGAACCAAAACTGAGTGCTACTGTCTAGAATTAGTAAAAATTAGATAATTTACGATATTAGGAAAATGTTTCGGAAAGTTTTGGTACTAGCTAGTGTTGACCACTCAAAACGGTGGCTTTAATTTAACTTTTTGTAAACAAAATGAATTTTGCAACTTGGTTTCCTGCTTATATCTTCGCTTCTAGAGGTCCTAGAAAAACATTCGACCTGTCAATTTCTTCGTCATAAGCTCCCGTATAAGGTAGGTATACGCAAAGAACGAATCTTTGATTATTAATAACATTTTATGGCAAAGAACTAAAAAAATTGAACTCGAACTTTGAAGTACTGTAGAAATAAATATAAAATCTGTATGTTAATGATATTATGAAAAATAGTACACATTTTTACCTTTAATAAAATGCACTTTGTCCCGTTGTAAAATATTAATTATTTTCTTTTGCAATTAATTTATAAAAAAAAAAAAATTCAAACTGTTATATTAAAAGATATTAATATTTTACAGTTCTGTTACTGTAAATACATTGTATTTGACATTTAGATAATCAAAAAGAATATTGGAAACAAATTTTAATTTGCGACTTTTTTACGCAAAAAATCAATTTTGCAACTTAAACAAATATAAATATCTCAGTGGATTTTGCATAAAATTTATTGCAACCAATGGCATTTCAACTGTCATAAAAAACACGAATTTAAAAAAATAAAATTTGTGCTCCGATCCTTTGGAGCTGAGATATGAAGAATTCACATTTTTTGCGATACGGCGAAATTTGAAAATATTTTTTCTTGAAAATTTAATTGAATATTTCTCAGAGTGTGTTATCACTTACAAAAAGTGCCACGTCTATATATATAAATGGGCCTTAGAAAAAAAATCGAGAAAATTGCATTTTTGGCGTTCGGGCTGACGCTAGATGCCAGATTCCCCTCCCCCTTCACTGTGAGCGGCATACTTAGACAGTTTCATCGTGGCGACAGCTTTATTTCTCTTTTTTTTTAATTCAACTTATTTTTTTTTCAGCTTTCCGATTCTTCGATTACTCTTCAATCATTCAATTACGTTGCTTCACAAAATAAATATTTCAAGATTACATACAATTTATTTCAAAAAAATAATTTTATATTCCTGAAATTTGATGTAGAGGTATAAAATTGCATTCTAAATAACTTTTCTTTTCTGGAATTTTTTCATATTTTGAAAAATAAATGTACTTTATTAGTGGTGATTTTTACAGCTTTGCTTATAAAACACCCTGTAGAACACCAAATCAAGTCATTTTACTTTAGTTTTACAACAAGTAGGACTCAATCCCCAAATACCATTCCAAAATTTTTGGTCCTTTACACCTCTACCATCTATCTTGGGACACACTGTATACTAAATACCAGTTTTATGAACTCTTGCTTGATTTACCTATTAACCCCCATTTACGCCAATTTACTCCCTAACCCTTCAACGGAATAAGATCAAAATATAATCTACTTCCGGATCTCGTTAAATCATACATACTTGTATGAAATTTCAAGTCAATATATTAAACGGTTCCAGAGTAATTGTGCGCACAAAAAAAGTTTTTGCTCAAACTTAAAATCTCAATGTTTCATGACGTTCTAAGTCAAGTTCTAAGCCTATCTGAACAATAAAAATTTTCCAATTTTTTTTTGCGTTACTTCAACTTGATGTGGATGTAAAATATGGGGTGCATAGTTCGTTTTACCTCTATTTCCAATTTACAGATGACGTTTCAAATGTGCTGACAATGAATTCGGTAAAGATTAAATGTCGGCGCAGCTCGGCTGCTCCAAGGAAGAACACAGTAACCAACATTTTTTCCAAACTTGAGATTTTCACTCATGTGCTGATAGTGTGCTGTGCTGCGTCTTTTTATCCAACAGCGGTAGTTCTACCTGTAAAGGATATAAAATGCTGTTGGATAAAAGACGCAGAACAGCACAGTATCAGCACGAGTGAAAATTTCAAGTTTGGAACAAATGTTAGTTACTGTGTTCTTCCTTGGAGCAGCCGAGCTGAACATCTATATAAACGGATGAAATAGCTATGATACAAATTATAATGGGCATAATGTAATAAAGGGCGATCCGAGGTAATCCAGGGGTAATCTGAGGCGATCCAGGGGCAATCCGGGCAGTCTGGGGCGATTCGAGGTAATACACAGGCGATTTGGGGTAATCTAGAGGCGATCTGGGGCGATATTGACCATAGGGGCGATATTTCGTCGCGCAGTTTTCGAGTGAGTTACCCCTCGCTGGTGACATATGCGTAAAAGAACGACAAGACTTTTAAATTGAAATCTTGTCTATTTCTCTCAGGGAATGAAGTTCTCTTTTCGAGTATCGTGTCTTATTTACATTATATTATCCTTCCATCTTGGTTATGTTACAGAACATGAAAGTAAATGGCAATAATACCAATGAACTTCACAAGTCGAGACTTCGACATACCTGGTTTAAATGAATTAGATCCCTCTGTGTTAGAACTGCTGCTGCCAGTACCTAACGTTCTCCCACCTTTTCCCTCATATCTAAGTCGCATTTCTTCACGTTTCTTAGCTTCTCTCTAAAACAAAAACTGAGAAATGTATCTTTAAATACTAAATGAAAGACATTACTTCTTCCAGTTTCTTTTGATATTCCTCAGCATCTCTTTTATATTTCTCCTGCAATTTCATAGCATACTCTTGTTGAGCTGTTTGCCTTGCAACAAACAAATCAGGATCTGCAACGGACGTTTAAGTAAAATCATTTATCTACTACGCCTACATGGGTTTGGTCTGACCGCCTACTTACTTTTGTGATATTTTGCAGCATATTCTTCTTCATTCTTTCGTTTTAGATACTCATTAATATTGGATTTTAGTACTTTTTGATAGAAATAAGCAAAAACTACTCCAAACAGTAATATATACCAACCATAATTTTCAATCGAATGAATAACTAAAAAAAAATATATAACCTTAAACAAATCATGATTAATTGTATTTGTATAATTTACCTGTGCCAAAAATACCGGTCTGCATTTCGCCTTCAATATTTTCTTCGTTTAAACCATAATTTCCCATAATTTGTCCCGTATATTAAATTTCACAACACGTCAGAATTTACTGAATTCAATGACAGTGACATTTGATTATTTGATTGATATCTTGGTCAAAATCCATAACATTCAAAACTCATAAAGATTGAAATACATATTGTACATTAGTTGCTTTCTTTCTACCAGGTGAACTGAGCTAAACTTAAGAAATCTTGCTTAGTTGAGCATTCTTATCTTAGAACAGCTCAGCCAAATTAGGCAATCCAAACCACGTGACATCCAACATGGCGTGTGTGGGCCTCGAGGGCAAACATTTATTTTCATTCGTTAAACGTTTGTGTTTTTCTGTTGGCTTGGCTACGTTTCCGGAATTTAGTAAAAATAAACCCGTGTTTGCCAATTGTTTGCCCACAACGCTATATTTTGACAGGTCGTTAGATTCCCTAATATAGTCGAGTAAACTCTAAGCTGGCGCGTCCAAAGGTCGCTTCATCATATAAACTAAGAGAATAAAAGACATACGCAACTAGTTCATCTCTAATATCTCTATGTCACTGCGATAGCTTTATGCGCATCGCATATCAGATTGTACGTCGTGTTACCAACTCATACATACACCACCTTAGAGTTTACCGGACTATACCACCCCCTTATTTACTCAAAGTCTACCTGATTTCATCCTAAACTTTAGAAACTTGTATGAGTTGATTTCGAGGTGGTGATTGGTTAAAATATCTGAATCCATGAGTAAAATTTCTAGTCTGTTTTGATGAGTGACAGAGCGTCATCTGGAATATAAGGACGTGTAATTGCAATAAAATATTCGTCATTGAGGAGCTGTATAATGCAGATAGATTAAAATTTTTCCAACTCTGGGGCTTATACAGGTTACACAAAAATATAAAGACATTTGACACTGAAAGTAAGGTTATATCATATATCATTTAATTTAATCACCGCCGGCGAATAGGTCTCGACCTAGAATATAGGCGGCGCCACACATGCGGTATTCGTCGAATTCCGAACATTCGCCTTTTGGCGAACTATTCGCCGAATATTTGCCGAATCACAAGCACATTGATCCATGCATATGTGTATTTAGTTGTCAAAACTCAGTGTGGATACCGGAACAGGCGAATCATTCGGCAAACATTTTCTCTAGAGAGAGGTGATTAAAATGAACAATTCAGTTCGTGCAGCCGCATTTTCATTTGAGTTCTGCATACTTATTAAAGAAAATAAAGAAAAGAAAGCCTAGACATGCTCTAAATAAAGCCATCAATGAGTTTTTTTTTAATCACTTACTGTGGCAGGCGTACTAAAGCTGATCTAGAATCCTTCTCCAGGCCTCATATATCTTATTCCGATTTTTGTGCAACGGATGAGCCGTGTTCCATATTATTGGCTCATTTTGGTATAAATCTCACCTAAATGACACCAAGTCATCATTTTTCCACTCCATATTTTAATTCTATTTATCCCACTAAAATAATGATAGTTGCTCTATTATGAAAGATATACTATACTAAATGAATTAAGTTTCAACGCATATGTGCATTGGTGGTTGAATTTGTGATAAGGCGAATATGATGTGTGCGTGTTTACCGAAATCAGCGGGACTTATTTAATGTTTTGCAAATAGCAAATATTTGCCTACATCGCATATGTGTGGATCTGAGCTATTTGCCAAATAGCAAATTTTCGTTATTCGGAAATCGGCGAATACCGCATGTGTGGCGCCGGCGCCGGCGCCGGCGCCGGCTTAATGGATGCGTACAAACTCATCGTTTCTGCGCGTTTTTTGTAGGTAACGTCTCACAGTAATGCTAGGTAGTTTGCTTAATAATTTTATTAGTGCACTTTTATTTGCACAAGCCATATAACTTGCAATTCAAGTGAAATATAATTATTTTTATTTAGCTATTGAACGCATGAGCAAAATCTGTGAAACATGAGCAATACACAAATTTTCATTCATGAATGACGTCAAATATAATTTAAAGTTTGAGACAAATCAATTTATTTTAACGAAAATTTTACATACCGTTCGCAGGTATGCTTTTATAGGGGGCAGAATATTTACTAGTGAAATATTTTGTCGAACTCCTCTATACGTTTCCTTAAATATATAAGGAATAAAAAACCAGACTCTGCAACCAACAGCTATTCTCCGGACTAATGCCCCGCCGAGCGCTGGATTACGAATTACATGCCTGGCCGCGTTAATTACAATAACTATGTATTGCCACAAAACGCTAAAGTTTTGATTGCAACAGACCCCAACCGAACGAGGGCGCCGTACCCCAGGAGGTGCCACGAGCTTAATATAAGTCGCTTTTTTTCGAGTAAAATTTATGAGGACGAAAAAAATCTTTTTTTTTGGATTTTACCCCTCCCACTCGTCAATTTTGGGATGACAACGAATTTTTTTTTTAATTTTACCCATCAACTTTGAGATGAGGACGAAAATTTGTTTTTAAAAAGGGGCGCCTTCCTTTCAAAAGGGTGTAGCAGAATAAGCATGTTAAAATGGACCCAGAAGCGTTTGGGCCAAATTCGGTGTCAGTAGATCGACAATAGGAAAAGAAATATTTTCCTCGAGTTTTAGCCCCCGTCGCCACGGGTAATCCCCGTACCCTAATGAACATGACATTTCGTTTTCATTTTTTATCTCTGCAAGTTTTGCGTTAATTATTATGAAAAAAATAGGCGATGTACATGTAATTTAAATGCATCTTAGGAAAAAAATCAGTTGATTTTGCTGCCTACTTCGAATAAAAAAAAAATTAAAAATTAGAATATTTATTTTTTCATGAAAATAATGATTCGAATACACTTTTACCAAAAATACATTGTGATGAGTAGTTTACTGTAAATTTGTTTCAAATTTTTTGAAGCGGTGCGCCAAAATTAAAAAAAATAAAAACTGTTACGACGCATTGTTTAGTGGTGCCTAACCATTGAAACTTTAATTAATTATTATCTATCAATACGGTGTCGTCTTCTACTGAGAATTATTATCCACTACACTGAGCTTCATTGCAATGCATCCCAACAAACACCAAAGATCGGCCCATCGGCGGGCCATCACTGGGCCAGAAGTTTCATTTCTGGCCCAGTGATGGCCCGCTAAATGGCCAACCTTCAGTTTTTGTAGGGATATGTCGCTCAGAGTTAAATTTTAATATTGTCGGAATTTCGACAACTCCACGATTAAGCCGTACCAAACTAATCCTACATTTACAATAGTCTGAGCTAGTTTTAATTTTTTTTTCATTTAAATATTTATTTTCAATTAATTACTACCGGATATTCTGAGAATTATGTAATTCGGTAGTTACAACAATCTAATTAGTTACTTTGAGAATCCATATGTTGGGGAAAATTTTAGAATACATGTTTAATTTTTTTTTTTTTTTTTTCTACAGATAATTTTGCATCAACATAAATAACATAATATGCCGCTTGTAGTAAAAGTGATCATTTCTAAACATTTTCTTGGTAATGGTGTAGTGATGTTTATATTACGATAATTTAGGGTAACCATACGTCCGGAATTTCGCTGGAAGTCCAGCATTTTGGAGTACTGTCCAGCATTTACAAGTGTCCAGCGAAAGTCCAGCATTCTGACCATACGTCCGGAATTTCGCTGGAAAGTCTTACAAGTGTCCAGCATAAGTTTAGCATTCAGGTTATAGTGAAGTTACAGCATTACATTTTGTTTGGAATTTTTTTTTTTTCAGATTTCTCCCCTCCGCTCATCAAAAATTTTTTTTAGATTTCTCCCCCCCGCTCATCAATTTCAATTTTCGAGGAAAAATATTTTTGTTATTTTCAGCCCAAGCTCAAGGCCCAGATCCGCCCTTGGTAGAAGTGTCCAGCATTCACTTAACAAAAATCTGGTCACCCTACGATAATTTGACTAACTTTTTGAAGATATTTATACTCTTCCGCAGAGGCAGTATCTGAACGAATTAAACGTAAAACAAACGGATACATAAAGTTTCAATGATTAAGCACCACTAAACAATGCGTCGTAACAGTTTTTATTTTTTTTTTATTATGGCGCACCGCTTCAAAGATTTTGAAAAAATCTACAATAAACTACTCATAACAATGTATTTTTGGTAAAAGTTTTGTGAATGCGAATCATTATTTTCATGAAAAAATAAATATTCTAATTTTTAAATATTTTTTTGTAAAACTGTCATTAAAAATGACATTTTTAATTCATTGATAGGTGAACTAAAAATTGACTTTTATAATGTTACATGTTAAAAATACTTTTAACACTAGTGTCGAAAAAACTTTTAACACTTGTGCTAAAAATGAAATATACCATATAGTAATATGCATTCTTCTCAAGATAATAGAAAGCTGTATTGATAAAATTAGAAGAAATATATTACTTAGAAATAATACATATACATATTTATTCAAATAGTTATAAATTATTTATTTAGATATTTGATGTCTGGAGCTTCATTCAAAAATGTATTAATGGGTCGCGTGCGCGTGACGTCACAGGCCCAGACCTTAGGAAAAACAAACCGCTGTCATTAGCTGTCAAATGGCGACTGACTGATCCTCAGAATTAAATTTTTCGTAATCCTAGAGTTTTTATCGATATTATATCGTACAAAATGGCTAGTTCTTATTGTATTATTAATTGTGGAAGTGTGGCAATCCGAGACAACATCAGTTTCTATAAAATAACGTCGATTTACAGCCAGAAGCGGTTAGGTTAAACAATTATAGGCAATTAAAAGAAATGCTTTAAGTTGTTGCATGTTAATGCAAGAATGATTATGAGAGTAATAACTGCTGCTCAAAAAAGCAATAAACAATCCATGGTAAAGAAAATTAACGTTTTATATTGGTTGGTCTCCATTTTTAATAACTATTTCTTATTTAACTTTTAGTTGAGCGAAGCATGAACTGCACGGAGGGAGAGTATATTTAAGAGAATACAAGTCACAATTAACAATTGACCTACATAAAATAGTAAAATACATGTTAGACATTTTATATATTATAATAAAAAATTTACAAAAATTACAACGGTTTGCGTAGTCCAATCTATAGGTATATAAGGTATAGACAAAGCTTGAAGGAATTGTGTACATCTTATTACATACTTCAAATAGTTTACAGTAGGTACGTCAATCTTTCATTGTTTATTTTATAAAGTGTCTTTTCCACAAAATTTACAGCGCGGTTAATCTGCAAGCATAGCCATGTTCATTGCTAAAAAACTAAAAGGAAAGATTTCCTGTTAAGTGGTGAACATATTTTGTCTAGACTGGCAACACAATCCCAGTGAGCATTAAGGAACCATCTGAATCTGCAATAGTCCAATAGTTTTATTTATAAAACATTTAATTAGGCAAGCATATATGAAAAAAATAGTTGATAACTAATTCTTACCGTTGTAACAAGCTTTTATCCTGCAAATTTCTTGCAGAGTACTTCTTTCATCTAACCACAAACAACTTCAAGACTTTTCAATGCCTTGAATTCGTCCTTCTGTATACGTAATTCTTTCAAAAATCAAGTAATTCGCAACATCCCTATGTGTAACATTTGGAAATACATCAATATTTGTACTAAAGTATTTTTTTCTCAAAATATAAGGATTTAATTCGATGGCAGCCATATACGTAACCTCTACATCAGGAGACAATTCTGCAAAATACGAACTAACCGTTATCCTGACGAACAAAATTGTTTATATAACAGTATTAAGAATAGTTGTAGATGTTAAATAATCCAACAACAAGTTCTTAAATGGCACAAATAATGCAAAATTCACTTTAAAGAAACACGTTTAATCGGCGGATTTCTCAATGACAGCTGTTTGTTTTTCCTAAGGTCTCAAAATCTGTGACGTCGGCGCACGCGACCCATATGTTCGCTAGTAAATATTTTCGATTTTTTTGGCCTACACTTTTTCGTTTTAAAAATGCTATTAGCTTGTACTACTTGCTTACATCCACGTTCTTGATTTGCAAACTAGCTTTTATCATAGAGAAATTAGACCACACTGCTGGCGCCCAGTGGCGCAGCCAGAAAATTCATCTGGGGGAGGGCCAATAGAACCGGCCTCCCAAGAGGATGAGGAAAATTTTTCAGAAAATGGTTGAAAACGAATGTGTATGTAGATTCCTCTATTAGATAATATTGGCATTAATTACAAAATATTTATTTCAAGGGATAATTTAGATACTGCTTTCTACTGCTGCTTTATTTTTGGCTCATGGAAGACGGCTTGGGGGGGGGGGGGGGGGGGGCGGTCCCCATGGCTCCCCCCTGGCTGCGCCCATGCTGACGCCTTTCATAACTTAGATTTTTCTTCGAAGTAAGCCAAAAGTATATTTTCAGTGAACTTGTCTACTACTTTCTTCATTTTACATCATTCAATAAGTCTTTTATACAGGCCTAGAAAGTGCTTTCAGGGCGGGCAAACAATTTTTCAGGACGGTCCCGTAAAAAAGTTCGAAAAATTTTTTGATGAGAAATACAAAAAAATTTTAATCCAAAAAAACTTAATTTAGATAATTTTTACCCAACTCTTTCAAAATATTTAAAAGACTGTTAAAATTGCCCCCATTACAATCACCGTAGGTCGGGCGAAACTTATTCAAGGACGGGCAATGCCCGTCCTGCCCCCCCCCCCCCCCTAGCTACAGGCCTGCTTTTATACCATATTGTTGCCGCTATTTCTGGGGCAACAGATCTAAAGTTGCCCTCTCTGCGGCTTCTTTAACATCTGGTGGAATAATGAAATTACTTTTATTTCCCGTATTTTCTTCAAAATCCATTTTTTTTAGCCACAAAATTTACGATATTTAAAGACAGCTTCAATTGTAGTGACTAATAAACACTAAACAATTTACAATTGTTTTACTTAGTTACCCTTTATCCAGTACCTGACTTGATATTTATACTTTATTGTCACATACAGTGCGTGTAATTTCCCGTTAGGCATGTACATCCACGTAGCGCGATAGATTTGACAACATAGCTGCAGTAAATTCCTCCGTCGAGCGGAGCATTCCAGTCTGTTATTTCATTTCAGGCAGCTGGCACGCGCGATGTTGTAATTTTACTCCCTATGCCTAGCGTTCGGCTACACACACGGTATAATTGAAACGAAGGGTGGGTGGCTCAATGCCAACGCGTGCGACACGTAAGCGGTAGATCGGGAGTTCAACCCCACAGACGGCATTTTTTTTTCATAACAGTTTTACAAAAAATATTGTATGATACATTTGTTAAAAGTGATTTTATTTTGTTCGTGGGGTTGCTCCACTCACTACGCTCGTTCCGCAATATTCCCCACTCACAAAATAAAATGTCACTTTTAACACTTGTATCATAAATAACTATTTTTTATTCGAAGGAGGCAGCAAAATCAGCTGATTTTTTCCTAAGATTCATTTAAATTATATGTACATCATCGTCTATTTTTTTCATAACAATTAACGCACCACTTGCAGAGATAAAAAATGAAAACGAAATGTCATGTTTATTAGGGTACAGGTGTTCGAAGAACTCGAAGAAAATATTTTTTTCCTATTGTCGATCTACCGACACCGAATTAGGCCCAAACGCTTCTGGGGCCATTTTACCATACTTATTCTGCTACACCTCCACGAGGGCACTTGAGAAACTAAGGCCGGCCCTGCTACTATACATTATTGGGTTGCTGTACGTAGTGCCTTAATGAAAATTTTTCAAACAAATGGATTGGACGGAATAGCTTTTCTTTTTTCTTCCTTATTTAGAGACATCAGCATCAGATACTAAATAAGGAAAAAAAGGGGGTGCAAATGAGTGGTAAATAGGTAAAGTAAGCAAGTAAGAGTTCATAACATTGAGATATAGTGAATGTACAAGAAGCCAAGGTCTCAATTTTTTTTTGGCATCAACCACCCATATTACCACCCCGACTCTAATATAAAAGAGGTCAAAAAAATTTTTTTAAATGTGATATAGTGTGTGTACAAGAATCAAAGGCCTCCAAAATTGTTTTGACTTCAGCCACCCCACCTCCACGTCCATTACCACCCCCACTCCATTATCAGAGGGGATCAAAAATAAAATTATGATTTAGTGTGTGTACAAGAACTAATGCCTCGAAATTTTTTTTGGCATCAGACACTACCACCCTCACCGGAAATTTGGATGTGGATGCGGTAGTGGTGGTTCCTTAGGCAGAGGTTTTTTTTTACTCTCCATAATATTTAACAATCTAAGATAAAAAAAAATATAAATATGTAAAATCCTAATCGATATAAAATATAACGCAGTTGCAGTTAATCTAATAAGTAATTGCAGAACAATTGTTTTATTTCTTTATATACTTGAACGTTCATTATAGAAAATTGGCTATAATTTCTTATGAATTATCCTTAAATAACGTTTTATTAATTTTTTAGGTCACTTTACTTATTTTGCAATATAGGTATAAGTATAAACCTATTTAATGATTATACAGGACTGCTACCCAAGTAGCAAGGTGTAGTCATTATGACATCGTTTTAAGGTGATCTGCCGTCAGTAGATGTCATTCGGCCAGTTAATGACATAATAATGACGCGTCATTAAAGCCGTCATATTGACGCCATAAAAATGCTGTCATCCAGACGTCATTTTTAGGTGCAACTGTGACATGGTAACTTGGTGACGACAATTACACGTTATTGTTAGATGATTCAAGTCACGTTACAAATGAATTAAGAAGTGAACATATATATTACACCTTGGCATTGCAAACAAAAAAATGTCGAATATATGTAACAGTTTTTCATATAACAATAACAATAATAATAATATTTCTTTCTACCTTTTCCAACGCACTGGACTTTCCCATACACATAACGAAACTCACTTGCTCTTTCCTGACAGGTAGATCGCTACAGGTCAGGGTGAATAATAATCTATCAACGCGGCGGGATGTTGCATCCCTTAATTTATAGTGGTCATCTAATTTTGTTTGTGTTTAAAAAAAATAAATGTCCTGATAGACTCCAGGACGAGAAGCTTGTGTCCCTGTTTTTTCTCCTTTGCTGATCTTCAATTTTTCATTGTCGACATAGGTTAATTGGAATAAATGGCTAAAAAAAAATGCGGCTGGACATTCGCGCTGGCGTCCCCCAGGGGTCGTGCCTGTCATCTGAACTATATAACTTATACGTCTCCGACTTTCCGGAGTTTCCGAATACGAAACTTTCCAAGTACGCCGACGACACGGCCATATACGCGCACTCGCACAACGCTCAGGCGGCGAATATGTTGCTGAAGGCGCACATGGCTCATGCCACGGCGTATTACGACAAGTGGAAGATTCAAATCAACTCCGAAAAGTCGGAATTTTCACGCGCCGTTTCACTATGAGAATCGCATTTTAACGCCTATTTCGGTGAGGGGGGCAAATTCCTATTAAACGGTGCGTGAAGTACCTTGGGGTCAGTTTAGACAAGAAACTGACGTTCAACACACACATCAACGAGACTGTACGGGAAGTATACTCCATGTCCAGTAGTCTGTATCCGCCCCTCGCCAGGGGTATCGGACTAAACAGGACCAATAAAAATTGCTATTCACGATGGTGATCAGGCCGGCCATCACATACGCGGCACCAGCGTGGTGCAGCATTCCGGCCATGACAATGAGAAAACTCCGTGTTCTAGAATACAAACTTATGCGCCTCATTTCTGATTCGGGCAGATACACCTCACTTCTATTCTATTCTACGAACCCGCAACATACCACACATCAAACAGCATAATTCAATTCTATTTAATTTGAAACACCCATTACCATACCAGGCGTTGCTATTTACAGACAACTTCCTCCTTAGCCAACCTCTTTCAGTCTTTCCTACTATAACCTATCTTTGTCTTTACCTATCAACTTTACAATTTAACCCCCTTCTATTCCTTTTCTGTTTGTTCATTGTTTTAACCTTTTTTTGTTCTTTTTGTCCTCTTTCGTCCCAAAATTCACCTCTCGGCCCCTTGGCCGATAACCTCTAAAAAATTATAATCTTTGAAACCATAACTTTTATCTTTCCCCTATTTTCCTGGAGGCAGGTCAGACCACCAGGTTGGAAATTACTTCAAACGGGTTTTTTTCGTTGTGTTCTGCTTTCCCGTGACAGTAATCAATTTTTTTTTCACTGACCTGTGCGCGTACAGTGCGACAACTTCGAAGTCCAGTTTTAATTAGTTTTAGAGGCCCTTGTGAGCAGCATAGTTAAGGCTATTGTTTTTTGAATTCGTCCCGGGCGAATGGAAGTGTAAAACTTACCAACCAATTGCCGTTCTTAGCAACCTTACATACAACTGTTCCGTGCAACTTACATTCACCACGGCACTGCGCTGTGGTTGTTTGGTTGGCTCCGGGCCAGGTCTAATAGGTCACCGAGTATGCCACAAAGAGCTAATTATAGAAAAAATCGACATTCAATAATTTTTTTATTATATTCGCATTTTGAAAATACTTGTGTCCATGAATATCCATCAGCAATGGATTACACCTTGTACACTACATCATATAAAATTTATCACTCTACCTACACGTTGCTTACAAATTATAGATCATTTCAGCATGCACTATATTTTGTATTATATGTTATTTACTTACCTGCGTATAATTTTGCATTTTAAAAACAAATATAAATTTACTACATCTGCAGATGAAACACTATAAGGTACGTACACTTGTATCGAAAATATGGCCATAATATTCCCAAAAGAAAATGAATGTCGAATCAAAGGTGAGTAGAAGTAGTGTTTAGAGATAGTTTGAATATTCGTAGGACCAAAAGTGGAAGAATATGTTGTGTATATTAGTACCTGGTTGTTGCAAGAAGAATTAGCAAAATTAATAACAAATATTTCGTCAAGGGTATTTAACATTTCAAATTTAAATACAAGAAAAAATGTTAAAAATTTAACCGCCGGTTCTTAAAATTTATGAAGTTGCAAAATACATTGATTGTTGCTTTCAGTTTGAAACTTTGAATTTTGGTAGTTGAGTTGATGGTGATTATATGTTCAAATGGCGACAGCCTTCGTTTGGAGCCATTGGCCCTTATTTTTTATTTGTGTAAAATCTATAAAAAAGAAACACTAATAGCCGGGTGGGTTAAGAACAGGGCTGGATAATGAATGGATTTTGATGAAACTTTGTGCAATGTGTTTGCAATAGCGTTGATAAAAAAGTTGAAAAAAGGTTAGAATAGGAAATGATCGGAAGGGGTAGAAAACACGCCTTTTATCACGGGTTCTGTAACCAAAATAAGATGTTGAATTTTTTCGAAAAATGCATATTTTTCGAGATATGGCCACTCTAAAATTCCTAAAAGTGGGGGGGGGGGGCGGAGAGCAAATGTAAAAGTTGAAAAAAAAAATCTAAAACAATTCTGGTGAATATATCATCGAAATACAAGACTTTTTTTATTTGCAATTTTTCTGTAAAGTGCGTTTTCAGCGAGTTTTTCCGGAAGAACATGAAAAACTACCGCTCTCTTTGACATTGTAGCGCTTTAAAAATATGTAATTTAAAATTTTGAAAAAATTCAGACATATGCAATGAGGTCTTCTAAACATTTTTTGTCTCTTGGATTTTTTTTGTAACATGCTAATTTTCCGAGTTACAAGCAGCTCTTTACGATAAATAATGTACTACATTTTTTGCACGTTAAAAAATACACGAAAATTTTTCCGGAGAACGTTTTCACATGTTCAATTTAAAAATTATATTGAACCTTTAAAAATGGTATAACTATATAGGTTTTATATTTTTTTATAATAATATATATATATATAAATCACGCACATTTTTCGAATTTTCACGTATTTTTTAATGTGCAAAAAATGTAGTACATTATTTATCGTGAAAAACTGGTTATGGTTTGGTTTTCTTTCGCATATCAGCATACCAAAACTTAAAATAGTGCGCGTTATCTCTTGTTGATATTAAGTTTCAATAATCAAATCCTCCAAATTTATCTAATAAGTGATAATACCTTTTTTAATTTACCCTTTGGCGAAAACGGTTTTGATTACACGTTTATGTTGACCAGGTCCCGTTCCGACCTATCCTTCGACTGCCAAAGCGCTTCGCCCCGTCTATGATAGAATCTAGACATCACTCTCTGGAATACATTGTTTTTATAAGAATAAAGTATTGTTAGATTGGATTGGTATGTAATGAATAATGTTCTATTTTTAGAAGATCCCATAGTGTGGCTCAAGAATTTTTCATCGATACATGGACTGAAGGGCAAGAGAAAATATTTTTGGCCCCTTGCTGCAGTTCTGAAGGCGCTTATTGTTTTCTGTCGGACAATTTATGCAGTACAAAGTTTGCACGAACCAAGAAGACTAACTGAGCTGGTAACTTCATATCCATTTAGATTTTTGGTAAGTTTTACAATTGGGAATTGGAAAATTTGCGTTATGTTATGAATGAGCATACAAAGCAA
This sequence comes from Rutpela maculata, assembly GCA_936432065.2. Classification (NCBI taxonomy): domain Eukaryota; kingdom Metazoa; phylum Arthropoda; class Insecta; order Coleoptera; family Cerambycidae; genus Rutpela; species Rutpela maculata. The sequence goes on along the minus strand of OW386293.2, from coordinate 119,286,857 downwards.
TACGTAACCGAAGAAAGTTGTAAGGGGCAACTTCCACAAGTGATATAGTACGAGGTTAAATGTGCGTTTATCTATTTTCCCTCATTCATTCAGACTAAGCATAGTTTAATAGGAATCTATAAACTTAATAGCTAGTTGGTATTAATCTTCCTTCATCTCTCTTGATCCACTGTAACATCTAAATATGTCAACTCCTATAAGACGGCAATATTCACCAGAAAAAAATCTGGATAACCACCTTGCTTATTAGTTGAAACTATTCCATTTGGAGCTGAAATACCTAGATATTAACTAGACAAATCTCACTTGAAAAGGTAATCCACAAAGCAAGACTATCCTTGCTGACGTATCTAAGAATTTGAAGAAAATCCTGAATCATTAGTGTCCAACAAATGTACTATTTATGGTAGCCCAGGAGTTTTAGTCAATATATCGCTTCTACCCGGAATTAATTATTGTAAAGCTGAAAATTTGCAGGATTATATATTATATCATCTATAAACGTTTAGGAATCAAAAAAATATACAACGTGATTTACTATGATATGCTAAAAATAAAATGGTGTACTAGTCTTCAATGTGAGAAAGCCCCTGCAAAATTTTAGAGTGCCCTGAGGTAATTTAGTATATTAAAAATGGTTAAAATTTACGAAGATACGCTACTGTTATTGACTAGGTCAGTCATAGGGCGACGAACTTACTTGTGAAAGAACATATTGCAGATGTTTACATTTCCTAAATTGGCATAAAAGTGAAGCCGGCGAGTGCGGTCAAAGTGCCGCGTTTTTTGCTTTCGGTCGAACAATCAGGACACAGGCGTGTTATTGATGGGTTTAAGTAAATATCTCTAATATCTACTTGTTGTTGTAGAGTTCACTAGCAGAGAGTCAATATCTTTTCGATTTATTTCGATTTATTTCGCCATTTGATTAAAACCAAAAAGTCACTTTTACCCGCTCCAGCTTTGCTGTCAATAGTGTCAATCCCAAGTCTGATAAAGTGATATGGTTGTACCGCGTTACGTCAGATTGGTTAAAGTCATTGGCGACGCATTTCTACAAAAAATTAAGGTAATTTTCTTGGTAATTTTTAAAAAAATTTTTCATTATTTTAACTCCTTTCGATGGGGACAATCTACTGTTAAATTTTCCTCATGTCATAGTAGATCACGTTGTATTTACTTAATCAACGTCTTGTACAACGTCGCATACAATTCAGTACAACGTCAAATCGAACCACTAAATAACTTCCGTAAAAGATGTGTTACGTTCCCACTCCTCCCGATGTTGTTGGGTGGAGTGGACGCCTGTTTGGAGCCTTCAGGTTCCCTTGTTAACCCTGGGACAAGTCCCAAGAACAACGAGACAACCCGAAAAACCCCGGCTCTCGGCTAGCTACTTGTTTAGAGTTAAACGTGAGTTTCCTTACCTTTAGGTCAACCTTGTGGCTCTTATCTTATTTAGGGGAAAGTACACTACACACTTTTATTTAATACCTGTCACACAATTCGTGTCTGGTAAAAGGAGGGCTTTAAAAAGGTATTTAATCTGGGGTGCCACCTGCAGCGTTAATAGAGATTACTGACCCCCTTTTACCAGGACGAAAACTCCTACAGGTAAATTTCAGAATGGATAAACTTTTGTTCAAGTTAAAAAAAATAAAAAATGAAAAATAGTGATGAGATAAAATTTATTTTAAAAAAATATTCAGGGCGATATTAAAATTTAAGTGAGCATGTTACATAATCATAATTGTAAAAAAAGAAATAATAGCAATTTCAAATGTTCAACAAAGTTGCGATCAAAATAGTTATTCTAATAAAATGTTTCAAATTTCAAAAAGAGATGAAATGATAGTCTTAATTATATAGAAATATACAGCAATAAAACAAGAGTAATATTTATGCTGATCAAGGACCTCATGGCCTGCATAAAAATATATGTAACACCAGGTAGACGTTAATAATTCACCAATAAAATTTAACACTACACAAAACTCTCACCGTGTCCTAAGGTGTCACGTTAGACCTGGTGGACCACGCCGTCTCGATGCTCACAGCGTGAAGACGTTGGCGAGAATTTCCAACCTGTACTTGATTGTCGAAATAGTTCGGCTTAGTTGAATAAATTTAATTTACGAATGTGAATCTCTAGAAAATGAAGTTTACTTGGCTTCTCTACTATAGGAAATGTTTCTCTCCGGACGCGTGCTCCGTGTGGAAGAATATACCAAATGAATCAAAAAGAATTAAAATCACTACTTGATTTTTCTTATTGAATCTCCACGATTTAATTAATAGAATAATTAAATTCTTCGTATGGATTAGTACTTAATTTACTTTAGTACTTATTTTGTTTTACTCAATTTAGTAATTTAGATTTTACTTTAATAATTTAGTTATTTTTAATTTAGTTATTTAGCTGCCAGAACTCAAAAGTTATTGATGGACAAGATAATCGCCGATACATCAGAAGTAGACAAAGTCTTGGGGTTATCGCAATTGAGTCACACAACTTTCTTTGACAGTTCAGAATAGTAAAAAAAATACCAAATAAGTTTCAATTTACAAGGAAAGCTAATCTGGCTTAAAAACAACAGTTTTGCCAAGCGCTTTACGCCTTATGGGTTTTGGTAGTATTATTAATATTTAAAGTAATAGATTAGTAATGGAAACTAATGTATTGTTTGACCAAGAGTAAATGTAGATCTATAAAGAAATCTATGGTAACCTTGTTTCTTAATTAGTACAATAAATATTTAAAAGGTGGTGCTATATTGCATAAATATTTAAATGTACAATATGAGAAGTTTTGTGATGTGTTTTACAATAGTACTTATTATTAAATGAACGGTAAAATTTTGTAACTTACTGAGTGATACTCAAAATATGATTGGAAATAATATGGGATTTTTGACTACGGCAAAAAATGTAACAGGTATGTTACAGATGTAATATAAACTTTAACACAACTCCAAGCCAGAACTATATAAGAACTCGCATATACAACGTTTCATTAACTTTAATAAAACTTCAATCTAAATCCTCACAAAAATGTTATTAAACGACGTTTAGAAGTGGTATATAAAACTTTGAATAGTTGTATAACCGCCGTTAACTTTTTAGTTTCATAATTTCAAATAACATAAGTTGTAGAAATGTGCTGCTTGGGATATACCTCTCTGTGGTTAGTAAATATTATCATTATTATTATAATCCTATCATTATTGCATATTTTAGGCAGTCTCTAAAATGTTCTACTCTTACTACGACAGAAAACGAATAGATTATTTATATCAAACAGTCAATGAAGAATTTTGGGATTTTCATGTTGCTGGTTCAAAAGTTGAAGCTCAAATAAAGAAGAGATTTTTCTACATCAACCTACTACTAAAAAACCACGTCGGTGCCTCACTGCTTTGCGTAGTACTAATAACAGCTTTTCCATTGGTAACGATGCCAGAAGGCAAGAAATTTCTTCCGAATATAATTTGGACACCATTTGATACCAATCCCAGCCCATTATATGAAATTCTTTTTGTTATTTTAATGTGGAATCTGATTTTGACTGCTTTGGGCAACTTATTCTATGATCTGATATTTGTTTATTCTATACAACATCTTACTGCACAATTTTTTTTGTTGAACGAATTGCTGAGGAATATTAACAGTGGGATTATGGAAGGCAGCTCAGACGTTGATAAGTTCAATTCAAAATACTTTCAGGAGACTGTCATGAACAGATTGAAAATATGTGTCAACCATCACTGCAAATTGTTAAAGTAAGTATAAGTAAAAGAAACAATACGGAAGAAATATGAGTTTACACTGTAATTACTCCAGTCAGATATGAACAAATTTCGACGTTTGGCGGAAATAATAAAGTTTTGAAAGTTGGTAAAAACGTTCATTAAGACGTACTATTAACCATACTGTAAGTTCCGATCTCTATCTGCTGTACTCGAGGCGCCACGCAGTGGGCAGAAATTCAGATTTTTTATCAAAAATCTGCCTACAAACAAAATTTCAACCAACTTGAATGAACTTTTTTTAAAATACTTGTTACGAACTGTACTTTATCGTGGTACTGCTTAAAATTTGATATATTTTTTTTTTTTTGGGTCGCTAATCAAGAATCCGACGTCAGTTTTTCCCCTACACGTTTCTAAAAATTCTTGTGTTTATAGAATTTTATCAAAGGTTTAAACTCTTCACGTGTATGCTTTATTCTCAAAATGTTTCATAACTCTAACGTCGTTATTTTCTGAAGGGGAATATTTAAATAAAATATCAACTTATTGAACAATAACAATATTTATTGCAAATATAAAAAAATGTTGTATAATTATTGGCAGAAGGTCCCAAGGTAATTGTGAGCCCGTTCCAATTACGAGTTGTTTGCTTAATTAATAGTACACAAATTCTTACAATATTTTGAATCAGGCTCTGCATCTGGTGTGATTTCACACCAGCTGCTCATTGGCTAATGGCATTTTTGGTGGGGATCGTGAGTTATGCCACCTCAGGCTACCAATCTTGGGCCAAGACAGTTATTACTAAATGAATAGATTAAATGACATTTTACTAATAAACAAAGTTTGATATTTTATCATAAAGAAATCTCAAGGTAATAACCTAGGATATGAAATACATAGTAGCCTTTTAAACTACAGGATACAAAAAACATAATACGCTCTGCACGGAAAATTATTTACAAACAAGAAATCTTATTAACAGTCTTCAAGAGACGGGACGAGCACTCACGAAAAGGATGTAACGAAATGCCCGCACATAATACTGAAAGTTGCACCAAATTGGCGTCTTTGGGCCACAATGTAAAACAAAGTTATCGGAATCTAGCCAGGAACTATTATCAGTTGCCAGTACACACAAGGGAGATATTGTAAATGATTCTGTACTTACAGAACTGCAGCAAAAGAAACGAAGGCACTGTAATGATTAGTAACCATATTGGTTACAAACTCAAATCTATAGGTCGGTACCAGTTGTAACCTCATAAACTATACAAAACTATACCATAAGTATAGTAATACTAGTAATACAGACTTTCTAAACTGTAATTTCCTTTTTAACTCAAATAAAGCAGCTAGAATTACACTGATTAAATGCTACTTTAATTCAAAACGTCTGTACCGAACAAAGTTTGGTGTTAAACTTCTCAACTATTCAGTACAATTCACCAAAGAAGTTAAATCTCAAATACTAATAAATACTTAAATGGCTCAAATTTCAGCCATAATTTTGACGACTTGGCGAACCCGAAGGCTGGTGGGAAGTGAATATATCACACTCATTGACGGTATTATACGTGCGCCTAGCGCACTATTTTCGGGGACCGTAACCAAGGACAACGCAGGCATTATGTCATATCTGTACTTGCCATTGGAGGAATAGTTTCCGCGTGGCTATTTTGCCCGCTCATTTTCTGGAACTCCTAGAAGGCTAACTCGTAAACAATTACTGTCCGACAGAGTCGGCGTTAAATCTTGTTTTACAAAACTAAAAAATAGGTAATTTTTATAATAAAGATATAAAATAATGTAATTTAACGGATTTTTAACAGAAATTTCCGAATACTAAAAAAGTTGGCCGTTACATAACTTTACTTTAATTACTGATCGATTTCTTTCAGAAACGTTAGGGTTCTTCCTCTGGGTAACACTAAATTACTGTCCAATTTTCAATGCAATCGGACCTTTCTTTCTAAGTTATCGTTTTTACAAAAAACCTGGCGGACGGACAGACGGACATTTTGACAGTTGTTCAGAATTCGTTCACTAAGACAGTGCGATATTTCCGATTTTAGAAATGTACAGTTTTCGTATTTGCGAAAAGTATAATAACGACTAAATAGGGCAACAAAGTTTTATTTCTATAAATAAATATTAGAAGCGATTTTGGCTATTTATGATAGCGATAGCCAACGAGTAGTGCTAATAACTTTGATTTCACAATTATTCGCTTGACGTGAAAATCGTTTTATGTTTAAAAATTAATGTTATTTTAATTAGACAAATACTTTTAGGTTTGGAAAAAATCTGGAAATATTTTCCTCGAAAATTTTGGCTCCACAATTACTTATGAATTACGTAACTTTTGTGATTACCGGCTACCATATGAGTGTGGTAAGTGTCCGTATTTCGATTGTTACACGTAGTACAGTAGTTTCCACAAAGACCAAAACATTCGAGACGTACGTTCCGCCAACCACATTGACATCATCAGAAGATGATTAAAACTTAATTTTAAAACAAGGAACATTGAAACTAGAATTTTATTTATTTTAAAGATAATATGGATTACTTTATGTCCAGTTGATTGTCGGTTTTTGTTTTGTTTATACGAAATTTTCCATCCGCTGACACAACATTGGATTTATTATCAGCTGTTCTATCCAGTTTTATTTCAATACAGTCGACCAGATACCAGTGGTGCGCAAGTAAATATTTTTAAATTATATTGTAAGTTTTTTTTTAATTTGCATGTCGTCATCATCGCTGATTAAAATGTTATAGATAGCCACCAAAACCATACCTTTAGCATGAGGTGCACGGTTTCTGAATCAAAATTATATGTAAAAAAACTTTTATAAAACAAGCTTTTATTATTATTTAGGTGTACTGAAACGAAAAAAATAAAATTGTCTCAAAAACTTGTCGCGCACGAGTTCATACAGGCTTTGATTTTGTTTGACAGGGATTGTAAGTACCTAAGTAAGCATTTTTTTTTCTATTCACGTGACGAGCATTTAAGATAATTAATTTTATTTTAGTTTTAGTACACCTAAATAATAATTCTGTGTGTTTCACTTGAAATGGTAACACCCCAACCTTTTTATTATTTTTCCGATTTGAATCCACATCCAGTGGAAGTATAGTAACGACAAAAAATTTTTTAAAAACTTTTATTGTTCAAATAGGCTTAGAATGTCATGAAACGTCGAGATTATAAGTTTGAGTGAAAAAAAAAAATTCTGTATGTCGGTCTGTCTGTCGGTCTGTCTGTCGGTCTGTCTGTCGGTCTGTCTGTCGGTCTGTCTGTCGGTCTGTCTGTCTGTCGGTCTGTCTGTCGGTCTGTCTGTCTGTCTGTCTGTCTGCAGGGCCGGATTAAGGATTGGCGCGCCCTTAGGCTAATCATGTATTTGCGCCCTCTTATTTATAATGGAAGAACATTAATAAGCGGGGAGGTGAAATCTGAAAAAAACAATTTTTATCCAGATTCAAAATTGACGAGCGGGGGGGGGGGGCGGGCGGAGATATATGGAAAAAAATGTTTGTCCCACTTTCAAAATTGATGAGCGGGGGCGAGAAATCTAAAAAAAAATTTCTTTAAACAAACACTGATGACTAGGAAGAAGGAAATGAAAAAAAAATGTTTTTTTCAAATACGAAAATTGATTAGAGGGGGAGGACAAAATAATTTTTTTTTAATAAGCAGAGAGCGAAAAGAACTCGCGACGACCCTCATTTTACGTATTGTTGCCCTTAAGTTATACCCTAATTAGCCTTATGGATAGATAGACCTGGTGGCCAGCGGCTACAATAAAGGAAGCGGAAAGATATAATATCTATCTCTTTCCGTTCCTATTTTCCTATAAATAATCCTGTAAAATGTTGATATATTGGAAAGGAACATATAAGAGACGTATACATTTTCTTAATTGGCACAAAAAGTTGAGCTGGCTCATGCCAGTCAAATTGCAGCGTTTTTTGCTTTCGCGCTTTTGGACGAACAATGAGACCGGCGCTGAAGGTACAAAGAGGTGTACAACAGACGATCCAACCACCCAACCCAACCTTCTCGGAACACTTTTAAAAATGGCATGACAACTCATAAAAGTGAGCTGGTCTGCTGGAATTTCAGCGTCTTCAAAGCGTACCGACAATGTTGGTTCCAGCAAACCAGCTCACTTTTACGGGTTCGCATAACAACATTCAAAGTGTGTCGGTTGATAGATTGGATCGTCTGTAGACCTATATTTAAGTGCAGCTCTGGTCGGGTGTTTTTTTGTACTATCCACGGGTTTATGTAAACATCTTTTCGCTGAACTATACAATAGAGAAATAATAACTTCGACAATTTTATCAAAATAAAATAATCAAATAACAAATAAATAATTTTCTTGTACAAAAAAAAGTACCGACGTAAATATAGGAAGGCCTCTGGTTATAACCGGAAGGATTACGGCAATAAAAACTTCAGATGGATAATTACTTAAACGTATGAGCAGGACTCTACTTAAAATCATATCGCATTTTCTATTTCATATTATTTACTTCTCTCTCAGATCCTGATATCTGAAAATTAAATAATTAAAGTAAATGAATAGTTAGATATTTTGGTATTTATAATTCTTAATACGGATATAATTATAAAATGAAACCAAAATAGTTAACCATAGAATGGGTATACATAGGCTTATACAAATTTATTAATTTCGGCCCAGATAAAGTTTTTTATGCTTGTCTTTCGTTAAACAAACAATTTTTTTACGCTTATTATTTTTTACACACGATCCAGCGGCAGGCACTCAGCCATGTTCGGCATGCTTTGAACTCATTCGTAAAAGTGAACTGGTCCTGGAATTCCAATTATCTTCAAAGCGTACCGACAATGTCAGGTCCCTGCCGCTGGATCGCGTGATCCTTTATCCCAACTCGATTTTATGGCTGTTTTTTTCGCCAGCCCTTATGCATTATACGACGTTACAATACATTTTATTTTCCAAAGGTCAATGGTAAACAGTAAATATTATCCGTCGGCCGTCGGGACATAAATTTAGATAGTATTTTTGAATTGCCGAAGCGCCCCCTAGCGCTTCGGCGCCCCTAGGCTATAGCCTATTTAGCCTTATGGATAATCCGGCCCTGTCTGTCTGTCGGTCTGTCTGTAACTTTTTTTTGTGCGCACGTTTACTCTGGAACCGTTTGAGATATCGACTTGAAATTTGGTACACATATGTACTTTAACGAGATCTAGAACTAGATTATCATTTTCATCTCGTTCCGTCGAAGGGTTGGTGGTAAATTGAGGTAAATTTGGGGTAAATAGATGAATCAAGCAGGTAAGAGTCAATAAAATTGGTATTTAGTATATACAAGAGAAGCTAAGGTCTCAAAAAAAATTTTTGGCAATAGTCACCCCCATTACCACCCCCACCTCATTATTAAAGGGGATGAATAAAAAATGTGATTTAGTGTGTGTACAAGAACCAGAAACCTCGAAATATTTTTTTACTTCATCCATCCCCACTACCACCCCCCATCACCACCCCCACCCCACTACCGATGTGGGGTATCGTTTTATGGGTTTTTGTGCTAGAGGATTTCAAATATTATATTATTAGATAATTATTTCCACATACAAAATGTTTTCGTTGTGAGTGACTCGGATAGAAAATCTGGATGTGGAAGTAGTGATTCCTTGGGCAGCGGTTTTTTGCTTAAGTATAGAACAAATTAGGATCTACCTATGACCAAAAAAACATTCGCCTCCTACAAATGCAAAGCCACCTGCGGTGTACGGTACCAAAATATGCGAGAAAGTCAAAAAATCATAATAGGCATCTTTTTTATCGGAAAATTTTGTTAATGAAACTTGTTCAGAATTTTCCAAAAACCTTGAATCCAAAATTTAATCAAAATAAAAAAAATTATAAATTTTGATTAAAATAATGTCCAAGTCCAAAAATATCATTTTAATGGTTCTTTTTGTCCAGAAAACTGACAATTTTGTTTGAAACTAAACCCGAGCTGCCAGGTAGTTGTCAAGCAATTTATAGTTTTTTTTTAAATAATTATTTTTAAAATTGTAATTTTTTAATTTTTTGGACAATTCTGAACAAGTTTCATTAACAAAATTTTCCGATAAAAAAATGCTTAATATGATTTTTTGATTTCCTCCGCATATTCCCAGATAGCAGGGTGACTTCATTATGACGTCTTTTAAAGGTGATTTTTCGTCGCCGACGTCATTGTCTCAATAAGTGACGTACCAGAGACGTGATATTAAAAACGTACTTCTGACGTCATCATAAAGACGTCAAATACACGTTTCTTTTAGGTCATTATTTTGACATCATTAATAAATGACGTACCAGAGACGTGATATTTAAAACGTACTTTTGACGTCATTAAAATGACGTCATTTTGTCGTCAAAATTGGTCATTTGGTTCACTATATATATTCATATATTCACTATATATATGTATATATGTATATAGAGATTTTTGACCAATCATAATATTATTACAATAAAAACGTACATATAGAAACATCAGTGTGTTTTGACATAGTTGCCGAATATATTTTGCAACCTGAAATTTTAATTTAAATAAATCATTATAAAATTAAAATAAATAGAAGTATTTAGTGACTAGTTCAATTGTTGCCTCATAGTAATAATAATTTTGTTTTACTATTTCTAACTAGGTATACAGCTTTTAAACATATTTAAACAAAGATGTTCAATGGCTCAGTGAGTTAAGGTTGCGAGTCAAGAAGTCGGCGGTTCGATCCCTGCACATTCCGGTTCTCATTTCGTCAAAAATTTTATTAATAATTGTGGAAAAATATTATAATGAGAGGTTTGTATCCCTTATCGTAAAATTCACTGATTACCAATACGTCATTGGGCTGTGACATTATGCCGTCTTTTTCACGTCATTTTTACGTCATGCTGAAGGTGAAATTGACGTAATTAATACCAAAAAAACGACGTCATAGTGACGGCACCTTGCTGCCTGGGTTTTGGTACCGCAGGCGGCTTTGCATTTGTAGGAGGCGAATGTTTTTCTTGCGATAAGTAGATTCTAATTTGTTCTATTAACCCGGTCAAAATAGCTCAAAAAATAGGGGTAAGCTTACAATAATTCGCACAGAGCTGAAAATTGGTACGAATGTTGGGAACACCATTATAAATGAAATGTGGAAAGTCCTCATCGATCCCTCAACTGCAAAAAAAAATTATTCAAGGTCAAAGTTCGCAAATATGGTTTTTTTTACATTTTTCAGCCAAACGGTAAGTTTTATCATAAAAATAGGTCAGACAAAAATTGTAGATCATGCAATTATCTATAAAAAATGTTCTTACACTTTTCTTCTTAAAAATCGCCATTTCTGAGATATACCTGTGAGGTAGTGTACTTGGCGCATTTTTTTTTAACGTGGTTTCCCCGGTAGGCCTATTCCACGGTCTATTATGGTCCTGTTTAATTAAATAATATTGTATTAAATAAAAAATAGTACTAATGGAAATGATGAAAGCGGTGTGAATTATGAGAAATTGGGGAAAATTATTCGTCTGATTGATAATTATCTAATGGAACTTCAAATGTAATGTCTTCTTCTTTTCTTCCTTCTTCTTCTTCTTCCTGCAGGATACAAGTAAATTGTAATTGTAATGTGGATTTGAATGACCTAGGCCGAACAGCAGTCACCACCATCACCACAGCATAGATAGTAGACAACTCCCCAAATCTATAGCCAAGGCTGTGCGGAAGGAGGTTGCACGTATGGAAAAACGCAGACATACATCCACACCCAGCGGTGTTGTCAATACCGGGGCTGGGAGTCGAACCCAGAGCGCGGTAGACAGTCGATGAGCATACTCGCCACTCAATACACCTTAACCGATTGAGCTACCGCGCCGGTCATAATACTATGGCTAATATTTGTGCATACTAATTTTAAATGTTCTAAATTTAATCGTTTATTTTTTAGAATAAGTCAGTGACTTTGGAATTTCACTGTTAACATCTTCAAACATACGACCTGGCGGGGGTAATTAGAATTATCGAATACTGCAGATTGATGCTGCCGCAGCTTCCAGGATTCTAAATCGTTCTTCTTTTTTATTTGAATTTCTTTTTTCGTACCAAGCTTGATTAAGAATATATCATGGTGATTATCAATAAAACATGAATGTTGATGTTCCTGATTTTTCAGTTATAATAATTGTATCGCCATACCTCAACTTTAATCGTATCTTAATTGTTCTGTTGTCTAAAGCTGAATTTTTGCAAATATTTTTTAATTCGTCTAATGTAAACTGACAATCATCGCAAATTGCAAATACTTCTTCCATTGCAAGATTCGTAGCTTGATCTTGAGGACAACCGACTTTACTCCCAGTGGTTGGTCTTAAGAAGGAATTGTAACAATCATTATGATACTTAGCCTCAGCAGCAACTAAATCATATTCAAACCCAATTCGAGTAGTAACAGCTTTTGCTAGATCATCAGAACGAGTCTGAGCTACTTTCAGAATAGATTCTTTGAATGAAAGTATAGTTACTTTAAAAATTCTACGCCGAGAATCTCTTCATACTCTTCATTCAATTCTTTGCCGCAAAATAAGCAACATTGTTGAAAACAAAAAACTGATTCACTTACGCGTGCTCTAGTACGAGGATGACTTATTTTAGATGTACTGGCTTGTTCTTCTTCGTGTTGTCTTTTAACTGCAGCAATAGTACCCTTTCGAGTGTACTTTTTACGACACTGCACATGAATTGTCACAGATTTCTGGTCTTTCAGGTATTCCGAAAATTCATCACCTCTTTTAACACTTGCATCAATCAACGTCTTCATGCCACTATCAACAGTAACGATTTCACTTTCATTCAAAGGTTTACTACAAATGAAGCAAAATTGCGACATTTTATTTTAAAAACTAAAAAGGGCACAAACTTTGTTAGGAAATATTAGCAATAACCACGTGTTTTCACTACGAAGGAACGTTCAAGACTAATAGTATTATTGCGTTTGGGCCTTTGAAAAGGGAGCAGGTATACGAGCGTTGCCACGCGGACAATTGAATAGCAGACAGATGTTGCTCAAGGTTATACGGGCATATAAAATGAGGCACTGGGTTTCTTTTGTGTTTATATTCACAGAATCGTACAATTTGTACGCGTAAGTTACACAGACCAATATTTTTACTTGTATTACGGGTCCAGTGATGTATATAGGCGCGTACTCGTGCATATTATGGAGAACACAACGTTTTCAACTTTTTGAATCGCTATATCTCAGAAATAAAAAGTGTAAGAACAGTTTTTATAAATAATTGCATGGTCTACAATTTTTGTCTGACCTATTTTTATGATAAAAACCGTTTGGCTGAAAAATGCACAAAACCCATATTTGCGAACTTTGACCTTGAATAATTTTTTTTGCAGATGTGGGATCTATGAGGACTTTTCACATTTCATTTATAATGGTATTACCAACATTCGAACCAATTGTCAGCTCTATGCGAATTATTGTAACCTTGAATGTCTTGAAGTTATTGGAGTGCTACCATTTCAAGTGAAACATACTGTATAATAAAAGATCGTTTTTAAAAAGTTTTTTTTATACAATTTTATTTTTAAATTTTTAATTACGTCTTAATTATTAGTTTTATATTCATTGCGTCGTTCTTACTTAAAAGTACCCTCCGCCATTTCTTAGAATGTAACACCCGATCAATTTATAGTTTAAAAAACTAAAAAACACACTTTTCGGTGCCTTATTATTGCATTGTCACCACTGAACTCTACTATATAAATGGAAGGCCAGTATAGGTATATGCGCGTGAACAAAATACGGCAATTACGGCACAGATTAAATGGTAACGGATTCAAAAACTATAAGCCATGCGTCGACGCAGTAGAGAAATTAATGTCTGTGCTTGAACCAAACGGCTGTCTACGGGAGTTATGCGCCGACGCCAGGCTGACGCAATTCTGTCTTTTATTTCTTTTCCATAGATTCTGTAGCGTAAGTCTTGGATTAGATGCAATTTCCAGAGTCGGTGTCACCCATTTTATTCTTTGTTTATTCTGTCGTTTGTGTAAAGTTGTTATAAATTGATTATTTTGTGTAATATTTTGTGACTGTTATAAACAAAGTTAATTGAGACAATATGGTGCAATCTTGTATGGTACTGTGTTGCAAGAATCGGGGCAAAGTCCCGGATTTTAAACAGTTGCAGTAACAATAAGACCGGCTCTGACGCATTTTGCAGTGCGATTGCGCTCCTCCTGTAGGTCGCCATACTTGCGCGAGGTTCAATTTGGCGTAAAAATTGGTATGGATATTGACCTTCCATTTATATAGTAGAGTTCAGTGATTGTCACCAGAACTACATATGTCAGTGGCGCAGCCAGAAAATTCATCTGGGGGGGGGTATAGAACTGGCTTCCCCAGAGGATGAGAAAAACTTTTCAGAAAATGGTTGAAAACAGATGTGTGTAGATTCCTCTACTAGATAATATTGGCATTAATTACAAAATATTTATTTCAAGGGATAATTTGAATACCGCTTTATGCTGATGGAGATAATACTTCTTTATTTTTTGGTTCATAAAAGACGGCTTGGGGGTGCCCGGGCTCCATGGCTCCCCCTCTGGCTGCGCGCCTGACACATGTATGCAAAATTTCATCTCAATTGAACGTCGTTAAGTGGTTCAAAATTGACTTGCAAGATTTGACCTAGATATACTAACTAACTAACTAACATACAAACAGGTGAAGTTAAATAAAAGCTTATAAAAATAATATCAATTATGATTTAAAGCTACTATGAACTATAACAGTACACAACTAATTATATTTATAGGATCATTCCGAATTTGGAAGAACAGTGGTACTCTTCAATCTTCAGTTAATATGTTTCATTCAGGTGGCCTTATATGCCATACAAATTTCAGACATGGAAGACGAGGTGGGTAAAAATAAAGATCTGAGCCTGAAATTTAAGTTAAGTTTTAAGCCCGGTCTAGACACAGCTAGTAATGTTGTGCTAGATTTTATTACTTGACTTGTGTAAACAAAAGTATTTAGTTCAATAGCATTTGTTCATCGAGTTACGTATTAAGTAGAATGGAACGGAAACATTTCAATTTTCTGATCAAATTGCGTTCCCCCACTTCCTCTCTACTAATTTATAAAGCATCTGGACTATGATCTAAACATACATGGTCTGCCTTTGTGCGTTTCTTCTTTCTCAGTAGTATGACTTGTTGACTAATATACCAAAGTTGGCTACATCTTCTTTGTTTAAATACTTACCCTAATAGCACAACATTGTTCCATGGATATCCAAAGGACGTCTTCGACGGACATACAGGACATCCGATGGACGTTCGTTTTCGGTTCAAAGTACATCCAACGGACAACCGAGGGATGTCCAAATGTCACAACTTTGGACAATATTTGTACATCCCAATTATTAAAAAAAAAAAACGGAATGAGCAGGGATCGAACCGCTGACCTCTTTGTAAGTCAGTCAAATTGTCA
Organism: Rutpela maculata; assembly: GCA_936432065.2. Taxonomy (NCBI): domain Eukaryota; kingdom Metazoa; phylum Arthropoda; class Insecta; order Coleoptera; family Cerambycidae; genus Rutpela; species Rutpela maculata. The sequence goes on along the minus strand of OW386293.2, from coordinate 119,271,554 downwards.
AATTGTGTTGTAAGTCAGTGTTTTCTCACTTGACCACTAACCTAGTTTACTTGTACTTACTTAAAGACTGTACAGTTGGAAGTAGGTCTTAGACTAATACATCTATTTATTTCAAAATGTAGAAAGTATTTGAGTGTTTAATAAATATTTAGTATCAAATAACATCTTTAATAATTTACAAAAAAGGTTAAAATTAAATTATCAATGACCAATTATAAAAAATAAACCACAAATTTTACAGAAATAACTGTCAAATATAAACAAAAACACTGTAAAATTGAAAAACCGGTTTTGTTAACGTTTTTATATTAAATAGACGTCCTGCTGCTGTCCCTATAGGGACCTAAAATGTGTGTACTTGCCGAACATAAGGACGTCCGTTGTGGCACATATGATGGACGTTCAGTGTGGTAGGTATTCGCTGGTATGTATACATATCTCGCAAACGTGTTGGAGAGAGAAAGCGGTATGGAGATATTATCATTTATTACAAAAACATAATATTTAAATCAACAGACACGAAATGGACGTCCATCTCCTGTCCCTAAATAGACATAAAATGTACATACTTCCCGTATATAAAATGAGCATCCAGAGGACGTCCATTCCGTACAACTTCAAAGTAAATCCGATGATAGACGTCCAGTAGACGTCCAGTTTATGTCCATGGACGTCAGTACATTAAATGGACATAAAACGGACGTCCGGCGGACATTGTGTGCTATTAGGGTTATTAAATTGCTACCAATAGTAAACTAAGTCTTTCAACTAAATCTTGGTACTCTACCAATAGAAACACTCTAAATTTACAGTAAACTACTAAAGAACTCTACTTCTACTTAACTAAATTACTATCTGCGTGTAGACCAGCCTTGTTATATTATACTAGCTTGGCTTCTAAAATTGGAATACCCGGCAGTAGTACTCGGAAGATGAAACTCAATGTCTCTCATTGTCTCGCGTTGTTAACTTTGATGTTTGTCTTGGTTGTACAGTGAACATCCAGTGACGTAGTCAGATGTCGGAGAGGAGGAGGCAGTCGATTACAAGAGTAGGTGTGGGCGGTATAAAAATGTTGCAAATAAAAAAAAATGAAATGTATATGTTACCCAAAAACCTTGAACATATCTTAGCAGAGGAACTAAATAATGCAGACAGGGGGGGGGGGGGGGGGGGACGCTAACTTGTGCGCTTTTCACAGGCTAAACTAGAATAATCGACTGAAAAATACTTCAATTAACAACATTCATGATTAGTAGATGCGTCACTGTTGAATGGATGCTATAAAATTGTATTCCCTATGTGCGGAGTGTAATTGTTTTCATGTCATTAAAAATACTGGTAGTGATGAGTGACCAGACAAACAAAAAACCTTATAACATGGGCCCCAAAGTCCATAGAAAAAAAATGTAAATAAAATTGGTTGAGAACAGACAGTATCTATAATTTTAACTAGGTCAGTAACGGTTGTCGAACTAAACTGATTTCAATATCGTTTGCGAGTTTCATAGTCTCCCCTTTTTTCTAATGAGCATTGCATCTATAATAAGAAATAAACAACTTAAAAAAGACGCCAGATAAATGTCATTTGAATTCTGACGCCGCCTTTTATGAAAGAAGTTTATTACTTAGTCATAAAAAAAGCGTAAAGATCATCGACTTTTGTTCTTGCCGCCGTGCTTTATTACAGGCATGCTTTAACTCAATTTTTTGTGCCTGTTGGGGAAATGTAAACTCACGTATGTTCCTTCACAACTACGCATCCATTGACCCTCAGAAGGCAGAGGTTCTCAATCTATTCGTGGGTAACTGTTCAAATTTTTTACTAAGGTCGGTTTTTCCAAAGGGTCCCTAGAAGAAAAAGTCATACAGTTTTTTTTGTTTATCTGATCGTTCCCCATTACCAGTTTTTTAATGGCATGCAACTAATTACACCATGTATATGCTCAAAAGTTATAGTGTGTTCCACATATAATTCAGCGATACGAAAAAGCTCACAGAAAAGCGTAAAGGAAACCGACCGCCTTTGATGTACCGCCCGCTGGTCCACGTTGACTACCGCTGGTCCACGATGACTACATAGTTTATTCCAATCTGTCATAATTCCGGTAGAGAAAATTTCAACCAATTACATTCGGTGGGAGTGGCCTACATTGGTGTTAGGAAATATGTGACCATTTTTTATGATGATAATAAAAGAAGCCGAACACTTTTATGACCTTTTATGTAAATAGACTGAAATTGATACATGGTCGGTACCCTATACGTTTTTTTGCGAGCTTTTTCATATTGCTGGATTATCGATGGACCAAACTATACATCTGGGTTCTTAAATGAAATCTAGCCTATAGTTGATTAAGCAATTATATTATAATGTACGACACGTGTTCGAGGAGCTAGGTCCTCGAATCAAAGAAGTGGGAGGGGGATAAAAGTTTAAGGACCGATCCCCAAGCTTAAATCTAAGATAATAGCTAAGAGGGTGGAGCTAAAGCTGTATGTCTAACCAATAAGGGTATATGTTTACGAACTGGTCGACATGATTGAGCTGATGAAAAATTGATCACCTGACAAGTCTATACTGTACTAAAAAAAGAATCGAATATACCCGCGTCGGCCTTAAAAAATGTTTATATTATTTATTAGCTTAGGCGTAGGTAACCATGCTGTTTTTTTTAACAAAAACAAAATGCTCTCATTGGTCGGACATTTTACTTAAACGTCTACCAGCTCCATCCTATTCGACAATAACTATCAAAGATGACCAGCAGCCATGGCGTTTTTACTATAAACAAACGCCCTCTTTGGTTAGACATACATCCTTAGCTCCACCCTCTTAGCTATTATCTTAGATCTAAGCTTAGGGATTGGTTCTTAAGCTCTTACCTCCACCTCCCATTCCCTCGATCTAGGTCCTAGATCCTAGTATCGCCCACGAATACGTACCCAATGATGGCGTCATTAAGAACCCCCATTGTCACTCTACTCATGCAATTGCGCTAGTTTCCGCCTTACCTAACTACAATTTAACACAATATTTCTTCTCGGCCCTACCCTACCACTCACAATAACAATATTACATTATAATTTTTCTAGTATAATAAAAATTGGTAAGTATTGTTTTATTTTTAGAGTCTCTCTGTGTTACGCGCCGTTTATGATTCTGAATGGTATCTCTTCAGAGCACCCTTAAAAAGAGCGCTCACATTCATTATGTTAAACACAGAACGTGGACTGGTTATAAGAGCTGGTGGAATGGTAAAAGTAGATAAACCGATGCTTGTATCAGTAAGTAAAGGGAGAAATGAGGGTGTCAATATAATATTTCCTATTGCCTAGCACTTTCCTTTAACTGTCGAAGCTAATAATGCTTTGACGGGCTTAACGTAGTATTTTATTATACAGCTTGGTCCATCGTAATGCGAACATGGTGAATAGTTCATATCCGAAAAAATCATCTCAGCTGACCATTTCCTATTAAAAGAACTATTGCCATTCGCTGATTGTAGATTGAGAGAGAGATGAACAGGCAGAGCAGAAACTCCGAGCGGCAGCATTAAATACAAGCTTGTTAATCTTCGCGTATCTGAAATCGCTGTATCTCTAAACGACTATTGGTAGTGAACGAAAGTCAACTGGATATGTTTGCCTTTGAATGGACCAATCTATATAAGTCTAAACTGACTTGCTGCCTAGATTATATATGACGCATGCACCGTAGGGGATTTGACAGAGATTGGGAGACACATAACCTAACCCAGCAAACACAAAAATTGCGGCCCTTAAATGGGCCATTGTAGCGATCAATGGCTTTCTTATGGCATAGGCTAACCTTTTGTGGCCCATAATAAATTGCGTACCATAGCTTCATGTTATTATGAATTGCCACAGAATAATCAGAAATGGTCAATTATTGTGCAACCATAAAAAATGTTCCTTCAGTTTATACGTTGATGGTACTTTTATGGTAATATGCAGGCTAATATTTTAAATGATTACACGCATGCGTATTTCACATAATAAAGACTTCATACACATCACCATAAATACTGCTTTTAGCATCCGAAATAACGGTCACTAAGATAGCTCAGTTGGTCAGAGAGTCAGTACTGTAATACAGACAACGGAGACATGCAGGTTTGAACCCCACCGACCGCAATTATTAAAGGTAAGTAAAAATATATTTAATAACTTAATAAACATTACAATTTGCAGGCAACCCTTGTGAGCATAAATTGGAACTATGGTAAACAATATTAAACATGTAAATAAAATATACGGATGATAACAAACAAATTCATAATACAATATTTATGCATAAATTATTTCATTTTTATCAAGTAAAGTACTTACATGTCAAAGTTGTACTTTTTTGTAAAAAGCGTCCTGAATAATATATCTATATAAAAAAGTAGGATGTCCATATATCGTACTTTATGGATGTATAAATATTATTTTACACTGTTGGCAAATTGAAGGATGGCCAGCTGCTGGCCGGTGGGACATTTCGCCAATGGTCCGCTTGTGGCTCCCCATAAAATTGCCAATTATGATATTGCTGGCGACGGTGCGTGTGACCATTTATGTGCCAATTATGAGTGTCTGCTGGGAAGTTTGTTCACTTAACAAAACTTTACAAAAGTAAATAGAAAGATCTAGGTAGTATGTACCTTTTAGTGGTAAAGATTAGATTCACTCAGCCTATATTATCCAGATATATTAAAAAGGTTGACTAGATATGTGGGCGCGGCTTTTGGCTGCAACAATCGGAACTTGCTGACTAGTTGTCTTTCAGCGCCCTCTGGACTGTTAACTGTCAGTTCAAAAATTGATAAAGCATTTCTAACTGTTGTCAGTGTTTTTGTGTGAATATTACACTCTTTCTTTCGTTATATTTGTTTAACACAACTTCGTGAAAATGGAGAGATCCCGTTTACTTGCTAGAAAGAGACCAAGGGAAATCCTAACCTAACGTTTCACATGTAAGTTATGGTTGACAATTTACAAATGTGTAAGTGTAGAGCAACATTTATTCCATTTTTAAATCTAAATTAATTTATGATACTTATACATTAATTTGACTAATAAAATTGAGCTCAACTAGTAATAGAATATCAGTAAAAAATATTATTTATTCATTAATTGCACCCTTCAAAACAGTACTTCACTGCAACTAGGGAAAACAAATGCACTTTCAGCGTGCCCCTCGCTCAATAATTGACCGACCATACAAACCGTACATAAATGAATTGGGATGCTATCCAAGACCCAAGATTTCCAAGACCACCAATCCAACCAAGAATATTGTATTCTAGGAAATACCGTCTGCCAGTCGGTAATCGAAGAGACCATATAAGTACAAAATGTTTTTCTCTCTGGAACTTTTTGATATGGTGGGGGGATAGGGAGGGGGAGGTATTTATTTTTAAATCGAATGATTATCGATATCTGTCCGCATAGGTAGTTAGTATATGTACTTCACACACCTCAATTATGTTGGCAGACGAAACATCCTAAAGAAACTAAAAATTTTTTTTTCTATTTAAGTTTAACGCGCGCGCCGATCGGAAGTTTCGTCTGCCAGCGTAATTGAGGTATGTGAAGTACATATACTAACTACCTATGCGGACAGATATCGCACTTTTCTAAATTCATCGGTGGACGCATCGGGTGGACAAAATACGAAGCTGATTGGCTATCTTTTTCAAAATAGCCAATCAAATAATGTTATTGCTTACCGGTGCGATGTACCGGTGAATTTAGAAATCTGCCCATATCGATAATCATTCGATTTAATAATAAATGCCCCCCCTCCCTATCCCCCCACCATACCAAAAAGTTCCAGAGAGAAAAACATTTTGTACTTATATGCATAGTTGCCAACCCTACTGTTTTTTCAGTAGATCTACCGTTTTTTGGTTTTCTTCCCAGTTTTTAGTCCGACCTGCTAAATCTACAGTTTTTTTTGCATAAGGATCAATTATTTTATTAAGGTATTACCTAAATTTTTTAAAGTCCATCAAAAAGGAAAAATGCCGCACCCATTGGAATCATGTTAGATACATCCCTACAAACACTAAAGGTCGGCCTTCCAGTGGGCCATCACAGGGCCAGAAGTTTGATTTCCGGCCTAATGATGGCCCGCTGATGGGCCGACCTTTCGATAATTACGCAGTCTTGTTCGAACTCGTTGTTTATGACCAGTGACACCCAGGCCGATATACTGTTTTAATTTGAATATTTTTTAGTTCTTATAAAATATTGTTCATTATGAGCAGTGATTCTAATTTCGATAATATAGCGTTTACTACTCATAGTACACCTAAAAAAATATATATATATATATATATATATATATATATATATATATATATATATATATATATATATATATATATATATATATATATATATATATATATATATATATATATATATATATATATATATATATATATATATATATATATATATATATATATATATATATATATATATATATATATATATATATATATATATATATATATATATATATATATATATATATATATATATATATATATATATATATAACGTTGATTTTACAGTTCTACAATAGTTCAAAACTATTGTGCTCAGATAGCAAACAGTGGAGTGATTCCAGGGTTCATTAAAAGTCAAGGAAGATATTTTCAAATTAACAAGTTTATTTCAACGTTAAAGTTTCTCAATCCTGAGAAATACAATTACAAATGTTTATTTCTAATCATGAGAGTGACAATATTTAAATATTGTATAATTATTATCGTATTTACACACAAAGAAAATACTGAAAACCTAACCTTTAGTAAACCCAGCAACCTTCACCATATAAAATATGAATCTACAGACAGTTCTTGAATCGAAAACGTTCAAAGTAAAGATAAAAAAATTAATTAACATGACAATGGATACGTCAACTGAAATTTGATTAACGTCTAGCTCGATAAACTATCTTTGACAGACAGTTGGTATTGGATATAATTGACATTCAACGCTTTGACTTTTAACCGACGGTTGTCACTTTGAAAATTAACTGACAACTAGCGCTTCAACAATCAATGCTTATGTGTCACTTTAACGTTCAGTTGACGCAGCGTTTGTCGCTTTGAATTGAAAATAACGCGATGCAAAACAATTTATTAGGTTCGTAACCCCTTCCACGACAAATGCTATGGCTTAACGCAGAAACCACACTAGCTTATGATAGGAGAAATCTCACTCGAACCACAGAAGACAGGAACTATACAGAAACGAAAGCTTGCCGCGGCACCTTTGATATCGGGTGTCTGATTTATGTGACCTCGAAGTGACAGTGATATGTCTTACTACACTCAGAGAAATGATGTACACAAAAAAATACATCAATATTTCGGTTCAATACACTGTACACTGGGAAAACTGTCTTGTTTTATATTTAGTAGATAGGTACATGAATAGGAATACGTATATACGGTATTAATGAAGTTGGGGGCCCAAATCATAGTGTATTGCAGAATGTTCAAAAAAAGAAGTACACTTTTATATTTATATCCCGTATTTCAATCATAATAATGCGCTTTTAAGCCAATGCATACGATTTAAAATTTAACGGTACGCTCCCACCGGAAGTCGGGAACACAATAAAGACACTAATCCTGTCAGTAGACTCTTATACTACGTACCTGCAACGGACTCGATCGTTGGAATTCGTAATAAGATAGAAAGAGACAGATACTAGTTACGATTGCGTGTTGGCCAAATTTGATTTGCCATACTTTTATTTGAAGGACGGAAGGACGTTCCAGGTGCGTAGTTCATTGCTTTATGCACACTAAGCTAGACAAATAACAGTTGCGTATATTTGCAAGTTTTAATGCAAGGAAATATACTAAATTACCTCGGACCACTCTAAAGTTTTTGCAGAGGCTTTTCCACACAGAAGACTAGTACACCATTTTATTTTCCGCATGTTGTGGTAAATCACCCTGTATAACGCATTTTTTAAAAAATGTTTTCGGCTAAATAAGTATTTTTTAAGTTATTTTGGGACTAAAACAACTATTTTATGCTATCGATTTACTTTTGTCAGAGAGGACAAAATTCGATCATTTTTACACTCAAGGAAATAGTATGGGTAAATTCAACAAAAAAAATGGTTAACTAACAATATCGTTAATTTTGTTAAACTAAATTATATTGATGGTATTTTTAAACAAGAGGTGATTGTTATTTTAATTAATAAGAAGTTGTCGTACAACAAAACAAACATTAACTTAAAAAATAGATGAATAAGACTATTACTTTTCCGTCTATTATTTTGTTGAATTCTGTCAAATTAAACTAGATAATAGTATATTTTATTTTTAACTATTATCGAATTGTAATTTTAACCCAGTATTAGTTCGCTGTATTATTGTACTTGGTAGACAAACCAATATTATTATCGTCTTCTAGAAGTTCTAAAAGAATTACCATAAAATTTGCTTGCTTACCACGTAATCTATTACAGAAATTATTCCCAGATGACGTCACATACAAATCACTCACAATAATGAATCATGCATTATCTTATACTCTTATGAATTTATAGAAAATTAATAACATGATTGCAATGTTCAAATTCTCTCAGGGATCATCAATATATTTGGATGGATCTTATAAACGATCTCTAATCTTTGGTATGGGTGGTCTGATGTCTCAATACTGAGATTTTGGCTAACCAGAAAAAACTTCATCATATAATAAAGTGTAGATCAACCTAAAAATTAATTGGTGAACAAAAAACAAAGTCGTTGTACTATTTAATTGTAGACCAAATTGAAAATGGTTAGTGAACATAAAAAAATGACATTGTACTATTTAATTTGTTACAAGAAGATATGATTATTAAACTATTTGTTTACGAAAATAGATAAAGTTGTATGACTATTCTTTTCTGATTGATTTAACTATGAAACTAGATAGGCGCGATTTCATATGCTCTTTTTGGTTGAATTCACCTATCATTTTCTTTGAGTGCAGATGTGTCCTGCGGCGAAAGAAAATGATAGGTAAATTCAACCAAAAAGAGTATATGAAAATACTCTTTTTGGTTGAATTTACCTATCATTTTCTTTGAGTGTAACATTATTCTTTCATTACTTAGTTTCACATTATTTTTGCAGCTTCTCCAGAAGGCGTTTTCTGCTATTACTCTTTTGAACGCTATCATAGATGGACCAGATGCCAGAAATGAAGCAGATAATGTTGAAAATATTCAACAATATAGTAAATAATGCAACAATTGCACGAATAGTTTACACCTAAAGAAAGATGAGATCATTAATATGTAGGGGCAGGGTACATTTTTAAACGGTGTACAGTAGGGTAGGCCGAAAAAAATGAAAACTTGAATTTGCAAATGATATAGTTTCTAATTAGTTGCTATGTATCTAAAACTAATTCGCTAAGTATTTAGCCAAATCGGTTGATATCTAGCCGCTCCCCCACGGCCTTGAAAATTAAGAAAAAGGCCGATTTTTCGATTTTTAACATTTTTTAAACAGACGTTTGAAATTTTTTTATGACTCTTTTAGTAGAGTAAAATCTGGAAGTAAAGTCGCTTAGTTTTCGAGAAAAAAAAAAACAGGCGTAGAACCAAACCAGACTTAGTGGGATCCTTTAGTAAGATAATCGTGTACACGAAATCATTTTTTACGACATTTTTTGGTGGTCGAGAACTTTTTTATTTCGGAAAAACTCAAAAAAATAGATTTCTTAATGAAATATGTTTTTTAACGTCTCCACCGCTATATCTCTGAAAATATTTATGCTATCAAGCTATTTTTTTTTTTTTTTTAGATTAAGGTAGACACAATAGCGCTTCGAACAATGTCCCACGTGAACCCGATTTATTTTTTTTGAGTTGGTAAAATAATAGGAAACTCAAACTTGTTATTTTCAGTAGCGTAATTTTAGGCAATCGAGAAAAAAATTTATTTATGAAAATTTGTATATACATGCTGCGTACAAATTGAAGCCAGTAGTTGAAAAAAGTTTTTAGGATAAAAATTTTTCAAGTCCCGTTGATAGTATTGAGTCAGCGATTTTTTTTTTAACGGGCCAAAGTCATATTCTTGCACGCCCGGCTGTAGCAAGCCTGCCGACTGCAACGATCTGACGGTTCCGGTCGGGGTGTATGTAGTAGTTATATCAATAGGTACAAAACCAGTAGTGATCAAAAGATCTAGGGGATCAATATTATTGTTCAATATTTCGTATATTGTACAGTAGTATTGATCATATGTTGTTAATATTGATAAATTGTACAAAAAATATTAAATAATCTCCTTTTAATAATAAAAAGACGTAAGTAGACATAAATACCTAATCTATAAATATCAATCAGTGTTACTAACTACCCATCTAACTACCCATCTAATTAGTAAGTTTATTAGACATTTTTAAATGAATGAAAGTAAAAACGTACGCATAAAATGAGTTTTATTGTTGAAATAAATTTTCTATTTGGATAGATAAATATGTAGTATGTAGTTTATGTAGGCCCTACATTAATAGCATTCTAATTCGTTCATATTTGCCTCGAAATCTTTAATAATGTTGTTACAGGAACGACATTTGCACTCGTTGCAATATTTTAGGCCTTCCTTAAAACAAGCACATTTTCGATTGTCACAATTTTTATCCGAACAATGAACACTTAATGATTTTCGACAACCGCTACTTCTACGCGACTAATCTGACCAACCCTGCATACTACAGTATCTAGAGGTAAAAAATATGCAAAACTTCGGAAAAATGTCATATTGAACGGATTTCGTTCATTTTTGGCAGTATAATAGTAAATGCTTCACAGAAAAGTTTCTATATTGTGCGGAGGCTTGCTAATTTATAGGGGGTGGATGCCACCCCCTCAGGGTGTGGATGCCACCCCCTCAGGGTGTGGCACTTAAAAAATATATATATTTATTGGAGCTGAAGTAGAATTAAATTTTAAGAAGAAAAGGTTCTATGCAATTTTTCACATAAATTTATAGTTTTTAAGTTATAACGACTTCAAAATTGCTATTTGAGCTAAAAAAAAAAAAAGCATTTCCAATCGGCTTTCGTCAAGTATCCCGAAAAGTATTACTTTATCGAAAAAAATGTTGCAGACCAATTACAGAAAGTACAAACTGGGAATTAATTATATTTTTTGTTTATTGATGTAGGATTAATAATTTCGGAGATATTTAAGTTTACATTTGGCATCTAAGTGTTCATAAGATAATTATTTAGAGTGAGAGTTAAATATCGCAGAAACTGTGAGCTACGTCAAGGGTGCTAATAGGTAGAATAATATGTTATTAATTAAGATTTCAACTGTTTTTTAATTTGTTTCTGTAGCATAAAAAACAAAGAAGTTATGACTGAAGCAATGTGCGTCTACACATTTTTTTAATAACAACGTCGTCATTTTGTTATTGTAATTAGCCAGTAATTAAAAAAAGGAATTTCAAACACTGTTCCTCATTAATATAGCATGACGTAGATGCTCAAATTTTTTGGTTTGTATACAGCACTTGCTTTAGAAAAAAATACAGTTTAAACTATAAAGGTATTTTCGATGAAACGTATTTTTTTTTCCTTTTCCAAATATCTCAATAAATATTAGTTTTATTGAAAAATGGGAGATACCAAGAATAAAGCTCATAAACTGATAATGAATTTCTCTTGTTAATTTATATACATAGATTTAATAGTTTCGGAGATATGAAAGTTTACAAATGGCGTCCGAACGTTTATAAGACGAAAAATGCAGTTTAAATGTTAAATATTTCAGAAATTGTGACACCTACGCCACGCATGCTAAGAAATTAAATTGAAGACAATTAATTGCGATTTCAAAATATTTTTTACTCGTTCCTGTAGCATAAGAAATAAAGAAGTTATGACAGAAAAATGTGCGTATTTATACTTTTTTTATATAAAAAGGTCGCCATTTTGTTAATCTAATTAGCCAGTAATTTAGAAAAATTATCTCAAATACAGTTTGAGAGGGGGTGGAATCCACCCCCTATAAGTTAGCAAGCCCCCGCACAATATAGAAACTTTTCTGTGGAGCATTTACTATTATACTGCCAAAAATGAACGAAATCCGTTCAATATGACATTATTCCGAAGTTAAAACCTCTAGTTACTGTAACTAGCATGCGAGGTGTATTAATTGCGTCCCAATTTCGCATTTAGCGCTGATAAAAAAAATCGCTGTTGCCAAACGGTACACTTTGGGAAAAAATATATTGTTTCAAAAACTTTTGTGATTATTATGCTTTATTTTCTTCGCTGCATGTATGTAAATATTTTCAAAAATAAAAAAGTTTATGGATTGGTGAAGATTTCAATACATAAAATATATATTTTTAGTTATCTGATTTTTAGAGAAATGAAAGTGCGAATTGTACCCAAACCATTTATATTGGTAAAAGCGCTACAGTGTGACCTTTAATTTGATACAAAACAAATTTCGGTACCTTTAATAGCTTTAAAGATATGGCGGTGGAAACAAAAAAAAAACAATTTTCTTTAAAAATACATTTTTTTCACTTTTTATTGATTTAAAAAGTTCGAGACCACAAAAAAATGTCGTAAAATATGATTTCATATGCCCGGTGACATACTCAAAGGAACCTAACATGTTTGACCTGGTTCTACGCCAAAAAAAACGACACGATAGACTTACGAAATCGCTGCTCTATTTATTAGTGTCTAAACGTGTGTGGCAAAAGTTTTCGGAATAAAATATTTTTCAGTTTCAGGGAAATTAGAAATTAGTCACTAAAAGGTAGAATTTGACGAAAATAAGTTTTTTTGTACATTTCTAATATCCCTGGAACAGAAAAATATTTTATTCAGAAAACTTTTGCCACATACGTTTAAACATTAATAAAAAGTCATAAAAAAATTTCAAACGTCGATTTAAAAAATGTCTAAAATCGAAAAATTGGCCTTTTTCTTCATTTTCAAGACCGTGTGGGGGGGGCGGCTAGATATTAACCGCAAGGGTAGGCAACTGCCCACCCAATATTTTGAAACAGCATTAAATTGTTAATGTCCTACAAGTCTGTTATTTTACAATAACCATCCTATTTTGAGATACATTAAATGAAAAATAACGCCCTAGGGCGTTATGAATATCTATAATGCCCTAGGGCATTATAAAATTATAATACAATCCAAAACAAGCAAATTATGATAGCGTTATTGACAAACAAAATGCGTTGCTATACAACGGCGGCGTTTACAAACAATTTTGATTTTTACTATCATTTAAATCAAATCCTTCTGAACATAATAGATGTCAAATTAATAAATCGTAAATGTCAAGAAAAAAAAAATCGAATTAAATAACAGACTTGCAGGACATTAAACGTTGAAGGCACCACGGGTGTTATAGGATAATGGCGCCCTCGGTCGACGTACATTCCCTCGGGCCAGAGGCCCTCGGGATTGTACACTGCCGACCTCGGTGCGTTATTATCCTTATAACACCCTTGGTACCTTAATAACTATTATGGCAAATGTGGCGAATAATAAATAAGTATGACAATAAAGTCAAAGGTTTTCAATACAATTAGGCAGAGGCGGATTAAGACTTTGTGGCTAGCGCTTTGCTTTCATCTATTGGGTTATCTGTGAAAAATCCCTGCCTACCCAATAAAAATGCTGAAATTACGCCAATGGGGTGGTCTAAAACATTAAAAATAAGTTTTTAAAATAACGCAATTTAAAGTAAAAGAACACATTACTTTTGTATTATTTAAATTATTTATTTATAAAATTATCATTATTATTATTTAAATTTTTATTTATTTCGAAACTTTATAAGCAATGGACCAAAATAGTGTGACGTTTCACTCCCACTCTAACTATTCCATCCTATTTCTCACATCGACCTTATCGCCACTGTACATAAGACCCTGGTTAAAATTGAATTTGAAATTTCAGAAAATCTGTGAATATTTAACTATTGAATTATCATCCTAATGTTTTAACTTTAAAAGCTGCGCCTTCTTGTAATAATACTGTAATTTTTAAGTCCTCTTGAAATTTTTTCAGAAATTAATTGTTTATTGCGCACGCGCAATACGTATGTCGGGCATAACTCCACCTTCTTATTTTTATTTGTTTTCCTGGTTGAAGTTCAAAGTTATGTATAGTGGATTATTTCTTTTTTAACTTTCAAGGATTTTACAGTATTTAAAGTGTTCAAAAATGGTCCAAAAATTACATTTTTCTGCGATTGCTCAATTTTTTAAGTATAAAGAAACATTCATGGTCAAGGCAGAAAGTTCTGTTGAAGCGCGAAGCGGGCCGCATGAAAGGAATGATTATGATCCTGAAGTACTGATTGTTAAGGGAGAAGTTCATGCTGGCATGAGAGATAGAATCTATAAAGTAGAGGTGTGTGCTTTTTTTAAAAAATAAATATATTTTACTTTAAATGTAATTAATTGTTTTCAGATATTTTTATGGAATATGTCGTATTTACTAGACAGTTCAATTTTAAACTATTTTAATCATATATATATTTAATAGAAATAAGTTCTGAATAAATGATACAATATGTAATTTCTTTATTTATTTGCGTTTCTAAGTGAAAATACTTACAAATAAACATTTAAACACGAGGTTAGAGGCAAGGCCCCCACAAGGGAGGGTCAGTAGGTACTGTGGTATCTGGGCCCGTTTAGGCTAGTAAATGCAATTCTCGCTCGTTTAGAGACCTGGACAAATTTTTTTTTTCAAATTTCTCCTAGGCGTGGGGGCCTACTAATGAATAAAACAGGCTTTGAGGCATAGATTAAATAAAGAATATTATATAAGCTTTGAGGTTAGAGCACAAAGAAATAATCAAAGAACTACGTTCTCAATAATTTTCCAGACACTTGCGCATAAGCAACCATTTAGAAAACATTTTTTTATTTATTCTCGGTAGAGAAAATTGATTACCACATGTAAAAAACTTATAATCCAGCTCTATTTTTATACTAGTAGTTAGGTTTCAATAGTTAAATATGAAAAATAACGTACCAATCCTTAGATATATTTTTAAGCAATTTATTTTGACCCTTAAAGCACATGTACATAAGGCATGCTTCAAAGAGTGGATGGAAAGGAATTCAAAATAACCTCCTCGTGAATGACGTCACGACTATTGTGGTCCATTACCATAAACCTGTAAAAAATAATTAGATTTTTAGATTTGTAAGAACGTGAGCCGTTTGTGTTATTAAAACTTAGCATAATTAATTGATTAATTAACTAATCGCACAATTTCCACTTTTTCTTGTAAAAAATAATGAGCAATTATTATAATAATACGTAATAACTAAGTTGTTTTAGTGGTTTATCAAAGAACTAGGATGCTAGTTAAACAGTGTCAGTGACAGCCATTTTTCAACTAACATTTTTTTCCACGCCTACTAAGAATTGGGATATACTTCCATTGAAAAATATACAGGATGAACCCCAGAAAAAATATAATTAAGAAAAGAATTTGACAGAAGGCAGTAAATATTTGGCATATAGTTAACACAACTGCCAAGGAAGAAAAATATAAAAAATATACAGGGTGGTCACCATAAAAAATTTTAAAAAATGTGACGGAGAGCAATACTATTACGTATGTAGTTAACACAACTGTTAAAGAAGAGGAATATGAAAAAAAAATAATGAAAAAATGTGACGGAGAACGATAATATTTCGCATGTAATTAACACAACTATCAAGGAAAAATATAAAAAGAAGCGCTGCCCAAGGAATCACTAACCACATCCAAATTTTCTATCCAAGTCACTTACAACGAAAAAATTTTGTATGTGGAAATAATTGTTTATGTAACTTTAATAATATAAAATTTGAAATCCTCTACCCCAAAAACCCATAAAACGATGCCCACATCGGTAGTGGGATGGGAGTGGTAGTGGGGGTGAATGAAGTAAAAATATATTTTGAAGTTTCTGGTTCTTCTACACACACTAAATCACAATTTTTTTCATCCCCTTTAATACCTTTACCCCCCAACCCTTCGACCGAACAAGATGAAAATACAATCTAGTTCTAGATCTCGTTAAAGTACGTGTGTGTACCAAATTTCAAGTCAATATCTCAAACGATTTCAGAGTAAACGTGCGCACAAAAAAAAGTTACAGACAGACAGAAAATTTTTTTCGCTCAAACTTAAAATCTCGACGTTTCATGACATTCTAAGCCTATTTGAACAATAAAAATTTTTTTGTCGTTACTATACTTCCACTGGATGTGGAAGTAATAAATTTCGAGGCTTTTGGTTCTTGTTCTTGTACACACACTAAATCACAATTTTATTTTTTTCATCTCCTTTAAATATGGGGTGGGGGTGGAAATGGGGTGGCTAATGCCAAAAAATTTTTTGAGACCTTGGCTTCTCTTATATATACTAAATAGCAATTTTATGGACTTTTATTTGTTTGATTTACCTTGATTTACCCATTTACCCCAATTTTCCCCCCAACTCTTCAACGAAATAAGATGAAAATATAATCTAGTTCCAGATCTCGTTAAAATACATACGTGTACCAAATTTCAAGTCAATATCTTAAACGGTTCCAGAGCAACCGTGCGCACAAAAAAAGTTACAGACAGACAGAAATTTTCTTTTTGCTCAAACTTAAAATCTCGACGTTTCATGAGATTTTAAGTCTATCTGAACAATAAAAATTTCTTAATTTTTTTTTGTCGTCACTATACTTCCACTAGATGTGGAAGTAATACTTCCACTGTATGTGGAAGTAAAATCAAGCCCTGCTTGAAACAATGTCGAAAATTTACTATTCCAGTGCAACGATCTTCAGTTTTATTTGTTTCTCACTTATTAGGGATTATACTTTATGACACCGTTTCCTAACCAATAATTTTAGTTATTTCATCACACAGTCATAAATTAAATCAGTTAATCACGAATCATTATCATGTTTTCGACAAATTATATTAATCACCTAGACATATCAAAAATATAAATATCTATAATTTGAACAGCTTAAAGCAAGATAATTTAATAGTGATGTTGTAAATTTACTCGTTAGTAATTCCATATTAATTAATATTGGATAAAGTAAAAAAATATTTTGAAGTTTCTGGTTCTTGTACACACACTAAATTACATTTTTTTTTCATCCCCTTTAATAATGGGGGGGGTAATGGGGGGTGGCTAATGCCAAAATTTTTTTTGAGACCTTAGCTTCTCTTGTCTATATTAAATATCAATTTTATGAACTCTTACCTGCTTGATGTACCTGTTTACTCCAAATTTACCCCAATTTACCCCCCAACCCTTCGACGGAACAAGATGAAAATATAATCTAGTTCTAGATCTCGTTAAAGTACATATGTGTACCAAATTTCAAGTCAATATCTCAAACGGTTCCAGAGTAAACGTGCGCACAAAAAAAGTTACAGACCGACAGACAGATTTTTTTTTTTCGCTCAAACTTGAAATCTCTACATTTCATGACATTCTAAGCCTATTTGAACAATAAAAATTTTTTGTCGTTACTATACTTCCACTGGATGTGGAAGTAAAAGTGAACAAGGTATATCTGCTAGATAGTAGCAATAAAAATTTTATCAGTAAATAGAATATAAACTCGGCATAGGTGCTGTAAATACACGACCGATATCGACAAATATATATAGCATCTTTATCTTTATCTTTATCGAATAAAAATATCTTTACGAATGGTTATACGGGGTAGAGAGGGCCCCACTTGTGTGCCTGGGGGCGGTGCACTCAATTGCCAGGATATCAGGGGCGCCGCGAGCCCATTTTGTGCCCGCGGTTCACCAAAAAATGTTTTTTTCATTTGTTTCCAGATATAAGAAATGAGTTACATTACAATTCGCCCTCGTATTAAAGCTAGTATTAACTGAAATGTTTCATTATTGAATTGTTGACATGCATATTTCAGTTATGAGTGAAAATAGATATAAGCTTAATGGAAAACAAAGAGTCGTTTGCATAAATTCTGTCATGGTCATGTGTGTGAACTGGGACTTATTAAAAATTGAAAACTGTTTATAAAGAATTTCTTAATCTGTTCTCTTAATTTAATAGAAGAAAACAGCTTATCATTCTTTAGAAACGACTAATGTGTCCTACATCACACACCGTTGAAAGAACCTCTATATGTGTATATAATTATACAAACAAAACTCATGGGATACCTAACATTACACAATATGAGCTCTATCTTTAGGTACAATCAAAATGAAGACATTGTATTAAGAATAAACGGTTAAGTAAAAGCCGTTTTAAACCACAAAAACTACATTAATTTCTACAATAAGCTGATATTGGTTCATTTGCAATATATGCATCACATTGTTCATTGTTTACAGGGCCGTAGCGAAGGGGAGTACTCATCCCCAACCTTGTTAGACTTGGCGAAAGTTGGCAGTTTGTACTGGAATTTATTTTTTTTTTTAGAATTTCTCCCCCCCCCCGCTCATCAATTTTACTTCCACATCCAGTGAAAGTATAGTAACGACAAATTTTTTTTTTAAATTTTTATTGTTCAAATAGGCTTAGAATGTCATGAAACGTCGAGATTTTAAGTTTGAGCGAAAACAAATTTCTGTCTGTCTGTCTGTCTTTTTTTTGTGCGCACGTTTGCTCTGGAACCGTTTGAGATATTGACTTGAAATTTGAACCTGAACGAGATCTAGAACTAGATTATATTTTCATCTTATACTCAGAGCTGGGCAAATAAGTACTTACAAATACCTCATAAGTATTTAAATACCGAGTATTTAAATACTTCTTGCAACGAATATTTGTATTTATACTTGCAAATACTTTATCTGAAATATTTACTACTTAGTATTTGTGAAAATGATCCTAAAGTATTTATAAATACTTAAACTATTTAAATAACTCTGAAGTATTCAAATACTTCTAAAAAGGTATTTAAATCCTTTTCTGACAGTATTTAAATACTTTCAGAAGTATTTGAATCTCAAAAGTATTTAAATGAATACAACAAATATAATCAAATACACCAGGGAGACAGGCAGATACTCGTCAAGAATCAAGACATGTACTATACTATGTAGTTAATAAATACATTATATCATTCAGTCTTCAGTCATTCACGTCTAACTTAATATATATATATTTTTAAATGAGTTTGTGAAAGTGTATAGAATAATATCCTGAAAAGTTTACATTTCGCTCGGATGCAGAACATACAAAAAAAGGGAAAGAAAATTTTTTTTCATCCATTTTTTCAAAATTTTTAAATTAAGTCAGGGTAGAAAAAAACAATAAATACAAGTGAATAGGCCACATATTTCTGAACAGAAAATGTTCTAATAAAATTTATCGCTAAAGCCACGGTATTCCTGAAAAAAAAAATTAAATAACTTTGTCAATCTGCGCGGCCAAGTGCACGGTTAAATGCATACTATGGAACCTCTAAAAATTCTTAGCAGTTCTAACGAGTAAAATAAAGCTTTCTTCTCTTTCTGATTACACGTTTTTAACATTTTTCTTGGTGAATAGGAGGATAAATAGTGAGTCTGGAGGAAAAATATATAATTATCAACACGTACACAGACACCATACATAGCCGCTGAATCGCTCGCTTGAATTTTTATGTGCCTTTACCGTATTGTATTTATTACAGTACACCTATCCACATTTAAGCTATATCCAATGGATTCCTTATACATTTGTTAATGTATTGGAAAAGTTCCAGAATTTATATTCAAAACGATCAAAAATAAGGATAGGATCGTGGAAATCGCAATTTCTTATCATGATTTGATTGATCATACTTTCGAAAAAATGCATACGAAAACGAATTTGTGTTTGACCATTCGAAAAAGATACATTTTTTCCGAAATAGTGATATTTTATTTTTTTCAATGGGTCAAGTTCTCGGCAAGTTACAGCCTTCAATATATATATATTTATCAAGAAAATCATCAACCAAGGAAATTAAAATGATTTGAAATGTACTTTTTTTAATCCACGTTACTACAATTTAATAAACCATAATTAATCATGAAGTGTACATACTTTTTAACAGATCTCAATGAAGAAAGAATTTTTTTGAAGGGCTTTTACCTTTTTCTATATTTTTTATTGCGACGATTGAGTTCGGGCGTGATAATATATATAAGTATGTTTTTCATCCAACCTTTGCTTGTATTGTTTAAAACAAAAAAGCATCAGAAAGCTGCAATTTCAATCTTTTAAATGAACTAAGACTCATATATGTTGAACAAATTCTGATTTAGTAATATGTTATTCAGTGCGTCGGTGTCACAGGCATGCGTATTCAAGGCGCGCGCACGCATGTATCTCGCTCCGAGTTATAAATTTAGATTTGATTATTTTTTCCGGGAAAACCGTGGCTTAGCGGTAAATTTTATTACGACATTTTTTGTTCATAAATACGTGATCTAATTATCTGTATTACTTCCACATCCAGTGGAAGTATAGTAACATCGTTTCTCTTTACCTAACACAAAATCATTCTGGATTTTCAAGGAGTTACTTCGATGACTTGAGAAGCGGCTAAGAAAACATTTTTTTTTTAAGACAAGAAAATTTTTAAAAATTTTTATTGTTCAAATAGGCTTAGAATGTCATGAAACATCGAGATTTCAAGTTTGAGCGAAAAAAAATTTCTGTCTGTCTGTCGGTCTGTAACTTTTTTATGCGCACGTTTTCTCTGGAACCGTTTGAGACATTGACTTGAAATTTGGTACACATATGTACTTTAACGAGATCTAGAACTAGATTATATTTTCATCTTGTTCCGTCGAAGGGTTGGGAGGTAAATTGGGGTAAATTTGGAGTAAATAGGTAAATCAAGCAGGTAAGAAATCATAGTATAGACAAGAGAAGCTAAGGTCTCAAAAAAAATTTTGGCATTAGCCACCCCCATTACCGCCCCCACCCCATTATTAAAGGGGATGGAAAAAAAATGTGATTTAGTGTGTGTACAAGAACCAGAAACCTCAAAATATTTTTTACTTTATCCACCTCCCACTTCCACCCCCACCCCACTATCAATGTGGGGTATCGTTTTATGGGTTTTTGGGGTAGAGGATTTCAAATATTATATTATTAAAGTTCCATAAACAATTATTTCCAGATACAAAATTTTTTCGTTGTGTGACTTGGATCGATTCGAATGTGGAAGTAGTGATTCCTTGGGCAGCGGTTTTTTAAATTTTTCCTAGCTTGACTTAATTTCAAAATTTTGAAAAAATGGATGAAAAAAAATTTTTTTTCACATTTTTTTTATGTTCTGCATCCGAGCGAAATGTAAACTTTTCAGGATAATATTCTATACACTTTCACGAACTTAGTAAAAAAAAAATTATTCAGTTTGCAAATTTTTGTAGGTAAGTACCTACATCGACTGGGCTAAAGTTTAGCCATTAAAGGCTATTTTTACACTTAACTATGCATCAACATATTTGAGTGTTATCAAAGTATTTAAATATTCAGAAAGTATTTAAATACTAAGTTTAAACTACTTAATTACTTTTGTTATTTATTATTTAAATACTTTTATCTTTTGAAAATACTTAATATTTAAATATTTTCAATTTTCTGAAAGTATTTAGTATTTAATATTTAAATACTTTTTCAAAGTATTTGCCCAGCTCTGCTTATACCGTCGAAGGGTTGGGGGTAAATTGGGGATAAATTTGGGTAAAATGGGTAAATCAAGCAGGTAAGAGTCCATAAAATTGGTATTTAGTATATACAAGAGAAGCTAAGGTCTCAAAAATAATTTTGGCATTAGCCACCCTCATTACCACCCTCACCCCATTGTTAAAGGGGATGAAAAAAAAATGTGATTTGATGTGTGTACAAGAACCAGAAACCTCAAAATGTTTTTTTACTTCATGCACCCCCACTACCACCTCCTATCACCACCCCCACCCCGCTACCGATGTGGGGTATCGTTTTATGGATTTTTGGGGTAGAGGATTTCAAATATTATATTATTAAAGTTTCATAAACAATTATTTCCACATACAAAATTTTTTCGTTGTGAGTGACTGATAAAAAATCTGGATGTGGAAGTAGTGATTCCTTGGGCAGCGGTTTTTATTTTGGGTAAAAGTTGGAAATTTGAGATGGAAGTTGGCAATTTGTACTGAAAAATTTTTTTTTAGAATTTCTCTCCCCCCTAGAGGAATTATTATTTAATAATTTACAGAGTTGATTTGTTCAGTTTATGAAGTTGGCAAATTTGGAAAAATAACCCCCCAAAAAAGTTGACGCGCTACGGCTCTGATTGTTTAAAGTTAACACAATATTTGTGTTGGCTAATGAAAAGGAAACTCGTCAACTTCACGATGATCGTCTTTCATCCGAAAATGAAACTTTTCTATACTTATTCCGTCTAAGGATTGGGGCACGAATACTAAAGACCAGGATCACGCACGTTTATGGAAATTGCGATGGAAACCGATCCGCAAAATGTGAAGAACACAGGTGGCGCTAGTAACACTAGCAACAATGTCATTAGCCAATGAACAGCTCGCGTTCCAGTGTGCTAGTGAGAACTACGCCACCTATAATAATAATAATAATTTTATTCATCCATGATAAATTGTTCATAAAGAGTATTGAGCTTATCCTGCAGCTCCTCAGGAGTGTCTGCCGCCTCTGCTATGGAGGCGTCGTCTGCGAACAGCACAACGCATTCAGTACCAATATGAAGTGGTAAGTCATTTATAAATAAAAGAAAAATAAGTGGCCCCAGTACAGAACCCTGAGGAACCCCAAGATCAATACAATACTTCTCTAAACTGGCTTCTTCTAGTTTTACAAAAATTTTTCTAAAGCTGAGGTACGATATTATCCATGAAAGAAAGTTACTTTCTGTTATCCACGCGATTGTACACAAATTCCAAAAAGTCAGCCGCCGCACTCTCAGTTGACCTGCCATGGTGAAATCCATTTTGACATCTGGAAATAATTTGATATTTTGTTAGATATGGAAATATTTTGTTATATATAGCGCGTTCAATTATTTTGCATATGACAGTGAATACAGTGATAGGCCTGTAATTCTCTATTAAGTGTGGATCATTGTTTTTGTAGATTGGAATTACTTTCCCTATTTTTAATTCTTCCGGGAATTTTCCCAGTTCTACAGATAGATTGACAATGTGGGCTAGTGGCTCGGCGATAAACTGAGCAATAGATTTAATAATTTTTGTGGACACACAATCTATTCCTACAGAATTGGTATTTTTTAATTGACTTATTATGTTTAGTATATCTTCAGCAGTAACAGGCGTGAAGAAAAATGTATTGTTATTATTGGGCATTGTAGTACATTTTTGTGGTACTTGGTTACCAAAGTGATAATTTATTTTATTTGGGACCTCGGTAGAGTAGTGCTCAGCAAATGAATTGACAATTTTATCAGAGTCGTTTATAATTTCATTGTTAATTTGAATTTTTATTGACTGCGAGGTCTTAATTTTACCGGGCTTTTTACGCACTAAATTCCATACTTGTTTTTGTCTATGTTGAATGTTACTTATACCACTTAACACATTATGATAATAATTTAATTTAGCTCTATTAATATTTTTCTTATGTACTTTTTTCATTTCATTATACTTAATTGCCACACCAGCATCATTTGTATTCTTTACCAACCAGAACATATCCTTCAATTGTCTACCCTTTTCTTTTATATCTCTTGTGATCCACATATTAGCTTTTTTATTTTCAGTCGAGATTTGAATTAAAGGACACGTTAAATCTATAGCATACAGTAAGTCACTTAAAAACACATTATAAACATTACACAGCCCCACAAAAAAAAAGTGGTCTGTTCAGCGGACCAGACCAGTGTATCCGTATGTATTTGGACCCCCTGAAACCGAATCCGAAGTCAGAATTGTCAGATTGGCTCTTTTTTCACCCCCAACCCCAAAAAACACCCTTTCAAAAAAATGGTCTGTCCGGCGGACCAGACCAGTATATTCTTATGTATTTGGACCTACTGAAACCGAATCCGAAGTCAGAATTGTGAGATTGGCTCGTTTTTCACCCCCAACCCCAAAAAACACCCCCAAAACAAAAACAAAGTGGTCTGTCCGGCGGACTATAGCAGTGTATCCTTATGTATTTTGACCCACCGAATCCGGATTCGAAGTTAGAATTGACAGATTGGCTCGTTTTCACCCCCCAACCCCGAAAAACACACCACCCAAAAAAATAATTTGTCCGACGGACCAGACCAGTGTATTCTTATGTATTTGGACCTGCTGAAACCGAATCCGATGTCAGAATTGTCAGACTGGCTCGTTTTTCACCCCCAACCCCAGAAAACACCCTCAAGACAAAAACAAAGTGGTCTGTCCGGCGGACTATACCAGTGTATCCTTACCAAATACATAACTTAAGTGTCCGTGCCTTTGCAACCTTTTTTGCGCGTGGTTCCTTCCAGTGATGTATCTTTGTGTAAGATACTACCGCAAAAAGTTTTTCCCTCAAAGACTTCATAATACCTGGGAAAAAAAATTTTTTCGAAAATTCGAAAAAAAAATTTTTTTCTTAATCAAGTGAATCAATTTGTTTGTATTTCACATATATTGTGAATATACTCAAGACAATTTATTATTGATATTTTCATGAAATCTTTTCATGAAGAAAACAAAAATTGATGCTTTTGAATTTTTTGAAAAATTTATATACGTACTTACAGGTTAGCGAACCTCTATTTTTTTACTAATTATACGCCATACAATAAGCTATAACATATATTTTTTACAAAACTCTATCGAAGGGTAACGTAGTCAAATTAGCAAAGATAATGTTACGTGCTTACACCCCCTTTAGTAACCACCCTGTATCGTGGGTTCGGAAATTATAACACCACGGTAACACTAAACAATAATGTATTTACTTACGTACTAATTACAACAAATAAAGAAAAAGAGTATAAATTGGTTAGAAACTCGATATATTAATAAATATCAGTTCAATTTATTGTACACAAACAATGTCTTATGCCGTTTATACCGAAATTGTCCGTTCCCATCGACACAAAATATTTATTAAATTTGGAGGTTTTAATCGGCAAAATCATTTAATATGCTCAGTGGATCACTAACTGAACTATGGGTCAATCTGTGTTTTAAAGACAAGTTGTAACTTTCGTGCAGTACCTACACAGTATCACTAATATCACTGCAGACTGTTATAGTTTTCGATTACTTTTCTCCGTGTTGATGGAAACACTTTGCCACTTGTTGCCAAAGATGATGGTTTTGCTGTGGCGAAATAATAATCTTTCATGTTTGCATCATATTCTGAAGAATCACTATTTCTCTACTACTTTAACTGTTTTTTCAGTTTTTTATAAAACGTGGATGAGTGCCGATAAACTTTATTTCGCTTTTACTGAGCATTTCAGATGCCGCCATTTTATTCAATGCCAATAATTATATAAATTGTCTTAAAAGTTAATATTACTCTTTAGTAGATTTTCAAGGTATATGTAACTTTTAAGTCATTTTCAATTAGTGGGGAGTAGTAAAAATAACTTCAAAGCCCCTATGTTCGTAGAAATAACCTCATTTTTACTCGAGATGTCACTAACAAGTTAGACTACTTTGAAGTGGTCCTTTGGTAAAGCTGTGCAGTCGGCATTACTATCAATTTTCACTTTGCAGTTGAGGATGCTTCAAAGTAATGCAGAGTAGTATCCGCGTCGTTGCAGATTCTGCAGCAGTTACTTGAAAGTGTTATAACTATACAATGCCTAAATTCAGTAGAATCTACATAATTGTCACTACAAATGCATACCACAAAGTGAATATTAGCCTGAAGTCGCAAAATTAGTAACAGTTATGTCATTCCTACTATATTAAAGTTCCGATGCCTCAGATTCCAGTTCCCATCACTTTGAATGCTGCTTGGGAAAGCCTATATGAAATTTTATGCTCTACTACTTTGCTCTCTTGATATTTTTCACCAAAATGCATAGTTTTTCCTCAAAATAGAGAAAAAGACGAACAAACGCTAAAATTCATATATATGTATATATTTCTCAAAAACCACCCTTTTTTAGAACTGTTTCATCATGTTTAGACAAATACTTCACTTTTTACAGGTCTCATAACTGTGAGAAAATTTTCTTAAATATCTCCTCATTTGAAGGGACTATTTGTACTACTACTAGTGACTATGCTTCTTTATTTTTTGGTTCATGGAAGACGGCTTGGGGGGGCCCGGGCCCCATGGCCCCCCCCTGGCTGCGCGCCTGTTTCCGAGTACCTACTTCTAATAGACGGCCAAAATGAATCACCCTCTATATTGTGTTACTTTTCTCTTCAGAAGTGACGAAAATAAAAGCAGTGATGCATTTATAGAGAAATAAAACAAAATATTTTATCCCTATCGAGTCGGTGTAAAATCAAAGATTCTCGACCCCAGTTTGATCCGTGGCTCAAAATTCAAAACCAAAACACTTCCAAAAATCTTCCGGCCGTCCTACGTGCCGGAAATATGGGTCATCTTACTTCTCACCGTCACCAAAACACCGAAACGCGTTCCTCGGCGTGTTTTCTACCGTATACACCGTTATCGCTCACCATTATTACCTGTCTATTGTAAACCTGCCTTCGAAAACATGTGAAATGCAATGCACTGATCAAGAAACCGCTGAACAACCTGTCCGACGACACGATTGGCCGAGCGGGTCACGTGGCCGCGACTCCACGTCCGCTACATAGCAACTTGTTCATTGTTTTTTATTGTCGCGGAGCTCTGGAGCTGTTGCCATAGAAAAGTAGACGCTTTGGTTACAAATAAAGCAACGCGGACTGAGACAAGCTTGAAAAGTGCCAAAAAGTTTAAGAACAAAATAGACTGAGTGATAGTTTTTAAAACGAAAGTTGTGTATCTAAAGACTGTGTGCATCTTTAAGAGAAATTAAATTAAGTACGATTTTTGTAGGTAGTGGTAGTTCGACAGTGTTAAATTGCATTTTACTGAGTTAAATGATTGTTTTAATTGATGGGATAATTGTTATCCACAAATCAAATATCTGGTAACAGACCGTTTACAACAATCAACCTTCCTACTAGATGGATATACGCATTCGGGCAACTTTCATTTCAGTTATTTTTGATGTGTAGCAAGCAGGGGGTGTATCTCGGCTAGCTAGATTTTTAAAATAGTGTAGAATTTTCGCGTGGAAATGTGAGTTAAATAATTAGTCGTGTGTGTTACCGTTGGATGACCGTGTGAATGACTTGAAGATGGAAGATATCGCCTTTAGCGATTGGCCGGGACAACCTGTGGATTTAAATTCAGGAAATAATCCTTGGTTGCCAGCGTATGGGTTCCAGGCACCGGCAGCGTTGCTGGAAAGGGAGGATTTTATCGGAAATCCAGGTTTGTTACTTTTATTACCTAGCTAGAATTGAAAAGAGGATTAAGAATCGCAAATATGCAGATTCTTAAAATTTGGGGTTAGGACACCCATGACTTGAAATATGCTTTCTTGAATGTATGTAATTAAACTAAAGCCTGTTTATTACTTTCATTATTACTACGAAGATATGCAAATTTGTATGTACTGTATTTATCATTTATTTGGGTCTTTGGGTGTCCAAGAAGACTGTTCCTGAGTCGATCGGGAACTCAGAAAAATGTACCTATATAACGATTGAAGTTCTAGACGTTGAAAAGTAAACGAAAATTAAAACAAATCAGTGATACCTACCTAAAAGTGCATCAAATATAAACTTATCTACACATGATATGAATTAGCGATTAATAAAGTTAATTTGAAGGGTTGTTAACTTAACATAACAAATTATTGTTGCAAAATAGGTAAGTACCTATTTTCAAACTTCGCGAATTTCCTTTAAGAAATGATACGTAACGCGTAATCATTTGTTTGCGTAGGTACCTACTTATTATGCATGCTTTGAAGTTATAGAAAATATTTTCCAACCCCTAGAGTTCCCGAAAACAACGTTGCTTACAGCGACAAGACCATGCGAATACTTGGATTTTTTCGAGAATTTTTTAAATTTGCGAAGTTTTTTATAAACAAAAGTGAGGCGTAACATGGATGCAATTTTTTTCGTAATTATTGTGTGCGTGCCTTCGTCTTTTTTAAACAATTAAAAAGCGTGCGAAAAATCAACATTAAAACACGCCATGTTTTAATCTTTGAAAACAATATCAAGACCCTCCATTTGCTTTTTGCTGTTTTCTTTTTTTTAAGGCCCCACAGCAAAAAAAAGGGTGAGGACCTTCCAACAACGACACATGTTTGGCTATACCTCTAAAACGGCCCAATAAATCAAAATTCTACAAGATATAAAAAATAAAGACCATTATTTTTTCTATCGATTGGTATATTATTTGTATATGTTATTTGTTTATATAAAGCCATCAGTGGCGTACAAAGAGAAAGATGCACATGTGCATAATGAATTTATTTAAAACAATTTATTATTGTTGTTAAAAACAATAATAATGTAATAATTTTGAACAGGTACAATCAATATTTTCGCAGTTTGTAGGTAACAACAGTAATAAATTATTTTAAATAAATCCATTATGCACATGTGCATCTTTCTCTTTGTACGCCACTGACGGCTTTATATAAACAAATAACATATACAAATAATATACCAATCGATAGAAAAAATAATGGTCTTTATTTTTTATATCTTGTAGAATTTTGAATTATTGGGCCGTTTTAGAGGTATAGCCAAACGTGTCGTTGTTGGAAGGCTCCTCACCATTTCTTTTGCTGTGGGGCCTTAAAAAAAAGAAAATAGCAAGAAGCAAATGGAGAGTCTTATGCAAAATTTTATACTCTATCGAATGGCGCCAAGATCATTTCTCTAGCTCCTACCGTTTTTGAGAAAAAAAAAATATAAATAGGCAGATACAGGCAGTCCCTTTGAGGGGGGGCAGGGGGAGCAGGCATGATTTCTCGAGGTGGGTCTGTTCGAAAATCTACTTATTTTGACTAGTTCTATTCATGGTTAAAAGGATTTGCTATTACTCAAAAGTAGAAATATCAAAACACCTAATTCACTAAGAAATAACTCGTTTTTTGATTATAATGACCTTTTGAGTAGGACATTTTTTGACGGCTTTGAGATTTTGAAACATCAGTATATTATCATTAATTTTATATCAAATTCAACTTGTAACAACCGAGGTAACAACGAAACCCCCAGGAAGTCACAATAAGCGTATTAATGCACTCTACTAATATTGGTTTTAGTCTCGCTTTTTGTTTATCTGAAATAGTTTTACAATAAACGTTTATGGAAATTGACTGAGATTTGAACAATTTCTATACTTTTGTTTTTACCCTATTTATGCTTAGATATTAATACATTTATTTAGTCTTTGTTTACGTTTTTTCAGTAATAACAGTTTGTGAATTGTTAATATTGTCCTCGATATTATCTTATCAATTGATGACAATTGACTCACTTATGAAATTTAATACATACTTAACTAATTGAAGAAAACAGCACACCTACATAAAGTAATCGAATTATTACTGGACTGGAAGTCTGCGAAAAATATCAAACTTCGGAGCAACACTGCTTTTTTCGAGGCTTTCTATTCAATGCCCAAAACGATTTACTATTAAAACTACAGTTATATGATGTACCTGAAGTTTCGAACGTTCACCACTTGAACGAATTCTCGAACGAATTTCACTCGGAATTTCATATGAAAAAGAAAAATTTTAAAAACTGCACTTCGATTTAGGTCTAAAAACTTAAGTATTGTGGATATTATTGTCAGCAAATGTGGCAATGAAGTGTTTACGCCTAAATCAATATGTGGTTTTTATTAACTTTTCTTTTTCATCTAAAATTCGTTCAAGTGAACGTTCGAAACTTCAGGTACATTTTATATGAGTTTTCATATATACTGTGTCTTTATCAGTTTGTCGCTAAAACAAGCATCAATATAAAGATTTGCCATTAGTTGGTATCTATCTATCTCTCAGAAGTAACTAAACAAAATCTTAATTTTCGTATTTATTTACCTAGCCTAGGTATTTACTTAAATATTTAACCAAAAATATAGAAATAGATAAATAATGCTATTTAGAGATTATCACGAAAAAATTACAGCAAACTAGATTACTTAGGTAGATAACTTAAAAAATGTCAAAGAATATCATCAACCTCGATACCCATCAGTTATTGTTATTACCTATTTGAATTACCTAGATTAAATATAAACACATTTCAAATTCATTAATAATCATGAGTCCAATCTACTATAACCTTGACACTGAGTTCACTCGGGTCAACCGCTGGGAAAAATGCGTGTATACCATATTTTACACTAGACTTCAAGTATATTTTTACAGTACTTCGAGTGTTTCTTCAAGAACTACATCATTTGTACCATAATTGCATAGTGATTTGAACCTTTTCAAACATTTGATTTTAGTAAATATCAACTTCTTTTCCATCCAACCATTTTTGCAAATTCACGAAATCGAAAAGGACATCACATTATAAATTTTAATTTTTCATTTTGAATTCGTTTATCGTGTCCGAGGCCTCGCATAAACACCTCCACAGCAGATCTATATATTTCGAAAAGCAGCTTTTTTAAATCTGGTATTTATCCATTTTACTTCCACATCCAGTGGAAGTATAGTAACGACAAAAAATTTTTTTAAAATTTTTATTGTTCAAATAGGCTTAGAATGTCATGAAACGTCGAGATTTTAAGTTTGAGCGAAAACGAATTTCTGTCTGTCGGTCTGTCTGTCGGTCTGTCTGTCTGTCTGTCTGTCTGTCTGTCTGTCTGTCTGTCTGTCTGTCTGTCTGTCTGTCTGTCTGTCTGTCTGTCTGTCTGTCTGTCTGTCTGTAACTTTTTTTTGTGCGCACGTTTACTCTCGAACCGTTTGAGATATTGACTTGAAATTTAGTACACACATATACTTTAACGAGATCTAGAACTAGATTATATTTTCATCTTGTTCCGTCGAAGGGTTGTGGGGTAAATTGGGGTAAATTTGAGGTAAATAGGTAAATCAAGTAAGTAAGAGTCCATAAAATTGGTATTTAGTATGTACAAGAGAAGCTAAGGTCTCAAAAAAAAATTTGGCAGTAGCCACCCCCATTACCACCCCCACCCCATTATTAAAAGGGATGAAAAAAAAATTGTGATTTAGTGTGTGTATAAGAACCAGAAACCTCAAAATATTTTTTTACTTCATCCACCCCCACTACCACCCCCTATCACCACCCCCACCCCACTACCGATGTGGGGTATCGTTTTATGGGTTTTTGGGGTAGAGAATTTCAAATTTTATATTATTAAAGTTCCATAAACAATTATTTCCACATACAAAATTTTTTCGTTGTGAGTGACTTGGATAGAAAATCTGGATGTGGAAGTAGTGATTCCTTGGGCAGCGGTTTTTATCTTAATCATAGATACTTAAATAGTAAATAAACCAACCGCCGGGTTTACGTCTTATTAAAAGCGATTTCAGCCATTGAATAAAGCCGATGACGTCACTGCCAATCACGCGTGTATTGCGCACCCGTTCCGCCATTTTATGTTATTATACTCTTCGCAAAAACGAAGAGTATATTGTATTTGATCGGCACATTTCTAAATCAGTAAATATCGTTCGTAGAGAAAAATTTTTTATACAGTTATGTTAGTGAACGAATTCTGAACAACTTTCAAAATGTCCGTCTGTCCGTCCGTCTGTCCGTCCGTCACGTTTCTTGTAAGCACGGTAACTCAAGAAAGAAAAATCCGATTGTATTGAAATTTGGAGAGTAACTTAGTGTTAGCTAGAGGAAGAACCCTATTGTTTTTTAACAAAATAGATTGGTAAATAAAAAAGTTATTAGTAATTTAAAATTTAAAAAAATATTTTTTACATTTTTTTATGGTTTGTAATAAATAGAAACCTTGCGAAATGTTATTTCCTATCACTATTTTTTTTTTAATACATTTTACTAATGTGTGTTTCCTAATAATCACAATAAATTTTCTAATGGTATATATTACGCTCATTAACAATTTTAGTAATAAGAAATGGTGGTGTAGCGGCAAGAGTTTCGCAATCCAAAGATCCCGGGTTCGATCGTGATTTTTTTTTTCATATATTTTTTTTTCACAACAAAGTTGGTATCACAAAATTTAGAATGTCCAAAATTAACATTATTTACAAGAAAAATGCGAAGAGTATTCTATAGAATGTGTAACAATTATATAAAAAGCTCAGTAAATCGGCGAAGAGTATAATGCTTCCACTAGTTTATTTGCTAAAATTTGAATTCAATAGGCGATGGAATGCCACGATCCAGCGGCAGGGAGCCAGCCATATCGGCATGGTTTGAACTAATTCGCAAAAGTGAACTGGTCCGCTGGAATTCCAATTATCTTCAAAGCGTACCGACAATGTCGGGTCCCTGCCGCTGGATCGTGTGTAGACCCCCGAAATCTCGGAAGTGCTAATACCTAATAATAATCAGTTTAATATCAAAAAAGCAAATTTGCATATAGTAGGGTTCAGTGGGATAGGTCGGAGTGAACGGATGTGCGTCTGAAACCCTCCCATTTAAAACGCAAAATACCGAGAAAACTGCGTTAAATTTGACAAAGCTCAGGTGAATTGTAGCTCAAAAAATTCCGCGTAAATCGATGTATTATAACAAAAGAAATAGAATATTTGAAAATAATTAATAGTTATTTAGTGGCAATCAGTGTGGTGCATAAACAACCCGACCCAGGCAATAAATAACAAATATACCTTTTCATTTCTAAGTAAAACCATTGAAGTGTTTAGGTCTAAACACTTGAAAAGTCGACATCTATCGAGAAATTTATGACAGGAATGAATTATTGAAGTGTGGCCATAATACCCCCGTGTAAACCTCCAAGTAAATTATTCTAATAATTAAGTATAAAAATATTCAAATGAATTTGATTTAAATTATACCCGATATAATCAATAACGTATTGTTTGTAAAGCATGGTCATAAATTTCTTATCTTAACTCTCAGATAATTCTTTTTTGATAATTATTCAAAATAATCAAACGAATTTAATGTAAATTAAACTCGTAATAATCAAATGCGTTACTCTTAAAGTATGGTCATAACCGAGGTCATAACACTTTCTTAAAAATTTTCAAATGAGGTTTTTCATAATTATTAAAAGTATTCAAACGAATTTAATTTAAATTAAACCTGAAATAATCAATGAGGTATTGTTGATATACTGCGTTAAAACTGAATTCTCACAGCACTTCAAGAGGTATGCGTGGTGCAGGCTTGTTTCAGAAAAGTTGTACTTTCTAAGAAAACACACACATACGCCGATGATCTAATCGCCGCAGGACACATCTGCACTCAAAGAAAATGATAGATGAATTCAACCAAAAAGAGCATATGAAATCGCGCCTATCTAGTTTCATAGTTAAATCAATCAGAAAAGAATAGTCATACAACTTTGTTTTCGTAAACAAATAGTAGTTCATATCTTGTAGAACAACAAATTAAATAGTACAATGACATTTTTTTATGTTTACTAACCATTTTCAATTTGGTCTACAATTAAATAGTACAACGACTTTGTTTTTTATTCATCAACTAATTTTTAGGTTGATCTACACTTTATTGTATGATGAAGTTTTTTTTGGTTGGCCACAATCTCAGTACTGAGACATCAGACGACCCAAACAAAAGATTAGAGATCGTTTATAAGATCCATCCAAATATATCGATGATCTCTGAGAGAATTTGAACATTGCAATCATGTTATTAATTTTCTATAAATTCATAAGAGTATAAGATAATGCATGATTGATTATTGTCAGTGATTTGTATGTGGCGTCATCTAGGAATAATTTCTGTAATAGACTACGTGGTAAGCAAGCAAATTTTATGGTAATTCCCTTTTAGAACTTCTAGAAGACAACAATAATATTGGTTTGTCTACCCATACTATTTCTTTGAGTGTGGACTGAAAACAAACTCCAAGAAAAGCCTAATAATGGAGCGAGACCCATCAACAAAAGAGAGTTGGACCAGTGGAGAGAAACACAAAATAGATGAATACTCCCTAAGAACAACGAAAACATTGAAGTACCTCGGAACAGACATGACGAACCAACTGGAACGGAGAGAAACGATAAAGGAGAGAATCAAAACCGCATACAGAGTTACATGCAGGGTGGCATGTTTAAAACAAAATGTTTTAAACAAAGTGTTTAAAACATTGCACTGTGTTTTAAACAAATGTTTAAAACATATTTAATACACAATGCGATGTTTTAAACAACTGTTTAAAACACAGTGTGATGTTTTAAATAAATGTAGGTATTATTTTGGAGTTTGTGGAAAAGTAGGAAAAGTGCCGATGATGGTCCATTCCGATAAATAATTCCAATATAATGGTCACGTGCACTAAGCTGAGCATTTTATTTGCAGAGTGCTGTAAAATCCGTTTAAGAGCGCCATCTGACATCAACTAGTAGTAGCAGACATAGTGTACCTGGCACCATTTAATTTTAGTTGAATATAGTTTTAAACGTGTTTTAAACATACCATTTAAAACTGTGTTTAAAATGAAAAAAAACTGTTTTTTTCCCAACCGTGGTCACATGGGCAATTATACCGTTCACTGAGAAAAATAAACTATCATGGAACCTTACCAAATGTATTATGCACATAGCCGTCAAACGACCAACGATGACATATGGAGTCAAAAAACGCGGCAACAACAACAGCCAACAGAAGAAGTTTTTGAAAAGAGCAGAAAGGACATCGTCCAACTACTCAAAATAACAAGACGAAAACAGCGACATAAAACATCAACACTATTAGGAAGAAAGACAATTAAAAAAAGGATAGAAATGTACGCAATGAAGTACTGGGGACATATCCAAGGAAGGGGACCCAACACATCTACTGAAGGAAGCGCTAGCACCGAACATCGACGAATTAAAAATAGGGAGACCATGCTACAGCGGAGAACAGCAACTGAGAGGGTCAGGATCAAAAAATGACCACAAAGAAATTGCAACGATATATCGCCACAATCGGAAACCGAGGAATCAGAAGACTGCTGGCAACAAGCATGACCTTAGTCCAACCCAGCGTGGACGTAACAGGCCCAGCTGTATAACCCTGCGAGTGGCAGCAATGCCTACCGCACGCTGGTAAATCAATCAGTCAATCAAAAAAGCAAATTTGCATATAGTGAAAACATTAGTTGAATCTGATGTATGCAATATCTAGCTAGATGTGACACTATATCTGTACTATACAAGAAGTCAAGAAAGGAAAGAAACAGGCACATTTAATATAGAAAAGGAAGCTTCATTTCATGCAGGTTGTTTAAATGCTAATTATTACGTTCCATTTTATTCTATATTATAAACTACCTTATTAATCTGCTATAATTCATACAAAAAAAGGTTAAGTCGCTCTAGCTACTTATTACATGTTGAATTACAAAAACCTACAACTCTTTGAACACACTTCCTTATTGATATGGAGTTTATTAATTTGTTGCATATTTCTTGTATGAGGAAAGGCGTGTGTGTGCCAGTGCGGCGGAATGAATTATTTATTTTAATAAGTATGAGACGAGGTATGAGATGGGATTTCTGCTACCTACCTCTTTTTATGTGTTAGTCTGTATCAATTAGAAAGGCGGTCGTAAACTTATACTTACACATAGTTCGAAACCCTGTCATTATTTTATTTTCTTTCTTTAATTTAATATTTTTTCATAATTATATGAATTGTTTTTATGTAAATCAAGACAACCGCGACCGGCGTATTGGGAGAAACACTGCAAACCGGGTATATAATTACAGCAATTGCCAACGAAATCTCCCGCCTTCAAGTTTAGGTATATCTGTTCTATTTTCTATAAATGATAGAATTTATGTTTTAAATTGGCTTAATTCACCTTGGAATCTATGAGTCTTTAATAATATCCGCACTTGCAGGCGTAACATTAAAAATATGTCGTTTTTGGTTGAAGCGTTGCTCCACAAGCAGTTACTCTGAGAGTACCTCAGGGATCTCTCCTGAGGCCTCTATTATTTTCCATTTATATCAATGATTTACCGTCGCACATTAGCAAGGGATTCACAGTTTTGTACGCAGATGTCAATAGTGTCAATAGTGCTGATGAGCTGATTTCTAACATTAATAAATAATTTTAGATGAGATGCGTGCTTGGTGTGATCGAAATAAATTAACTTTTTAACAAGAATAAAACCGAGAATAAAACAGTATTTATGGATTTTATTTTAGAAGAAATATATCACTTTATTATTAGGCACATGTATCGACAGCACACTGTCGTGGGAACCGCATATTGACTACGTTTGCAATAAATTGAATAAATCATATTTTGCAATTTATCCATTAAAAAATATGCTCAGTGAAGATGCTTTAATAAATATGTACTTAGTTTTGGCCTATTCATGTCTATCTCTAAATATTCACCTCTGGGGAAAATTTAGTGAATTATCCGGGGTACCGGTACCGTGCTTCAATAACGTTTAATAAGGTTAATATTCATACTTAAGTACAGAGAAAGCTGTAGAAATACTTTTGTTTCCAAGAAAGTATTAACTGTGCCATATGTTTATATATACAATTGTCTCATACATGTAAAAGGCGATCTGCATGAATTTCTTATTATGCTCTCTGAATTCTGAAAATCACGGGTTTAATACGAAACACGGGTCTATTCCTCAGCATAAGACTTCGAATTTTAAAGAATTTGAATTATAAGTCTAAGTTTGTGAAGATATAAGAATAAGATTAAAAATTTACTGTTGAGAGGTGGTTACTACAGTGGCTTCTGTTGAGGCTACATAAAAAGCAAATACGACGTATTGAAGGGCGTAAAATTTCCCATGTTTTACGTGCTATATACTTTTTTCGTAAATTTTACGCCATTTAAAACGCCGTATTTGTTTTTTAAGTATGTAGCCTCAACAGAAGCCGAGATATTTGAAAAAACGGTTCTTAATAATTTTTTCAAGATGACGGCAAGGTCACATAATTTAATAATTCACACTTGCCAATGACCTCCCCACTAATCCCCAATGCTCGCTGACGGCGCACAGTGGCATTTACGAGTTTTTTAGATCAAAATTCGGCTCCTTCTTTGTAATTCAACCAAAATCAATCTATTTGGGCCTAAAATTTTCATAATACTCACAACCACTGGCAGTAGTTTCAGGTGTCCCGCAAGGAAGTATACTTGGACCGTTATTGTTTACAATTTTTACATCAAATTTTCACAATTCCTTGCAATACTGCAATTATCATTTATATGCTGATGATGCATAGATTTATTGTTCATTTCATATTGAAGATCTACAGGAATATAGGAATTTAATTAACAGCGATATAAAGAATTTGGTGTCAGTCTCTACTGATCATCTACTTAAAATTAACCCTAGTAAATCATCTGCTATAATATTTTGCAATGACAATGCACGTGAATTTGTGTCGAGAGAAATGAATATACAGATCGGAAATGATACAATCGCCTTTAATAAGAGCTGGAAAAGTCTTGGTCTTATTATTGATCATAAATTAAGGTTTAAACAGCATAGTACGAGTAAATTAAGAACAGCATATGCTGCTCTAAAAATGATATATACTCAGAGACGTTTTTTAAGCATGGAAGTAAAAAAAAATGTTATGTGATTCTCTAGTTTTGTCCCATTTTAATCATTGTGATGTGGTTTATGGCCCTTGTATTGACAGCATCGAGACCCGGCGTATACAAAAAGTACGAAATTCTTGTCTTCGTTTAATTTTTGGAATTCAGCGCAGTCAAAGAATATCTCACAAATTGAAAACTGCAGGATGGCTGAATATGTACAATCGCCGCAAACTTCACATGGCTTGTTTTTTTCATAAAATTTTAAAGTTTAGATCACCACCTTACCTACTCAACAAGCTCTCTTTTAGAAATGCTATTCATAACATTAATATTAGACGAAGAGATATTCTCACCATACCACAACACCGTAAGGAAATATTCAAAAGGTCATTCTCTTATAACATTGCTGCCTGTATAAATAAGCTACCCTTTATTGGACTCACCCTTTCATGTGTAAGTTTTAAAAAAACATTTAAAAAATATCTAATGCGAAATCAGTAAAGTGAAATATTACCTTTTTTTGTAACTTCTCTATCTTTTTTTATTTTTTGTTCCTTCCTTTATTTCTATTTTTTTTCTCATCTCATTTCCTAGTCTCCTCTCTCCTTCTGTCTGCCTCTTTTTCGCTCTGCTTTGATGTATTTCTTTTTTAATTTTCTTATGTATTATGTTTTGTCTAAGTGTGAATATAAAGCCGCATTACATGTACTTATATTTTTCTACTTTTGACGTTATTTATAGGCGGTAGTGGAAGAACAGTTTACTGGCTTCGACAGTAAACTGAACTACTCGCTTTTTATTTACCTCTAGATGTAATAGTTTATTTTTGTTAATTTTGTGAATTTGGGTAAATAATAAATGCTTTATTATTATTATTTTAATGAAGAACTGCGAAAATTGAAATCCAGCTTATTTTTGACACATGACAGCTGTCAAAAGCCTGTAAAAAATGTAAAAACCCTATAAAGGCAGAATCTAGACACTGTTATTTCCTATATAACCCCGTGGTCAGATTCGTATTCAGCGGCTCAAAATAGAAGGTATAGATCACTAACCCAGCAGAGACCACTTTTTTTTTGTGGGCCTGTGTTTTGATTGCATTCACTGAAACGGAAGTTCCTTTGATAAATGACTAATTGGTCAAAATATGCAAAAATTAAATGATATCCTGTTGATACGAAGCAATACTATTATCTATATGGTTTATGTTGAAAAAATATATATGTTGCTTGTTACAGCCATACTTTTGTAATTTACGATGATTCTGTGTAATGAATCCTGGGCGCCTAATTTATTGTTCAGAAAATTATCTCTAACAATAAATGTATTAATAAACAATTCAAATTCCAACCATTTATCAACACAATTATCATCGTTTAAGATAAAGTTTTATTTTAAACAATGTACGTAGGTTCAAACACGATACAAATAGGAGGCGATTTTGAAATAAGAAAAACGCATTTGTTGGCTTGATAATAGCAATTTTAAAAGTTTGTAAATATCTATAACTTTTTTCGTTCCTTAAACTTTTTGAGATATTTTCAGAGATGGGTCGAGGAAACTTTCCAAATTTGATAAAAGTCTGTAAAAGTCATGTAAATAATATAATTGTATGCACTTATTTCGTATCAAAACGAAGCTTGCATCATCACGAATCAGATTTCACCATAAAACAGCCTATCAATATACCCAATGGTAAGTTAGAAGGAAAACTTCCTGGAAACTTTCTGTTTGGAAAACTTCGAAAGTTTCCAGGAAGTTTTTCTTCTAACTTTCC
Source organism: Rutpela maculata (assembly GCA_936432065.2). Taxonomy (NCBI): domain Eukaryota; kingdom Metazoa; phylum Arthropoda; class Insecta; order Coleoptera; family Cerambycidae; genus Rutpela; species Rutpela maculata. The sequence continues at coordinate 119,232,027 of OW386293.2, read as the reverse complement.
ATTGGTATATTCGAGGGTATATTGATAGGGGATTTTATGGTGAAATCTGATTCGTGATGATGCAAGCTTCATTTTGATACCAAATAAGTGCATACAATTATATTATTTACATGACTTTACAGACTTTTATCAAATTTGGAAAGTTTCCTCGACCCATCTCTGGATATTTTACAATGTCACATCAATTCGCGGTTTTACAATGAGGCTACACTTCCTTTGATTTCTTTTTTCCTCGTTCGGAAACCATTGGTTATTCTATTATTAATTAAAATATATCTCAAGAGTATGAGGACGATTTTTCACAGCGCGATTATTTTTATCTCAGAAATTTGATACCTACGTATAGTTTCAAAGATACATGGGTTATTCTTACAATAGGAGCAATTTCATGTCCCTAAATTGCAATGCCAAACCACGTGGCTTTTATTCGTTTTTTTTATTTGTGTGTGTTTAGGGTGGTTTTGGTACCATTCATTCATGCATATAATAGAAGGATAAAAAATTCCTATATTATATATTTTTCTCCTTTTGTATGTAAAATGTCATTAGCATGGATGCCTCCAACAGGTTTCCACCTAATTCACTATTTCGCAGCTTCCCAAGGAACAATTTAAAAGTCATTTGGACTTGAGGTTTTAAGAAAGGTTTGTCAGGGTTAGGAAATAGTCATGTGCTTTATTGATGTTGTAGTTAAGGCCTTTCAGGCTTCAAGTATACTTGCTCTTAATAGTAAGTTTTAAAGCATTCTGTAAGACCTAATTATAAAGCTAATTTGCTTCTAGGATAATATGTATTTGTAATGGATTTATCATAACCTACATAAAACTCTTCATAAAGCTAATTAGTTTTATGAACGTCTTAAATTCCATTTAGATTTAAAGAGGCTTTAAATTATTCTTTATGGTTTTAACATATTTGCAATAAATGCATTTTAAATCCTTTTTAAAACTAGACATTTTCAATGCCTATTAGTACTTATTAAAGGCCATTACAAAACTAGACTCTTAAAACATCCTTGATAAATGTTGTGATGAAACCGTTATGAAGAAAAAAAGGCCTCTATAAATCTAAAAGGCAAATTTTAATTCCATAAAACACTTTCCAAAACCTCAATAAAACATTTATTATAAAAATAATAAACAATATGTCTGCCTGAAGTGTCGTTGATGCATGTGTGTGTGTGTTAATTAAAAGCATTTCACGACTTACTGATGTGTAATTAAGTCTTTTTTGGAAAGGTGGAAGAAAATAAAAAAGAGTGGCCATTTTAAAAGGACTGTTAAAACACACACACATACAAATTATTTTGAGGTTAAGTTTTAAGTTTTTTGTATCAAATGTCAACGTCCCAAACGTTTTATTACAGCTTTTATCAAGTCCAAGTGCATTTGCATTTTTGTAAGGAAGGGATTATTTGTGATAGTATACAAAAAGACTAAAAGGGCTTCATTTAGAGTAAATGTTCTATGTCATTACCATTATTAGAATATATAGTTAAATGAGAGGACCAGTGTTGCCAGATCAAAATTTTAAAAGTTATCAGACGACGCTTTAAAAAGTTACTAAATCTTACTAACATTTCACTACATTTGGAATTAAAGCTCTCATCTTTAATTTTCAAAAGTTACAGTGTCTGTAGGACACGTAATTTTCTTGAGCTCTCTGAGCACAGCATAGCTTTGAGCGTCCTCTATCTGATTATTTCGTTGCCAGATTTCGTACTCTGTATTGTATTAAATGGTTTGTAACTAGAAAGTACTGTTTGTCTACGAGACGTTAGAGGGCAACGAGCCCAGGCTATTCGATTGTAGCGATTCACGGTCAATAAACTATACGGTTACCTCAATTAGCAGCTTTTAGACGAGAGAGACGCGCGGAGCGGGGAATCGAATATTCTGTTAGGGTCTATAGCCTACGTCAGCTGTAGACACTACAGGCATCTTTGTCTGTGTCTTTTGCACAAATGCACAAATCAGATATGTCTGTCTCTTTCATTCGATTCCCCGCTCCGTGCGTCTCTCTCGTCTAAGAGCTGCTGATCGAGGTAACCGTAGAGTTTACTGACCGTGGTAGCGATTAACGTGAACAGTTCTGTATTAAATGGATCGCAACTCGAATTTAATGTTTGTCTACCTACCAGTAGAGGGCAATAAATTGGATGATTCAAAAATCATTAAAAATGGGCATTTTCATAAAAGTTTTCACTAAATCACTAGATAAAAAAAATCACCAGATATAGTGAAATTTCACTAGACCTGGCAACACTGGAGAGGACTGTAAAATGACAATTAGGTTTTTAGTTGGCCGGCCATGTTTTTCTTGTTATATAAAAATATTCAAGGTCAATCTCACAATTATAATTATCAATAATTATCACTTTTTTGTTAGCAAATTAAGGTAGAATTACAAGAAACGACTGAAAATTACCGTGGGAACCGAGAAGCAGCCCACTTTTTTAAATTTGCTGATTACGTGTGTCTGCAAATTTTGTATGGATATTAAAATCATTATTATTTCTGAGGGGCTCTTGTTTTTTGGGCCTTTCTTATGTAGTTTTAATGATAAACTGCCGTTGGTTTTAATTTTTTTGTCATACCTGATGGCTTTTTATTACCTTTTAAATCGGCCTTAGAGAGGTTATAGTGCTCTACGCTTTATACATTTCAAATTCCATTTTATCTTCAATAAGTCTGATGGTGTGTTTGCTTAAATCAGTTTAGAAAAAATAAGTGCAATAATAAAATTATTTGGATTCCTTCGTGGACATTCTTATAGCTTTTCAGTTCTAATACGGTTTTAAAAACCAGTTTTAAGGTAGCCTTCTAGGTGTTTTCTAGAAATGCAGGAAGCTAATAGAAAAGCTTCGGACAGCTTTAAAATAGGTTTTAAGAAAGGTTTTAAAACAGCCCGAACAAGGTTTTCAAGAGCAGCACTATGCCTCACTAAGGAGTTTTATGATGGAATTTAAAAAGGCCTTAACAACCTTCATAAGGGTGGGCCCTTTTAGTTTACAAGTCGCTTTATGATGGTATTAAGGATATTGTTACAGCAAAATAGATTTTTCAAGGCATTTTATAAATAGTTTTATAGCACCCTTGTATACATTTAAGAAACTAAAATTGTTCCTTGGGTTACGATCTTGATCTGGATCATCCAGTGATAACACTTATTGTGACATGTTAGGAGACAGATTCACATTAAAATATTTAATTCAAACTAAAAAAATCATCAAATTTGTCCCTGGGTTTAAAATCGTTAGCGTGGATTAAAATTAAATATTCAAAAATTCCCGCTTACTTGAAATTAAGCAGTTGGTAATATTGGCATTGGATAGTCTAAATCTCGATCTAAATAAACCATTTTAAAGAAGTTACTAGTTTTAGCGTAGCCAGTTGATCTGTGAAGTTCGAAGTGTAAAAATATTAGGCGATTTGTGCGCGTATGTTTATTTAGCGTCATTAGCGTGTTACTGAGAATTTTTTTCTTTAAAAAATATATAAAAATAAAATTGGACTTATTTGATAACATGAGTACATAAGCTATACATTTTAATTTACCTACATAAATACATTTAATGTGAAAAAAAATTGAAGGTTACTTCGTCATTAGCGTGGATTCTTTTGTCCACGCTAATGACACATTCTCCACGCCAATGGTATTTTCCAATATTTAACATTTATTTTAGAATTATACATTTTCTATATGCCCAAGTAAGTGCCAAATTCTTAAGAAGTTAACAAAATGTGTTTACTGTATTATTGAAATGATATGTAGTCTATTTTTGTATTAGTACTTGAATATATGTATATATATATGTGTATATATATATATATATATATATATATATATATATATATATATATGACCAAAATGACACGCTAATGATTAACTGACAAGTATATTCAAAGTAAAAAAACATTCAAGTAAGTACTTTTTTTTTTTTTTTTTTATGGCATTAGGAGTTATCCATGCAGCCAGGCACAAGTTGTTATATATATATATATATATATATATATATATAACAACTTGTGCCTGGCTGCATGGATAACTCCTAATGCCATAAAAAAAAAAAAAAAAAAAAAAGTACTTACTTGAATGTTTTTTTTACTTTGAATATACTTGTCAGTTAATCATTAGCGTGTCATTTTGGTCATTGACGTGGATATGAATTTTTGAAAAAACTAAAAATAAAATGTTGAGCTTTACAAATCATCACATCCTACTCTACGGCCTATAAGTTAACAATGTTTTTTTTTCAAAATTTTTCAAAATCTTTTTTTTTCTTTTCAATTGTGTTACTCCAAATTGCTCCTATTGTAAGAATAACCCACATTGCACATGTTAATTTTAGCGTGTCTGCACGATTTATGGATTGAGATCCAGTTTGTATTGCAATACTGCAATGTCTGTCTGTCTTGACACGTCTTTTTGCGATAAAATAATCGCGTTGTGAAAAATCGTAGTGCGTGCTGACTCTAAGGCAATTCTTCAGGAGCGTATACTTTGGTTCAAAATAACACTAAAAGAAATCTCTCTTTCTTTGTTGTCCAAAAAATTAATTATCAATGACAAAGTTTACTTTACAGCCAGTTTCACAATCGTTGGTTAACTAATGGTTAGGATTTGGCCAATGATTTATTACTATAAAGGTAAGAATGTCTGACAAAGTTGTGTCTACTAATAATAATTATAACTTTCAGGTTCTGGTCAGTCAACCAAAAAGATAACCAACGATTGCGAAACTGGCTATTAATAACATATAACACAATGTTTGTTTAGTCAATTTTATAAACAACACAATAGTTTATAAAACACACTACAAGAGTACATGTATATTTTACTAACAGCATATGATAACTAAGCAACATATTAAGATGTGTCGTTAATCGTTATAGATCCCTGCAAATTATAATATTAAATTAAATATCATTTTTTTACAGTCTTCCTAAATAGTTTTTCAAAAGAGATATATTTTTAAAAAGTTATTGTAAGATGGTTGTAATTTTTTTTACAGTTGTAAATTAAATAATTTCTGGTAAAATTGAAAGATGGTATGGGTAAGTTAGTTATTTGCTTGACAAGTATTATCAAAATTTTCTGCATATTTAGCTACACATTTTGTTTCGCTAATAAAAATATATTACTGTCAGTATTTGATAGCAATAAATGGAGTAATGATAACGGCGTTAAATTATTGTTTACTTCACATTTTCTAAAATGAAATACCTTGTCTATTAGAGAAAAATAGATTGTCTTTGCATTGGAGTGTCCCAATTCAATAGAAATTGTATAACGACCGCTTTGAAATTTATTTTTTGGTCAGCATACAATACCCTCGACAATACCAGAACTTTGTTATTTTCCAAAATGTGACCACCAAGGAAAAATTTCTCCAGGAAGCAATCGAAGGTTTAGCGGTATTAAATTAAGAACATTTGAGTCGCACCGTTTTTCTTCTAATTTTTATTATCACAGAATGATTGTCATGTTGGCACACAGCGTAAAACTTCTCTATATGTTGATAGCTGCCAAGTCATTAATATCCAGCAAAAGCAAACTGGGCCAAGAACAGACCCTTGTGGAACTTCGCATTTTATTTTATCTTTATTACAGCCAGTTTCACAATCGTTGATTATCTTTTTGGTTGACTTATCAGAACCTGAAAGTTATAATTATTAGTAAACACAGCTTTACCAGACATTTTTACCTTTATAGTAATAAATCATTGATCAAATCCTAACTATTAATTAACCAACAATTGTAAAACTGGTTAAGTCAAAGATTTTTAAAATAAACTATTGGTCAAATCATAACCATTAGTTAAAGGTTGTGAAATTGGCTGTTAGAGCATTTTCCTGAAGATTTTATCATATAATTGGGGTTTTTAAGGTAAAACTGAATCCAGGCAAATTAATCTCTAGCGCTCAAGCCAGCAATATTTCATGATTTACGCAGTCGAATGTTTTCGATAAATCACATTTTTAAAAGCTACCTAAATAGTGTTTTCTGTACACATACAGGTACTACTTTGGTGAACTTAACCAAAAATTTCGGTTTCACTCGAGGTTCCACTTATTATTTATGAATCTTCAATATTCGCACGAAAATGTATTTTCCTCCTAGTAAAGAAACTTATAAACAGTTCTAAAAATTTTTTTAGTTAAAGATGTGATAGTGAGATCAGCGTGACAGTAATTATACTTTCCACTACCGTGTGATGTGGTAACTTTATTAAAAGTTTTAATAGATTGTGCTTCAAAGTTTGCAAAATTACTGCTTTCGATTCATTTCTGAGAAAGTATGATCACATATCGTATCGTATATATTAGTCTCAGCCGGCTAAACACGGATAATCGTAGGAAACTACGTCTTGTTTATGTTCAGCGAATGCCCATATTTTCCATTATTCCACAGTTTTAATCGCATTCTTTTATAAAAGATATATGATAGAAATCGTCTTCTGGTTAGACCATGAAGCAGTCTGAATTTTTTCAGGCACTGATTTGCAATTACTTCCACATCCAGTGGAAGTATAGTAACGATAAAAGAAAAATGATAATTTTTATTGTTCATAATGGCTTAAAATGTCACGAAACGTCGAGACTTCCCATTGCTCTAAGGGATACAACCTTATACCGTTTTTATCATAAACTTTGTATATAGTTAAATGCCATAATCTAATAATTAAATTAGGAACTATTTTCATTGACAAACTACGATATTCAAGTACAACAGAAATTACAATAAAAAAATATCGTATTCGTTAGAATGATAGCAATTATTTATAACAGTTTTAAGAGTATAATCTGTGGTACGACAAATAATATTTTCATTGATATATATGAAAAAGGTTTATACGGGTGGGCGTGCCCCTTTGGCCAATGAAATATGCCGTCTATGTAAACAGGAGGAGATTGTGTAATATAAGAGAAATAGTTCAAATATGTTTCTGTCGTACAGAGTCGAATTTCGCGTAGAGTGCACAAGAATTTTTATTTAAAGTAATTTGAGTAGGAAAACTGAATGCGGTTGTAGCGATTCCTTAGGCAGTGGTTTTTAATTAAAAGAAAAACTATCTGTAGATACATAATGTAAATGTACAGTGTATAGGGTGTCCTAGTTAACGCGTTATGTCCGATTTTCTCGGTAGTTTTTGAGATAAGTATTTTTTTCCGGGGAATCGATGCCGCTAAGAAACATATAATTAAACATCAAAGAAGAATTGATCGGATTATTTATGTTCTTAATTGACTATTAAAGGAAAGTAAAAAAAAGGCATGTAAATTTTAAATATCACTTCCGGTTTACATGGCAATGGCGTTCTTTTTCTTGAAAATAGAATATTAATTATTTCCACATCCAGTGGAAGTATAGTAACAAAAAAATTTTTGAAAATTTTTATTGTTCAAATAGGCTTAGACTGTCATGAAAGGTCGCCATTTTAAGTTTCAGCGTAAAAAAATGTCTGTCTGTCTGTCGGTCTAACTTTTTTGTGCGCACGATTACTCTGAAACCGTTTAAGATATTGACTTGAAATTTGGTACATGTATGTACTTTAAGGGATCTGGAACTAGATTATATTTTCATCTTATTCCATCGAAGGATTGGGGTGTAAATTGAGGTAAATGGGGAGGTAAACAGGTAAATCAAGCAAGTAAGAGTTCGTAAAATTGGTATTTAGTATATATAAGAGAACCTAAGGTCTCAAAAAAATTTTTGACATTAGCTACCCCCATTACGACCCCTACCCCCAACCCCCATTTTTTAAGGGGACGAAAAAAAAGTGTGATTTAGTGTATGTACAAGAACCAAAAACTTCAAAATATTTTTTTACTTCATAGGCCAAGAATTTTTATTGAAAAATTACCAAAAATCCTTGCTATGTTGGGGTGATTTCTATTACGAATAACTGGCAAAATAAGGATACATGTATTACTTCCACATCCAGGGGTAGTATAGTAACGACAAAAATTTTTTTTTAAATTTTTATTGTTTAAATAGGCTTAGAATGTCATGAAACGTCGAGATTTTAAGTTTGAGCGAAAAAAAATTTCTGTCTGTCGGTCTGTAACTTTTTTTTTTTGTGCACACGTTTACTCTGGAACCGTTTGAGATATTGACTTGAAATTTGGTACGCATATGTACTTTAATGAGATCTAGAACTAGATTATATTTTCATCTTGTTCCGTCGAAGGATTGGGGGGTAAATTGGGGTAAATAGGTAAATCAAGCAGGTAAGAGTTCATAAAATTGGTATTTACTATATACAAGAGAAGCTAAGGTCTCAAAAAAAATTTTGGCATTAGCCACCCCCATTACCACCCCCCACCCCATTATTAAAGAGGATGGAAAAAAATTTTGATTTAATGTGTGCACAAGAACCAGAAACCTCAAAATATTTTTTTACCTTATCCACCCCCACTACCACCCTCTATCACCACCCCCACCCCACTACCGATGTGGGGGTTTTTATGGGTTTTTGAGGTAGACGATTTCAAATATTATATTATTAAACAATTATTTCCACATACAACATTTTATCGTTGTGAGTGACTTGGATAGAAAATCTGGATGTGGAAGTAGTGATTCCTTGGGCAGCGGTTTTTTTTAATTGTTAAATTAGTGTACAATATCGATAATTCTATCATTTACAATTGAAATTAAAATTTTGTGGACATGCCTATTGAAAGTCGCATTTCGGAGATATGAACTTTACTTTGCTTTTTTTTAAAGGAACACTCCATATATGTACCATTTGAAACGCCATAAAAAAAGCTTTGTATTTATAATATAATACATGGTGCTTATCTTAAACAAATTTTGTCTAATTTACTATAAATTTACAATTTATCAAATTAGCCATGGAAAACAAAAGTAGGTAAATTAAAATAAACAATATGTTAGTTCTGTCTAATTTCACTTTATTTTAAATAAAATGGAGAATTTCAATAATTGATACAGTGTGTTTCACTTGAAATGGTAACACCCCAATAAATTTTTTATTTTTTTTTTCCGATTTGAATCACATTTTACTTAAGTATAGAACAAATTAGTATCTACTTATGACTAGAAAAACATTCGCCTCCTACGGTACCAAAACCACCTGCGGTACCAAAATATGTGGAGAAAATCGGAAAAATCATATTAGGCATTATCGGAAAATTTTGTTAATAAAACTTGTTCAGAATTGAACAAAATGGCCAAAATTTAATCAAAATTAAAAAATGAAAAACTTGAAACTTTAAAAATTTTGAAAATAATTATTTAAAAAAAAAAACTGTAAATTGCTTTACAACTATCTGGCAGCTTGGGTTTAATTTCAAATAAAATTGTCATAGTACAGTTTTCTAAACGGAAAAACCCATTAAAATGATATTTTTGGACTTGGACATTATTTTAATAAAAATTTATATATTACTTCCACATTCAGTGGAAGTATAGTAACGACAAAAAAATGTTTAAAAATTTTTATTGTTCAAATAGGCTTAAAATGTCATGAAACGTCGAGATTTTAAGTTTGCGCGAAAAAAAATTTTCTGTCTGTCGGTCTGTCTGTCTGTCTGTCTGTCTGTAACTTTTTTTTGTGCGCACGTTTACTCTGGAACCGTTTAAGATATTGACTTGAAATTTGGTACACGTATGTACTTTAGCGAGATCTGGAACTAGATTATATTTTCATGTTGTTCCGACGAAGGGTTGGGGGGTAAATTTTGGGGTAAATGGGTAAATCAAGCAGGTAAGAGTTGACAAAATTGGTATTTAGTATATACAAGAGAAGCTAAGGTCTCAAAAAAATGTTTGGCATTAGCCACCCCCATTACCACCTCCACCCCATTATTAAAGGGGATGAAAAAAAAATTGTGATTTAGTGTATGTACAAAAATCAGAAACCTCAAAATATTTTTTTTACTTCATCCACCCCCCCTATCACCACCCCCACCCCACTACCGATGTGGGGTATCGTTTTATGGGTTTTTGGAGTAGAGGATTTCAAATATTATATTATTAAAGTTCCATAAACAATTATTTTCACATACAAAGTTTCTTCGTTGTAAGTGACTTGGATAGAGAATCTGGATGTGGAAGTAGTGATTCCTTGGGCAGCGGTTTTTTTTATTTTGATTAAATTTTGGACTCAAGGTTTCTGAACAATTCTGAACAAGTTTCATTGACAAAATTTTCCAATAAAAATATGCCTAATATGATTTTTTGATTTTATCCGCATATTTTGGTAACGCAGGTGGCTTTGCATTTGTAGGCGGTGAATTTTTTTCTGGTCATAAGTAGATCCTAATTTGTTCTATACTTAAGGAAAATTTGATTCAAATCAGAAAAACAAATTGAAAAGTGAAATACACTGTATATATTTTTCGGACTATCATGACTTAATGTAAGAAAATATAAAACTTAATCTCTACTATAGTTTTTAAGAAAAATACTGTGTCATATATCATTGAAAAGATTTTTCTATGGCCTTTCAAATGGTGTAAAAATATATGGGGGTGTTCTATTTAAAAAAACCAAGGTAAAGCTCATATCTCCGAAATTCGACTTGTTTGAATTGTTTTGCTGAAATGATGTTTGGAAAATACATGTGATATCTCATAACTTTTATTTTTGAACTTATTTACGTAACTCCAAAAATAAAGAAGTTAAATGAGATTCTAACGTTTGCACAACCACCCTATACTGTTGACTATAATAAGGAACTTTAGTCTAGTTAATATAAAAAACACGTTCTCAAATAAATTAAACATGTTCTGATAGAACATATTAATAATAATAATTTTTTGTTTTTATGTCTTTGGTGTTTTTCAAAAAAATTGCCGCCCTTGGATTTTGCCGCTATAGCCTCTATAGCCCCCCGCCCTAAATCCGCCACTGACTGCGCTCCGTCAGAAACCCTAAAATACCTATATGCATGTTTGGAGCATATTTAATGTCCGATATATAAAAAAATATTACAACTAGATCTATCAATCTTTATATGTTTGAAATTAGGGATAAAGGATCTAAAAGAATATGTAAAAATATACAGGGTTTTCATTTAAAAAGCAACCTTCATTGTTATATCACGTGACATATGCAAGCAATTGTTTTTTAATTGCATTTAAAAAAATATGTATACAACCCTACAACTCTTATACCAAACTTTTTTTTATCTCCAATAATAACATAAATAAAGGGGGGTCAAAATATAGTTATAATTCGCCCGCTGTCTTGGATTCCTAAATTTTTACCAAAAATTCGTAACCCGCATCCCCGAAAATCCCCAGATATCGATTTTCATTCGAATAGGACCACAGATGACGAAATTCGTCCGCCATCTTGGATTCCTAAATTTTGACCAAAAATTCGTAACCCGCATCCCCGAAAACCTCCAGATATCGATTTTCAGTCGAATAGGACCACAAATGACGAAATTCATCCGCCATCTTGGTTTCCTAAATTTTGACCAAAAATTCGTAACCCGCATCCCCGACAACCCCGAGGTATCGATTTTCAGCCAAATAGGACCATAGATGACGAAATTCGTCCACCATCTTGGATTCCTAAATTTTGACCAAAAATTCGTAACCCGCATCCCCGACAACCCCGAGGTATCGATTATCAGTTGAATAGGACCATAGGTGACGAAATTCGTCCGCCATCTTGGAGTCTTAAATTTTGACCAAAAATTCGTAACCCGTATCCCCGAAAACCCCCAGATATCGATTTTCAGTCGAATAGGACTATAGATCGCGAAATTCGTCCGCCATCTTGGAGTCCTAAGTTTTGATCAAAAATTTATAACCCGCATCCCCGAAAACCCCCAGATATCGATTTTCAGTCGAATAGGTCCATAGATGACAAAATTCGTCCGCCATCTTGGATTCCTAAATTTTGACCAAAAATTCGTAAACCGCATCCCCGAAAACCCCCAGATATCGATTTTCAGTCGAATAGGACCATAGATGACGAAATTCGTCCGCCATCCTGGATTCCTAAATATCTTAGCAGTATGAGATTCCTCGGAAAACCTACGTCAGACTGGATTTTGAACCATAAACTTATCTCAGAAACTACCGTGAAAACCGAGCATAGCGCGTTGACTGGGACACCCTGTACATTTTGCTTGGTAATAATTTCGAATAAAAACTATATAACTATAATAATAACTAAAAACCGAATTCAAATTTCATAATAAAATTTGTAGGAGTGTTTATACAAAACGGTCCTCTCTATTTGGCACCTTTTATTTATGTATTAACATTTTCAAGAATTTCATCTATTAAGTCATTCCTGTAAGATAAAATAATTTATAAATAAATTTAAGATTACAATTACCAGAACTGCTAAATGCTTCCCTGGCAAGCATTCATTCGCGTCTGGTCTCCATGACAACAAGTTCCTCCCTAAAGTCTGAGAGCGTGTAAAGCTATGCGAATGCCGAGGCGAGTGCCATCTATTGACGGCAAAATTGGAAACTATTTATTGAATCTATGTTTGAAAATTAAGAGGTTATATTTTATCCACGTAATTAATTAAAGGCTATCTAGGGCGTCACGATTTCGTTTTTTGTAAATTCCAATTTTTCGACGTCAATTTTTTCGTTGATCACGTGTTTTTGATTAAAACAAAAAATTAAAAACGTGACGAACTAGAATATATATTTTAATACATACGTACAAAATTTGAAGTTTCTATCTTCAAAAATAAGCCGAATAATTCGTTTCTTCATTTCACTGACCGCAAATTATACTCTTAAAGATTATACTATGTCATTATTTGGTTTTTTAATTTTAATTTATAATAAATCGAAAATAAACGCATATTTCCCTCTCACTCCGCGAAATCCTAACCTTGACTCGCATGCACTAAACCGAGGATTTTATTTGTAGAGTGCTGTAAAATCCGTTTAAGAGCGCCATCTGGCATTAGGTAGTAGTAGTAGACACAGTAACTTGGTACCATTTTATCTTAGTTGAATAGAGTTTTAAACCTGTTTTAAACATACCATTTAAAACATTGAAGAAAAAACTATTTTAAACAAAAAAAAAACTGTTTAAAACAAAAAAAAACTAACACTTCTTGTGTGTATGCTATAAAATAATTATTATAAAAGTAAAGAAACGTTCTATCGACATCATTAAATTCATTAATTATAACCTTGTCTTACCCGAGACTAATCAAGTTGATCTTTCCTTTATATCTGAAAATGTTTATTAGAAATCCTGCAATTATCAAATGTTATTTTAATTGTTTAATTGAACGAAAATGTAGCTCCAACGTTATAGCAATTTCGCGTTTCCTAGAAGTTCTTACTCTTTCTGCCTCATCCTTCCCTTTGTAAAATCTCTAATTATGAGTTTCCTTTTTACCATTTAGTTGACGATAGATCTGATTTTGCGGAAGTATCAAATATCCGCTAGTTTTTATTAAGGTCATTCTGAAAGGAAGCGTTTTTTCGGCAGCTTGACAATGGTTTCCGATACACGTTATTAACACTAATCAACCTTCCTAATAGTACAGTAAGAAAAATTAAATGTAATAAAAACTTTTTAAAAACTAGCTTTTATTATTAGTGTACTAAAACGAAAAAAATAAATTATGTTGAATTAATTATCTTAAAAAATATATGATACCCTCAAATTTCAAAAATGTGTATATATATTTAAAGATTGTCTCAAACCTATATTATATTTGTTTCAAGAGTAAAGCATTTTTTAGTTAAAATTATGCATAATTCTATATATTTATTTTTTATTTTTTTTTTTTTAAGAAACATTTAGAGATTGGATCCCTCGACTTGAATAGACTTATCTCAAGTTTTAAATTTTTATAATAAATATATTTAATAAATCCGAGAATGAATCAAATAGGTCTACTGTTTATTTCAAACTTGTGTAATGTTTATTGTAAGACTAGTACATTTTTAACTTTTAGAATATGAATGTCTCTACTTGAATATATTCTATTTAAGTTTATACCTATGGTATTCTCAAATTTCTAAACGTACATATTTTCCAAGGAAGAATTTTAACTTTGGTTCAAATTTATACTATATTGTTCCAAAAATAAAGTATTTTTTAGTGGAAATTATACATAGTTTTATATTTAGAATATAAATGTCTCGATTTGAATATACTTCTCTCAAGTTAAGAAGTTACTTTTCTTAAATTTTTCAATAAATACATAAAGAAACAAAGAATTCTACTATTTATTTCAAATATATGTACTGTTTATTCTAAGACTAATAACATTTTTCATTTGAAACTATGTATAGTTTTCAATGAAGAATATGGATATCTCTACTTGATTATACTCTATTTTAGTTAAATATATGATATTCTCAATTTTTTAATCATATGCATATATTAAAAAAAAGAATTATATTCTTGTTTCAAATGTATATAATTTGTTCCAAGAGTTATGCATTTTTAAGCTGAAATGATGCATAGTTTTATATTTAGAATGCGAATGTTTTGATTTGATTATCCTCATCTCACATTAAATAAATTTATCAAGATTTTGCTCTAGTTTTCACAAATAAATATATTGTTTCAAACCAAGAAAAATCTCTTATTTTGAGTAAATAATGCATTCAAATTCCTAAACAAATAGGTGCGTTCAAAACAAGAATACTTTTTTGTGTATACTTGTACTAATAGCTGGTACAAGTAACTATACTAATGTAAATTCGCCTAAAGAACATAAAAATTAGCAATAAGATGTCAACAACTAGCAAAAAAAATTATATAAAAAAATATTTTTAAGAAATAGTATATTATGTATTTAGGTGTGAAAGCAATACATTCCCGGACGACGATGCAAATTGTTGGCCGAGGCCCTAGCCGAGGCCAACAAGCATTCAAGTCCGGGAATGTGCTTTCACACCGAAGTACACATACTATTTTTTCTGAAATCACAATCAATATTATTATAAATTAAGGAATTTGTATTAATGCATAACATTTCTTCATTACAATCTAACTGCTTACTAATACATGCAATTTTAATGTGAGTTGGTTTGTCTGCGTGTATTTATTTTCTGTCTCGTTTTCTGCCTAAAATATACATAAAAAACCGTACGGGAATAGTATATTGTGTATTTAGGTGTGAAAGCAATACATTCCCGGACGACGATGCAAATTGTTGGCCGAGGCACTAGCCGAGGCCAACAAGCATCGAAGTCCGGGAATGTGTTTTCACACCGAAGTACACATACTATTTTTTCTGAAATCACAATCAATATTATTATAAATTAAGGAATTTGTATTAATGCATAACATTTCTTCATTACAATCCAACTGCTTACTAATAAATGCAATTTTAATGTGAGTTGGTTTGTCTGCGTGTATTTATTTACTGTCTAAAATATACATAAAAAACTGTACGGGAATGTTACTTTCCCGGCCTAGGCCGGGAAAGTAACATTCCCGTACGGTTTTGTTGATCGTTGCTTGGCAACAGATCTTTTCAGCTCTGTTTTCTAATAGTTTCGTAGCAACGGATTAAAATACTGTAATTGTGCATTTTTCGATCTGAAATCGCGCCGAAAATGTAGACATTGCCGATCGATTTCAGAAAATAGTATATTGTGTATTTAGGTGTGAAAGTAATACATTCCCGGACGACGATGCAAATTGTTGGCCGAGGCGCTAGCCGAGGCCAACAAGCATCGAAGTCCGGGAATGTGTTTTCACACCGAAGTACACATACTATTTTTTCTGAAATCACAATCAATATTATTATAAATAATTTGTATTAATGCATAACATTTCTTCATTACAATCCAACTGCTTACTAATAAATGCAATTTTAATGTGAGTTGGTTTGTCTGCGTGTATTTATTTACTGTCTAAAATATACATAAAAAACTGTACGGGAATGTTACTTTCCCGGCCTAGGCCGGGAAAGTAACATTCCCGTACGGTTTTGTTGATCGCTGCTTGGCAACGGATCTTTTCCGGTCTGTTTTCTGATAGTTTCTTAGCAACGGACTAAAATACTGGAATTGTGCATTTTTCGATCTGAAATCTCGCCGAAAATGTAGACATTGCCGATCGATTTCAGAAAAAGTAACATTCCCGTATGGTTTTGATCGTTGTTTGGCAACGGATCTTTTCCGGTCTCTTTTGTGATAGTTTCTTAGCAACGGACTAAAATACTGGAATTGTGCATTTTTCGATCTGAAATCGTGCCGAAAATGTAGTAGATATTGCCGATCGATTTCAGAAAATAGCTTTTATTTGAAAAAACTGTACAAAAAGTAATTTTTTTTTTTTAATTCATACACCTGGAAACCAAAAGCTTTGGGGACGGACATATAGCGCTATTGCATAGTTATACTTTGCTCAATTGACCGCCCCCAAAGCTTTTGGTTTCCAGGTGTATGAATTTAAAAAAAAATATTTTTACTTTTTACTACAGTTTTTTTTAATAATAGCTTTTTCTTAAAAATATTTTTTTTATATAATTGTATTTTTTACTTTTTAGTCTACTTATTTTACAGACAGACAGACAAAACCCTTTCATTCATTTGTCATCCCCTCTTCTCACCCCTCTAACACTACTTCCCACTTCTTCGCACCCCTTCCCCTCCCCTTTTCCAACTCTTCCCAAATCTTTCCAGATTCGACCTAAACAAACAAACAAACTAACTAACTAACATGCAAACATTGCAAGTTAAATAAAAGCTTTTAAAAAAAAAGTGGACTCCTGATAAGATTATAAAATTTCTTGAAGTATTTAAGAAGATGCGTGTTTGTGGGATGTGCATTCTAATTTGTATAAAAACAGAATCTCTAGTTGTCTCTAGTTGCAATCCCTTTTTTTAACGATATACGGCCCCTTTGCTTATCGTATAATTTCTTTTCCACATCGATAACACAGCCACACAAAAAAAATCTTTCTGATCTGGGGATCAGTTTTGCATAAAATGCAAAAAACCTTGGGCTTGTAGCACTTATTTTCACGGTTTTTTGCTTTTTCTGCAAAACTGAGACGTGCTGGTTCAAATCTGATGGCAGATTTGGATTTAGCGGTTAAGAAAGTTTGATCCCCAGATCAAAAAAAAAGTTTTTTTTTCGCTGTGCACAGCCACACAATTTTTTTTTCTGACGTGGGGATCAGACTTTCATATCTGTTGAACAATCCTTCGTACAGCCATGCAGCAGCAGCACCCGGTGCGAATTATTATTGCCTTTACTTTATTAAGTACTTGACATTTTGCTTTAACAATCACCTGCACTCGGAACTCGAAAGAATGAGACTGGCTAGATAGGATTCAAAATTGTGTGTAAACTTCTACTGGCGCACAAGTTGGACTGGCATGGCGTGACATCTGGCGCCAGTAAATCCGTGTACGTATAAACCCAGCATTAAGAAAAAAATAGGGAGAAAATTTTATCATTTTTTAACAAATTTCCCTCGTATTCAAATTTCTAAAGGTGAAATAAATGAATTCCATATTCGGCATTTGAAAAATGATTTATTAAATTTTAGTGTGTTTTTTGTTTTAAACAGTTTTTTTTTTTGTTTAAGACAGGTTTAAACCGTTTAAAGCTCTATTCAACTAAAATTAAATGGTGCCAAGTTACTGTGTCTGCTACTACTACTTGATGCCAGATGGCGCTCTTAAACGGATTTTACAGCACTCTTCAAATAAAATACTCAGTTTAGTGAATGTGACTATTTGACTCAAATGAGTGAAACTTTTACTTCCACATCCAGTGGAAGTATAGTAACGACAAAAAAATTTTAAAAATTTTTATTGTTCAAATAGGCTTAGAATGTCTGTCAGTCTGTCTGTCTGTCGGTCTGTCTGTAACTTTTTTGTGCGCACGTTTACTCTGGAACCGTTTGAGATATTGACGTGAAATTTGGTACACATATGTACTTTAACGAGATCTAGAACTAGATTATATTTTCATCTTGTTCCGTCGAAGAGTTGGGGGGTAAATTGGGGTAAATTTGGGGAAAATAGGTAAATCAAGCAGGTAAGAGTCCATAAAATTGGTATTTAGTATATACAAGAGAAGCTAAGGTCTCAAAAAAAAAATTGGCATTACCACCCCCACTCCATTATTAAAGGGGATGAAAAAAAAATGTGATTTAGTGTGTGTACAAGAACCAGGCACCTCAAAAAGTTTTTTTTACTTCATCCACTCCCACTACCACCCCCACCCCGCTACCGATGTGGGTTTATGGGTTTTTGGGGTAGAGGATTTCAAATATTATATTAAAGTTCAGTAAACAATTATTTCCACATACAAAATTTCTTCGTTGTGAGTGACTTGGATAAAAAATGTGTGATTCCTTGGGCAGCGGTTTTTTTATGAAGCTGACATTAGCAGGTTTTAAGCTGGCAGATTTTAAGGATTTTGCGCGGGAACAGTGATTCGCACGCAAAAATAAAAACATGGAATTCGGGGTTGTTAAAAACGCTCTATTTCGATAGATATGAGCATGACAAATATTGTAGCATCAATTTTAAAGTTTCGTTCGTCGTGCTTTACCCAGCAGGGTTAACTTAGCGTCCCGCGACAAATGATTTAGAATAAATTTCACAGTTTCCTTCTCGAAAACAGCGCGCGCGGGACACTAAATAAAGTTAACCCTGCTGGGTAAAGCACGACGAAGAAAACTTTAAAATTGATACTACAATATTTATTTGTCGTGCTCATATCTATCAAAGTAGAGCATTTTTAACAACCCCGAATTCACGTTTTTATTTTTGCGTGAGAACCACTGTTCCTGCGCAAAATCCTTAAAACCTGTTAATTTCAGCTTCCTTATTTTTTTGTGAGTGTGTCTACTGTTTATATTTGAATCATTTTTCGGAATGGACCATCATCGGCACTTTTTCTGCTTTTCCACAAACTCTAAAATAATACTTTTGTTTAAAACAAACAGTTGTTTAAAACATCGAATCGTGTAATAAATATGTTTTAAACATTTGTTTAAAGCACAGTGCGATGTTTAAAATATTTTGTTTTAAACATGCCAACCCTGATATAAGGAAATGTTCGAAAAAATCGCCATCTTGCAAGCATTTTCCATAAACGATTTTAACGAGTTTATGCCAAACTGTACACTTCCACAGAATGTAATAATAATTTATGAATGTAATAATAATTATATCTAAACGACAATAAATTCCATAATATATGCCCGTATTTCATCAAAATCCTCTCTCTATTCACATGGTGGATGCCCTGTTGATAAATAGGCAAATGGGTCGAATTTAAGTATTTCGATGAGTTAAGAATTATCGATTGAAAGGATGTGAAGAAATATAATGACCATTAATTAACCTTGTCCTGAGGATATAACAAGTTATATGTTTCATACTAATTGGAATGCCTACTGATTTATCACATGTATAAAACCCAATCTACAGTTGAATTGATTTAATTCAATTTTTTTTCAGCGACAACATTCCACTAGAAATTTTATTGTTGATTCTTATGTATTATGATATACTGATTACGAAAAACATATTTGCGCCCAAAAATTTCTGGTGCGTCAAAAGTTATATGCACTTTTTGACGCGCTTTCACGGATTTTCTATACTTATCTGCTTAATATATCTTGTACTATTAATCGAATGAGAATTTTAAAAACACTGGCTTATTTGAAATAAAATTTTTAGAAAACTATATTTTGGTCAGGTCTATAACCTTAATCCGCTATCTTGGAAAAAATAGAAAACACTAAAAATGGCCGAAAAAATAAAAAATGAATATCTTTTCGATAAGGAGTAATTTCAACAAAGTTGGCAAAAATAAAATTCATCTGTGGTTAAATATAATGCACCAAATCCGGACATTGTAGGTCAAATAGAACGGTCGAAGATGGCAAATAGGTATATTAGGTATAAAGTTTCGGTACCTGGATGACATTTTATTTCATGATATTTAGAGACTATTTTTAAAAAAATTTTAATTTATTTTTCTTTGGGTAGAGTATTCAATATACATATACTTGTAAAATTATATCGTCGAGGGGTCAGCCACTCCCAAAATTTTGTACAGTTATTCCGGGAGGCTATTCCCGATTTACCCCATGTATTCCCAAGAATTTTCAGTTATTCCCAAGTATTTCCGATAATTCTCAGTTATTCCCAACTATTCCCGAGAATTCTAAGTTATTTCCAAGTATTCTCAGTTATTCCCAAACTTTTTCGAGTATTTCCAAACATTCCCAATTATTTCCTAAGTATTTTCTGTATTCCCAGATTAACATACCACTTTTAAATGTTCTATATTAGTTAAATGGTGCACTAAACTTTTATTAACCCAACCGTACCCAACATATAGGTATTTGATAATAAAAACAAATTATGTGTGCGTGAACAGTGTGAAATTTTTCGGAAATTTCACTTCTTATGGCTGGCTGCGAGCACCCTTACAACTTATTTTTCTGATTTGAACCAAATTTTACTCAAGCATAGAACAAGTTAGGATCTACTTATAGTCAAAACAAATCATATTAGGCATATTTTTAACTGAAAATTTTATTAACAAAAGTTGTTCCAAATTGTCCAAAATTTCATCAAAATAAAAAAAATTTTAAATTTAAAAAATTTAACGCTGAAAAATAATAAAAAAACCTACCCATTACTTGACAACTGCCTAACAGCTTGGGTATAATTTCTAACAAAATTGTCATATCACAATTTTTTAAACAAAAAAAAAATAATAATAATTAAATTATATTTTCGGACTTGCACACCATTTTAAACAAAATTTCAATATTTTTTATTAATTTTGAAGAACAACTTTCAAGTAATAAAATTTTTCCGGGAATTTTTCGATAAAAAAATGCCTGATTTTCTTATTTTTTCTGCTTATTTTAACACCGCACTTGCACTTGTAGGAGGCGAATGTATTTTTGGCAATAAGTAGTAGATCCTAACTTGGTTCAAATCGGAAAAAAAAATAAAAAAGTTATGAGGGTGTTCCCATTTTAATTGGGTCACCCTGTATACAGCCCGAGATGCATACGATATTATTCCTCGTATTTTTTCGACTACCGCCCTAATAACGATAAAGTGTCCCTATTGTTTGACGTAAAATAATGGTAAAATAATTGTACGATATACAGTGTTCCATATTTGATGAGAAAGTAAAACATACCATCTAAAATTTTGTTAAGGGATGGGCCATAACATATATCATCAATTTTTTGATACCCATTATTATTAACTGATTAATAAACTGAAATGTTTGAAGCAAGTTATAATTCATAGCCAGTCGGTGTATAATTTTGAAAGTGCAATGAAGAGCTTAATATTTAGGATCATTTTTCGCACCTGCCTTTAAAATGTTTTGTATGAAAAATAATTTGTATGCGTACTGTGCGTACAATCAATATCAATATCGAGATTAATACTAAGTAGTTATTAAAATAAAAATCTGTAATCTACACGAGTAAGAAAGTACACTTGTGCAAAAGAGAGCATAGCATCATTTTGAACACTTATTAAATCTATGACTACTTTTTTTCGCTTGAAACCGTCGAAAAAAGTAGTCACTATGAGGTATCAGCATGTAGGCAGTTGATTGCCGAAACATTTTAAATAAAAGTGTACAGGGTGTTCCATTTGAATAAAATGAGTGTGATGGTTTAAATACCTAGTAAAAGTTTTAATCAACTTGGAGAACACCCTGTAGAATTGGGTTCAACTCTGAGAATCCTGGAAATTAGTACATAGTCTTGAAAATATTCAAAATGAAATTACTCAAATTTATGCAGATTTTTCTCTTGACCGCTGAAAACGTATTATTTTCAAAAAAAATGGAAAAGTAACAAGGCTGCAGTGTAGATCCAAAAATAATATATTTCTGGATAGAGAAGTAAGAGTCAAATACGAATATATATGGAAATAATAGGTGTTCTATTTAAAAAATCCGAGTATCAGTTTGCCACTACTCTGTGAAACACCCTGTAGATTTTAATATTATTTTAGAATATGCCACTCTTTATCTCAAACAATTTTTATCTGAGACATTTTTTCAAATTTCAAATGGATGAGGAAATTGCCCATCCACACACTACTGACGCTCACCGTGTACGTAAAATCTATTACTTAATTGTCTTTGTGTGACCTTTCTAGGGGATAAAAGGAAGTGGTAGAGGGAAACTGACACGATAGAAAAATTTTGTGTGTTCAAAATTGGCTTCAGAGCGTCGAGATATTTCAGAAAAGTTAGATGAGAACCTTAGGACAAGGCCTTCTTTTTTGTAAACCTGTGTTGTTTTTCTATTGGATTACCACCTTGTATATTATTTCTTGCTGGTAATTGCGACAACTACATTATAAATATTACTTGCCTCCGCCGCGTCATTTCTTAATCGTTTTTTTAGAGTGACCATCTTGTATATTTTCACTAAAGGTTCATCAAGTTTCCTCTTCGGTAATAATGCTAACTACTTTCAAAATATTTTCCACCATCTTTTATATATATATATATATATATATATATATATATATATATCCCATTTCTTCCTAGATAATAGTCAACTGCCTACCAAATATTTTCTCCGTCAAATAGTTTTATAGATATAGTATCGGAAGGTCCTGGATTAGGTATTGCATAGTTTCAACGTCTTAACCGACCGCCCACAATAAAGGCGTAATGTGCTCTAGAAGAGGGGCAAATAGTGACACGCGCATCAAGAAAATTGCTATTAAAAAGTTCAGTACCATTTATTCAAAGGAAGGATGTAGTTGGATCTGTCCAGCATATGTAATATTATTAGGTACGTGCTTTAATAACTGAAATTATTTACCCGTTTTACTTTCAAAACGAGTCAAATAATTCTTTACATTTCCCGCAGACAGAGCTGCCGACGCACATGTGGTGGGGAAAGCAGGTGGCACGAGTAGGATGTGTTATACGATAAAAAAGAATAGCTTAGTTGCTTCGCTCTCGCTTGCTCTTATTGCTTGCCTATACTGTATATAGCGCCTAACTTTTCTGAAATATCTTGGCGCCAACAGACAGATAGACATGAGACAGACAATACTTTCCTTTAAACAAAATTGGTATCGTGAAAAATAAAAGCATATCTTTTATTGCGCATAGTTAATAGATTTATTTAATATTTGGTAGAAATTCAAAGCAAATATTTTTAAAGATATATTTATTTATGTATGCCTTAAAAATTATACACCAATATAAAGGACACTTAATCTACCTTGTGTTCAAAATAATACAGGTCCTTAGGCCTTTCCATTATTACTGAACTAGAGCTTCAAGCTTCACAATACACGAAGTAGCGATTTTTATAATTTTCTCGTCGTATTTTTACACCGTGTTCAAGTTTTATCTATAGTTTTAATTCTGTATTACGGGCCGAACTTTCAGAAATAAGCGAATTTTGAGCTGAATTCAAATCACTAACAGTTGTTATCTTTTATGATAAAGTAATTTTATTGCCGTCAAATGGTTCTGTTCTTAACCTCTATGCTCAGCTCCACGTTAACATGTATTAACAATGATAAAATATCGAGGAAACAGTGTAATTCACTGTGTGATGACTGATGATAGTTTGCGCGTGTTCCTCGCAAATGTACGGGAAGGAAGATCGTCGGCCGACGTTTCCCGAGATTCTCCGAAATGTTTACGAATGGGTCTATTCTTGAATATTTCCGATGTATTCCCGATTATTCCTAGATATTCCCCGTTATTTCCAGTTATTCCTGAGTATTATATGATAGTTCCGAATATTCTCATGTATTCCTGCGTATTTCCTAATATTCCCGCGTATTTCCTAGTATTCCCGATATTCCCAAATATTGCCATGGTATTCCTAACATTTTGTACAGGTATTCCCGAAGTGGCTGATCCCTCGTATATCGTATTAAGTACTACTACCAAATTGCGCATTTATTTGTGCTAAAAGGATACTTAGATAACGGGTCATAATAATCAATGAAACAAGTATGTTATATTTCTGCGGTTGTTGATGTGATATAATTCGCAACAAGTTTAATTTAGCGTTTTTTGTTTGTTTATATTAATTACTGCATTAGCGGAAAACACGGACTATTTTTGAGCGAGATTGCAAATATGTTTTGCAAACATAATAAATTATCTTTTGCAATTTTATTGCGGTCGATTATCAGTTTATCTTGAGTTGTCAGTTTTGAAAACATATCTTTAGAAATTTATATTAATTGGGGAAACATTTTAATAAATATTTTGTTAAGCTGTTCATGAATATTTATTTATTGACTTATTTATACATTTACTGAAAGACGAACGTCAGAAATGAGTTAATAATAAGTTAATTTCACACACACACAAAAAAAGTCGTGAACCTGAAACAGAAGCCTGTCAAAATGTATGAATTTTCGTGCGCTGAATCCGAATCTGCCATCAGATTTGGTCTATGCCATCGGAATTTTTTCTACATTCGATGAAACTCAAACGTCATCAAACCTGATGGCAGATTCGGATTCAGCGCACCAAAAATATATACATTTTGACATAATAATTACAATATCCAAAGTTAATATGATTAAATTATTATACATAATGCCCCAAAGAGGGTTGAAAATATTGGTAGATGTGACACTAACACACATACGTTTTTTTAAATATTAATCATAAGATGAATATAGTATATTACGAGGTATATTACTAATATCTTTTTAAATGTTTTGGAGTTAAACTTTGGTTATTAAAAATTGATTTATACAGGGTGATTTACCACGACACGCGGAAAATAAAATGACCTTCTAATCTTATATGTGGGAAAGTCCATGCAAACTTTTAGAGGGATCCTAAATAATTTAGTAATTTTTGTTACATTAAAACTTGCAGAGATACGCTACTGTTTAGGGATGGGACGGATATCCGGTCCGGCTATTGCATCCGGCCAATCCGGCTTCCAAACCGGATATTCGGCTCCGGCCGGATATGAAAAAATATCCGGTCAACATCTGGCCAAATAAAATCTGTCCAAAATGCATGAAACTTTGACCTCACTCTGGACAGGGACCCACTCAGGGTGCAAGAAAATATATTAAGGCCGAATTTTTCGCGAATACAATAGTAGTGGTAAGTGGTATGTATAGCTATTTTTCTCCATTGTATTGCTAATGACAAAAACAGCAAGTACCAACGATCGCGAGAAATTACTTTTTAATTTGATGTGTAATTACACAAAATGCATGTAATTTCAAGAAAAGACAGATGCCGGTTGCTGGTTCTTCTGAAAATGAAGTTCCTTAGAAAATAATAATATTAACTAATGGAAGCACTATACTCTTCGCCGATTTACTGAGCTTTTTATATAATTGTTACACATTCTATAGGATACTCTTCGCAGTTTTCTTGTAAACAATGTAGTTTTTGGACATTTTAAATTTTGTGATACCAACTTTGTTGTGAAAAAAAAATATATGAAAAAGAAAAATGCAAAAAAACACCCTCTCAGGGATTCGAGCATAAGAACTTTGGATTGCCAAACAAAGCTTTAGCTATTGGGCCATCACAGATCATCAGCATAATTGAATGTTTGTAGTATATATCATTCCAGTATTATATTTCAACGAATTAGATATATTACGAAATATATATATTAGTAAAATGTATAAACAAAAAAAAAATAGAGAGAATAAAATTTCGCAAGATTTCTATTTAAGTACAAATAATAAAAATTAAGAAAATATATATTTTTAAATTTAAATGATAACTTCTTTATTTACTGATTAATTTTTTTCAAAAAACGGCAGGGTTTTTCCTCTAGCAAACGCTATCTTACTTTCCAAATTTCAGTACAATCGGACTTTTCTTTCTTAAGTTATCGTGCTTACAAGAAACGTAACGGACGGACAGACGGACATTTTGAAAGTTGTTCAAAATTCGTTCACTAACATAATGATATGAAAATTTTTTCTCTACGAGCGATATTTAATGATTTAGAAATGTGCCGATCAAATACACTCTTCGTTTTTAGGAAGAGTATAATAAATACAAAAACACCATAACTGTGGATAGGACCAAGTACACACATGTAAATACATATTTATTATTAATTATTAGTTCTGTTCTGGTGTACTATGCGCATTTCGTGTAATTACAATTACTTGCAGCAATGTGCAAGATTGGCAGGACAGGACAATACGGGTGCGACTTGAATTTAATTGTAAATATGGCAGCCTGCTCGTAGATAAAGCGACTGCTTGAAAAGGCAAGATATCCGGCCGGACCAGATTTTGAACTGGCCGGATATACTGTATCCGGTTATCCGGCCAAAAGCACATCCGTCCCATCCCTACTACTATTACTTGTCTATGGTCAGTAAGGAACTTAGTTGAGAAAGAATATATAGGAAATGTTTACATTTCCTTAATTGGCATAAAAATATATGGTTGGACCACGTTATGTCATAGGCGGCGCATTCTTACAAAAAAATAAGGTAATTTTTTTGGTCATATCTTTTTAATTTTTCATTTTTTTTAACTCCTTTCGGTGGGGACAACCTACTGATAAATTTTCCGTATATCGTGGTAAATCAGCCTATATTGTGAGGAAGACTGTTCATCGTCGACAGATGTAACTGGAGCATACTTAAGATACCTAGACTTTGGCAGAGACGGCATATATGTCTGATGTAGTAAAGTTTACTTCTTTGCCGTTTAAAATTTTTCGAAAAATATTGAACCACTTTCAAAAAAGGTCACTAAAAATTGTTAAATAAAATTTTACCATCGCGCGTCGCCCAGTTAATTGAACTTTATTACCTAACTAGCTATGCCTGCGACTGCGTAAAGTAAGTAAAAAATAGAGTATAGTTGACTACACACTTATTATGCGTATAAAAAATATCGACGACTTTGATGATGCGCCAACATAGTCCGGTGATTTTAGCTTCAAAAATAAAGATTTTTGGGAAAGTTTTGGGACTAGCCAGAAATTAGTCTAAAGTTAATCTACCCTGTACAGGAATCCGAAAAAAATAGTGATGACAACTCAAAGCGACGACTTTAATTATTATTTAACTTTTTGCAAACAAAATGAATTTTGCATCTTATTTTTTTGCTTATATCTTCGCTTCTAAAGTCTAAAGGTCGTAGAAAAACGTCCAAACGTCAATTTCTTCATCATGAGCTCCTCTATAAGGTAGGTAAGAATGAATCTTTGAATGTTAATAACATTTTATGGCAAAAACTGAAAAAAATTGAATTTTGACCACGAATTTTGAAGTACTGTAAAAACAAATATAAAATCTGTATGTTAACAATATTATGCGAAATAGTACATACTGTTACCTTTAATAAAATGCACTTTGTCCCGTTGCAAAATGTTAATTATTTTTTTTTGCAATTTATAAACAAAAATTCAAACTGTTATATTAAAAGATCAAAAGCTGATAAAAAAAAACCGCTGCCCAAGGAATCACTACTTCCACATCCAGATTCTCTATCCAAGTCACTCACAACCAAAAAACTTTGTATGTGAAAATAATTGTTTATGGAACTTTAATAATATAATATTTGAAATCCTCTACCCCAAAAACCCATAAAACGATACCCCACATCGGTAGGGGGGTGGGGGTGGTAATGGGGGGTGGATGAAGTAAAAAAAATAGTTTGAGGTTTCTGGTTCCTGTACATACACTAAATCACATTTTTTTTTCATCCCCTTTAATAAGGAGGTGGGGGTGGCTAATGCCAAAAATTTTTTTGAGACCTTAGCTTGTCTTATATATACTAAATACCATGCAATTTCATGGACTCTTACCTGCTTGATTTACCATTTACCCCAAATTTACCCCAATTTACCCCCCAATCCTTCGACGGAACAAGATGAAAATATAATCTAGTTCTAGATCTCGTTAAAATACATACGTGTACCAAATTTTCAGTCAATATCTTAAACGGTTCCAGAGTAAACGTGCGCACAAAAAAAAGTTACAGACAGACCGACAGACAGACAGAAATTTTGTTTTCGCTCAAACTTAAAATCTCGACGTTTCATGACATTTTAAGCCTATTTGGACAATAAAAATTTTTAAAAATTTTTTTGTCGTTACTATACTTCCACTGGACGTGGAAGTAAAATAAGTTGAATTAAAAAAAAAGTCCATCTAGTCACTCTTGAAGCCGAGAAGAAGAGAAATAAAACTGCCGCCGCGATAAAACTGTCCAAGTACGCCGCTCGCAGTGAAGGGGGGGTGGGGGATCGCCAAAGATGCAATTTTCCATGGCCCATTTATATATATATAGACATGGCACTTTTTGTAAGTGATAACACACACTCTGAGAAATATTCAGCTATAAAATCCCTAGGACATTGATAATGTACGGGGGATATTCGGTCAGAAAATTAAAAAAAAAATAAAATCAAAAAGTCGCAACACAACAAAACAATTATTTATTTATTAAAAGTACAAAGGTACAGTTACTAAAATTTAACGCAGCATTAGATTGGTTAAAGTTAAATAATTTTATTGTCATAGTGATTGAAAATTTCCCTGGATGGTGTTATCAGTGTAATGTTAAAATGATTGGGTGATTTGTGTCACATGACAAGAAATAACGAAATTTAATTGGTTGTTAGAACTATTAAAAAGTAAAAATATTTTCAAATTTCGCCGTAATCGCAAAAAACGTGAATTCTTGATATCTCGGCTCCCAAAGCATCGGAGCACTAATTTTTTTTTTAATTCGCGTTTTTTACAGCAATTGAAATGCCGTTGGTTGCAATAAATTTTATGCAAAATCCACTGAGATATTTACATTTGTTTTAGTTGCAAAATTGATTTTTTGCGTAAACAAGTCGCAAATTAAAATTTTTTTGCAATATTCTTTTTGATTATGTAAATGTACGTCAAATGCAATGTATTTACCGAAACAAAACAATAACATATTAATTTGATCTTTTAATATATGTAATAGTTTGAATTTTTTTTTTATAAATTAATTGCAAAAAAATAATTAATATTTTGCAACGGGACAAAGTGCATTTTATTAAAGGTGAAAGTATGTACTATTTCTCATAATATCGTTAACATACAGATTTTATATTTGTTTCTACAAAGTTCGAGGATCGAAAAATTCAATTTTTTCGGTTTTTTGCCATAAAATGTTATTAACAATCAAATATTCATTCTTTACCTTATAGGGGAGCTCATGACGAAGAAATTGACGTGTCGAACGTTTTTTTACGACCTTTTGAAGTGAAGAAATGATATAAGCAAAAAACTAACTTGCAAAATTCATTTTGTTTACAAAAAGTTAAATAACAATTAAAGCCGCCGTTTTGAGTGGTCAACACTATTTTTTTCGGATTCCTGAGGAAATTCTGTAGGGGGTAGACTAATTTTTGGCTAGTCCCAAAACTTTCTGAAACATTTTCCTAATATTACGGGATTACCATTGTTTGAGTGCTGAGTAGATCTGAAGACAACTTTACCCTTCAATCGTATTGTATTATTTTACGTTTAAATGATGCATGCTTATTATAAAATCGAAACGTACTAATTTCTCACCGTTGATAGCGGAAGAATTTGTCATATTAGACGACCTTTAACTGTTTTTATTCTGTTTGGAATCCCAGCAATTCAAGATAATACTAGAGTGCAAAACAATGCCAGCTATAGAATTTAATCTCGAGTTAAGTAGTACTTAACCCCCTTTCTAGAAGCCTTCTAATAAATTGAATAAATATCGATAGTCATTAAGTCCTTTAAATGGACTCGCGTCGAATCGATTTGTCATTATTACGTCCAGCAGGTAGTACCAACTACTAATTTCTTATTACCTACGTTATCTAATACGTTATTAGTGAGACGGAATGCGGAAAATTGCAGCTCACACACACATCCACCTTTAAAATGTCGAGGGTTTTCAATTAAGCGGATTAAATAAGCGTCTTTAACTGGTGCTAGGTGTATGTACTTCAGTAACCTTTTTAATAACAGGCGAATGCACAGTCGAGTCTTGTAGTTTTATTATGCAGATCGAGGCTGATACGCATTGTTAAGTAAAAAGTAGCATCCGTGACTATAAAACTGATTGTAGAACCATCATAAATAAATTTTATTTATTACCTACTCGATTTAAAATATATCTTCCGTTGCTTGGCGGGAACACGGAATATAGTCCAATAAATAACCCGGAAAATGTCGAAAAGTGGTGGAACAGCACCGATTTAAAAAATTCCTAGACCCCCAGGAACATTCATCAGCATTGCATTACCTCCGAAAATGGGAAAGGGGGGGGTTTGAAGGTTTGAAGTGCCCCAAAAAGTAGCTGTCATAAAAGAAATTATAAAATTAATATTTCGCCTCGGAAATGGGCTCTAGGGATCTTTTTGGGTCGCTGATCACGAATCCGAGGTCCAGATTGAGGAATTCCAGTATAGAATTCGTACCATTTTTTGATGAAAATTCCACTTTTTCAGGCGGAAATTTAAATATGAATATTGCGCTGCGGAAGTGTGCTCCAGGAGGTTTTTTGGTTCGCTGATCATGATTTTGAGGTCCAAATTGAGCAATTCCATATTCCAGACTGAAGTAGGTGCCGTGGAAAATTCCATTTTTTCAGAAAAAATTTAAATATTAACGTTTTTCCACGAAAATGTGCTCTAGGAGGTTTTTTTGGTCGCTGATCATGATTTTGAGGTCCAAAGGATCTCGTCGGTTAAGTATATGGAATTGGGCCACTTTTCCACATTTTACTCTTTTTTCCGGCTTATTTACTGGATTAATAGGTATCATGGCTTTCTGAAACTACATTAATGGATAGATTGTTAAATGAATCAGAATCATCGAATATGGTCTGTTCCCTAAGCCGGTTCCAGACGCTGCATTCACATTTCCGACGTGTCATGATTAAATAAAACATGATTATAGTAGCGACGTAAAGTCCTGACAGTAGACCCATGGTCGTGCGGTTTTACGGGTTTCACTAATTTCATAATTTGTTTTGGGCGTTAAAAGATAGTCCTTTAACCATTTAAAATCGATAAATATTTTATCTATCCCAAGTAAAATCTTAGTACCTTAACATTTCGAAAAAATCAAAGCAAAGCAAAGTGTTAAACATACATGAGCTACTATGTCTTAAATTTAAAAAATATGGTCTTATCAACATAGCAAAGAGAAATGTTAGTTTAAATCTGGAAACATTTCTCTTTGCATTTCTCGGTGCTTTAGTGACAGTAAGTATATGTGATTTTAATAAATTGCCCGCTATTGTTTAAACATTATGTATGCGTTGTCTAATAGCATTTTATTCTGTTAATGCTTTAGTGGAAGTCAGCATAGTGTGAATTTAATTAATTGTGCGGTATCGTTTCCTTTAAAACTGTATCTAGAGTTTTAATGTTTTATTCTGTTAATCCATACTGTTTAATATTTTTAAGTGTGAAAAATGGAAGTGGTTCCCGGTTGTTCGAAAGAAGTGGTAAAAGTTGCGGGCGTTAAAAATTCACCACTCAGCTACAAAGAGAAGAAAACTATTAACGCATTTTATGCGATTTCAACAAAAATGAAATTCGACGTAAAGTTCATAATTTTTTCTGAATACCAAAAAACCGATTGACATGGATATGATGAGGCTGCCAAATCCTTGCTTAAATTGCATGAAGCAATATATTCGTGAAATATTGATTTTTCGATCATTAAATCTCAATAAAATGCATGTCTTGAAGAAGGAATTGTTCAATGTCATCCCTACTTGTGCAATGTGCTTATAGTTAGATGTTTTGTGATTTTTATTCCAACTTTTAAAAGTTCGAGTACGCTGCGTGTACATTTTGATTTATGTATTTGGATTAAACGGCTGTAAAAATATCAAATATTTACATCTAATTAGCACTTGAGGATTTATTTAAGCGTTTACAATG
Organism: Rutpela maculata; assembly: GCA_936432065.2. Classification (NCBI taxonomy): domain Eukaryota; kingdom Metazoa; phylum Arthropoda; class Insecta; order Coleoptera; family Cerambycidae; genus Rutpela; species Rutpela maculata. The sequence continues at coordinate 119,200,174 of OW386293.2, read as the reverse complement.
TTCGCAGGTGTTTGTGATATAGTACGATAAAATGACTGATAACAACAAGTAGCTTGAATAAACCAAAATTTTCATCTAGGTAATTTCGTACTACAACACTAGCGTTCTAAAATACATTACAATTTAAAAAACATTAAAATTCGTGAATTTAATTAGAAAAAATGTTTTTTTGTCATTTTTCAATGATTTTCTCAAAATAACTGGGATATCTTCAAACATGGTTTTGTAAAAATTCGATTTGTCAAATCAAATTTGTTTATTTATTCTAAATATATCCTAGATTATTAGTCGATTCTACATATATCAGAATCTAGCAAGGCTTTTGATAAAATTGATCGTTCCATTCTCTCATTAAATTTTGCTGTTCTCAGTGAATACATGTAAATCTCTTGCGTTGGTTGGTTTGAATCATAATTAATTAGGCAATTATATATTCAAGGTTATATGTTCGCGTGTACTACAGGGATCACTTTTGGGGCCATTGCTATTAAAAATCTACCTAAATGCTTCATATTTTATCTAAGGCATCTTACAAAAGTTTGGTATCTATAATAAGGAATGAATTCTAGAAATTTTGATTGAACAGACTGATGCAAACTCCTGTTTAGCGCGTATGTAAGGTCTGGTCTTTGATATGCACCGTGTGATCTCCAATATATTCAGTCATTGTGAAAATATTGAGCGAATATAAAGAAAGTTGCTAAGGATTTAAAAATAGAAGAATAGTACATATATTGTTTGCAGTTCTCATTGAAATGAGAAGAAATATAACTAGAAAAGCTCCATATGAGATAATTAAAGAATCTAATTAATCGAAGAAAATTAGCAAATAAAGTTTGAATATTTGGAGATATGTTTGTTTAATGACTCAAATGAGAATTGGAATTATGAAAATTTAGCTGAAAATGCTTATATGGCTCTAAAATATTAATATTATTGCGCATATTAATGAGAAAAAAACTAATAAAATGATTTTGGTCAACTTTTGAGGTCAAATACCCCTTGTGCGCCGATTTTCTATATTAATTTATTCAGTAAAGTGGAAGATTCAGACAATAAATTGTAAATATATTTATATTTAATGAAACTGATGAAAGAATTTTGAGGGAAACCTACTATAATATGCATTGTATAACATAATTATTAGCACGTAATAGACTTCATAGAATTGATCAGACTAATTTATTCTAATGAATAAATTTTGATCAAGTGCAAAGTTATTTTTAAAGCCAGAACGTATACGGTTATTTGAAAAAAAAAATTGCCAAATACCCCATGACCTTCAGAGCCTCTTTTACACACATTAGATTGATAGAACTACGTATATCATAGATAGTGCAAGAAAATTATCAGATACGGTCGAAAAAATGCACTGACTCTTGACATATAATGTAAAAAGTCGGTTAAAAATAACAAGCTTTAAATTAATTCTAAAGATAAGACGTTTGTACTTTTTTCTTGAAAGAGAAGTTGGACAAAAAACTAAGCAATTTCATTATACAAATCTGTTGCTAAGTATGAATGCTTAGGAATATGCTATACCTGCTGAGTAAATCAGAAAATGCAAACAGTACTTTATATGACATCAGGTAATTTACTATATATTTAATGAAGCAATCTGCAAGCAAAATCAATAATTCAGCATAAATTCACGTGTCTATATCACGAGAGTTATCGATCATATATCAATAATTTAAGAAGTAATGCAAGAAGTGAGACGGAGCACTCGCAGTCGTTGACAAAGTTATCACTATAAATGATTTAAATAAAAATTAAACTTGAACTAGCTCCAAAAAATAAAATAGGTCCCTAGAAATTATGAAATAGAATTTAGTGAAAATCGATTGGAAACGCGGTAATAAATGACAGAAAAAAATGCAGCACTTGTATCTGCTGCGTGTAATAGACACTTGATATTGTAATAGTGATAAAAATGACCATAAAATAGGGGCTTCTAATATAGTCTAAGAGCCAGTGAATTTTGCGGTACTAATTTTTGCAGTCAGCAAACATCGATAGGATTGTTCAGTTAGTGATTCTAAGTAGAAAATCGTATATTATATATTAGTACAGTCGATAGGTAGATTCTTTTCCGAATAAGAGCGGGAGTTTTGAAATTTTGGGAATTTGTAGATTTCGATGGCTTGAATGAAATAAGAAAAAATGCAAAACGTGATCTCGGCCGCCGCCATATTGAAAAAATGGCGCACAAAAATAGTTTCTTTGAAATATCTCGCTTCGGGTGATTCATATGGCAAAAATCTTCTTATGAAAATAAAAGAGCATTACATTTTCTACATGTCCTATATATTTTTTTCGTTAAACTGAATAGTTTCGGTGCAGTAGTCGATCGAAGTCAAGCATGCTTGACAAAATTATGATCTTTTGCAATTTCTCGGTTTAGTGTGACTATTATGAAGAAGTATTTTTATGTTGAGACAAAATTTGTTTTCATTCCTGAAAATCCTCAAATATAGTTGATTTTACTTATCTGCTACGAGTAGGTCAATGCTCAATACTCGTTCCCACACCACTCTGAGGTAGAGTATTAAGCCGGGGTCCCACGGCCTGTGACTTGGCAAACCTCGAGTTACTCGAGGTTCGTACCTGTGGATTTGTGATCGGTCGAATTCCAAGCCACGTGCATTCCCACGGCGCGTGACTTGGCAAATCTCGAATAGCCTCGAGTCGACCACTTCTCGTCAATACACCACTGCGCCGCTCAAATCTCGCTACACAATCCACAACAGGCTGTGGGAACGGATGCACGACTCGTACTGAGACTGAGGCTTGTCATCCGTCGATCCACAAGCCTTTGATGTTCGAGAATTTACCGACATTTCACGGGAAAGGTCAAGCCATCCCGAGTCACCTCGAGCAATAACGAGTATTTACGTTCCCATGGCGCGAGGTATGACAAACTTCAGACGAGACTTGCCAAGTCACACGCCGTGGGACCCCGGCTTTATATGGCGCGTTTATTTTTTACGTAGTTGTCCCCTATAAGCCTAATCCACGACTAGTCTACTTCTTGAGGCGTTTTAGGTGCTTGATGTCGAAGCCAGGTTCGTTGTAGTCTTCGACAATAATTTCTTCGGAAATTGCTTCCATTGCTCTGTCCACTAATTCTACGTATTGATTGTTCTCCATGCTTGTGAGACATGTTTCGACTGAAGAATCGACTTGCTCGTCGACTGTTGCTGGTGCATTATCGCACGGCAGCATTCATTCAGGACATATTATCAAGTCCTGGAGTGGCAGGCGGTTTGTAAAATGTTGAAGAATGGGGCTAGAAAGAGCAGTAACAATGCTGAAAGATCCTGCTTCTGAAAAGCTACTTAAATTTCTTTCCTGTAAATGCAAGAAAAAGTGCAGTACAGCATGTGGTTGTAGAAAGGCAGGGTTAAAATGTTCTGCAATTTGCAAGTTTTGTAACGGACGAAGCTGCGACAACAATGCAACAGCAACAATCGAGGAACTTCATGACGACGAGGAAGTCGACTCTCCAGTCGAAATATTTCTCGCAAGCATGGAGAATAATCAATACGTAGAATCAGTGGACAGCGCAACGGAAGCAATTTTCGAAGAAAGTATTGTTGAAGAGTTCAACGAAGTTGAACCTTCGACATCAAGCACTTAAAACGCTTCAAGAAGCAGGCTAGTCGTGGATTAGGCCTATAGGGGACAACCACTTAAAAAAAAAAAACGCGCCACATTCTACCTCAATGTAGTATGGAAACGAGTATTGAACATTGAGCTATGCGTAGCAGACAAGTAAAACTAACTATATTTGAGAATTTTCAGGTACGAAAACAAATTTTGTCAAGAATCGATCGGCTGCTGCACCGAAACTATTCACTATTCACTTTAACGAAAAAATATATATAGGACATATTTTGTAGAAAACTTAATGCTCTTTTATCTTCATAAGAAGATTTTTTGCCGTATGAGGCACCCCAGGCGAGATATTTCAAAGAAACTGTTTTTGTGCGCCATTTTTTCAATATGGTGGCGCCGGCGGCTGAGATCACATTCTGTATTTTCTCTTATTTCATTCAGGGCATCGAAATCTACAAATTCCCAAACTCCCGTACTTATTCGGACTAAACCTCATGTTTTATGCTCTCACCGCTGCGCTCTATTAATATAGAGGTTTTCCGAAGAGTTGAGTCAGAAAATGCCTTTGATAATACAAATGCGTTCCACTTTTTTTTTCAGTAATGAAATTGGGTCTACTAACAAGTTGTACACTAAAATCAAGTAAAAAAACAGTTTGGCTAATCTGTAGGCATGGCAAATATGTTTGACACCTTGAAAATATTTCAAAAATAATTGCCCTTATTTTGGCAGTTCTAAAAATTTTTCAGATGACAGTTTGCATTATAACAATAGCTTAAAATACAGTCTGGCTGTATGAGAGATCATGCCAGACTCGTCTATTAGTACAGTAACTAGAGGTTTTTACTTTTATAATTGAAGAGCTAAGTGGATAAAGGTGTTATGTCACAAAAACACGTTATTGAGTAATTTAACTCGAAAGTTTTTAGGCGAGAACTTTTTTGTTATAACGACTATATAGCTTGCATTTTGCGATGATATTGACATTTGATGTACTTTTCAGAGACAAATAACTAAAGTTGTCAGTTGTCATTATTTTCGAAAATTTTAAAAAATTAATGTACATAACACCTTTATCCGTTCATAAGTTTCTCTGAAATGAATAAGGAATTAGTGAATAAAAGTGTTAAGAAATTAAACATATTTTATTATTCTTAAAACATGTACAATTTTTAGGTAGTCGGACAGTTCTACGGTTTTGAGCCACAGTTTGGTGATTTCCAAGTATGTTGTGATAATACGGCCTTACCATTCATTTATGAATGGTAATTTCTTTAAGATTGGCCAGTTTTCCTCAACTTAGGCTGCCCTTGTTTTCATTAAACACCGTTAGAGCAATACAGTCGGAATTTATTATTTCATCTAGCGATGTAATAGTAGCACCCATAGATGCCATTTTATACCGTCGTGAAAATAAACCTTTTCATTGTTCAAGTTTTTCTTCCAGTTGTACAAATTGAGTTTTGAGGCAATTCCATCAATATCCTTGAAATGATTCTTCATATCTATGACAACGGCGTCTTTGGGAGTTCTTAAAATTTCTCGATACTGGTCCGGAACGTAGATGTTTTGATGTTTCCTTAAAATTTTCTCGACTCTGCCAAAGTCTTTGTCTGAATCTAAATATGAATGTCCCACCTCCGAAAATTTATGGTCCATAACTTTAAATTCTCTCTTTAAAATCAACAACTGGTAAAGTGTAATGATATTGAAGTTTTTATTTTGTCCACCACAGGAGTCGGGCCATATTATAATGTGATTGATCTTTTCTTGGAAATATTCATTGTAAATTTGTGAAAAGGTATGTAAGCAACTAGCAATTTTTAGGCTTTCACGGCTGGCCATATCTTCAGTCCATGTGAAAAAGAACGTTTTTTTTTTCAGTATTCCTCAATGTATGTATGCCAAGGTTGTAAAACCACATTTGACGAAGGTAAAATGCTTTCGATGTACTTAATTTTGGCAGCGGCATGGTTTGCTGAAGATCTAAAGTAAGAAAGCAAATCGTTCTATCTACTGTAACTTTTGCTCCGTCACGCCTTTGTTGTTCGAAAGCTAGTTTGTAATTTTCTCCGTATTCTTTAGTATTATTTATTTATTTATTTATTTATTTATTTTTTTAACCCAATAGATGTAAGCATAGCGAACCCTGTAATTCTTAAACGATAACCTTACAAACCCAAATGACCTTTGACTTGATTGGCGTAATTATCATACTTATTATTTTTTCCGCAAGAATTTCGGAATTCGCCAGATTTGCCTTAAACAGTTTAATGCTCTTTCAAAATATTGGGTGGGCAGAAGCCATACCAGATATCAGTTTTGCTCTTGTCATAAAAATTTCTGCGGTCTACTTGTCAGCATAAAAATGTTTGTACAAAAATCAACACCGCAAAGCATCACTTTCCAGTATTTCTGATTTACAGACTAATTTGCTAGAATACTTTGGTAAATTCGTATTTTATTATTGCATTTTATATTGATAATGTTTTGTTTTTAAAACATTATTAAAACTTGCCTGGGAAGAAATTGCCACTATGTGACTGATTTCTGCTGAATTGCCAAAAGGTATAAATGTGTTTACAGCAATTAGATACTCAAGTACCATCTCGACTCTTGTACCATCTCATACCATTTCGAAATTGAACAAAATTAATATATGGATTAAAACACTATAAGCACTATTTCCAAATATCAGCCAATTTATAAACATCTTACATGATTCATGAAATCGTTTATTCATTGCCATTTGTAATATCAGGTTACTACGACTGGCCATTTTCACTATAATAGTAAGAAACACTTAACACAACTTTTCACATTAATGTCAATATAACATAACTTTAAAAGCAAAGTGTTTTGGATTAAAACAATTTAATATCGCACAGTAATGGATAAAGGTGGTATGTGATCATAACACCTTTATCCATTTTTTATATACAAACCAAATGTACATAACACCTTTATCAAACATTAAAACGCATTTAGGAAAGGTTTATTATCCCAAAAACTTATTGAAATGATAGATTATAAGTTAAAATAGTTGTCTGTGTAGAAATCTCAAAATTTTCAAAAATGTCACATAACACCTTTATCCACTTAGCTCTTCAATAATGAATTAGATTTCGTTCATTTTTGTCAACATAATAAATGCATTAAAGAATAGTTTCTGTATTATGGAGGGGCTTGCTAATTTATAGGGGGTGGATGCTTTTTCAGGGGGTGGCAACTAAAAAAAAAAAATCATCAGAACTGAAAAGAATCAAATTTTGAGAATAAAATGTTCTATGTAACTTTTCATATACATTGATAGTTTTTAAGTTATAACGACTGTGGGACTGTGGGCTGCTGTTTACATATGACAGCCGTGATATATTATTTACCTAATGCTAGGTACCTCTCTGGAACAATTAAGCCAAAAGAAAATTTGCCAAAAATATTCTAAAAAGACAGTGTATTTATTGTAATAAAACACAGCCCCACAAAAAAAAAGCAGTCTGTCCGGCGGACCAGACCAGTGTATCCTTGTGTATTTAGATCCGCTGAAACCGAATCCGAAGTCAGAATTGTCACATTGGCTCATTTTTCACCCCCAACCCTCCCCCCAAAAAATGGTCACCCCCCAAAAAATGGTCTGTCCGGCGGATCAGACCAGTGTATCCTCATGTATTTGAACCTGCTGAAACCGAATCCGAAGTTAGAATTGTCAGATTGGCTCTAACCCCCCAAAAAACACCCCCAAAACAAAAAAAGTGATCTGTCCGGCGAACTATACCAGTATAATTTTATGTATTTTGACCTGATAAATCCGAATTCGAAGACAGAATGGACAGATTGACTCGTTTTTCACCCCTAACCTCCAAAAAAATGGTTTGTCCGGCGGACCATACCAGTGTATCCTTGTGTATTTGAATCCGCTGAAACCGAATCCAAAGTCAGAATTGTCAGATTGGCTCGTTTTTCACAACCAACCCAAAAAACACCCCCAAAACAAAAAATGTGGTCTGTTCGGCGACCATACCAGTGTATCCTTATATATTTGGACCTGCTAAAATCGAATCCCAAGTCAGAATTGTCAGATTGGCTCGATTTTCCCCCCTAACCCCCAAGAAACACCCCCCCCCCTCCCCAAAGTGGTCTGTCCGGCGGACCACACCAGTATATCCTTATGTATTTGGTAAGGATACACTGGTATGGTCCGCCGGACAGACTACTTATTTTTTGCTTCGGAGGTGTTTTTTGAGGGTAGGGGCGAAAAAACGAGCAAATCGTACAATTCTGACTTCGGATTCGGTTTCAGCGGGTTCAAATACATAAAGATACCTACACTGCTTTGGTCCGCCGGACAAACCATTTTTTGGGGAGGTGTTTTTCTGAGGTTAAGGGTAAAAAACGAACCAATCTGACAATTCTGACTACGGATTCGGATTCAATGGGTCAAAATACATAGTTCGTGTCCCCCCTTCAAATTTTTTTACTCGTATTTTTTGTGACTTTCTTATCGGAATATGATTACTCGGTCAAAAATACACACTAAAGCTTCGCTTGTCTTGTAACACCGTAGGATCAACCGTTTTCAAGAAATATGAACCTAAAGAAACACATGCATTCCACAGGCTTTAAAAACATGAAGAAAAAGACGTCTCTCTCCCGTGTAATTTGAAAAAACTTCTTTCAGCACTGATCAACCAATGATTATTATGTAATTGATCTTAGTTTTCTTTAACTGTTGATATCTGATGTCAGTAATGACATGAATGTTAAAAGATGCCTCTTTTAGAAGGCATCAGCTCCCTTAATGGGGATTTCCGGATGTTCATAGGAATTTAAAAAAATATTTTTTGACCTACAGTCACCCCTAAAAAGTTATTGACTGCATAACTGAAACATCCCGTATACTACTTGTGTGCAAAACTTAGCAACTTATTTTTGGAGTAACTGCCAAAGAAAATAGACTATAGCTGATACTGTAGATTAAAACATTATTTACATTTGAATATATGTATAAGCGGTAGTTTGCTACACGTAAAGGTTCCCAAATGAGCAGCTTGTGTCTTAGTTACTTCCGGTGGGAACTCCCAAGAACTTAAACACGTAACGAGGCCCTTAATAATAGCATCCTATCACGTAATTAGTGTCAGTAAACAATCTAATGTAGCGTGTGGCCCACAACTGTTATTGTTATGAAAATTGTTTGAATATGTTCATGTTTATCTTTAGTTTATTCACCTCGCATTTTCCTTGGAAGTATAAACACACTTTCTTGCAGTAGAAATACAGGGTCGAAGGTTTACTACATTGTACTTTGGCAAGTGTTTTACTACTGTTAGATATTGCAATTTTCAACGTCATAATCGAATTCGCATTGCTTTGTCTTAAAATATTACCAAATTCTAGTTGAAGCATTCGTATGAATCTAAAGTTTCGAACGTTCACTTGAACGAATTTCATATGAAAAAGAAAAATTAATAAAAACCACACTTCGGTTTAAGTGTAAAAACTTAAGTATTGTGGATATTATTGTAAGCAAATGTAGCAATGAAGTGTTTAAAACGCCTAAAACGATATGTGGATTTTATTAACTTTTCTTTTTCATCTAAAATTCGTTCAAATGAACGTTCGAAACTTCAGGTACATGCATTCGTTAGGTCGTGAAATAGGTCCCAACTACTTTCACCAACATGCTCCCCTACAAGTTCTTACTGGAGTGGGCCTTTTTTACCCCAATCAACCTAGGCATTTGACCCAGAAAAAAATAATGGGGAGTTAGTTGATTCACTTCACCTGATTATTTTAGAGAAAAAACACAAGAGACTTTTTTTGTGTAGAAAACTTCAAATTTTTAAGTTTTGCTCATAAATTAATGTAAAAGTGTCACACAATAAAGTTGGGCTAAATTATACCTAGCCCCCCAGTTTCACTCACTCCTGAATGATTTTCGTACATAGTTGTCATTTTGTCTTAAAAAGCATAAAAAGTTAAATTCCTGTGTAAATTATCATTTGTTTATCTTTAGACGTTTCGAAAATATTCATAAAAAGAATATTTTCAGGAGATTTACTTGAACACCCTGTATCTCGGAAACAAAGCACTTCCCGGCCCATGTTTATAGGAACTTTTTTCTTATTTTAAAAAGTTGTATTGCTTATTGAAGTTTGGCCTATGCAATTCGGGACACCCTGTATGTATACGTCATCAAGACATTTTTTGTTGCAATCATTATGTGTGGATGCGTATTTACATTTTAACGGAAAACCAATGGGATAGACGAAAAAATGTATAGGACCTTTTTTGTAGGAAATCTCATCCTGAACACGTTTAGTTGTTTGTTTAGCATAAAAATGCGTACTTTTCGAGATATTTGCATAAAAAAAAACATGAAAAAACACATATACATATTTTTCAAGTCGCTTTTCCGGAAAAGCCAATGGGATAATCAGAAAAATGTATAGCACCTTTTTTTTTTTGTAGAAAATCGTATTCTGAACGCATTGACCTATGTTCGTTTAGCTTTAAAATCGCGTACTTTTTGAGGTATATACGTCCAAATGAAAAAAAAAAACACGGAAAAACATATATGTGTATATATCTCAAAAATCATGTCTTTTTTTTTCTGGGCATAAGCAAAACCTTGTTCTAAAAGTTGAATACTTACTTCCTATGCAGAGAAACTGCTGTTCAGAATTTTTCTCCGCTTTTTTCCTAATTTGAGTGAACTATTTTGATTAATAAAAATAGATGCTATAGGTTAGATTCCTAACCTGCAAAAAATGTCTTATTTTATAGATCATTTTCGGTTGACGTCACGCTATTATTATTTTGTTTTCTAGAGATGGGTACAAGCTGTTATTTTTTAATAACAGGTTTAAACTGCTTCTGCTGTTTTGAAATATCAGGTTAAAAATAACAGATCGCTGAGATGTGCTGGCATTCGCATATCGCAGTGCACAGTTTATAGTATGCAAAATTTTCGGTCACGTGAATTTGACGCAGCTGTCTGAAGGGTATACAAAACCTGAACTGTTTGTTTATCATTGTGTGCACAAGATTTTCAGAGTGTGTTTCAGGTTTACTTTAGTGTTTCAAGTGTTTATTTTGGCAATAGTGTCTCACTCAAATAAAATGATAGGTAAATTCAACCAAAAACACCATATGAAATCGCGCCCATCTAGTTTCATAGTTAAATCAATCAGTAAAGAATAGTCATACAACTTTATTTGTTTTCGTAAACAAATAGTAGTTTAATAATCATATCTTCTTGTAACAAATTAAATAGTACAGTGACATTTTTTATGTTCACTAACCATTTTCAATTTGGTCTACAATTAAATAGTACAACGACTTTGTTTTTTGTTCACCAACTAATTTTTAGGTTGATCTACACTTTATTGTATGATGAAGTTTTTTTTGGATAGCCAAAATCTCAGTATTGAGACATCAGACCACCCAAACCAAAGATTAGAGATCGTTTATAAGATCCATCCAAATATATCGATGATCCCTGAGAGAATTTGAACATTGCAATCATGTTATTAATTTTCTATAAATTCATAAGAGTGCAAGATAATGCATGATGGATTATTGTTAGTGATTTGTATGTGGCGTCATCTGGGAATAATTTCTGTAATAGACTACGTGGTAAGCAAGCAAATTTTATGGTAATTCTTTTAGAACTTCTAGAAGACGACAATAATATTGGTTTGTCTACCAAGTACAGTAGTACAGCGTTAGAATTACAATTCGATAATAGTTAAAAATAAAATATACCATCAATATAGTTTGGTTTAACAAAATTAACGATATTGTTAGTTAACCATTTTTTTTTGTTGAATTTACCCATACTATTTCTTTGAGTGCTCGTAGTGAGTATTATTCAACGTTACAAGCTGATGTCAAATGTTACGACGAAAAAGTGGCAATAATCGACGGTATCGACAGAAATAACAGTCTGTTATAGTTATTAAGGTACCAAGGGTGTTATAAGGATAATAACTCACCGAGGTCGGCAGTGTACAATCCCGAGGGCCTCTGGCCCGAGAGAGTGTACGTCGACCGAGGGCGTCATTATCCTATAACACCCGTAGTGTCTTCAACGTTTAATGTCCTGCAAGTCTGTTATTTAATTCGAATTTTTTTTTTGACATTTACGATTTATTAATTTGACATCTATTATGTTCAGAACGATTTGATTTAAACGCCGCCGTTGCGTAGCAACGCGTTTTATTTGTCATAATTTGCTTGTTTTGGGTTGTATTATAATTTTATAATGTCCTGGGGCGTTATAGATATTCATAACGCCCTAGGGCGTTATTTTTCATTTAATGTATCTCAAAATAGGGTGATTATTGTAAAATAACAGACTTGTAGGACATTAATGCTATTTACAAATAACAGTTATAAAATAATAGGTTTTGTTAAATAGCAACTCATCTCTAATTGTTTTTATTTGCATTGCCTGTTATTGGATGAGGTTTCTGCAAATAATTCATTTGATAAAATTATAATAAATCCTCTACATATTGCCCATTTTATTTTGATTGACACACATCTTTATGCGTTTTTGAAATGAGGTTTCTACTGTTCCTAAAATTGCCGGTGTGATAGATCTAAAAGCAGTTATTATCCTTTCTTTCATATTTTTTACTGTTGTTGGTGCTTCTTTATAAACAATTTCCAATTTCCTTTTTATCCCCATAAAAAGAAATCAATTTTTGTAAGATCTGGGGATCTAGCAGGCCATTTAGTGGGTCAATTGTGGTCAAAATGTAGTGGAGCACCATCTTGCTGAAACAACATCCAATTTCGAATCCTTTCAGGAAGATTCACCAATAATAATTGTGGCAGATAGTTTTCCAGATAAATAGCTCCAGTCAGTGTACCGTCAAAGAAATGTGGCCCTAATGTTCTGGCCTCATTTCAAAATTGCCCATCAAAATGGGCAACATGTGGAGCACTTCTTATAATTTTTTTCTAATGAACTATTTGAAGATATCTCTATTTTTTAAGTTTATTCTTTGTGTCTATTGCTCGATAAAACGAAAATGGTTGCAATTAGTCATAGGGAAGTACTTACAAAAAATGTTCGTTTTTCATTTCTACATCACATCGTCGAAAAATATACAGGGTGTTCCATTTGAAAAATTTGAGAAAAATCAATTTAAAAAGTTCTTAATTGAAAAATAATTTTTGACCAACCTGTACATTTTTAGGAAGTGAAAATGATTCAAAAACATTAACTAGTACTCACATAAGTTTTTCTTAAAACCCATCATTGTGACTTTTTCAATATACATCTGCAGATGGCATTATTTCAACAAAAAAATTCATTACATTCAAGTGGTTGGGAGATAGTCAATAATATATAGTCAGGAATCAGGCTCCACTAAATCCATCATAGGGTGTGCACTCGAAGATATAGTTTTTAAAAAATACATACATTATCCGAAATGACCTTGCGGATCTGAATCCAGAGGGCGCCATTCTGTCCGCGATTGCAAAAAAGCGTAAAAAATTTTTTTCCAAAAATTTTTGTGTCACTAACTATTGATTCATTTTATATTCCCACCGCATTTACAGGCTTATTTTTTAACATTTCTTAATTATTTTCCAACCAACGGAAAGCTTATTCTTTCTAGATTCAGGTGCTGCTAAATACTTCTCATAATTGTTGTTAACAAATGCTACAGAAATTGTTTAAACAAAGAGAGCCCAAAGAGTGTACGGTAAATTTCAGCATCGAGACATTTTTAAAACTATTATCGATAGATGCATACTTCTATGACATGAAATCTGCAAAATATAATGGAGTAGTTTTTAGAGAAAGAATTATCTACATTGCTTTATTGTTGTAAAAGATACGAATATTTTTGTACAGCACGCGTTGTGATCCGGCTCGTCTTTTGGTAGATATACAGTGTACATGTATGTCTCGCATTGCCTTGCTCTCTTTAAGCTTGTTGACTACCTGCTGAGGTGTAGTGTAATAACAAAAAATCTTATGAGTAGCGTATACAGTAACTGTGTTGTGTGTTGTTTATAAATTCATGTAAAATATATTAAAAATAATTTTTGTATTAGTTTAATAGCCTGTATATTTCCATTATTACTGCAGAGTATCCGATGAAATTACAAAAATAATAGCGCAATTGCATTTTTCTCATCATAATCATAATGAAGCCGACACTAGAATATTTGCGATCATTCTATATTTATCAAATCTGGAGTATGGTAGAATAATAATAGAAGCTACAACAGATATTTTTGTCTTATCCCTGTATTTTGTCTAGAATTATGGTATCGTAGATTTGATGTATTTATACCGATTTATCATACGATGCGAGAATTAACTATAGAGAAGACAATGAGTGCTCAAATGAATTTGGGTAATTTATTTTTGTGCATTTATGCTTTGACTGACTGTGATACAGTCAGTTTTCTATTTAAAAAAGGAAAAACTAACGCTGTAAAAAAATGTTTAAGACATACGGAAGATAAAGAACTACAAAGATTACTTCATTACCCTCAAAGTGGCTTCAATGATTTCATTACTTTTCAAAATATGGCCCGGTATTTTTTTAAAAACCGCTGCCCAAGGAATCACTACTTCCACATCCAGATTTTCCATCCAAGTCTCTCAGAACGAATGCCAAAAACTTTTGAGACCTTATAGCTTCTCTTGTAAATACTAAATACCAATTTTATGAACTCTTACCTGCTTGATTTTTCTATTTATTCCAATTTACCCCCTATCCCTTCAACGGAATAAGATGAAAATATAATCTAGTTCCAGATCACCTTAAAATACATACGCGTACCAAATTTCAAGTCAATAACTTAAAACAGTTCCAGAGTAATCGTGCGCACAAAAAACGTTAGACAGACAGACAGATCGACACTCAATCTTAAAATCTCGACGTTTTATGACATTCTAAGCCTATTTGAACAATAAAACTGTTCAAATTTTTTCTTGTCGTTACTATACTTCCACTAGATGTGGAAGTAAATGTTATATGGTCGACATCTGATATAAGGAATTTATCGCCTACCGAAGATTCCTTTTATCAACATATGTTGAGAGCTGCGTATCAAATTATTCTGTGGAAGAGTGCAACTGAGATAAACCCAGAAATTCCCGATCCAATTGATTTTGGTTCGGATTTGAAAAATAACGTACTTATTCCTAAATTAATAACTATAATACTATAAATGTTTGTCTCAATATAACTTCTCAAAATGTATTTTGTAAATGTAAATTTAAAACATTTATCGGAAACTGCAGTCGTAGCAAAGCTGGGTTGGAATGCATAATAGATTGCTACTGAGAGGGTAAATGTATTAGCTATTAATTTAGTTTAAGTATAATGTATGTATGTATATTATTATTTTTATATCTCTATTTCTCAAGCACAAAAAGTAAATTTAAGTTCATTTAATTAGTTACATGGATTTCTGTCTCTAATCAGTATTTTAAGTTAAAATATAATAATTTTGGTTCTCAAGTAAACTAATCTTTAAGTACCTTCGTTTTTTTTTTTCATAATGACAAATGATAATATTTACGTATAAGTAATACGCATCGTAAATTACTTCCACATCCAGTGGAAGTATAGTAACGACAAAAAAATTTTTAAAAATTTTTATTGTTCAAATAGGCTTAGAATGTCATGAAACGTCGAGATTTTAAGTTTGAGCGAAAAAAAAATTTCTGTCTGTCGATCTGTCTGTCGGTCTGTCTGTCTGTCTGTCTGTCTGTCTGTCTGTCTGTAACTTTTTTTTTGTGCGCACGTTTACTCTGGAACCGTTTGAGATATTGGCTTGAAATTTGGTACACGTATGTACTTTAACGGGATCTAGAACTGGATTATATTTTCATCTTGTTCCGTCGAAGGGTTGGGGGGTAAATTGGGGTAAATTTGGGGTAAATAGGTAAATCAAGTAGGTAAGAGTCCATAAAATTGATATTTAGTATGTACAAGAGAAGCTAAGGTCTCAAAAAAAAATTTGGCAGTAGCCACCCCCATTACCACCCCCACCCCATTATTAAAGGGGATGAAAAAAAATTGTGATTTAGTGTGTGTATAAGAACCAGAAACCTCAAAATATTTTTTTACTTCATCCACCCCCACTACCACCCCCACCCCACTACCGATGTGGGGTATCGTTTTATGGATTTTTGGGGTAGAGGATTTCAAATTTTATATTATTAAAGTTCCATAAACAATTATTTCCACATACAAAATTTTTTCGTTGTGAGTGACTTGGATAGAAAATCTGGATGTGGAAGTAGTGATTCCTTGGGCAGCGGTTTTTTTTGCAATCACAGTATATTGTCAGCAAGTTACCGATCGGCCACAGCGCGCGAACGTGTCAGCCAAAACGATAGCGGAAATAACGGAGCGCTGTACAAAAATAGTCATATCTTTTACAACAATAAAACAATGCAGATAATTCTTTCACCAAAAATTGATCCATTCTATTCCGCAAATTTCATATCATATAAGTATGCATCTATCTATAATAGTTTTTAAAATGTCTCGATACTGAAATTTACCGTGCACTCTTCGGGCATGCTTTGTTTAAACAATTTCTGTAGCATTTGTTAACAATAATTTCGAAAATTATTTAGCAGTACCAGAATCCAGAAGGAATAAGCTTTCCATTAGTTTGAAAATCATTAAGAAATATTAAAAAATAACCCTGTAAATGAGATGCGAACATAAAATTAATCAATCTTCAGTGACACAAAAATTTTCGGAAAAATTTTTTTTTGTTTTTTTGCAATCGCGGACAGAATGGGGCCCTCTGGATTTAGATGCGCAAGATCATTCCAGATAATGTACATATTTTTTATAAAGTATATCTTTGAGTCCACACCCTGGCATTTTAGGAGCGTCTTTTGAGAAGATTGATTCCCGACTAATAGGAATGAATAGAGTCTAGAAAGAGGCTTCAAAAAAGGCACTTGATCCTGTAATTTCG
Source organism: Rutpela maculata (assembly GCA_936432065.2). Taxonomy (NCBI): domain Eukaryota; kingdom Metazoa; phylum Arthropoda; class Insecta; order Coleoptera; family Cerambycidae; genus Rutpela; species Rutpela maculata. The sequence continues at coordinate 119,183,578 of OW386293.2, read as the reverse complement.
TCTTGGCTCGCCCTGTATATTCGAAAATAATTTCCGGTTAAGTATCGACTTTTTTACCTAGTTTACTTGATTTTTTTTTTAATTTGTAGCTATCGTAGAATTCGAGATATCGAAGTCCGACGCACTATTGCCTCACCCTGTATATTTTGTCTACCGTTCCATTTTTACGACTCAGAGTTCACCTTAAGTAGTGTCTTATAATTATAAAAATCGCTTCTGAGGAATGTGTACGCTTGTGTAATCAAAATCTGCCGTTGCTCCGTTAATGACATAGATACATATGTAGTTTTTTGATTTAATATCACTTTGGCGTGTCCGATTGCAGCTCGTAATCACTAATCAGACATAATTAATTACGTCGTTTTAAAATGGATGTAATATGTTCTGCGATAAGTGATAACATAAAACGGCCTTTTTGATTGTATTATTTACAACGTAGGAAATGTTAAGATGTGATTTTTTTATTTATTTCAACGTCGAAAGGATATGAGAATTTCCTGTTCAAAGTTATCATTAATATAGGGTAACTACCTGCATGTCATTAAAAAAATTGTAATGCGAAATGGCCAGTCAAACAAAAAAAACTATATAACTCTTTTTCTTCCAGTGGAACTTTGAAACAGATTGACTTCTTGAGATTTTGAAAAATTACCTTAAAAAAGTTTGAGAACTTTTGTCTTCTGTAGGTCAATGGACGTATATTTGTGAAAAAACATATGCGAGTTTACATTTCCCTAATTGGCATAAAAAGGTGAGCGGACAAAGCGTCCAGTTTTATGCGCTAGGACAAAACAATTATGTGGACCGGCGTCGGCAACTTCTAAAATTGGTGATCTTCACTTTTTTTGTAACTAAATTCCCCAAAATCAACTTATAGTAGGTTCCGTATATAATTCAGCGGTATAAAAAAGTTCACAAAAAGTGTAAAGGACACAGACCTCTTTTGGTTAGTGTACCGCCGGCATTGGGTTGAGCAGTACACAGGACCGGACTTAAAATGTATTTTCAGTTTCAAACAATGAGTTAAAAGATTTGAATGCTCGTTCAATTGTAAACTTGACTACACAATTCTTAGGCGTGTAAAAAATGCCGGCGTCTTTGATCTTTACCACACCGCCAAGGACGCCGACATTTTTTACACGCTTAAGAATTGTGTAGTGAACTACACCTAGTAATAACAAATAGAGAGTAATTACATAAAATGCAATTAAATAGACGTTTTTATGCTCATCTTAGCCAAAAACAACAACTAGTGTTCTTTTAAGGACATAATTTTTTTAACAATGAATAATGTAATATAGTATGATATAATACGATATCTGACATCAGAACTGTAAAAAGAGTGTATGTACACAAACTTCAACGATACCAGTTTTTTTTAGCAAGATCCAAGGTATAAGCATACCTTGCCAGGATAGGACGGTAACAGGGTTGTTAATTAGAGAGTAAAAAAAATTTATCAGCATTTTTCAGTTAAAAATAACTAACTATTCTACAAAATAACAACGTAATAAACTTTCTTATAGAAATAATATAATAAAGTTTCAAAGTAAAAACTGAATAAAAATAAATAAATAGCTAAACTCAACAACACAATATATAAAAAAAACATTGAAGTAGTCAGAAAATTAATAGCATTTTCCTACAGTAAAATAAATAGAATAAAAATATTTCTTAAAAGGTTGCAAATAAAATATGTTTTAAACTTACCAGAAATAACACTTTTCCAAAATAAAAATAATGAACCTTATCACAATCACTGACACTATCACAGAATACCACTCACTCACTACCACTGTCACTGTCATAAATGTACCCTCGGAACGTTAGATACAGTGTGTGTAGTGGCGGGCTAGGCTAGGGAGTAAGAATTACAACATCGCGTGTGCCAGCTGGCTGAAATGAAATAGCTGAGAGCTGGGATACTTCGCCTACGGGCGAGTTTGCTGCTGCTGTGTTGTCATATCTCTCGCGCTACGTGAATGTACATGCCTAATCAGCAATTACACACACTGTATAAATAGTCAATTAAATAAAATATAGAAATCTTTTTCTTTATTCGAATTCTTCGCAATTTTCACTGTCCTTTCCCACTCCAATGATGAATTTATTTCCGCTATTTGTAAAGGTTTGGCCCAGTTTTCTCTAATCATTTTCATCTTTGACTACTTTGTGAATTGATTTTCTCCAGTCGTCTTCTCGTATGTTGGAAATTTCACTGTGAATTAATTCGATGACTTTTGTCAAATTTAGGAAATGTGTTTTTCTGACGAATCCGCCTTTTTAATTGGCCCCTGAGCAGCTCTATCGGATTAAAAATACAAAAATAGAGAGGTAGTTTTAAAACAGAGTATCCATATTGCCTCACGATGTTCTCGACAAGATATTCTTTTTTCAAATGTTTTGGTACGCAATACTTCCAATAATTGCTTCTTCGTATAACATTCTTCAAAGTAGAGATCGTGATTCACCAGAAAAATTTGTACTTCTTCCTTATTTAATGAAGTATTTGGAATTTTTCCAATTTGTCTTGAATGATAAGATGCATTATCCATAACAATCACGGAATTCGGAATTAGCGTATATTCAAACCATTCCTCAAATATATCAGATTCCATATTTTTTTGGTAATCAACGTTGCATTCTTCCATTTTTTTTTCCACATATTTGCAGTCCATTTTCAACCCATCACGTGGTCTACTTCCACAATGTCGGGCATTCTTTCACGGATTAATTAAAAACCATTTCATTACCCTTCATTTTCATTTTATCACAATCATCTTTTTAACAATTATTTATTTTTGCAGACTTTAGTTTTACTGTTAAACAAGATAAACTTTTTATTTCAAGGGAAAGATTTAATAAAACTCTTCATTAAACTTTTATGACGAAGAAACAGTTAGTCCACCCCTGATAGTCCACGTTGACTACATAGTTTATTCCAACCTATCATCAATCGGCTAGAGCGAATTTCAACCGATTATATTCAGTGGGATTAGCCTACATTCTTGTTAGGAAATATGTATGATCATTTTTTGTGATGATAATAAAAGAAGCCGAACACCTTTATGGCCTTTTTTGTAAATATGGAGTCGGTGTACCCTTTTCGGTTTTTTGTGAGCTTTTTTATATCGCTGAATGGGCCTTTCCCGCATGACTGAATTTTACTATTTCACCACGACCAAACCATATAATAAACTGTAATATAATTTTATATTAATTTAGTTTCGGGCAATTTCGTATGTTCTACCAAATATTTACTTTACAAAATCAGTTTTATTTCACTTAATTTGAAACATGAGGTCTAAGGCGCGAGCTTGCAACGTCAGTGTGATTAGACCAATAAAAAGCCGTATTTTTAAAGGGAGTTGTCTATTGCCAGGTGTATGTCTTTTTATGTGAACATCGTATTTCCGATATCAACTGTCTACTTTGAATAGTACATTTTTTTCATTACAACGTACTCCTCGTCAACCTGATAAATAAAAGCAAAAATTATGTCAACCTTTCACTGTCTAAAATCCATATATCGTGTTGATATTCTCTATTTTTGATCGTTTTGGTTCACATATGGTATAATATCAGTGTCATCTGGCAACGCTGTATTGAAATGCTCAAATCATATTCGATAACCTCACTTTCTATTGTTTATGTTTGATACGATATTTAGGTAATTTTATTTTATAATTAGAAAATGCCGCTTACAAGGGTTTGTTATGTACCAGTGTGTCCAAACACTAGTGAAAATACTACCAAGTTATTTTTGCGCGTCCCAACAAATTTGGAAATTCGAAAATTGTGGTGGAAAGTTGCAAAAGTTCCTGGTGTTGTTTATACTGCTCCTGGATTTTTCTGTTGTGAAGATCATTTTAACGTATGTGTATATTGTTACTAACTCCCTTTTAGTGAGCTTGATTTTATACTTTATTTGTCTCTTTAGATTGAAATCACAACATTTACGTTTACGCAATGTCAATCGGGATTATAAACGGACGTTCTCAATTAAACGTTAGCACTTTACTTTACGAGATTCTATTGGTGGTTCCTCATAGATGTACTTCAGGCACCAATAGAATTACAAGATATGGAAAACAGAACGCAAGTGAGATTGTTTGGGAACTTGGTTTGGGAATGCACCCTTTATAGCTAATTCTGGCAGCGGTTTAAGATCATATTTGATTGGTGTGGTTATGATGACGTCACATTGCCGCCTGAATGCTATCGTTTAAATCTGCTGTTGATTTAGGTAATATTTGAATATTTTCTGTAGTATTTTATGCGTTCAGAAAAAAAAATTAAAATTCATTTTTAGTAATATTTTGATAGGATCTTTCCAATAACACAATAAAAAAAAATAGCGGGAAAGGCCCATTATATACGGAACCTACTACACCATAGTGTATAAGATGATTACAGAAGAATAACTCTGCAGTATGCAGTACAAATACTACACGCATTCCTTAAGGTGGGCGGTTCGATGAACGTAATTCGAGAATTTCTCCTACATCCCTGAACCGATTCAAAAATTTTTTTGATGGGCTTTTAGAGACAACTTTATATAATGGTACTAGAAGACTATTTAAAATTAAAAAAGGAAAAAAAATTTTTCTCGTGCGAAAATCAAAAAAAAATTGATTTCAATAATCTGGTACCATTCTATCAAGTTTTCTCTAAAAGCCTATCAGAGAATTTTTTCAATCGGTTCAGGGATATAGGAGATATTCTCGAACTACGAAATCATTTTCTTAAGCACGGCACTTCCACCCTAAAACAATTTTTCATAATAACAATAACTTCCATTGTGATATATCTAAGCGTTCTTGGGTTACAGCCAAGAAACTGAAAGAAACACCTAGAACTAGGATTTTGTTTTCACTAGTTATAAACAGGGTTGGAAAAAAAAACAGTTTTTTTTTTCATTTTAAACAAAAAAACAGTTTTTATTTGTTTTGAACATTTTTTTTCTTTAAAACAGGTTTTTTTAAGTTCTAAATGGTATGTTTAAAACAGGTTTAAAACTATATTCATCTAAAATTAAATGGTGCCAGGCACACTATGTCTGCTACTATTAGTTGACGTCAGATGGCGCTCTTAAACGGATTTTACAGCACTCTGCAAATAAAATGTTCAGTTTAGTGCACGTGACGACTATATCGGAATTATTTATCGGAATGGACCATCGTCGGCACTTTTCCTGCTTTTCCACAAACTTCAAAATAATACATTCATTTAAAACATCGCACTGTGTTTTAAACTGTGTTTTAAACAGTTGTTTAAAACATCGCATTGTGTATTAAATATGTTTTAAACATTTGTTTAAAACACAGTGCGATGTTTTAAACACTTTGTTTAAAACATTTTGTTTTAAACATGCCAACGGTGGTTATAAACAGTATAGTTTTATAATTCACCAGCTTATCAATGAATTAATAATGTTATTGCCCCCTCAAGTCCATGCATCACATTATAATTTTTCCAAAGCTCTGCGAAGATCATGAGAACAACCGAATCGTTTCTTAATTGCATAAATTCTTCATAAGTCGTCGTAACAAATATTTTAAATCATGAGGATCTCGTGATATCCCACATACAATCGTACAGTTCTAAAATGGGAAAGTCAAGGAGATCGGCTTTAAAAAGTTGCGGTATATGTTTGTATAAATAATAAAGTCACTTTCCTGATATACATAGCTACGGCTCGGCCTAAAGCCTTCTAAACATCCGCATTATTATTAGTCAAATATGCTTAACGATAATCTTGTACAAATTACTCTGTGGTATCTATAATTAAATGCTTTTTTATTGTAATTTTTTTGGGTGTTGCATGGTATAGAATTTATTTGAAATAAGATAAGATATATGTATTCATACTATAATTATTATCTGTTGCTGTTAAAAAAGCCACTAGTAGCATTCTGGGTTGTACTTAATGACACGCCAGGAGGAGAAATCGAGGTCTATTATTTTCATAGCTTTAAATAACAAAAAAGTGGTTCAATTTATTCATAAACGGTGATACCAGCTCGGTTACAAGCCATTCATAATTTTCCGACGACATAATTAAAAACTGAAAACATGCGAATGCACAACAATAAATATAGAAGGGAAATAATGGCGTTAAATTGTCAAGTTATATGTCCAAATTACATATAAATAAAATACTTGGGAATAACAATGTTATTTGACGTCTCAATTTGTTTTTTACGTCTCAAGCGATATGGGAAAAACTTGGAACCAATAGTCCACGCAAATTAGATATTTTAGAAGAAATAATTTATAAAGTAATAGTATTTGAGATGCGTACTCTAGATAAGGTTAGAAATAGATGCCCGAAAAGTCCCCCCCCCCATTTAGAGGTGAAACGTCCCTTTTTTGCAAGAAACCTAACGGGAACTTAAAGCTGGTTTTTCACTTTTATCTTGTGAACCGTTCGGCGGAGGAGAAAAAAGTATAGGAAATAAAAAATTTGTCGTTAAATTCTGCATAAAAAATATTCTATTAACCTTGTAGCTTATTCTCACCCATTTCGCGCTTACAGCCTCCGAACAGAGAGGTAGTTCGAAGCGCACAGGTAAAAATCGATACTATTCGAAAAGCGGAATTCTCTCTATAAGATGCATGTATAGCGGGTTTTGACGCAAGTGATTTTTATTTATTTTCCCTTTTTTCCACAAAGCTATATTTTTTCATTTGAGCTCGTTTCCACACCACCCTCGAGGTAGAGCTCTCGGTGTGTTTTTTTAAGTGGTTTCCCCTGTAGACCTATTCCACTAAAATTCTGTCCAATTTTACTTCATCGACGAACTTTTCTTCAAATTTGGAATTGAAACATCCTTGTCGATGGCAATTAGAGCACATTGTTGAGCAGCACAGTCCAACCTTAACACAGCTGCATCGTTTTCCGCAACCCTCTTTGTAGCTGCAGGATATTAGCTGTAAGGTGGAAATTGGTGCTGGTAACTCGGAGGTATAAATGGGTGCTAAGATGTTGCCTACTTTCTTCCAACCCCAATTCGTTGGTTCCAAGTTTTCTCCACGCCAAGATTGAATTACTCTCTTACTCTGTAAGAATGTTGACGTAATGCCTCTGATGTTGGTGGCAGTCTTGGTAGATTCCCGGAAGTACTAGATTGACCGACCAACTTATTGAAAATAATGAACCTTTGATGATTCAAAGATGTCGTTTTTGAGGGCTTTGTATAATGCAAGCGCAAATTGCTCTCCAGCACTTGTAATTTCTTGTTTCGTTGAGCTACGGTTGTTGGACAACCTCTTCGAGATCTTTTCTTTTATTGACACATTCCACCGTTTGCACTTTTCCTTTACCAAAAGAAGCTGAAATTGTTTCGCATCTGAACGCGTGGACAAACAAAACTGTCTCCTTACAGCTTTTCAAAACTTCCGAGGACTGTAAAGTCACGAGAACTGTACGCTTTATTTTCTATTTTTCCCTGAGCCTCTCTTAAGAAACGAATATCTTTATCTTCAGGTGCGCGAGCGATAATCAATGCGAGAAGATCAATGTCTTGTCCGGCGATGAACACTATCATTTTCATAGGATTCATTTAAGGCAGTTTGAACTATGAGTACTTCAGCGTCGTCTACAGCAGTAATTGTTTTGATTCCCTCGTTTTTAAATCTCTCCACCAATAACGAAATAAACCGGTCCTTATTTGTGAAATTGTTTATTATTTTATTTTGCGTTTCAGTTAGTGGCGTGTTCTCGTGAAAATAATTTCCGGTGAAATGCGTTTCAAAAGTCGCTGCTGTCTTTCGATGCTCTTCGTACTGCAGACATCGTCAAACACTACAATCACTTTTTTGCCGTAATGGTTACGAATAAAGCGAACGTAGGCTGTATAAACGTCATCACAGGTACCCTGCTTTGGCCATACTACTCGATGAATCGACTTGCCGCCATCAACAATGAACTGGCAATCAGAAAATCTATTGGCCTCTCTCGTACAGCATTGAAAATATCATACAGAGACGAATTCTTGGTGTTTCTCATTAACCCTTTCTCATCGAAGAGAGGAAGAGGAATTGAAGCAAGGTCAAAGTTGAAACACGACTCCAAAAATTATAAATACCTGACTGTTTATTTACTTATATTTAATTTTCAGAGTATCAGGATCTGAGAGAGAAGTAAATAAAATGATACAGAAAATGCAATATAATAATTTTAAGTATACTATATACAGAATCAGAAAGTCTTTCGTTTGGCATTGCGCTATTAACCGACCGCCCACAATAAAGACGTCTACCAGTACTCTAGCAGATGTAAAGAGTGGACACACCAAGAGGCATGTACACGATTGCATGCTTCGCTCTCGCTTGCTCTTAGGGCGCGTTTGCACGCATCCAGTAATTTAGTACTCGACCAATGCGGACAGCACTTTCCATTAAGTCACTCGACCAAAACACGCTGTCCGCATTGATCAAGTACTAAATTACTAAACGACTCGACTAGATTACTGGATGCGTGCAAACGCGCCCTTATTGACATCCCAATACGTACACTTTCCGATTCTGTATACATTTATTCGTGTCTGAAGTTTTTATTGTCGTAATCCTTCCGGGTATAGCCTGAGGACGTCCTTATATCTACGTCGGTACTACACATATTTTAAGTATAATTATAAACGCATCTGTGTGAAAAAAGAGGAAAATAAATAAAAATCACTTGCGTCAAAACCCGCTATACATGCATATTATAGAGTAAATTCAGCTCTATAAATTCATTCCTGAACATTGTTCTCGTTAAAGTAACCGGTTTTAAGATATTCGCTGTGAAACTTCAAATAGGGTCGATTTTTACCTGTGCGCACCGAGCTACCGCTCTGTTCGGAGGCTGTTAGCGCGAAATAGGTGAGGATAAGCTACAAGGTTAATAGGCCATTTTTTATACAGAATTTAACGACAATTTATTTCCTATGCTTTTTTCTCTTCCGACGAACGGTTTACAAAGTAAAAGTGAAAAACCAGCTTTAAGTCCCCATGCAAAAAAAGGGACGTTCCACCCATAAATGGCGGGGGGGGGGGGATTTTCGGGTATCTATCTAGAGTACGCATCTCAAATATTATTACTTTATAAATTATTTCTTCTATTCACTGTTTCTTAATCTAATTTGCGTGTACTAAAAATCAGTCATTGGTTTGTATAAATACTAGCAAAGTACTGCAAATCTTTTACGTAAAATTCTGTTTACTGACGAGGCTAAATTCACAGTACAAGGCATGTTTAATTCTTGGAATATGAATTTCTGGGCTGAGGAAAATCGTAATGCAATAATGCAAATCCACATTTCAACATACCTTCAAAATAAATGTATGGGCAGCAACTCAAGGGAATCAGTTTGTTGGATACCATATTTTTCCTGGAAATTTAAAAGGTGATATATGTACTGTGATTTTTTGGAAAACGTGCTTGAATCACAGATCTACAGAAAAAAGGTCTTGCTTGTCCTAAGGCTAACTTTTCTGAAGTATTTTGACGCGTTGAAGCCAATTTTGGACACACACATTTTTTCTATTATGTCAGTTTCCCTTTGCCAACCTTTTTATCCCCTAAAAAATTTTGTCTGTCCAAAATTGAGACAATTTTAAACCAACGTGTAGTATATTAGATATTTGTTGCAAAATTCGATTTTTTCGCCATTTTCTGAATTCTGGATTTCATATAACAATTGTTGTCAAAATATTGATTGAAAAACTGAAACGTCATTACAAAATCTTAATTTAGGTCGTTCATACTTAAGCGCATCAATTGTAGAAGGTTTTTTATACTCAGTTTGTGTTCACACGAGGACTATATCGTTTGAAGATTGTAATTGGATTTGAAGTTGAAACATCGTTATAGCATTCCACTTAATGTCAAAATTTGTTAACGCCAATTAAAGATACCAATCTTAGGAAATTGATGGTAGATATAATGCAGTCAAGCGGACAAAATAGAAATTTTAATTTCACGATTTAATTTTCTAACACTTCGCTTCTCTAATTAAAGCAAAACAATGACGGCATCTAAAAGTTACCGTAACAAAAAGAGGATACATCAGTTTCATCGGACGCAGGCAATTTCGATCTAAGAAAATTAAATTACGTTAATTTATGTTTTATTATACTTCTAGTTAATGGCGGTAATAACGTAGAGGAAGTAAATATTGTAAAATTACCTTTGTATTAATGAAGTTCACTGCTCAGTGTTGAGAATTTTACTTTACTTATTCATTAACTTATTCTATAAGCTTTAACCTCAATCTAAGAACGGACATAAACGCCGGGACACAATTTAATATTTAACACTCAAACCATAACACACAACGCATACTTCGTTTGCATAAGAAAATTGATTCGCTCTGGAGACACGATGTTGCCCATAAAACATGGGCACTCGACATAAGAATTAATACATTTACATTCCAGATATTTGAAATAATTTCGCTGCATTATGTCCGGTCAATGGAAACATTCGAGTAGTCATTGAAGAAAAAAACGTAAGCCTCTAACCCTAATGGTTCCCGACAAAATTAGATGGGCAGTTAGCAAGTTCCAACCATTCAGATCTCCTGGGATGGATGGAATTTACCCAATTCTGCTCCAGAAGGGGCATAATATGCTGATGCCACATCTGTGTAATATATTTGGAGCCTGTCTGTCCTGGAGATACATACCACACATGGCGGATGGAAAAATAGGCAGAATATCAGATCAAACGCCCAAGTGTTACAAATCATAAGCTTGTCCTCTTTCTTACTTCAATCATTGGAAAGACTACTGGACAGGTACATTAGAGACGAAATGCCAAGGGAAAATCCCCTTGGTGAGTGTCAATAAGCATACCAACCGGGGAAGCCAACACACCTTGCGATGGATGCTTGGAATAGGCATTAAATGACTGTTGCAATACTTCTGGACATAGAAGAAACGTTTAATAATGCGAAAACGCAATCACTAACGAATGCTTTGTCAAATAGAGAAGTCCCAGTAATACCCTACCACTGGATTAAAGCCAGCTTATAAAAGAGGATAATAGTATCCAATCTAGGTGAGGCTGCCATTGAGGCAAAGGTGAGTAGTATCTGCACTCAAGGAGGAGTAGTATCTGCACTTATATTGGCAACTCTCGTTAACGAACTCCTCCGAAAAATTTCTGGGGAAGAATTTTACTTCCTAAATATTGTCGACAAGAAGGACTTTCCATACATTCTCACAAAACTACGGTCGTCACGTTTACACGAAAAGAAACCTTGGGAGGCCTAAAACCCCCGAGGCTCAATGGAGTGGAAATATCATTTGCCAGCGGGGTAAAATACCTAGGAGTTATTTTCGACCAAAAGCTGACATAGAACACCCACATCCAAAAAGTCACACAAACAGCAACAGTTGCCCTGGGAAGGTGCAGGCAGATCTGTGAAGACGCCCTACGGTTATACACGTTGTAAGAACAACGTAAACCATTGAAGGTCTTTTTAGATCTGCCACCACTGCACATATATTCCAAGGGAAAGTTTGTTCAGTGGTGCACAGGCTTATGCAGGGCACAACGCCCATAAGTGACCTGCATCTTGCTAATGCGGGATATAATGGAAAAAAATTTCCAGGTTTAATAACACAGGTCATAGGTAAGGGCGCAAGAAATTTACGTAGAAATGCGCAGATAGTTACTGTCACAATTTGTCAAGGTCTGTGCAAATTTAACCTACAGGAAAATACAATGGAAAAATAATTTTTTAAAAATTGTTTATTTTCCAGCATTAGTGTATAGTACCATTGTAATTGAAGCCATACATTTTGGTTTAAATTGATTTCAAGTCACTTGAAATTTCTAGAAATGATTATTTAAACAATATATTAAATGAAAATGTACGTCAGGTATTGATATAAAGGGGGAAAGATCCTCAGTTTCCATTGGATTGCACCAAACTCGCTCAGCACTTATGATCCCTCAGCTGACGGTCTTACCCCCATTGAAAGAATAGCTGACAATTGTTTTTATCATTTTAATAATATAAAGAGTTAGCTGTACAAGTTTCCTTGAACCTGAAATGATTTTACAGCAATTGTTTTTTATACAGGTTTATGTAAGCGGCTGACGTATAATCCCTCATTATCTACGTAGCTGACTTTTTTAAAATTATTATTATCATGTAAACATTTGTTGTACAGATTTTCAAACGACCTGAAATCATTTTTGAATTTTTTTTTCGACATAATAGACGTTCTCCCACGACCAGGTTCACCACGAGTCTGACAGCTGACGCTTGTTTCCATTACTAGCCATATCTAGACTAACGATTACACACAAAATCAAGCGGCGTAAAATCACCATCAAAAATGCAACGCTGCCTCCCGGGCTAACATCCCGTGGAAGTAGTGACAAAAAATTTGTTTAAAATTTTTATTGTTTAGATGGGCTTAGAATGTCATGAAACGTCGAGATTTTAAGTTTGAGCAAAAAAAAAATTTCTGTCTGTCTAACTTTTTTTGTGCGCACGATTACTCTGGAACCGTTTAAGGTATTGACTTGAAATTTGGTACACATATGTACTTTAACAAGATCTGGAATTAGATTATATTTTCATGTTGTTCCGTCGAAGGGTTTGGGTGGTAAATAGGTAAATCAAGCAGGTAAGAGTCCATAAAATTGGTATTTAGTATATGCAAGAGAAGCTAAGGGCTCAAAAAAATTTTTGGCATTAGCCACCCTTATTACCACCCCCACCCTATTATTAAAGGGGATGAGAAAAATTGTGATTTAGTGCGTGTACAAGAACCAGAAACCTCAAAATATTTTTTTACATCATCCACCCCCACTACCACCCCCCTATCACCACCCCCACCCCACTACCGATGTGGGGTATCGTTTTATGAGTTTTTAGGGTAGAGGATTTCAAATATTATATTATTAAAGTTCCATTAACAATTATTTCCACATACAAAATTTTTTCGTTGCGAGTGACTTGTGTGTGGTAGAAAATCCGGATCCGGATGTGGAAGTAGTGATTCCTTGGGCAGCGGTTTTTTTTTATAATAATTGCTTTTATTCTTCCTGCAATGCGGAACTTTTTGCGGGACATCACCTCGAAAAACGGGACTGTCCCGCCTAATCCGGGTCGAATGGTCACTTTAGCTGAAGGCAGATCCCATTTTAGAATACCCGCGGATACAATAGTTCTAACGAACAACTCGCGATGGTGACATTTTATTTCACAATTTTTTCATTAATTTTTTTATTTGAGGGCAGTTACATTTTTTTTAGCATCACCTGCTTCCAGTCTAATCCAACACATTCTTTTCAAATTCTCTAGTACAGATTGAAGTTTAAATTATATAAGGGTTAGCGACACGTTGATGATAACACATAAAAGATGTTTATTTAATTTCACTTAAACATACATTATACATGAGATCTTATTGTTTACAAATCACAGCATATGCCATGTGTGTGGACTGTGTGATGTGATGTGTCATATATTAGTTTTCTGACGCATTTAAAAAAATGCAGTTTGTGTATACAATTGTTTGATATAAACAGTTCACCTGAAATCTAACTTACAATTTAATGGATTTCAGTTCAATTTTTCGGGCTTGACTTTACTACGGGAGCCCACCCTAAGTGTCCGTGCACCCCCTTTCCCCCGAACCTTGGGGACAATGTTTTTCATAGAGATTAAAGCCCCCCCCCCCCCAAAAAAATTGGCTGCACTTTCAAAATGGCGTCCTTTTTCTAATATTGTTTTTGGTCATTTAACACAAAAACTAAAAATGATGGAGAAAAACTTTCTGCGCAAAAAAACAGAGTGCATAAAATTTTCTACAATTTTGTTCCTATACAATATTTGGATAGGATAGGAGGAACAAAATTGTAGAAAATTTTATGCACGTTGTATTTTGTGAAGAAAGTTTTTGTCCATCTTTTTTAGTTTTTGTGTTAAATGACAAAAACAACATTAACAACAGTTTTTTTAACATATGGCCGCCATTTTGAAAGTACAGCCAGTTTTTTTTTTTTTTAGGACGTGTCTTGTTCCTTAGGCTTTAATCTTTATGAAAAACTTTGTCCCCAAGGATCGGGGAGGGGGTGCACGTACTGCTAGGGAGGGCTTCCCGACTACTTGACATTGTGATATTTCCTGTGCGAAGCGTTTCGGCGGAATTAATTCCGAAACAATCTGTGTTTTACGATTCCAGGTAATTATGAAACATTCATTTTTAAATTTACTTTTGAGTTAAGAATTGTTTGAATCATTATTTTCCAGCAAAAAACTATAGATCCTCAGGAAATAGAAAAATATATTTTTGTGAAAGCGTTTCGAAATTGACAAATTTTGATATTCATTAGAATTTCGAAATGGCAATCTTTTAGACACTAGTGCGTAAATGTGACACTTTTAGGCACTAGTGCCTAAAAGTAAAAATGAAACATTAAAAGCAATGAAAATATTTATTTATTATAAATTTTAAAGGTACAATTATGTAAATTTTTAAGGTGAATACTAGAGGCACCCAGCTTCTTTTCTGTAAGAGCAATGCAAGTACTTGTAGTCGGAATGAATAAATTGCTAGTAGTGGCAATGCTGCTACTTCTGCTTCTGTGTGAACATCTTTTAATTTCTTACTTGGCGTATCTTCCTGCCTTATGATTCTCTTTGCTATTTCGTTTTTCTGTTCAATTGAATTTTCGATATAACTCTCGACAACTGAGCTTGATCGCCAACCTCCATGTCGCTTTAAAAGTGTCATTTCCGCTTCAGAATCTGCCAACATTGTTGCAGAGCTGCGCCGGAAGCAATGGCCAGTGTATTCATTGGCGTTGGAGAGTCCAAGAAATTCCGCTATATTTTTTGGCATACCTCCAATTGTATTGATTCCAACTGGCAGGGTACAGCATTTATTACTTAGATATGCCAAGAAAAATCGCTGATGTGTCGTATTGAGTGGACGAAGTTTTGCGTGCTTACGAAATATATCTAAAAAACCGCTGCCCAAGGAATCACTACTTCCACATCCAAGTCACTCACAACGAAAAAAACTTTGTATGTGAAAATAATTGTTTATGGAACTTTAATAATATAATATTTGAAATCCTCTACCCCAAAAACCCATAAAACGATACCCCACATCGGTAGTGGTGTGGGGGGTGGTGATAGGGGGGTGGCAGTGGGGGGTGGATGAAGTAAAAAAATATTTTGAGGTTTCTGGCTCCCGTACATAGGTACGCTAAATCACAATATTTTTTCATTCCCTTTAATAAGGGGGTGGGGGTGGTAATGGGGGTGGCTAATGCCAAAAATTTTTTTGAGACCTTAGCTCCTCTTGTATATACTAAATACCAATTTTATGGACTCTTCCCTGCTTGATTGACCTATTTACCCGAAATTTACCCCAATTTACCCCCCAACCCTTCGACGGAACAAGATGAAAATATAATCTAGTTCTAGATCTCGTTAAAGTACATATGTGTACCAAATTTCAAGTCAATATCTTAAACGGTTCCAGAGTAAACGTGCGCACAAAAAAAAGTTACAGACAGACCGACAGACAGACAGAAATTTTTTTTTCGCTCAAACTTAAAATCTCGACGTTTCATGACATTTTAAGCCTATTTGGACAATAAAAATTTTTAAAATTTTTTTTGTCGTTACTATACTTCCACTGGACGTGGAAGTAAAATTGATGCCATCTATTGATCTCTCAGTAATCGTAAACATTCTTGGAACATGAGTTTTTGTGTTCGGAATTTTGACACGAATAAATGACTGACAGTCTTTAATGGCATCTACTGTCAAAATGAGATTTCTTCCTTCCTACATGCTCCAAATACTCCAACGATTAAAACAACTTTGGCTAACAAGAATTCTTTATCATCGGCTTGTTTCAAAAATTGTTCTATTTCCAGCTTTGTAAATATTTTTGATTTCTTTGGCTGATATCCGGAAGCTTTCCTTTTCAAAAATGCAATTAGGCTTGTAAATTTGATAATATCTACGTTTTTGTTCAGATAAATCATGGTGCGGAGCATCGAATATTTACTTCACAAAGTTGACGGCCCTAAGGTACTGGATAGCTTCAGGAAATAGGCTAGTAATACCTTTTCTGTAAAATTCTCAATTTGTTTTTTTTTGGCCCAGGTTTCAAAGTTGTAGGTCTTTTCGTATAAATTTTTCGATTTTTCGGGCGCTAACGTGGATAGCGCAGCTTCAGCAGCTTGTTCAATATCCAAAGACTCGTCATTATCACTCATTTTTGGCGATTTTTTCGCAAAACTTTGGGAAGTACGGCGACGCGAGACGTTTAAACTTGACAGAACCTTGACATTAAAGAATGCATAAACAATGCCTTAGAAACAGATTGCCTGCCCACTTTTCAAAATGTTTAAAAATACAAATAAAATATAAAGCATAAAAATATCAAATTCTCCGCTTCCACAAAAAATCTTGTATGAAATTCGTTCCGAAATCGATGCGTTTCAAGCACTCGACGCGACGCATTGTCCAACTCGGTTTTATTTCGCCTCGTTGGACAATTATGCGTCCCGTGCTTAAAAAACACTCTTTTCGGAAATGTAATCTGTATGTTATCACAGTTCTTTTTAATATCTCGAGTTTTACTCATCGGATCGGGCCAAACAAAAAATCAAAATGTTTATAAATAAATTGTGAATAGAAAATCTGGATGTGAAAGTAGTGATTCCTTAGGCAGCGGTTCTTATTTTTAAATGTTGAGTTCTAGATAATGAAATAAAATCAATTATATTTTGTTCAGCTTTATTCTTGTCTTTCGGCATTTTATTACGACAAAATAAGGAAAATTGTCTATTAATAATATTCTTTTCTTTTCTACATTTCATTTCAAAATTGTCAACAAATATTTTAACCTCTCGTAGCCTTCGAATAGTACTCCAAATCCTTTTTATGTTAATTGCCTAACTGAAAACAAATTATGTTGCATATAATCGTTTGTATAAAAAATCTTGTACCTTGACATTTATTAAGTTTTTATTTCTTTCGTGGCATCATCTTGTTGCCGTTAGCTATATTTATGATCACTTCATGTTCTAATCATTCAACTTCTGTCATGAAAATCTCTAGCTTGTTTGTAACAGTGTTCTCCATGTCGAACACTGCACACGTCGACTTTTACTATGAAAGTTTACTTTTTGCCCATCACGACTTGAATCATCACTTTTACATTCTATCGACTTATGACCTTTTTGCCCACACTTGAAGCAAGAAAAGGGAAACCTTTTAACGTGTGTTAAGTTAGCACCACCATGGTGGAATTGCTTCGAACGGGTTTTTTCGAGTTTTGTTTTCCCGTGGCAACAACCAAAAAACCGCTGCCCAAGGAATCACTACTTCCACATCTAGATTTGCTATCCAAGTCACTCACAACGAAAAAATTTTTGTATGTGAAAATAATTGTTTATGGAACTAATATAATATTTGAAATCCTCTACCCCAAAAACCCATAAAACGATACCCCACATCGGTAGTGGGGTGGGGGTGGGGGTGGTGATAGGGGGTTGATAGTGGGGGTGGATGAAGTAGAAAAATATTTTGAGATTTCTGGTTCTTGTACACACACTAAATCACAATTTTTTTTCATCTCCTTTAATAATGGGGTGGGGGTGGTAATGGGTGTGTGTTTACAACATAGACGAATTCACACAAACTATGGTCTAAAAATTACGTCAGTCACTCCATCCAGTTAGTCATTTTTTTTTTATTTATGTATCTGTATCTTAAATGTTATGTTATGTTTTGACATCCAGCTGCACCAGCAGCTACATGTGCAATGTCTTTATACTGTTTGTCTTTATTTATTATTTGTAATCTGGCTAGTCTTATAATACCCTGTGTATTCTTCTGGACAATAAATGTTTATTATTATTATTATTATTATAATGCCAAAAATTTTTTTGAGACCCTAGCTTCTCTTGTATATACTTAATACCAATTTTATGGACTCTTACCTGCTTGACTTACCTATTTACCCCAAATTTACCCCAATTTACCCCCCAACCCTTCAACGGAACAAGATGAAAATATAATCTAATTCCAGATCTCGTTAAAGTACATGTGTGTACCAAATTTCAAGTCAATATCTTAAACGGTTCCAGAGTAAACGTGCGCACAAAAAAGTTACAGACAGACAGACCGACAGACAGACAGAATTTTTTTTCACTCAAACTTAAAATCTCGACGTTTCATGACATTGTAAGCCTTTTTTGAACAATAAAAATTTCATGGGATGTGGAAGTAATTAAATAAGTGCCTTATCTAGCGAGTGATAATTATTTACAGTGTTCTCTTTTAATTAGCTTTAGGTCCATGTGGACACATTTTTATGATCTACTGGGAAGTAGGGTCGTCCGGATCATCATCCATATCCATGATCGGCTGTTTGTGCACCTGGATCCTCTACAGCTTCGGCACATGATGCTGCAGTTCAGACCAGAGTTCCTGCACTCGCACCGGGCACCGCAGTCCGCCTTGCAGGCACAGGAAATTAGCCGTAGCTGGCTATCGGAAGCTGGCTGCCTTATGATAGGAACATGCACATTAGTTAAGTGCTGCAAGCTTTTCGGGAGATTAAATCCTCACAATATTCTCCCTAACTCCTCTCCTCTCCTCACCTGGAGGACTGGGAGTGGAAATCAGGACTCCAGAGCCTGGTTCCGATTTCTGTTCCTACCACAAGGCAGCCAGCTCCTGATAGCCAGCTACGGCTAATTTCCTGTGACTGCAAGGCGGACTGCAATGCCCGGTGCGAATGCAGGAACTCTGGTCTGAACTGCAGCATCATCTGCCGAAGCTGTAGGGGATCCAGCTGCACAAACAGTCAGTCGTGGATATGGATGATGATCTGGACGACCCTACTTCCCAGTAGATCAATAATGTCAATTGTCTAGCCGAATAAAGTCATTTCTGAGTCTGACAAGTTAAATTTCATTCAATAAATCTTATAAAACACCAATAATATATAAACAGGAATTCGCAACTGGTCTCATCAGCGCAGCCCGTAACGGGTGACGCTACAGAGAAGGTAGACACACCAACGGAAAGCCCAAAGTATGAAAAGAAATGTTTATTCAGGTACGTTTTCCCTCCGAGTCTTCATTTATCCTCAATGGAGCCTTTTCGATTTTTTTTTCAATTTTTGAAGTTTTGACAGTACTAGAACGGAAAATTATGAACGAAATATGCATGAAACATGTGAAATACGAACGGATATGCGTCTCCTAATGATCATTTTGACCCAAATCGCACCAGTAACAACCTTTTAGTTGCACTTTATAGCCAGCTCTGCAATTTTTACGACTTAGGCTCTTGTTGCTCCGAAAAAACAGGGAAGCCGACTGAGGAGAGTAGGGGACTTTTTGGTACGTGTTGTCCTGGACCAAAACTACAATCCTGCACATTTTCAACTTTACAATAATTAATTCAAAGTCAAAAACTAACATTTCTGTGCTACATGGCTTAACTGAGATCACTCAATTTTGCCACACCAATCAATGAACCAATCCATACACTTAAAGAACGGTCAAAGTTAATGAACTGAGGGTATTATAGCTCGTCTTGCGCCTTCTTGATTGTTTAGACTAGACGTGATAGACGCAACAATGAACGCACTTAAATGTCCGAGTATCGCCACTGCGACACTTAGAGTGGCGTAACTCCATAACGGATGACGCTACAGAGAAGGTATATATATATCAATGAAGAGCCCAAAGTATGAAGAGAAATGTTTAGTGTGGTACGTTTTTCCCTCTAAGTCTTCGTTTATGCGCAATGGCGCCATTTCGATTTTTTTTAAATTTTTGAAATGTTGACAGAACTAGAACGGAAAATTATGAACAAAAATATCCATGGAACATCTGTAACATGAACGGATATGCTTCTCCTAATCTTTTATGATCATTTATGACCCAAATCGGACCAGTAATAACCTTTCTGGTGCACTTTATAGCCAGCTCTGCGATTTTTGCGACTTAGGCCCTTGTTGCTCTGAGAAAACAAGGAAGCCGACCGGGGAGAGTAGAGGACTTTTTGGTACGTGTTGTCCTGGACCAAAACTACAATCCTGGAAATTTTCAGCTTTACAATAAATAATTAATTCCGGGTAGAAGCGATATATTGACTAAAACTCCTGATAAGAACTCTGCATTTGGCGCTTTAATCCAGCAGGTCATGATTCTGACTAGTGTTTGCTCTAAGCCACCACACTATACATACTAATTACCTAATATATAATATTCAAGTGACATGATTTTATTTTGTCACATTTTTATGTCATGATCAATGATCTTGACAGCGTGTCGGTTTATTAAATTCGTGTGTATCAGTTTTCAATCTACATAGTTGTGTTATTTGTATTGTATATCTTTTTTATGTTCTGTGCCTACAAGTGTTTTCTTTTAGTCTAATTTTTGATCTCTTCATTTAACAACCTTTAGAAAAAATGTCGACTGTTAAGGTAAGGTTTACCGGTTTAAGACAAATACAATTATTTTATATATCTGTCTAATTTATCTGAAAACATTCCAGATTGGAATCATTGGTGGCTCTGGTTTGGAAAACCCTGAGATCCTAAAAAACAGACAAGAAAAGAACGTTGATACACCTTTTGGAAAACCATCAGATGTGTTAATCACCGGCGATATTGGTGGTGTGCCGTGTGTAATTGTATCCCGTCATGGTCGTTTGCATAATATTACACCAGGAAACGTTAACTACAGGGCGAATATTTGGGCCTTAAAGCAAGAAGGTTGTACACATGTAATTGCAAGTAATGCTGTGGGATCGTTGCAAGAACATATTGTATCTGGAGATTTCGTAATTATCGACAATTTCATCGACAGGTTGGTAATATTTCTTGTAAGTTAATGCGTGGTGTTACTACATGTCGATATAAAATGAGATTATGTCAGAATCTTATTTTTCGGCCTTTATGAACATAGTTTTACTTATTTGAGAAATACAGGATGTATACTTCCTCCTGTGCTTCGGAAAAATAAGTAAAGCTGTTTCGTATCTTGGGTGTTTTCCACGTTGTAGGTTAGTCAGCTTGGGTCTTATACGGACAAAAATGAGGAAAAGCTAGAGCAAATTCTACTGTTATAATATTAACACCGTTAATTTGGCATCCCTCTACCACCCGGGGTCTGGCCTCCATCTTGAAAAAATGGCGGCCAAAATGATTTTTTTTTCTTCGTATTTTTTGATATGCTTCGAAAGCATTTTTAAAGTTGAAGTTAAATCACGGCACAAAAACTATCAGTTTTATCATTCTTATTATGTCGATTATGTTCTCCACGGTAAGAGCTACACCAGGATCATCATACTTGTTCTTAATGGCAATAGAAGTGGGCTGCTGTTCACATGTGGCAGCCGTGTTATATTATTTATCTTATGCTTCCTATGCTTCTCTCTGGAACAGTTAAGCCATCAGAAATTGTGTGACAAATGTTCGAAAAAGACAGTGAACCTATTGGAATAAATCATGAAATGATGATGATTAATAAAAAAATATAAATAAAACTAATATTTATTATTTGAATCGAATAATAATTATAACTTGTAGAGTGGGCGAAACTGCAGACCAACTGAACATTTATTTATTTTTCAATATGTTGCAGCAGTCTGATTTTGGTAAAACTTTTACCAGTTTTTACGTGTGTATTGCTATATTTGAACATTTTTCTAAGGTGGTCATTCTGATAAAACCCTATAAAAATCACCTTTGAAAAAAAATTTGTTAAATAAAAATATTAATAGTTAAGCGAGACAATTGAAATAATTAATTTTCTTCATAATACTCCCTACAATAATGTTTTTGGTTCATTAGTCTATCTCTATTGGATTCAGAAAAAAAAAATACATCTCAAAATACATACTTTTCAGCGTTACTCAGTAATGTTATGAGATAAGTGAGTAAAAACTACATATAACTTATTAAACAAAATAGTAGTCATATCCGGTTCTGGGGGCACATTTCAAATGGTTATCATATTCAGTTAGTGTGCTGTTTTGTGCTAAATGTATGCTATATTACTGTACTAGAAGAAAATTACGCGCTGACTACATCAGCTCTTTTATTTTAGAACAACAGGGCGTCAGCAAACTTTCTATGATGGGCAACCTACTAGTCCTGTCGGAGTCTGTCATTTGCCTATGGAACCAGCTTTCTGCAATACAACTCGGGAAACCATCATTAACTTAGCAGAAGAGTTAAAATTCAAGACGCATAAAACAGGCACGGTGATATGTATCGAGGGCCCTCGATATTCCAGCAAAGCTGAAAGTAACATGTATCGTTTGTGGGGAGGACACGTCATAGGTATGATTAAAGATGTAAAAATATCGTATTTTATTGTTTAGTGTATTAAACCTCGTGCAACATCATTTAGATTATGTAGGCTAGTCACCGTAGACACAAAAATCGCGTTAGGTCTGAAAAAATTGCACTGTTTTGATTTTTTGGGATATTGTTAGAATAGATACCAGTAGTGTAAAACCAAGTTTGCAGCTTCGAAAGACCTGTGCTCACTGCGTGGTGTTCGAAAAACTTTGAAACCTTCGGACTTTTTTCAGTTTTTGGCTTATACCTTCTGAACACTTTTAAAGTAGACAAAATTTGCTAGAATTTGAGCTCAGCCGCAGCTCCGTAGATCCACCAGATACACCACTTCAAAAATTGGCTATTTTTTCCAAAAAGTTCGACATTGTGCACTGCGACACATGAAACAAACACCCGGCGGGCAACAGCCCGACATTTCGTAAGAAGAATAAAAAAAAATAAAGAACACTTCAATAAGTTCGACGTAAAAAAAGATTTTCGATTGAAAAGTCACAATTTGAACAGTTTAATCCGAACACGGCCGTTTCAACAAGCATATTGAATTGCGTTATTGCGTACTAAATTATAGATAGCGGCCGGGGAGTATAGAGGGGAGGATAGAGGCGGAATTCACGAAAATGGCCGAGAGCGGGTCGGTCACAACTACGACTCATATAAATATGTAGCTGTGATACAATAAATAAATCAAATTTATAAATATAATGTCATTTTTATAACAGTGGCGGCTCGTCAGGGGAGGCTGAGCCTCCCTTTGGAAGAAGCAGCATATCTTCCAAACTTCTAAATTAATATATTTTACTTGTAGAAATTTCTATAATTGCCTTTCAAAATATCAAGCCTCCTCTGCAGACAATATCACGAGCCGCCACTGTTTTATAACATTCTATAGGTAACTGTGCAATATTAATAACAATTTACATTGGGAGCTCCATTTCTTGAAAAATCTAATTTCCTTAATTTTTCAAAAAATGGCCAATTTTTGAAGTAGTGTATCTCGGGACCTATTGGACCTTTAGAGCTGCGGTTGCGCTCAAATTGTAGCAAATTTTGTCTACTTTAAAAGTGTACAGGACCGTAGGATGCACATTTCAGAAGGTGTAAGCCAAAAACTGAAAAAAGTCAAAAAATTTCAAGTTTTTCGAGCACCACGCAGTGAGCACAGGTCTTTCGATGCTTTTACACTACTAGTATCTATCCTAACAATATCCCAAAAAATCAGAACAGTGCAATTTTTTGCGACCTACGATGTTTTAAATGACTGGCCTAATGGTATTTAAATATTGGCGAGAGCATTTTAGTCCAGTCAATGAATGAGTTGTAGAGAACATTGAGGAGGGGAGAATTTTTCTCTTCAGGAATGTGTTGGAGGTAGTTAGTAGGTAAACATGCTCAAGTCCCCACCCCTAGCCCCGCCGCTTCAGGGGGAGAGGGGGGGGGGGAGGTTCCTTTTTTCGATTATTCGCTTATAACTCGGAAACGATGCGTCGTACGGAAAAAGGTAATCTATGCAAAATTAAACATAATTAAATTTTCTACAAAAATGTTCATATTCATTTTCTTCCTATGTGTTATAGTTTACGAGGTATTCGCCAGAAAAAATCGATAATTAATGTAAAAAAAAATCAATTATGTACCTTGAATATTTCTATCAAAGCGATTTACCGTGGTCTGCTAATAATCACAGTCACAAAACGATCTTTATTTTACAACACTCGACGTATTTACTAACGTAATATTTTGTCGAAATCTATACATTTCCTTAAATATACAGTGTGAAAATGAAAATACCCTTATAACTTTTTCATTTTGTTTCCGATTTGAATCATATTTTACCCAAGTATAGAACAAATTAGTACTACTTATGACCAGAAAATCATTCACCTGCTATAAAGGCAATGCCACCTGCGATACCAAAATATGAGGAAAAAGATTAAAAATCATAATGACGAATTTCAGGTAGCCATCACAAGGAAACTGAGGATCCCCTTTGCCAGATGAGCTTATGTATGAGAAATCCCCCATCAATAACCAAATCAAATTTTGGTGTATGTACATTTGTGGCGCCGATCGGATGCATTTTTTAGAATTTCTAACTTTCAAAATGTTTAATTTTTTTCAGCATATTTTGGTACCGCAGGTGGTTTTGCCTTTGTAGCAGCCGAATGTTTTTCTGGTCATAAGTAGATTCTAATTTGTTCTATACTTGAGTAAAATTTGATTCAAATCGGAAACAAAATAAAAAAGTTATAAGGGTATCTTCATTTTAAGTGAATCACACTGTATATTTAAGGAAATGTATAGATTTCGACAAAATATTACGTTAGTAAATACGTCGAATGTTGTAAAATAAATATTGTTTTGTGATTTATTAGCAGACCACGGTAAACCGCTTTGATAGAAATATTCAAGGTACATAATTGATTTTTCTTTATTAATCATCGATTTTCGCTGGCGAGTATCTCGTAAAGTATAACACAGGAAAAAAATGAATATAGACAGTCTTGTAGGAAATTTAGTTACGTTTAATTTTGCATAGATTACCCTTTTCCGTGCGACGCATCGTTTCCCAGTTATAAGCGAAGAATTGAAAAGTGGAACCTTTCCCCTCCCCCCCCCCTGAAGTGGTGGGGCTAGGGGCGGGAACTTTTAGTATGTTTACCTCCTAACTACCCCCAACTCATTCCTGAAGAGGAAAATTCTCCCCTGCTCAATGTTCTCTACAATCCCCTTTTGGGCATTCATTGATTGGACTATTTAAAATACAGAAGTATTAACGTTTATTCTAAACTATGAAATACAAAAACAGAAATTTGACAATGTTTAAATACAAAACTTATGTCATTTTATGCCAAAATGTTGCAATCAGCTTAAAAAACTCTTAAAAGCAAGGGATTTCATATATACAGTTGCTTGGAGCCACCCCCATAAAAAGTTCATTTTAGGTCCGATTAAGATTTTTTTTAACGTAGACTTCTGAAAAATGCATACATTTTATAAAACAAAAGCTCGGCTTGCTTCGGTATTTTTTCGGGGTGGAAAATGATGAAATCTAGTGATTTTTTAATTTCAAATTTGAGGGTGCCACCAAATTTCGTGAAAAAAACCCTATTTTTCCCGAACCCAATGAAAATCCACTGTTCGACGAGATTGTGTAGTTAAAGGAGTGCCTTGACTCAAATAACTGACAAAGGAATGTTTATTTGTCAATTTCTGTAGGTTTTACTTTTTATATTCTGATTGTAATCATTGCTGCGCAAAAGTTGGGTTATCTAGATATTATTAAAATTGTTGTTGATAATGCGAGATCCTCAAGAGAATCAGCTCGAAAATTTAATATAAGATATCCAAATCGTCCGCGGATTAATGTGAGCACCTTAAGAGAAATTAATTTATGCACACACAACCCGATGTCGCTACCACCTTCTCTTCCGTGAAAAATGAAGGGATATGCACAGGAATAACGATCATGTGCCAAAAAACCTGTAAATCCTGAGGTGAGGTTTCTGCCCGTTTGAGAGATGAGGAGGTGATGGTGCCAAAAATGAATATTTTTCCCGTGATCAGCGACCCCGGAAACGGAGGATACGCGTTTGAACCGAATGATTTGGAAAAAAAATATATTTTCCATCCCTAGGGAGGGTTTAAGCAACTCCCTAGTCCCGCTGTCTGGATTCCACTTACTGTATAACCCCCTTCCATGTTATTTTAAATATATATAACCCGTCGATAAATCACTCCCCAGACCCGTTTATATATGAAAACATAAAGGGATCTCCCACTTGACATTGGCAACAGTTTTTTTTTAACATATGGCCGCCATTTTGAAAGTACAGCCAGTTTTTTTTTTTAGAATATGTCTTAAATTGTTCCTTAGGCTACACTCTTTATGAAAAACATTGTCCCCAAGGATCGGGCGGGGGGTGCACGTACAGCTAGGGAGGGCTCCCCGACTATAATTAATATATAATATTCAAGTGACATGTTTTTATTTTGTCAAATTTTTATGTCACAATCAATAATCTTGACAGCGTGTCGGTTTATCAAATTCGTGTGTTTCAGTTTTCAATCTACATAGTTGTGTTATTTGTATTGTATATCTTTTTATGTTCTGTGCCTACAAGTGTTTTCTTTTAGTCTAATTTTTGATTTTTTCATTTAACAACCTTTAGAAAAAATGTCGACTGTTAAGGTAAGGTTTACCGGTTTAAGACAACTAAAATATATTTTATATATCTGTCTAATTTATCTGAAAACATTCCAGATTGGAATCATTGGTGGCTCTGGTTTGGAAAACCCTGAGATCCTAAAAAACAGACAAGAAAA
Source organism: Rutpela maculata (assembly GCA_936432065.2). Lineage (NCBI taxonomy): Eukaryota > Metazoa > Arthropoda > Insecta > Coleoptera > Cerambycidae > Rutpela > Rutpela maculata. Next base: position 119,156,890 of record OW386293.2, on the reverse strand, counting down.
GAACGTTGATACACCTTTTGGAAAACCATCAGATGTGTTAATCACCGGCGATATTGGGGGTGTGCCGTGTGTGATTGTATCCCGCCATGGTCGTTTGCATAATATTACACCAGGAAACGTTAACTACAGGGCGAATATTTGGGCCTTAAAGCAAGAATGTTGTACACATGTAATTGCAAGTAATGCTGTGGGATCGTTGCGAGAACATATTGTACCTGGAGATTTCGTAATTATCGACAATTTCATTGACAGGTTGGTAATATTTCTTGATTAATGTGTGGTGTTACTACATATCGTTTGAAATTTATCTAGGTACGTCATTTTTAATGAAATTTTTATCGAAAAGTCGGCCATATTGGATCAGCCATTTTGAATTACCTTTTTTTGAATTAATCTGTTTGAACGACCTCGAAAATCCCTTATATGTCAATTTGAATTAAATGGGGAATATTTCTTTTTATTTCCGCCAGAGTGCAGCAGCCGTACTCGGTTGTTTCACATACCTTTCTAGGTATGTGGGTTGGGGTTGGGGTTATGTTATATCCAATGTCAATACGAAAAGTACCTCTTTGAATAAACAAAATTAATTAGGAGAACGTATAAAATGAAAACATGTTGCTGTGTTCCTGCACAGGACATTTATTCACAGGTTATATTATGTGACAAGTTCAGAATGACTAAACCGAGTACGCATGGTGCAATCTGTCAGATATATTTATTAAGAACTGGCTTGGATTGTTCACCACTGCTTTAAAATTTCTCAACTTATAATAATTTTGTTTAAAAAAACGGTTTTTTTTTTGTTTAAATAATTAATAAATAATTTCCTCACGATTATGTTTATAACTTTTTATTTTAAGCTATGTAGAAGTGATATCAATAGGTTTTAGGAAAATCAAAGCTTCCCGTAGTTATTGTGAAATAATGCATATTTTCAGCCTCTATAGACAACTGTTATAGGTCTAAGATCCGACCGCGTGATTATTACATCCATCTGTTATTTAATCAAAATACAATTTTTATAGATAATTATTATTAATAGAGAAATACGGTTCTGCCGGGTTGCCTATCAAAATATGGCCGCAAGTACTTTTAATTAAAATTTAATTAGTTAATTTTTTTTTAAACAATTTCGTTCATTTGTTTTGAAGATATAATATAATTTTAAAGGGACGTATGTAAAGAACTTGAAAAGTTTTTCTCTCTTGGCCACAACCTCTTGCCAACCAAGTGTAAACAGGTATATATTAAATTAAATTTATACGTTCATAACGTATCTAATAAATTTTATATCAAATGAAAGCTAATTTTTATCTCTATACGATGGTATACGGTTGCTTATGTCAATGTGCCCGCAAATAAGGGTTGCTAACTGTTATAGTCCCCACTACAGCGTCCTTTTTTGAAAATTATTACGAAAGTGGTAAAAATGGTCTTAGCGGCTTCATCTTAACGAGTATACCACACTGTAACATTTTCAGAGTACGGGATGGGTGCTTTTCCGCACGCGCAGCACCTAAATCTGTCGTTCTAGCGCGGTTACGATTTTTTATTACAAAACTCAAATTTTTTATTTTAATTGAAAGATTATGCGTCAAATCAAAAGAATTTTTTTTGTCCGAAAAAAAGGGGGCGTGATTGTCGAGTCCGACACCTGCAACATATCACTCTAGCGCGGTACCGTTTTGTTATTGCACAATATTTGATTTTCAATTGCAATTGCTCATAATTGCCTAAAAAAGATAGTCCATAACTTGTCCGACAGCCTCGTTTTTTTCAGTCCGAAAACCTGAATATGTCAGTTATGGCAGGGTACGTTTTGCGATTACAAAAGTTCACTTTACAATAAAATATGTATATATATATATACAAAAAAGAATGACGCAAACTTATAAAAACTAATTAAAAAAATTAAAATTATTTTTTTTTAATTTTTGAAAGTAGTGCCAAAGCGCGCGCACTAAACTATACTAAAGAGTGTGCGCGGGAAGAGCAGCTGATGAATTCATCGCCTCATGGTCCGCCAGGCTCCATTTTTATATATACGCTTTGATTTGCCGGCTTCGTTCACGTTTTACTCCATGTGACTTATAAAAATCAAAGTGTATTGGTGTATTTATTTTTGTTTAATTGTGGAGTGCTTGATGGCGTTGACATTTTCAATAAATTAATTTATATACCGCATTAAATAACAAAAGTTATTAAGAACAAAAGATGGTTTGATTATATTTCATAATTTTTTTAATAAAAATAACTAAAATTAACCGATATATAATAAGTATTTATTCATTTATTAGTATTTATTTACTACATTGCACAGTTTTGCTCTGTAAGGGTATGCATTAAATAAAATATAAAAGTTGTAATGAACAAAATTTGGCCTGATTACTTTTCATAATTTTTTTCACAAAGAAAATAAAATTTACTTGAACTGAAAATTAGAGCTTTTTTAATATTTATTCATTCTTTAATTAGTATTTATTTATTTATTAAGTCGCATAATTATCTTCTCTAAAGGTATGAATTTAATAAAATATAAAAGTTGTTATGAACAAAATTTGGCCTGATTAATTTTCATAATTTTTTTCAAAACTAAAATTTACTTAAAGTGAAAGCCAGAGCTTTTTAATATTTATTAATTCATTAATTAGTATTTATTTATTTATTAAGTTGCATAATTATCTTCTCTAAAGGTATGAATTTAATAAAAGATAAAAGTTGTTATGAACAAAATCAGGTCTGATCATTTTTCATAATTTTTTTCACAAAAAAAAAACTAATTTTATTTATTAATTAATTTATATATTAGTACTTATTTATTTACAATACATTGCACAATTATCCTCTATCAGAGTATAAATTAAATAAAATCATAATACAACATATCAACATTAATTTACATAATATTTGCAGCTAATTATACACGAAAATAAAAATTCGATCGTATTAACCTTTTTTTGTCGGACTGGTAATATGATCCACTATTTTTGTCGGACAATGCTATATTTAGTTCAAAAACGTACCAACCTATCACGTGTGATTTTTGTCCGAAATTTTGCAATCGCAAAACATAACCTCCCATAACTGACATATTCAGGTTGTCGGACTGGAAAAACGAGGCTGAAAATTTGTCGGACAACTTATGAACTATCTTTTTTAGGCAATTATGAGCAATTGCAATTGAAAATTGGGTGTTGTGCAATAACAAAACGGTACCGCGCTAGAGTAATATGTTGCAGGTGTCGGACTCGACAATCACGTCCTCTTTTTTTTTCGGACAAAAAAAATTTTCTTTTGATTTGACGCATAATCTTTCCATTAAAATAAAAAATTGAGTTTTGTAATAAAAAAATCGTAACCCCGCTAGAACGACAGGTTTAGGTGCTGCGCGTGCGGAAAAACGCCCATCCCGTACTTTGAAAATGTTACAGTGTGGTAGACTCGTTAAAATGAAGCCGCTAAGACCATTTTTACCACTTTTGTAATAATTTTCAAAAAAGGACGCTATACTGGGGACTATTAAAGATACATACGAGCGAGAGAGAGTTAGCACACCACACCGTCCAGTGCGCCGGACGCAGTATGCCGGCTGTCCGTCGTTTTAAAACTATTGCGCATGCGTCGATAGGTAAGGTGCTCAATTGACGTAAAATGGAAAAATGATTGAAAATTTTTTATTCACTTTTTGATTTGAATTTAGATGAATGGGGATTGCATAATGAAGAAAATTGTTTTCCCTTCAGGGGTGAAAACTACCCCTGTATCGCCTTTAAATTGAACTAACGCTTAGAAATTAAGTAGAGATGTATACTTTTTAGTTTGCTTGTAATTTCTGATAAACTTCCGCCGAAAAAAACAAAATTTTTTCACCCTTGAAGGGTTGGAAAAAAATTTTCTTCATTATACAATCCCCATTCATCTAAATTTAAATCAAAAAGTGAATAAAAAAAAATTCAATCATTTTTCCATTTTACGTTTGGGTTAGCTCTCAGCATAAAATTTGTCCTTACTTTAGATGAACATACTGAACTGGCAAAATATCATTACAATTAGCACATTCATAACATTATTTTACAGTATTATTCCCGAAAGAGGTGGTTTTTGGCATTTTTAGAGATGACGCACTATTTTTAGTGCCGCGGACTCCGATTTTCGTGATCAGCAGATGAAATAAAAGTAGTCCCGATGAGAGGGGCATTCCGAGCGTCAAACCCCGCGTTTTACATGGACTACCGTATTTGCGGGCAGTTTGACACAAGCAACCGTATACCATCGTGTAAGGATAAAAATTAGCTTTCATTTGATATAAAATGTATTAAGATACGTTATGAACGTATAAATGTAACGAAGTCATACCTGTTTACACCTGGTTGGCAAGAAGTTGCGGCCAAGTGACAGGCGGCAACCCAGAAGTTCTTTACATACCTAATTAATTAAATTTTAATTAAAAGTACTTGCGGCTATACAGGGTGTAACGCAACTTACCCGAAAAATTTTAACCATACATGCACCTTTAAATAAGAAGTCGACTTCTTAAAAAAAAATTAATAAAAGTCCAACACAGAAAAATATACACATTGTTAAAGTTACAAATTGATGAAAATGGTAATTTATTGAACTCTTCTTAATTGAAGGACTGTTGTATTAAATAAAAAATAAAATTTTAATTTTAAATAGTAGGTTATTTTAACATTTCCATTAATATGTAACTTTAACAATGTGTATCTTTTTCTGTGTTGGATTTTTATTAAAAAATTTTTAAGAAGTCAACTTCTTATTTAATGGTGCATGTATGGTTAAATTTTTTCGGGTAAGTTGTGTTACAACCCTGTATTTTGATAGGCAACTCGGCAGAACCGTATTTCCCTATTAATACTTATCTATAAAAATTGTATTTTGATTAAAAAACAGATAGACGTAGTAATCACGCGGTTGGATCCTCGCACTATTAGGTAAAGTCCAGTCTTCATCGCAGTGGCGAAGCGTTGCTGTTACGGGCCTGGGTTCGAATGGTTTTCCACGGGCCCCCAATCAAACTTTTTTTGCGGGCCTTTTGAGGAGCCCCTGTAAAACGTGTTTTTTGCTTGTTTGACTACTAAATATATTAGACCTCGGTCGATGGCCTTTTGATTTTATACGGGTGTTTCATTAATAATTGGACATACGCTAACTGGAGAATCCTTAGTCTAAAATATGAAGATTTAACATGAAAGACTTTTATCTAAGTGTTTCATGTTAAATCTTCATATTTTGGACTAAGGATTCTCCAGTTAGCGTATGTCCAATTATTAATGAAACACCCTGTATATGTATATTTTATGACATTTTATTTTGTCATTAATTTGACTTGACATTCGTTTTGTGAAATGTGAGGTGTTGAAGTATCTGCGCTGGTCCATTCCGGGCCCCTAAAGCTCCCGGGCCAGGGTTCCGCTGAACCCCTGTAGATCCGCCACTGCTTCATCGTGTTGCAAGGCCGCAATTTCACCGTCAGTAAGACGATTATAACACAGCATAGATAGAGACACAGCAAAGAAACTCCTTTGTGTTGGCGTGACTAAAATCTTTCACCTTGAAGTCGCCATTTCGGCTTAAAAGTCAGAGTTGGATTCCAAAGAATTTAAATGTTTCTGACAGGACCGTATTCTCCAATTTAAATTAAACAATATATTTTCTTGCACAGTGTATGTGCTTGAAAATTTAGACTAGAAACTACGAAACTGTAGTCATAAACTGAAAAAATATTGTGATATTTAACAAGAAAAATTTGTGTTCGTTACCTGTTATAATGGAATATCACAAAGTAACAACTCTATTGATTTTTCTAAATAAACAATAATTTTAGATATCTGCAAAATTCATATGTAATTTTTTTTTCCAACTTGTAAAAATAGGAAATAAAAGCATATGAAACAGAATTTTCTTTTAAATACATCGATATAATTTTTTTCCAGTATTTTTTCAAATAAATGGCTCAAAAAAATAGAACAACACTTTCTTCATAGCTTTATTTGGGTTTTTTTTTATAACAGAAGGGTCTTCGTTACTTGAGTTAAGTGATGATAATTATACTATATCAAATAGTAGAATGCCTGTGTTTCACTACGGGTTCATTAATATAACTAACAAGTAAAATTGAAATTAAAAAAAAACCGATCAATGTATCTAATCGTACCAGTTTCATATGACCGAATCAAAATGAGGCCTAAATTTTATGTTCGGCTATCATAATTGTCTGCACATTTTCAATTTTACTTCAATCGGACAATTTCTAGAGAAGTTCAACAAGGCGGATTCAAGATGGCGACCAAACATCAAAATCTAATATGGCCTATAACCTTCTCGACAAAATACTTTTTTAAATAAAAAACCACATCAAAATTGGATCACCCGTTGAAGAGATATGAAGCCACAGACAGACAGACAGACAGACAGACAGACAGACAAACAAACATACGCGTCAAACTTATAACACCCTTCTTTTGGGGGTTAAAAATAATGAATAATATAACACCCTCCATCCAATTTTTATTATAAAAATCAGACTATCAAATAATATGACAATCTATAAATTATCCAACATGGAAGTTCTTAAAAAAGTTTACTCAAATTTAGGCAGCTATATTGTGCCGGCCATTTCGACTTACCAATTGTATTAATTTTCCGTAAAACGTAATAAACTAAGTACATAGAACAGAATAGAATGGAATTAATTTATAATTAAGCAATTTCCTGTAAATAAAACAAAACGCATCGAAATTTTTCTACCTGCGGTAATCCCTTATTTACAGGTAAAGAGTACAGGTTTAAATATCTTGGTATATTATCCACATTACAATTGATACGCCGTCAAAATAGCAAGAGCTGTGAAAAACTATAAATAAAGTTGTAGAGAATAAAATTTACATATACTCATATTTTATTGTTTTGGAAATATATGCATTTAAATTCGTTCAATTCGCATGAAGCCACACTGTACGTTTCCTGTGCACATAAGTATTAAAAAAGATACACACGTATGCACTCACCTTCTTTTTTCTACGAGTATTTATTATTAAAAAGTTTCAGTTAACTTTATCTACCTATTATTATGATCAGTAGGGAATCTAAAAAAAGACTTTTTGCACAAATAACGTTTGTTCTGGCAATATTTTGCAACACAAACAGAGCCCATACTTGAAAATAATAATAGAGAAATGTGTAACAATAAATAACACACTGCACTAAGTACGTCTATGAACTAAATAAATTGTACCCAAATTGTACCTACGTCGTCCGCACTGTTTTTCAAGATTTTAAGCCCAACTGATTCGTGCGCGACGATCTGCGTTCCCACCATTCAAGTTTCCCTGCTGTGTCTCTTTCTATGCTGTGATTATAATTCAAGCATATCCGAGAATTCTTATTGTATTCAGCCGAAGGAAAATTTATATTCTCCCTAAAATGAATTAGAAATTGAATTTTCTCTTCATGCTCATTAGGAATATGCCTGAAACCTCGAGCCCAAACTAAACTGTCATAAGAATAGCATCGACTGCGACCACGCTGCCCTTGCCAGCTGCATTTTTCAAACTTTTTACTAGTAGAAAATTACGCGCTGACTACATCAGCTCTTTTATTTTAGAACAACATGTCGTAAGCAAACTTTTTATGACGGACAACCTAATAGTCCTGTCGGAGTCTGTCATTTGCCTATGGAACCAGCTTTCTGCAATACAACTCGGCAAACCATCATCAACTTAGCAGAAGAGTTACAGCTCAAGACGCATAAAACAGGCACGGTGATATGTATCGAGGGCCCTCGATACTCCAGCAAAGCCGAAAGTAACATGTATCGCATGTGTGGAGGAGACGTCATAGGTATGACTAGAGATGTAAAAACGCCTATTTTATTGTTTAGTGTATAAAACCTCCTGCAATACCATTTAGACAATGATGTTTTATTTAAATATTGGCGGGAGCATTTGAAATACAGAAGTATTAACGTTTATTCTAAACTTTGAAACACAAAAACAGAAATTTTGCAAATTTTAAATACAAAACTTATAACGTAGTCATTTTATGCCAAAATTTTGCAATCAGCTTAAAAAACTTTTAAGGCACTTGTATACTGATAAGAGCGAATCTAGCGGTGGATTTTATAAATTAAAACGCGAGAGAGATAAAGTAAAAGGATTTGGCAAGACTGTATTAAATACGATTGTCATAACTGTCATATACTAATCTGCTACAATTAATCTGGCTATATTTTCGTTCGTGCCGAGCCGAATTTTCCAATTTCGATATGCAATTTACGATGAGGTTTAACTGGAAGTCTTCCTCTTTACGTCGCGACATCGTATGGCCGTCCCGCTGGTGTTTTTCGAAAAATATGAATGTGTCAAGATCGCACGTTTTTGTAATTTTTTCGTCTTCTAAATGGCAGGCTGTTTTTTACTATTTTTCGCAGATATGTCCGAAATGGTAAGAGCTAGCTCGAAATAAAAAATTAGGTCAAACAAGTATCTTTCACTGCGAATCCTTTGCTACCATCAGAATTTTAATTTTTCTCTTCGTTGCGGAGATATTTACTGAAATATCGACGATGTAGGGCAAAAAATCGCAAATTTTGTGCTTCGAAAGTTGAAAACTTCTTAATCTTGACTCCTACGCCAAAAGACTATTCTAGCTAATTTAAATAGAATTAAATTTGCTAAAACTCTTTCTTTTATTTTTTGGATCCCGACAAAAATTAGGGAATTAGAGAGGGCGGAAATTGGGGCTTTTATTTTTTCTGTAAAATTTCGCCATTTCGTCACCGTAATTAATTGGTAATTAATTAAAATCGATCTCATATACGATGTCCACTTAATATCATGTATTACCTAGATACTTTATTAATCTCGGCCTTCTGTTGAATGTATAGCCTGGTTACGGCAGGCCACCACACAACAGAAGCATACGTGATCATTGGTCTAACTATCACAGTATAGTACCACATTGTTACCCTGGGGTTTAACCCCCATGTTTTACCAAAGGTCCTTCTACATACCCAGAGGGTTGTAGTGGCCCTTTGTATTTGTCTCTCTATGTGATCTTTCCAGGTCAGCTTAGAGTCCAGGATGACACCCAGATACTTCACTGTCCTGGAGATCCTTAGAGTCGTGTCATAAAGTACAGGTTCGACGAAACCATCTAGCCTGCGTCTCCTAGTGAAAATTACCAGTTCTGCCTTAGAGGGGTTGACTCTAAGACCCTGGTCATTACACCATCTCTGTACGATCTGCAGGGCCCTTTGCAGGAGCCCGCTAACCGTATTTGGGAATTTTCCCGAGATGATAATTGCCAGGTCATCTGCGTAACCTTGAGCAAAAAGATCCTCGTTCTCGAGTTCCTGAAGTAGACCATCGAGAACGAAGTTCCATAGCAGAGGGGAGAGGACGCCTCCTTGTGGGCATCCTCTCCTTACTGAGACTTTTACTGCCGTTTCCTCATTGGCAGCTATAATTTGCCTTCCCGCCAACATGGCCCTCAACCATCTAACGATGGTGTCATCGATGCCATGATAGGCAGCCGCGGCGTAGATTGAGTCGAAGGAGGTGTTATCAAATGCTCCTTCGATGTCAAGAAAAGCACCGGCCGCAAGTTCTTTGTGGTGCAGCGCCTTCTCGATCCTGGAAACGATCGGGTGAAGGGCCGTCTCCACTGACTTCCCGGCCTGGTAAGCGTGTTGCGACGGATGCAGAGGCGCTAGGGTCAGTGCCCTGTCTTTAACAAACCTTTCAACCAATCTCTCTAGTGTTTTGAGCAGGAAGGATGTAAGGCTGATTGCTCTGTAGGAGTTGGCAGTATCGTACGATGTACGTCCTGCTTTTGGTATGAAAACCACTTTGACGGCTCTCCAGGGTATGGGAATATACCCCATGGCCAGACAGGTTTTCAACAAGTGATAGACCGGACGTATGAGTGTCTCAGACCCTTCCTGAAGAAGTGCCGGGAACACTCCATCCGGCCCTGGACTTTTGAATGGGTCAAAGGTGGAAATAGCCCACTTGACTCTTTCCACTGTAACCACCTTTGAAGCCGTCCTCCAGTCCGCTGCCCTGACAGCAGCGCGGGGAGGCTGGCATTTCCTCCGTCTCCACTACGGATTCGGGGAAATGAGTTTCTAGTAGATACTTGAGGCACTCCTCAGTGGTAGACGTCAGTCTACCAGAGGGGAGCCTCAAATTCTCTAGTCGTGATGGGTTGTCTGAGGTCAGTAAATAGAGTAATGACTAGTGGCCTTATTTGAGAAAGACCAAAGATGTTTACATTTCCTTAATTGGTAGCCGGCGCGTGAGATCAAAGTGCCGCGTTTTTTGCTTTCGGTCGAACGCCGCGGCAAATATAAAGTACGGCCCATTCTGGTGTTTTTTATTGAGGGGTTTAAGTAAATAACTTACTTGTTATTGTAGAGGCATAGGGTCAATGTGTCGAAAGATATTGACCTTATTAAAATTAAATTGTATTCGTAGATCAATGTTCAATACGCCATTCGTCGCTTAGAACAGTGCATTTAATGTAACATTTTCTTTGACTTTCCATTACTTTTACTTTTTGTGCTGTGCTGTATTCTATAAAAATTATTACCCGTTACGTCAGATTAAAGATTAAAGTCATAGGCGGTGCATTCCTAAAAAAAAATAAGACAATTTTTTTGGTCATATTTTTTTAATTTTTCATTTTGCTAACTCCTTTCGGTGGGGACAACCTACTGTTAAATTTTCCGCGTGTCATGGTAGATCACGTTGTATATTTGTAAGTATATGTATGCGACTTCTTGAATACATTTAAGAAATCGTTTTATTTTATTGGTGTTTTATAGCAGTAATAACAAACAGTGAAGTATGTGCTTTATAACGCAATTAAATGAAGCTTCAATAAAACTGTTTTATGAAGGTGGATACCGAATTTTCTTAGAGCTTGCGGAAATGTTTATACAGTTATTTAGTAATGGTTGCAAAATATCAACAGTGACTGAATTGTTTCATAAGATGGTGCCAATTTTACATTTAACGTTTTATAGTGGTTCTGAGACTAATGTTGTTTTATAAAATTTGTGTTAGAAACATTTCTTATAAAACACCAAATTGCTAGTTGAGGTACTATATAGTATACACCAAATCCCTTGTTTTTATGAGTTCTTTAAACTAATTTTCATAAAATGATGCAATCAATATTAGTAGTTTTGTTTTCCATTAATCCTCTTCCTCAGTTTTCTAGTCATGTTGACAGATATTTTTATACCAGTGGTATTAAACATTTTATACAATTCATAAAATACGTATAATACAGTATTATTAAACCATTGTATTTTACATCTTGGCATCTCTAGGTATGACTTCTGTGCCCGAGATAGTTTTAGCCAAGGAGGCGGGATTGTTGTATGCTGCTATCGGTATGGCAACCGACTATGATTGTTGGAGGGATACGGGCGAGGGTCAGGCAAATGTCGACCAAGTTATGCAAACATTTGCAAAAAATGTTGAAAAAGTAACGAAACTGTTTACTGCCCTGGTACCAAGAATTGCCTGCAACAACTGGACCGGTAGAATTAAAGAATTGGGAGTACGTTTACCACGCGTTCAAATTTTTGTCAGTTACTAATGTATTGATTTGTTTTAGGAGACCATCCAGGGAAATGTGATGTTACCTCATTGAATCGTCTTATTCTTTCATTCAAGTTTTGATAGATGTCTCTGTTTATTCTGTTTGTGCACGTATACTGGCTATTTTAAATTTACAATAATAATATACAGTTACAATAATAATAATAATATACAGTTACAATAATAATAATAATAATAATAATTTTATTTCTTTTTAACCTGCCTTACAATTATTACTGACCTATTTAAACCAAATCACATATTCAGCTCTATTCTTGTGTAGGTACATTGACATCTTTTCAATATTGAAAAGTTTTCAATAATTGGATATTTGTCAATAGTTGCTATTCTGGTGCAATAAAATATTGACTCTTTTCTCAATACTGACATTGACAAAATTGGGCAACACTGAAAAATAAGCAATAAACTGTATTCTTGGATCATGTAGTTTTCAATGTTGTCTATTCGATATTGATAATTTAAACAAGAAGTTTAAATCACTTGTTAGAGATTTCAATTTGAAAACTTCAATTTTATTCATTAGGATTTTAAATGTATGCCTACGTACACAAATAAAAACGGCTGGAATTAATTTAATTCTATTGATTCAGGATTTACAAAATGATTAAGAGAGGTAAATAAAACGACTTTAAATTGATTAAATTAGTACATTTTTTTAACTGTGAAATAAAATTTTAGAATGTATAGGAGATAACGGAGGGATCGTAGTGAATCCCCCTTTTCCCTTTCCTGAGAACTATGTAGGGGTTTTTTAAAAAATGTGAGAAAGGAGACTGAAGAACACATGACATAAATCGTTATTACACATTAAGTGTTGATCCCATTTAAATACAAAAACACATTTTCTATGCGCAATGAATTGGACTTTTAGGATAAACAAAAACACTTACCAGAATTATACTGGTTTTGGTTTTTTTAATGCAACAATACCAAAATAGTCATTTTTGGCATATTTTGCTGTCTAGCTTCTAAACCAACGAATGTATTAAAATGAAACCAACTACTACGGGAGCCCACCCTTAGTGTCCGTGCACCCCCCCGATCCTTTAGGACAATGTTTTTCATAAAGATTAAAGCCTAAGGAACAATTTAAGACATGTCCTAAAAAAAAAAAAATTGGCTGCACTTTCAAAATGGAGTCCGTTTAAAAAAAGAAAATTTGCAAATATGGTTTTTGTCATTTAACACAAAAACTAAAAAAGATGGAGAAAAACTTCCTGTACAAAAAACAAAGTGCATAAAATTTTCTACAATTTTGTTCCTATACAATATTTGCATAGGAGTTACCATTTTCCAGATAAATGATTCATCTCTTAAAGTAAAATATAAAATTCAACATAAAACGTAACACTACGGAAGCCCACCGTAACTGTTCGTGCAGCCCCCCGATCCTTGGGACAATGTTTTTCATAAAGATTAAAGCCTAAGGAACAATTTAGGACATGTCCTAAAAAAAAAAAAACTGGCTGTACTTTCAAAATGGCGTCCGTTTAAAAAACAATGCAAATATTGTTTTTGTCATTTAACACAACAACTAAAAAAGATGGAGAAAAACTTTCTGCACAAAAAACAAAGTGCATAAAATTTTCTACAATTTTGTTCCTATAAAATATTTGGATAGGAGTTGCCGTTTTCCAGATATCACTGTTACCGTTTTCGAGATAAATGTCTGCAAATTATAATATTATTATTATTATTATTAATTTTTTTCAGTTTATTTTATTTTATTTTTATGTTAATAATATAAAGTTATATTATGCGCCTTACAATAATTGTCACAGTTATTTCCTCTAGGTGATTTACCTATATATGAATTTCCATGTTCTCTTAATTTTAGACTCATTTATCTGGAAAATGGTAACTCCTATCAAAATATTGTATAGGTACAAAATTTTAGAAAATTTTATGCACGTTGTTTTTTGTGAAAAAAGTTTTTGTTCATCTTTTTTAGTTTTTGTGTTAAATGACAAAAACAACATTGGAAACAGTTTTTTTTAACATATAATAATAATATTTATTTCAGTTTAAAAATTTAAGTACATTTTAATGCATTCTTATTACAATATATATACCTAATTATTATTACTGTATAATAATATAATAAACCTTGCAAAAATAATTTTGTACACAGGGTATAACATAAAACAGGATATAATTTTACGAATTAAGGATAAAATGCATATAAGTATGTATAAAATCTATACAAAACACTATATAATACACAAGAATACAGAGTTGATACAATTTCAATAAAATCCATGGAGCAGAATGGATAAGTTTAGTAGTATCTTTTATTAAAAAGGTAAGTGTTTTTAATGTCCATTAACTGATGTAAATGCAATCTACCGAGAGATATCCATTTTTTAATTTTACTTTTAAACAGTTTTGCGGAGTTTAAGTTTTTCATTTCAGGAGGAAGTTTGTTATACACTCTTGGTCCTAAAAATATAAAACAACGTTGTCCGATTGTCTTCCTAGCATGAGGTATTTCTAATGCGTTCCTACTATACCTAGTATGGTAAATGTGGTCAACTTTTTGAATATTACTTAGGTGTGTTTTTTGATAGCAAATTATTGAATGACAATATAATTGTCTAATATCCAGCACATTACCTTGTTCAAATAGCAAATTGGTCGGGAAGGTAATTTCTTTTTGATGGATAATTTTTAGGATCCATTTTTGCATTGTTTCTAATTTTGCCAGGTGGCAATTGTATGCACCTCCCCAAGCAATTATACCATAGCGAAGTTGTGATTCCACGAGAGCATAATATACTGTAGTAAGTAGATTCACGTCTATAATTTTAGTTAAATATTTAAATTTCGCCAGGAGACCTCTTAATTTTTGAGTTAATTTATTAATATGAACATCCCTTTAGTATAATTGGTACATACTTATTTATATTTTTAATGAAAAAATGGTCAAGACACGACTCAGTATTTGCAGTAACTCTAGTTGGCCTATTTATAGCGGAGGTGAAGCCTTCTTCATAAAGGGTATTCAAATAATTTTGACAGTAATTCTCATTTATTGACATAAGATCTATGTTTAAATCGCCTGCAATTATGTGAAAATGATTATTTCTAGTGTTTTGTTTCAGATAAGTTTATATTAAATTCATTTGGACATAGGGAAGGTGATCTATAAATCGCTGTAACTACTAATGTATTGCATTCTAACGTCAATTCCAAGTTAATAGCCAAAACCTGCCCTATCTCAACAAGTTTGTGTTTATAGTTAAATCTATTTTTAATAAAAATTACAACTCCGTCACTCTTGTTCACTGGACTGTTATTGTAAATCATATTATACTCTGGAATTTTAAATAGGTTCATGTCGAGAATTTTCCAAGTTTCTGTCAATATTATGCAATCAAAATCATTCTTGGCTTGATGAAGTAATGCGCTCAGGTCTTCAAAGTTATGTGATAAACTACGAATATTACAGTGAAAAATTTTAAAACCAGAGGAATGTTTTGATTCCATATTATTTTCATAATCTTGAATAGTGTCAAAAACTAAGGTATTTACTAACCCCAAACAGCATTCAAAGTGATGGGAACTGGCATCTGAGGCATCGGAACTTTAATATAGTAGGAATAACATAACTGTTACTAATTTTGCGACTTCAGGGTAATATTCACTTTGTGGTATGCATTTGTAGTGACAATTAAGTAGATTCTACTGAATTTAGGCACTGTATAGTTATAACACTTTCAAGTAACTGCTGGAGAATCTGCAACGTCGCAGATACTACTCTGCATTACTTTGAAGCATCCTCAATTGCAAAGTGAAAATTGGTAGTAATGCCGACTGCACAGCTTTACCAAAGGACCACTTGAAAGTAGTCTAACTTATTAGTGACATCTCGAGTAAAAATGAGGTTATTTCTACGAACATAGGGGCTTTGAAGTTATCTTTACTACTCCTCACTAATTGAAAATGACTTAAAAGTTACATATACCTTGAAAATCTACTATAGAGTAATATTAACTTTTAAGACAATTTATATAATTATTGGCATTGAATAAAATGGCGGCGTCTGAAATGCTCAGTGAAAGCGAAATAAAATTTATCAGCACTCATCCACGTTTTATAGAAAACTGAAGAAACAGTTAAACAGTAGTAGAGAAATAGTGATTCTTCAGAATATGATGCAAACATAGATTATTTCTCCACAGCAAAACCATCATCTTTGGCAACAAGTGCGAAAGTGCTCCCATCAACACAAGAAGAGTAATCGAAAACTATAACAGTTGTAGTGATTAATGATACTGTGTACTGCTCGAAAATTACAACTTGTCTTTAACACACAGATTGACCCATAGTTCAGTTAGTGATCCACTGAGCATATTAAATGAATTTGCCGATTAAAATCTCCAAATTTAATAAATATTGTGTCGATGGGGAACGGACAATGTCGGTATAACGGCATAAGACATTATTTATGTACAGTACAATAAATTGAATTGAATGAAATTAAATGTAAACTGATCACTAAATAAATATGAAAACTGTTATGTATTTTTTCCATTATTACTCACCTTACGTTAATAAATATATTTATGCAACACTTTCATATAACGTGATCTTTATTGATAAGACTTTGAAGGTATAAAGTGACCCATAAGTCACTAGTGAGATAAAGTAGTAAGCTAAAGTGAGGTAAAGTGATTTAGTCACTAAAGAGTAATTTTAATATAAAGTCCAAGGAATTCATTTATTGTCTCCATTATATGGAAAATTAACAAAACAAAGAATCCATGCACTAACACTTATTTATATTTATGTTAACATTTATTGTCATCATATTCGATTTTTCACAAAGAAAACTGCTCTTCTGTACACAATTTTTCTCTATACTAGTAACGACGTCTGTATTGCCTGACTCGTTGTGCTGCTCTCCCTGAATTTTTTTAGCAATAACAATCTTGTTGAGACTGAATCTTCCAAATAACCCTCCGCCACGGTGGATGATTTCCACACACCGTGACGTTTAAGGGTGGTAATGTCACCCCCAGCATTGGCCAAGAGTTGATGAGGAACGGCGCATGCTATGGCCAGTATACAAATCTGCATCAGGCAATTGCAAATAATCAGCTACAATTCTTGGAATTTTTGAGAGCTTATTTAATCCAATGCATTGGACAGTGCACTTTCCCTTTTGAAAATTTACGAAAAATCTTTTGTGAGACACATTTTGCGGTCTTAAAGACATATTTCCTAATCGAATCAAGTGGGTTCACCAAAAATCCTTCATTTAAAACTGTGAAACTTCTTGATTTATTCGTCTTCTGGTATGGATATATATATATAGATATTATTCTTTATCTCATATCTTCGACGCTTAAGAAGGTCAGTTCACCGCAACGGCAGGCACCGCAAACTCCCAATATCAGTGCAACCTAAAAAACCCAAACATTTAAATAGGTATATAAGCAAGATCATAAAAAACACCTACCTCTGACATAAGATGCTCACCGTCAGGGGCATCCATCAAATATTGTTCGATATGTGCTCTTTCCAAATATCAGATAATAAAAAGTACTTAAAAAGTATAATAATTGTTATTTTTAATAATCCACATATTCCCATCGCACACAGTGACAGTGACACTTTAACAGTTATTACCGCGTTGCCAATTAAAAAAAAAAAATTACCTATATCGATTCTGCCAATTCTACCAACATGAAAATAAGTTGGTAGCAACAGTTACTAAGATTGGTCCCATTTGCTACATCTAGGTAAATATAACTACACAGTGAAATTGTTGCAGTTGCCGTCACCACTTTTAAAGTAACAACAACTATAACGTTGGTGGCATCTGCTACTTTATAGTAAATGTAACTTGTAGGGAAATAATTTTGGTTTTTCAACCTCTAAGTTACTGCAATTAAAATCGTCATTTTTCTGTTGTTGAATGAAGACGCCATATTGACACGGATAAAAATATAATTCAATAAAAAATTTCTTTTTATTATAGTCATTTACAAATATGTTTTCTAAATAGATTATTACTTTATAATATATAAAATTAAAAAAAAAAACGTTTTCCATAAAAAAATTTGCAGTTTTGCTTGTACACATAATTTTTGCAAAAAAATTTTTTTCCGAAAAAACCATTTTCTCGAGGGGGCGTCTTTTTTATCGAAGCATCATGATAACATTTTACAGAAAACAAGTGGTGGTTTTAATATCCACACCCAGTGTAAATGCAAAAGATCATGATTTATAATATATGCTTATGCATGTTGTATATAATCATCTTAACTTGGACCTTGGACATATCATGTGCTTAAACTCAGTAAGTCATTAATTTGCTATTCGAATAACAGAGAGCCAAATATATAGTTTGCGCTCTCATTTCGGTCAGCTGAGCTGTTCCAAGAGTTAGTCATTTCTACTACTTGGTTACGTCCCGTTTACGTAATAACCTAGTCTTCAACATGGTAATGGTAGAAGTACCGGAATAGTAATTTGCTACGTAATTATTATTCCCCATTTTGGTGAATACTTGGTAGAAGGATGGTTCCCATTACGTAACAGTCCTTAGTTGCGGAAACCTTTAAAGTTCCCCTAATGGCAACTATTACGTAGAAACTACTAAAATTGCTGCTTGGGACTCACTGTTATAATCTCTAATGAACTGGTCCATACCTATTAATAACTATAATCTGGCCGCCATTTTGAAAGTACAGCCAGTTTTTTTGGGGGGGGACATGTCTTAAATTGTTCCTTAGACTTACGTAAATTTTCTTATATCAAGGTCGTACATACATGAAAAAAAAAATGAGCGAAAAAAAGTAGGTTCACTTTTTTTTTTAAAAAAGTGGTTTTCAAAATTTCAACATCCCGTATCATGGAAACCGCGCGGTATTCGATGAAAGTTTTTTCACAAATCATCATCCCTCCTTAAGGGCATTAGTATGTGTAGTATTGTAGATTGGAAATAGCCGTTTGTCCTGGACAGCGCGACCTTTCCGGCCTCGTACAGCCAAAACCGTTTGTCCTACGGCAAATGTGTAATATATATATTATGCAGAGGAGGGATGAATCTTCAAAAAGTGTAACTCGGGTAAAGAGCCCTACGGGCAATAGGGAAAAAGATATGGGCACATAAGTAAAATTTCAAAGTTTCAACCGCTAAAAATAGGGGACGCACATGGTGTAACAGGGTGTAGTTTTCTGTGCTTACTTATTATGCCATCTTAAACAACTTCCACAAAAAAAAGTCCGCAGTACGCAAAATTTTGTATTATGTCTAATTCGACTGGAGTAACTCCTATCAAAATATTGTACACGAACAAAATTGTAGAAAATTTTACGCACGTTGTGAAAAAAGTTTTTGTCCATCTTTGTTAGTTCTTGTGTTAAATGACAAAAACAACATTGGCAATAGTTTTTTTTAACATATGGCCGCCATTCTGAAAGTACAGCCAGTTTTTTTTTAGGATATGTCTTAAATTGTTCCTTAGGCTTTAATCTTTATGAAAAACATTGTCCCCAAGGATCGGGGACGGGTGCACGTACAGCTAGGGAGGGCTCCCCGACTATATACTTAATTACAAACACGGCTTACGCTAAACCCCTTCTCTCTGTCTCTGTCTACCCCTTACGGGGTAGACAGAGAGAACCGGTTCGATGATTGTTTTTTGCTTTTTAGTACAGTATTTATAAAAGCATGTTTTTTTTTAGTTTTTTAAACTGTTAGTTTATTTTCTAAATAGTTCTTCCCACATATTCTTCTTTTTACCACACGTTTTGTGATCCATGATTATTGTTATCATTCTAGTTGGCCTCCATTTGTTGCATAGCACGTCTGTCGGCTTCACGCCATTTGTCACGGTTGCCTGTGACTTAAACAATTGTATCGTGTATTATTACTTTTACGGACCAATTATTACCTTTCATTTTAATTTAACTAATTGTAAAAAATCCCAGTTGTATATTTTGTATTACACACTTTAACGACTCATAAACCTCCAAACGAATAAGTTCTCATAGGAATAAATGTACTCACTATACTAATAATTATTGTGAACGTAACTGCGTTTATAACCTTGTATAATAAGAGCGTACAAAGGAATTTAATTAGTGGTTGGTTATGAAATACTTCTTTATGCGGCTGAGGATAATGTCATTAGAAAATGTCGGAAATGTCATTTTAGGTGCGTAAATATCCAATAAAACTGGTTTTGTAATAAGAGATTGTTGAAAGCTTATACCCTATCACGGATGAACCTAAATTTATACGGACAATGTAATGTTTTGTGCCTTCCATAAATTAATCGGGTATTAATACACAAGAGGTCGATTTTTTACCGGGAAAATTTTTTTTGGACAAAAACCTGTTTTCCCATGAGAATTATTCGAGAATTAAGGGCATGGAAAAATCGCGACACGGAGGATTTTTCCTATGTCCCTTAATTCGAGCATAATTTTCATGGAAAACAGGTTTGAGTCACTCAAAAAAAATTTACCCAAGTAGAAAATCAAGCTCGTGTGTATTACAGAAGATTAATATATGATTAAAAAATAGTATCTAAAATAATTATTAAAACAACAAAACTGTTTATTTAATGTTTTAAAAATAACGATTTATAATAACAAATAAAAACATTTTCTAATGTTTTTTATCATGTTATAACCCCAGTCAGTCAAAATATTATCAAGTTCATCATAGTAGTCGTATCTTTTTCGAGGGAATAATGCTCTTTGCAAAAAGCTTTAAATTGTTTCCATAGAGAATTTTTAGTGTCTCTCGTTTTAACGGGGACACTTTCATTCATAGCTTTGTTAATATTTTCTCATTCATTTTGTGTACAGAAATCAAGATGAAAACGTGAAATGTCAGATTTTAATAATTTCAATGACTTTTTTAGTTTGACACATGGCCACTACGAAAAAAGTAACATACATTTTTCTCGATTTTTTCCACTTATCGATAGCCATTTTTCTCACTTTAAACAAATCCTATTGGTCTATTTTTTTGAAAATGTACATTTTGATTGGTTAATAAAGTAAGAATATATTAATCAGGGGAAAATGTCATCACTTCATATTTATGTTTTTTTTAATTTTACTCTCATAGTTTTTCACTATTTAAAAAAAATAAATATCTTGTATATCTGCTTACATCATTGTTATAAAATATTATTTTGGGTACTCAACAGATAACTTTCAAAGAAACCATTCGTTCCTTTCATAGATAGTACTTCGATAGTGTAAATAAAACCCTTTAATTACATATACTGTACAGGGTGGGCCAAATTAGATGGATTTTCTCTAAAACTATGGCAGATACGCAAAAACCAATATTCCTGAGCTCGATTTTCGAGAAACAAAAAATGGTGCAAACAGCGATCGTCTATCTTTTTCGATTACCGAGCTACAGAGCGTTTTTGGAAAATTTGCATTTTTTGATGACCTCTATATCTCAATTACCAAGTGTCGAATCGAAAATCGAGTAACACATTCTTAAGGCACTTTTTAGAGTAGAATCCGGTGCTGATAAAAAGAAAATTATGCATGCCTCAGTTTTCGTGATATAGACATAACTTGTGTTTTTTTAAATGGAACATATATTATTTCATTATTCGATTACAACTTCAATTAGCTATGCAACGATATATCATATGTCATCTTAATCTCTCGAAAAAGTGGTTATTTTTCGAACAATTTAATATGTTGGTGAGAAGCCAGAATATGTAATAAAGCAGGTAGACAAGCTGTAGAAAATATTGTTTTAGAAACTGTAAGAGAAAATCCTAATATATCATCTCGCGAAATGCATGCACTAGTTCACAAGTTCAAAGCCGTGTTAATTCTTGATAAAGCTCGTAAAAATATGATATTGGATTCGGAATGACTTCTAGAAAAATATGCAAAAGTTTCAAGCCTGCACATAAACAATTGCAAAAGTTATAAACAAATGAAGATTAAAACAATAACGAGTTTCGTTTTTTGCAAATAACTCGAAAACTATTAATATTTAAGAAATTTTAAAGAAAGGTTCTTAAAGAGGAAGAAATTTCAAATAAAATATTCCCAACTCCCGAAACTCTATCTCTGTTATTGTGAATTATTGTTAATTTGATTTTTTTTTTTAATTATATTATTTAGACATTTAAAGGAACAATATCCCGTTGGAAAAAATTTTTTTCACCGATTTTTCATAAAATGATCCTATTGTTAGTTAACAATTTTTTTAGAATTTGCGTTTGTATTTCAAGTCGGATAATTTTGAAACAAAAGCCACTAAAATTATTTCGCTTCTTGGAGACGTTATGTCAACTATACTTTATGGGATTATGACATTGCGATGTTTTTAATTGTTATAATCTATTAGTTATTAATTATTTAATCTAACAAAAAACTAATTTTTTTTTATCAATTTTAATTATTACTGTTTTTATATTCAAAAGTACTATAAGATTACATAAACTTTAAATTTTCATTGCTATTTGTTTAAACAAATTTTATAAACAAATAGATAAATTACGTATTTTTGAAAAAAATATATGCCATTTTAATTTGTTATAAAATATGATTAAAAGAAATTTTTTTTTTTTTAATTTTTTTTAATTGTCTAATCATTTTTTTCCCTTTTTTCATTATTTAAACATATTATTAAGAAAGAATTTTATTCTTAAAATTTATTATTTGGAATTTTCTATAAGCTGGTAAAAAGAAAAAAAAAATTTGTTGTTAATTTATTTGTTTATTTAATAAACAATTTGTTATCAACAGTCATCGAATGTATTTATATTTTTTTTCTATCTAAAAATAATATAAACACAATTGGCGATTATTGATAACAAATTGTTTATTAAATAAACAAATTTTAAGAATAAAATTTTTTTCTTAGTAAATTGTTTAAATAATGAAAAAAGGAAAAAAATGATTATAAACAAATAAAAAAAATTTTTAAGAAAAAATTATTTTTCTTTCAATCATATTTTTTTATAACAGATAAAATGACAAAAAAATTTTTTTCAAAAATACGATATTTATCTATCTATCACGAAACGAAATAGTTTTAGTGGCTTTTGTTTAAAAATTACCCGACTTGAAATACAAACACAAATTCTAAAAAAATTTGTTAACTATGAAAAATCGGTGAAAAATTTTTTTCCAACGAGACATTGTTCCTATAAGTGTCTAAATAATACCATAATTTTAAAAAAAATTTAAATTAACATTTAATAACATAAAAAAATATTTTTACTTATGGCCAGTTTCAGAGCATCGTAATGGCTTAGTGTTCGTCGTGCGGAGGGAGCTCTATAAATTAAAATTATTAATAATAGAGCTAGAGTTTCGGGAGTCGGCACTTTTTTATTGGAAATTTCTTCCTCTTTAAGAATCTTTCTTTAAAATGTCTTAACTATTAATAGTTTTTGAGTTATTTGCAAAAAACGAAACTCGTTATTTTTTCAATCTTCATTTGTTTATAACTTTTGCAATTGTTTATGTGCGTGTTTGAAACTTTTGCACATTTTTCTAGACGTCATTCCGAATCCAGTGAGCCCTCACTCATATTTTTACGAGCTTTATCAAGAATTTACACGGCTTTGAACTTGTGAACTAGTCTAACTGGAAAATTTAGGAATCCCAAAAACAACTGCGTTGCGTTGCTTAAAAAAATAATAAATCAAACCCTACAATTAGGTTTAGTCACCATCTATATCCAAACGACTTTCAAAGGCGCCTCGATTTTTGTCAGTGGTTTTTGCATCAGTGGAATGAAGTGCCAGGATTTTAAGGAACAATTATATGGACAGACGAGGCCCATATAAGCAGTGCCGGAATTTTTAATCGGCATAATAACCACCATTGGGCCCATGAAAATCCGCACGTAACCGCTACAGTTAATCGTCAAGGACGATTTGGATTTGGTGTATGGTGTGGTTTTATTGGATACCAAATAATAGGTCCTCATTTTTTTTCCCGGTAATTTGAATACCGAAAATTTTATTAACATTCTACGACAAGAAATAGAGCCTTTGCAGACAATATGCCTGTAAGACAATTTCGAAGATTAATTTGTCAACACGATGGCGCCCCAGATTATACGTCAAATGAAACACGAAATTATATAAATGCTCAATTTGGGTAGGATTGGATAGGTATCTATATATCACTCAGGACTAGTTTATCAATGTCTAGTTAGCTAAGTTAACTAAATTGACAACTAACAATTCATTTAGCTAACTAGATATTATTAAACAATAAAGTAGTTTAGATATTGTTTAATTTTTAGGAAATAATGGTCCTTTTTTGTGGCCAGCTGGATCCCCCGATATAAAACCCTGCCGACTTTTGGAGTTACTTAAAAAATGTTATACAATGTGTCCCAGGATAGATGTAACAAGGGTGTAATGTACCAAAAATTTTGGAATCTTGGAATGGTATTTGGGGATTGAGTCCTGCTTGTTGTAAAACTAAAGTATACCAAAAATGACTTGATTTAGTGTTCTACAGGGTGTTATATAAGCAAAGTTGTAAAAATCACCACTAATAAAGTACCTTTATTTTTCAAAATATGAAAAAATTCCACTAAGAAAAGTTATTTAGAATGCAATTTTGTACCTCTATACCAAATTTCAGGAATATAAAATTATTTTTTTGAAACCTATTTTTTGCGAATTAAGAGTTGAATTCATATTTAAAGTTGTGTAGGAGCAAATGTTAATCATCTCAAAAAGTAGGCTATTGGTAAATAAAAAATTGAATATACGAGATGTAAGAAGGTATAATGTTAATCGAACTAATTGTAAAACAAGAAACAATTACTAATAGAAGATTAATGAGGTTTAAAAATTATAACAAGTAATAAATGTCAAAAACATAACAGATTCACAAACAAATTAGTTATTGACCGATACAAAACAACGTAGCTACCACCCACATTCACACACATTTCGATCCTTCGCCTGAAGTCATTAAAACTGTTTCCAATATGATCTAACGGTATGGAGTTTACGGTATTTGTAATTCTCTGCTTCAATACTGCTACATCATTAGGACGTGGTTCAGCGTAAATCAGCTGCTTGAGGAGACCCCATAAAAAGAAATCCAATATTGATAGGTCTGGGGATCTCGCCGGCCACTTGATCGGTCCATTCCTGGCAATCCAATTTTCTCCAAAATTTAAATTCAACCACCGATTAATCATTTCTGTGGAGTGGTCAGGGCAACCATCATGTTGAAAATGAACTAAAGGCATATCTCTTAAAATATTTAAATGTTCTTCAGAAAATCTTTCAAGAAGCTGTAAATAAGTGTGCTGGTTTAACCTTCCCTCAATGAAATAAGGTCCAATAACTCCAACGTGATAAGAAACGGCACACCACACATTCACTTTTTTATAATATTGTCTTCTACAATGAATTCTAAAATTTGGATTTTCAGAAGCCCAAAACCGACAATTCTCAGATGAAACAACACCATTGGTTGTGAATGTGGATTCATCTGAGAAAATTATGAAATGATGAAAAAATCTCTCTTCCATGATTTTTTCTCCAATGGTCAAACAAAAATCCAACCTACGGCCGTCATCTCCCTCTTCAAGCGTATGTTTATAATTTGCTTTATATGCCCTAATTTTCTTTGCCTTGTAAATTCTTTGGAGTTCAGACTTGCTAATATTAATAAGAGCTGATCTCTCTCTTAGTGGCATCCTAGCATTTTCTATAACAGAGGCATGAGCTATAATAGCCCCAACATTGTCTTCATCATATGCTTTTATTTTTCTTTTCATGTTAAGAATACTACCAGTAGCCAGAAACTTTTTAATTATTCTCATAGCCTGAGTACGTGACAAAGCAGTGTTTGGAAATTTCAAATCAAAATGGCTTACCTCTTCTCTTAGCGAGTTTTCACCGCATTGCACAATATAAATTTTTTCACGCACTGTGAGTACCATTCTCACTTAATTTTTTATGCTTGGTTCGTTAACTTGAAACAGAAATTAAGGATAATATTGACTACGTTTGACAGATATGTCAATAATAAATGATAAATGTGTATCCACTGCTTTTCTCATAGCCTACTTTTAGCTTCTACATAACTTTAAATATTAATTCACAAAAAATAATTTCTATGCAGTTTTAATTGAATGGTTCAAAATAAAATACTAATTTATTGAAAAAATGGGAAGTTTCAAAAAAATAATTTTATATTCCTGAAATTTGGTATAGAGGTATAAAATTGCATTCTAAATAACTTTTCTTAGTGGAATTTTTTCATATTTTGAAAAATAAAGGTACTTTATTAGTGGTGATTTTTTCAACTTTGCTTATAAAACACCCTGTAGAACATCAAATCAAGTCATTTTTGGTATACTTTAGTTTTACAACAAGCAGGACTCAATCCCCAAATACCATTCCAAAATTCCATAATTTTTGGTCCATTACACCTCTTGTTACATCTATCCTGGGACACACTGTGTATAGAGAACGTTCTGATAACATAGAAGAATTGGAAAACAAAACATTAGCTGCGTTTCGGACAATAACTCCTATCATGATTGGAAATGCAACAAATGCTGTAAGGAGAAGGTGTCCAAAATGCATAGATGAAAAGACAATTCGAACATTTATTGTAGTTTAATTTTTCCTACTTTTGGCAAAATAATTTTGTATTATAAGAAGTGTTGTTGTTGTTGTTAATAGTTTTCCATGGCCTTCTCACAAATATATGAAATTTTTCGAAAATTAACCACTTCTAAAGAAATAGAAACATATGATATATCGTTGGATAGCTAATTTAAGTTGTGATCGAATAATGAAATAATTTACAAGGTGTTCCTTTTAAAAAAACGCAAGTTATGTCTATATCTCGAAAACTGAGGCATACATAATTTTCTTCTTATCAGCAACGGATTCTACTCAAAAAAGTGCCTTAAGAATGTGTTACTCAATTTTCGATTCGACACTTGGTAATTGGGATACAGAGGTCATCCAGAAATGCCAATTTTCCAAAAACGCTCTGTAGCTCGGTAGCCGAAAAAGATAGACGATCGCGGTTTACGCCATTATTTGTTTCTCGAAAATCGAGCTCAGGACACCCATATTGGTTTTTATCTATCTGCCATAGTTTTAGAGAAAACCCCAAATCCCATCTAATTTGGTCCACCCTGTACATATTAATATTTAATTTGTGCATTTTCTCCCAGAAATTAATATGTTTAGTGAAAACAATGTGTCAAGGCATGACTCATTATATACAATAAAGTTAAGACAATGTTGCAATTTTTAATTAATTGGAATTTAATTATTTGGTAACATTAACTGGAAATAGCTTAGAATAGTCTATAGTTTTTATTGTTTCATAACTCTGCAAATATGACCTTTTATTTTAACAATAGTATTGAAGTAGCTAATAAGTGAAATATTACTCCTTTGTCCTAAATAGGTTTTTATTACAATTAGTTTACTGTTTAATTAAATAACCGGTTTTATAGTAACGCGGTTAAAATAAAACAATACCGTTGACTGAAAATAGGTATATTGCAATCAAGGATAATACCGAAATTAGATTTTTAATTATTCTCACAGGAAACTTGAATGGATGTTGTTAAGTTATCGATTCTCACAGGTTCCATCCATTCGCTTAGTAATTACTTTCAAAGTTTGAAAGTAATTACTAGTATTGTGATTGATACATTGATTACTAGGCTAAATCTGGAAGTCAGTTTATTGGAAAGACGAAAATAATTTTTATTAGCCCCGTTTCCGAAATTAAAAAAAAACTCTGCCTAAGGAATCACTCCAGATTTCCTATCCAAGGGGGCAGGGCCGTTTCTAGATATTTGGCTACTGGCGTGGAAAATCTAAAATGTCGCCTCTACTTCAAAAGTAACAAATTAATTTGTAAAGTATTTCCAACAAGGAGAATAAGAGTCCCAACTAATTTAAAATTTAATTGTATAAAAAATCATATAATAGTGCGAGCGTCGTAGCTATTTAAATTTTGCGCCCCCAACAAATTTTTCCTCGATAATAAAAATTTATGAGCGGGGGGGGATTACGCCCTGTTGCCTTGCCCTAGTTACGACGCTGAAAATTGCTCTGACCTAATCATATTAAAAAATGCATGGCCTAAAAATAGGAGGTGTGCACCGCACACCTCGCAAACCTGTTCTACACCGTTCTGCAAGGGGGGGGGGTGGCTAATGCCAATAAAAAAAAATTGAGGCCTTCGATTCTTGTATACGCACTAAATCAGAATTTTATTTTTACCCTCCTCAATAATGAGGTGGGGGTGGTAATGGGGGCGTGGTAGAGGGGGTAGCTAATAAAAAAAAATTGTGGCCTTTGGTTCTGGTCTAAAATTGATATAACAGTTTTGTGATTTGTTTACATAGCTGAAAAGATCTCAAATCACTGAAGGGTATTTTACATATTTTATCGTATGTAATATCACTAGTGCTTAAAATTTTATCGAAAATTTTTTCGAAAGCGTGTTGCCTGGTAATATAAAGAGTGCAAATTGGCAGTTTATTATCTGAATCCCGACCGCTTTAGCGGGAGGGATTTAATCTTTGATAATAAACTGCCAATTTGCACGAGTTATATTAACCAGGGGCAACTTAGCTTGGGAACAAATTTTTAGATAAAATTTAAAGCACGAGTGGTATTTGTGGAGAATATTTCACGAATAAATAATTCATTAAGTACCGTTTCCTTGTTGCTTTTTAGAGATTACTCACCTTTATCTTCAATTTCATCATTTACGTCACATACAAATGCATTTCCAAAGCGACTCATCTAATAAAAAACAAAGTGGGTTTAAATTATGACGATCAAGAAAAACGTTATACGTTAAACCATAGGTACTGTAACTTATAAGACTAGTCATCACAACAAAGCACGCTTCGACCAATCACATTACCGGTGAAATCACACAAATTGCATATTACCAATCTATCCCTGTTACGTTCTAAGGCTGCCGGCTCAGATGGTATGGTACCGCCATCTAATAACGCTAGCTTAACTTAGTTACTAGCCTAAACAGGGAATTGAATTATAATATTAAAGTGTTTATTAATATATATTTATGTATTTAATCCTTGTTTCTAATTTGAGAAGTTTGATAGTTATGTTAAGGTTTACTTGTTTAAGTAGAGGGACTTTAAGTACAACGAATTATAATGTATATAGTGATACTGCAGAGTTTTGATTTTCCAAATAAGTGTTAGCTGCTTTGTAATGATTGATAACTATAACTTGTCCCGAACCTATTGAAGTTCCACACAGCATTGGCTTTTTAGGTTATTAATACAATACTACAATTTACAATGTACGTTAACAATTAGTAATAAGCTAGAGAAGATATTTATAGATAACATTTAAAAGCACGATTTGTCCTATTTGCCGAAAATATGTCACGACACAAAACGTCAAAAAATTTTTGCAATATTTGCCGCTGCAGAGACCTAAAAAATTAGAGCGATAAATTTTGCATGTTGGTCCTGTCAAAAGCAGATCTAGCTTGAATTACCACTAATAATGACGTTTGATTGGTGCAATGTTGTGAAAAAACGGGCTCTCATTGGCTATAGCGTTAATGAGTGAAATAATCACTTAAAATCTCGACGTTTCATGACATCTAAGCCTATAAGAACAAAAAAGATTTCAATTTTTTTTTTACGATTACTGTACTTCCACTCCACTACGTTGATGTGGAAGTAATATGTGAACCATCCATGTCTTCATATTTTTGATATACTAATTTATATCACTTGAAAGGGACATTTTGTGTCGTGTTCGTAATGGAAGAGAACGTATTCTCGTTATAGAAAACTTTAAAAAAAAACTACTACTCTTCCACATTTAAGGCCATGCCGTGGTTAGCTCTACGAAAGTTGGAGATATAACAATTTGTGCTAAATCCACGATATCATAGATTTGTTGCAGTTTGCTATAATTACGAAAATTGTGGATTTAGTAGGTACAACACAGGATTGAATGTTATTAATTTAGTATTAAAGATAAGAAATGTAGGTAATATTTGCTGCTGTTGCTGTTGCTATTTACAACCCAAAGCTAAAGAACAAAAAAAAATGTATGTAAAAAAATCTGTTCCATTAAGTACCCGAAAAAATAACATGTTAACGCGTAAGAAAAGACGTTGTTCAACCCCATTCAAATTTTTACGCTCGCTAAAAGCTATCTAATATAAGGCACCAAAAATGTATATTGAATTTTTAAATGATTGTCTAGATTTTCATATTTCCATTTATAATCCACAATAATTACTTCCACGTCCAGTGGAAGTATAGTAACGACAAAAAAATTTGAAAAAAATTTTATTGTCCAAATAGGCTTAAAATGTCATGAAACGTCGAGATTTTAAGTTTGAGCAAAAAAAAATTTTCTGTCTGTCTGTCGGTCTGTCTGTAACTTTTTTTTGTGCGCACGTTTACTCTGAAACCGTTTAAGATATTGACTTGAAATTTGGTACACATATGTACTTTAACGAGATCTAGAACTAGATTATATTTTCATCTTGTTCCGTCGAAGGGTTGGGGGGTAAATTGGGGTAAATTTGCGGTAAATGGGTAAATTAAGCAGGTAGGAGTCCATGAAATTGGTATTTAGTATATACAAGAGAAGCTGAGGTCTCAAAAAAATTTTTGGCATTAGCCACCCCTATTACCACCCCCACCTCCTTATTAAAGGGGATGAAAAAAATGTGATTTAGTGCATGTACAGGAATCAGAAACCTCAAAATATTTTTTTACTTCATCCACCCCCCACTACCACCCCCCTATCACCACCCCCATCCCACTACCGATGTGGGGTATCGTTTTATGGGTTTTTGGGGTAGAGGATTTCAAATATTATATTATTAAAGTTCCATAAACAATTATTTTCACATACAAAGTTTTTTTCGTTTTGAGTGACTCGGATAGAGAATCTGGATGTGGAAGTAGTGATTCCTTAGGCAGCGGTTTTTTAAATTTCGTACACCATGTCTTACTAGTAGATTATATGAGGACTACTGGTAAATACCTTAATCTGCGTTTTAATTTAAGATAACTTAAAAGTAAATATTAAATGAGGAAATTGTAATTTACGAAATGTTTGATCAGTAAACTAACTGATGATAAAATACATTGTTATTGATAAACTTCTAAATATTAAAATGTTCCTTTTTTGGTAAAAGTAATACCTTACTTTACATAAATGTCATGAAAACTTCATTATAAAAAATGGTAATGAGGAATATGGAAATATCGAGAAAAAAAAATCAATTTCTACTAGGCAGAACAGCATGTAAGTATAATAAACATAACATGAGTGAGTACAGTAGATAATACATACCACAAAAATGTTCAGAATATTATCTCACCTTCGCTGCCTTGTCCACCTCCAATTTATTTCTCAAGTCGCTGTGGACTAAGCCACACGTCGAAAATATCCTTTCTACCGAGGCTGAAGATGCAACAGCGGTGGTTAATTGCATAACCTCTTCTTTTATTATTAATTGTTCAGGATTGTGGACTTCGAAATGACAAATTCACCATGCAGAATCATTTTTCAGTTCTTCTACTGCGGCTTTGGACATTCACGAGCCAACAAACGACTGAGATTTGGAAAGAAATTTCAAAACAAGTTAAAAAATTCCCAACGAAAAATTTTCTTCTGCACAATATACCTAGTGCTTTACGTTTTTGTTCTGGAATTAACATTATTTGTCCCACTTTCTGCTGGCTGTCGGGGTCGGGATTAAATCATATATTTTGAACTGATCATAAATGGTACGTGGTAACAGTTGTTTTGTAACGTTCTTTGATCAAAGAATGCCACAAGGCTTCTCGAACTTGAATAGTCCGACTTAAGGCTGATCACAGGCCTTCTAACTGGCCATTGCCCCTTGAGATATCGGCTCAAGAACATGGGCATGGCAGAAGATGACAAATGCAGATACTGTGAAGCTGCAACTGAAACTGCTGAACATATACTTTGTGAATGCAAGGTGCTAATCCGCATTAGGCTAAAGTACCTAGAACAGGCGGAATTAACGCCTGAAGACATAGGGAAATTAGCTGCCAGGAAAATCGCAAGCTGGTAAAAAGTCTTGGAATCCTGGGCAATAACTAGATACAGGGTAATTTACAAAAGACCTTTTAGGTCGAGGTGAAGAAAGGCCTTCCCAGGGCCAAGCGACCCCCTAAACAATCTACAATCTACAACGTTCTTTGATTTTAATTTGCAATTTTTCATGGGCTACAATGTTCTCGAGTTTTTTCATCATTTTTTTTTCAGTAAAATACTGCATTTGATATGCAATTTTCTCTTTGCAGCCTAAACAAACAAACGGCTACTGGTTTTAGTCTTTCTATAAGCGATTCACAATTTCTTTTCAAATTGAGATCAGTAACTCACCTTCTAATATCGACATCAATGTTATCTCATTCGTTTTCATCCTCGCATATGGCTAATAAAATATTCGAATTTTTTATATAATGATTCAAAGGAGTCAAATAGAATTCTAGCGAATTTCTGTTGGTAATATTAAGGCAGAGCCATTTCTACAAGAAAACTCAGCTCTTGCATGATGATTATTTCGAAAATATTTTATGACCGGGATTACTTGATTGGTAATATTTTCCATGTTGAGAGATTGAGCCAATAATTGACCCTGATGTGCACCACAGCAATAAGTGATTTATATCCATTTCCAAAATCTTTTGAAACCATTGTTCGACATTTTTTTTCATATTAGCAATGTTGTCGGTAATGATGCTCCTTACCTTGCAACTGAATATCTACGTTGCGTCGGTACTATACTAAGTCAAGTAGCGATTAATAGAATGATCGATAATCGATATTAGTGCCTTCTGAGGATTCTGAGATGCAGGCAGACGAACCTTTGCGTCGCTACTTAAAGGAAGTCTACAGACAGTCTACTTTCCACAAATCATAAAAAACGTGTGCGTTAAAATATTGTGTTGCAACCCCCATGTAGGCAACACAGAATTCAATTAGTTCGGATGTCTGAATGTAGAGATTTGCACCTACTAGAGAAAGAACCTACTAGAAGCTCTAGAATGATGACATCTGGAACTATCTAGAGAATGGTGACGTCATACAGGGATTCCTCATCTTTAGGTATATAAGGCATGGAGTAAACCAGAGTGGGGAAGTTAGTACAGTTCTAATGGTCAGTTGAGATAGTCAGAGAGTAAGGAGTAAACACACTGATAAAGTCACTGAATAATTGAATTGTAGTACACAGTGTATTATTAGTCAAGTAAATTATTGGTTGTAATTAGTAGGTTAATAAATTAGTGATTAGTGTTACCCTGGTGTTATAATTTCCGAATCCACGATACAGGGTGTTTACAAAAAGGGTGTAAGCACGTAACAGTATAATAAGTGGAAACTAAATAAATAAAATAAGGGGTTTACAGACAACCTAACTTGTTGGGGCCAACTTAGGCGGTATGCTTTGAATTTTGTCAGGCCGACCGACAGGTACTGACAAACTTCAAAGCATACCGCCTAAGTTGGCCCCCAACAAGTTAATTAATTAATTTTCCACTGATTACACTTTAACGCACGTTTTTTATAATTTGTGGAAAATATAAACCATTTTTTCTTATTTATATGTTTTTTATTTAAATCAACCTTTTGGAAATAATTTAAATCACTGTTTAAATCACTGATTTAAATCATATCCACCCTGATATTAAGAGACTGTGTTTACAGATATCTCTACGGAAATAGTATGCTGTGGAACCAGATAAGTCTTCTGCGGGAAAATTGATAACCTTGACCTCACATTCAACGACTTCATTTTTGTATGCTACATATACATACAAAAAGTACAAAATTGCACTCATAAATTTGTTTTTAACCGAACTAAATTGCTATGAACGAGATTTGTAGCGTAGTAAAAAATAACCAAGCAAAAACTTGGAAGCATTTCTATTTTCTATGTCGTACAACATATTAATTAGAATCGTTAATGCATTTCACATTTCCAAGCGACTAAATACCAACAGAGAAACATAAAAACGCATTTTGAATAACTAAACAGCCTACATGCCGTGCTAGTGTTTTCAACTGTATCTTTCAATTGTTTTTATTCTAAACAATAGAGTGCTGTGTGCGAATTGTTTATTATCGTTGTTAATGTTCGGGTCTGGCGGTTAGTTTTTTGTTTAGAAGTAATCCTTTTGTTTTGAGAAGAAGGATGGAGTTAACGGATGGATGAGGCGTAAGTAGTAATTGTGAACTGATTTAGTAGACGACAAATTTTTTTGTAGACCACACGTAAAAACAAATAATTAAAGTTGTCAGTGTGCTTGCTAATGATGTTTCCAGGGTCGGAGCTGGTTTAAGTTGCATCGGCAAACAAGGTGAGCTGATATAAAATGATTTGATAAAAATCATAGCCATTTTTATTTTTTAAAATCGTACGTTTTGTTTCTTGTCAGGTTTAAATATAAAGAAAAAAAATCAAACTTTATTAGTAAACATTT
This sequence comes from Rutpela maculata, assembly GCA_936432065.2. Classification (NCBI taxonomy): domain Eukaryota; kingdom Metazoa; phylum Arthropoda; class Insecta; order Coleoptera; family Cerambycidae; genus Rutpela; species Rutpela maculata. The sequence goes on along the minus strand of OW386293.2, from coordinate 119,122,741 downwards.
TTATTTGCAAAAATAAAACTAGAAAGATTTTAATTTAAAGACTTAAAAACATTGACTTAACAAACATATAAACATATACCGTGTGTGTAGTCGCGGGCTAGGCATGGGGAGTAAGAAATACAACATCGCGTGTGCCAGCTGGCTGAAATGAAATAACAGAGCTGGAATGCTCCACGCGACGGACGAATTTACGGCTGCCGGTGTTGTCATATCTCTCGCGCTACGTGAATGTACATGCCTAATGGGAAATTACACGCACGGTAGAAATAAAAATATATATTTTTCAAAACAATACCACAGATATATACAATACAAAATAGACGGAGAGCTGGGCACAAAATTTCGATATGACTCGGGTCATGAAAAGTTTCCGTAACAATACGTTGTACACCTGATTTGGGAATTTCCCAACAGCTCGAGCGAGGAGGGGCACGGGTGAGAGCGGAGAAAGTTGACTTTTTTTTTTAAATCATCGCGGTTACGCTTAAAAATTTATAGAATAAGACATTGTGAATTACGTAATCGTAATGTGAAGTTTCTGACAGGTAGGTAAAGGATATGTAGGTTGCTGACGGGTGTCAACTTGCCAAAAATGTATAAAAAAAAATTACTGCGGTTATAATACAGCGATGAGAGCATAAAACATGGGGTTTAGTCCGAATAAGTGCGAGAGTTTTGAAACTTTTGGAATTTGTAGATTTCGATGCCCCGAATAAAATATGAAAAAATGCAAAATGTGATCTCAGCTGCCAGCGCCGCCATATTGTAAAAATGGCGCACGAAAACAGTTTCTTTAAAATATCTCGCTTCGGGTGCCTCATACAGCAAAAAATTTTCTTATGAAAATAAAGAGCATTACCTAAATTTTCTACAAAATATGTCCTATACATTTTTTCGTTGAACTGAATAGTTTCGGTGTAGCAGCCGATCGAAGTTAAGCATTCTTGACAAAATTATGATTTTTTGTAATTTCTCAACTTAGTGCGACTTTCATGAAGGAGTATTTTTTTGTCGAGACAAAAATTTGTTTTCATACCTGAAAATCTTCAAATATAGTTGATTTTACTTGTCTGCTACGCATAGCTCAATGTTTAATACTCGTTTCCACACCACCTTGAAGTAGAGGTGGTGTGGAAACGAGTTTTTTACGTGGTTGTCATCTATAGGCCTAATCCACGACTAGCCTGCTTCTTGAGGCGTTTTAGGTGCTTGACGTCGAAGACTACAACGGCAGGTTCTGTAATTCACCGGATTAACTATGTATTTATACATTTTATTATGTAATTTATACATAATTATATGGGAAATTACATTAATTGAAGTAAGGCCAGGCGCGTATGGACGGTTTTACGATCGACCGATTAATCAATCGGGTAATTAGAACTGTACTGTATGCAGTGCGTGTAATTGCCGATTAGGCGTGTACATTCACGTAGCGCGAGAGATATGACAACATAACAGCTGCAAACTCGTCCGTCGGCGAAGCATCCCAGCTCGCAGTTATTTCATTTCAGCCAGCTGGCACACACGATGTTGTAATTTTTACTCCCTATGCCTAGCCTGCCACTACACACACTGTATATGGAGAGCGCACATATACGAACGCAAAATCGCCCGATTTGAAAATCTGTGTCCGGACACAGATTTTTGACCCGATCGCGATCACCCGATTTCATTAGCTGGAATTAATCGGCTGATTGCAAAATCGCCTATGCACGCGTAAACCTGTGATCTGGCGATTGTGATCGCTCGATTCCACAATCGTCCATGCGCGCCAGGCCTAAAGATACATGAATGTGTATAGTTTTAATTTACTTTATGTAATAAACTATAAATATGTTTAACTTTACCCTGAAAGTCTTAAGTTTTTTTAAATTGTTTCTGTAAAAATAAAATAATTATGTATAATTTCATAGAACTAATTTTAACTTAACTTTCAAAGTATTTTTACATCAAGGAGGTGTGGAAACGAGTATTGAACATTGAGCTATGCGTAGCAGACAAATAAAATCAACTATATTTGAGGATTTTCAGGTATGAAAACAAATTTTGTCTTAACACAAGAATACTCCTTCATAAAAGTCGGACTAAATTGAGAAAATACAAAAAACCATAATTTTGTCAAGAATGCTTGACTTCGATCAGCTGCTGCACCGAAACTATTCAGTTTAACGAAAAAATGTATAGGACATATTTCGTTGAAAATTTAATGCTCTTTTATTTTCATAAGAAAATTTTTTGCCGTATGAGGCACCCGAAGCGAGATATTTCAAAGAAACCGTTTTTGTGCGCCATTTTTACAATATGGCGGCGTCGGCGGCTGAGATCACATTTTGCATTTTTTCTTATTTCATTCAGGGCATCGAAATCTACAAATTCCAAAAGTTTCAAAACTCCCACACTTATTCGAAATAAACCCCATGTTTTATGCTCTCACCGCTGTATTATAACCGCAGTAATTTTTTTTATATACATTTTGGTAAGTTGACACCCTCAACAACCCACATATCCCTTACCTACCTGCCAGCAACTTGCGTAACCGCGATGATTTTTGTTAAAAAAAAGTCAACTCAACAAATTCCCAAATCAGGGTCCTCCCTTCGTGTACGACATATTATTGTTACGGAAACTTTTCATGACCCGAGTCATATCGAAATTTCGTGTCCAGCTCTTAAACTAAAACAAGACATTACGTATTATAACGTTTAAAGAGAAATACTAATTTAGATGCGTTTTCATTGCCCAATCTATTCCTAATATCTGAATGAACAAATCCATATGAAGAAAACATTTCCACCAGTGGCATAACTAGAGTCGATGAGATCCGTGTGCAAGATTATCTGGTTGCCCCCCCACCCTAAACTTTATAAAACAAATAAATTTCGTTAAAATGAAATAATTCAGTTTATTTAGCATAAAATAAACCTTTTTTTTTCAATGTATAGCTCCTAGAGACCCTGTGAGGCTCTCTAAGTTCTGAGGCCCGTGTGCGCCGCACCCCTTGTACCCCATGTAGTTTCGCCACTGTTTTCTACGTCTGCAGAAGAAGCAACGGCACTCAGACAAAATGAACTATCAGACTCAGCACTTTGTTAATTTGTGGAATATGGATAGGTTCTTCGTTCGTCAAGGGATTGGGATACACCACCACTAGTGAGGAAGGTCTCCTTGTTCTCATAGATTTACACTTACTAGTTAGGCATCTTCTGCAGTTGTTGTCTTACGCTTCACTAACAGTTAGGCTTCTTGTTCTCACGATGTTTACGGTCCTACGACTGCGCCAATTGTTAGATCACTATTGTCATGTGTGACTTTTTAAAAAGTTTTATTTACTTAAAGGAGTCATCATTAGCTCTTGGAATATAATGATAAATTAGAAGTGTTTCATTCTATCTCAGTTTAATAACTGACTCTACAAGGCGTCTTTAGTCGTATTTATAACATACAGAAACTACATAAGCAAAATATAGAACAAAGGAAATGCAATTCTACAGTCAGCACAAATTATGAGAAACAAAGATGTAATATAATATCTTAAAGATAAGCGATTCATAAGAGGAGCTATTATAGATATAACTGTTAATGTTTGTTATAACTAAGTCTTAATAATGTAGCAAATAATTTTATATAACATGTATATTTTCAGGAATAAAACGGTTTCCATTTTCAGTCAGTTCCTTTACGTTTTGCATGTATTTGCATTAAACGGTTTCTAAATACCATATTGGTCGTGGTAACCGATAAGGATTTATTACTTTCATATGATAAGATAAGACAGCTCTTTTGCTATCAGTCATGTTCTCGGAGGTTTCCGGAAAGGGAATCACAAGATTTTGTTGTTTGTCATTTAATCTATAAAAATAAGATGTAACAGGTGTTAATTGGGATCAGCAGATCTCTGCTTAATTGTAATTGTAACTAACAACGAATCATCGAAACACCGAGGTCAGCTAGCCTCCCAACTGGGTTTCTAGTTAGGCTAAAAAAAAATATAACAAAACCTACGACAATTGTCGCGTCAATCATATAAACTTTTGTGATTGAAATTGTAATTGTATTATTAGTGGGAAATTTCCCAAGCTTATGATAGATTTTACGTATGGCGACGCCAACTATAAATATTACAGTATAAATGACTATTGTCATAGTAAAGAATTAATTTTGTTGTTTGCATAGCTGACCTGATTATTCTACAGAAATAAATGTAATGATTTGTCCCAACGAATGCTTTCCATCATTTTTCTATGTGGCAGTTGCCCCAACGAATATTTAATGTGTGCAAATGAATATGGCAATTGCCATAAAATGTACGTTTTAAAACGTTTTCTGTCTTTTTCAGGAATAAGTGAGATTAAATAAAGATATAATTCTTTAAACATAGGCATAGACATAATAAATCAAATACAGATAAAATTTAATTATTATTACCTAAAGTACAGACAAATAAAAGGGTAATGGTTCGCGAGATATTTGCGTTTGACTTTGCTCGCCGCGCCGACCCTGCCAACTTGACAAAATACCATTCGGAATTCGGATTTAATCCAAAACTTTTTGCTAAATTTTCTTGTATTGTCTACACGTTCCAGCATAAAAATTGTTCACCTAAATCAACATTTACAATTTTGTCTAAATAATAGAAATAGCTTGATCCGTTTCCCCCAAATGAAAAGAACGGCCCTGGATATTTCTAGTAATCATATTTGGATATGAATTGTTTAGTAATAATAATATTTAAAGATATTATGTCACCTTATTTATTTATTTTATATCGACTGAAGTGGGCACCACAGGACAGGTTGATATTGAAGATCTTTAATTATTTCGCCCTTATTAAGATACATTTGCTAGAAAAATATAAATGTTTAATTTGTAGCCACTTAAGTTCCCCATATTTATAATAATAGTAGTACATTTTGAAATTCTTGCAGAATTTAGTGAAAGACAAGTGTCTTTTTATTGTTCTTCTATACCTCTAAGTAATCTAATCCGAACTCTAGATGGTGCTGTTGTAAAGTTTTATAAAGTCGATAATGAAGACGAAATTAACAATTATAGACTCACTTTTAAGTGTTTTTTCTAAGATGATTGAAAAAGTAATCGTAATTACAATTGTTTCATTTCTAAATGAAAAGAATCTATTAACATCGTCTCAACATGACTTTAGAAGTAAATTTTCTACAGAAATTGCTTCAAATGAGTTGATTTAAAATGTATATGAAGAACTAGATGCCAAAAATTATATAATGGGAGTTTTCTTTGACCTCTCAAATGCTTTTGACATTTTAGTTTTGTCGTTTGTTTCACACAAATTAAATATGCTAGGTATTAGAGATAGACTAAATAAGTGGACTGTATCATACCTCACTGGTAGGAAAATCGGAGTCAAAATAGAAAACTCTCTTTCATATGAACATGAGCTAAACATTTGGACACCCCAGGGTAGTGTGCTGGGTTCTCTGATATTCCTGCTATATGTAAATTATCTATCACACTATATAAACTCTGCAAATGTTTACATGTATGCGGATGACACATCTTTTATAGATACGGAAAAACTCCTGAACAACTAGAGAAAAATGTGAACAATCTTTTACATTTGTTCAGTGATTGGTGCTTTAGAAATAGGCTTATAATAAATTATGGTAAAACAGTTTGCATTCATTTTACTACAAAACAAAAAAGAACGGAGTACAATAATAATAATAATAATAATAATAATAAAAACTTTTTATTGATATACACATAACACATACATACATATCAAAAGGCCATCGACCGAGGTCCTTCAGCCTGTCTTTTTTATAACAAATAAGTCATTTACAAAGCTGTTGTACTAATTGTAAATACATACTGTATAGTAAAAAAAAAAAAAAAATTTACATTGGATACTTAAAACGTAATACAATTTTAATATAAATTTACATTCTGCGTTGCTTCAACCAGAAATAAAGTTTTTGGCAACTATAATTGATGCGAATCTCAGCTTTACAAGTCAGGTGAAATCGAGGGTGAAACATTTATGTATAAAATTGGGACAATCCTGTTTCGCTATCACAAATTTAAAAAATTGTTTGGACAAAAAATCGCTCCTAAATGTCTATTATGCCCCAGTATACTCTCAAATTTTCTATAATACAGTTTCGTAAGGAAACAGTACAGACATGCAAAGAGTATTTATAATGCAAGAAAGAATCATATGTTTAGGTTATATAGAATCATGTAGGCATACTTTCAAAAGAGAGGAAATATTGACTGTGGCATGTATATATCTCTATAAGTTGTTAATTTGCATATATATATAAACAAGAATAAATTAAAAACTTAAATCACCGTTATCAAACTCGCAACAAACACGAGATATATATAAGTGGATATAACCTCTCTATAAAAGAAGTCCCCATTATGCGCAGGGAGTTATTTATTCAATAATTTGCCAAAAAATTGCATGCCAATGTAAAAGTTCAAACAAAAACTAAGAACGTTTCTAGTCGAGAGTTACTTTTATTCTGATGAAGAGTTTGTGGAACTGTAAATTACAGTAGTTGCTTGTTTTTTATATATTTTAGCTTAAAATGTGTTGTAATATTTTTTTTGTAATGTTTTTATTTGAAATTTTAATGCATTAAATTGATTAAAGTTAGGTAGTTTAAATTATATTTGTCCATATTTATGTTATTTTGTTTTAGAATTAACACCATGACAATATCTATACTTATGTAAATAACTCACAGAAATAAATATCTATCAATCTATCTTCGTTTTTTTTTTTTAGTTCTCGATCTTTCAAGTCAGATTTTCGGTTTTTGTCCGATTTTTCAAAATTTTCCAAAGAAGTTTGAATTTTTATCCAAAATTTTAAAAAATCAGGATCAAAAATTAACACCTGCAGACAAATTTGAAAAAAAATCACTTTGGGGCCACTGTGCACCAGCCGTAAATCTCGAAGTTGTGCCACGTACAGGGAATTACAGGTTTGAACTTGTTTCTGTGCTTCTAAAGCAATTTAGTTTGATTCTTCTGGGATGTCGCGAGAATCACAGATTCACAGAAGTCCATAAAATATTTGTGTTAAAACACTGTTTTTTTTAATGGCAAAAAAACTGTTTCAAAACAAAAAACACTTAAAAAAACTTTTTTGTTTTTTTTTTTCATAAAAAAACAGTTTATTTCCCAACCCTGTTTTCGAACACCTAGACCAGGTTCTAGGTAAAACTCTTTATTCTGCTGACCCCAGAACTAACGGACATAAATTATCGCCGTTGTACAAAATGTGTAAGAACTATAATATCTGCAAGACCAGTTTGATATATTCCACTGCAGTGTTTATATTTTAATGTATACGTACATTTTTTGGTAACGATTTCGGTATTAGAAAAAATATTGTATGCACTCATGGGATTGTCGAACTCGTTACGGCTCGTGCGACAAAATTCCCTTTACACACTTGTTGCATAAACAACTGTTTCAAACATTGTTACATAGCAATTTTTTCGAGAAAAAAATATTTTAAATAAATAAGGCAATTAAAATAAAAATGGAACATTTATGAAAACGTTAATTTAATAAAATTCTTAGAACAATCGTTCTGCAAAGTGAAATTTTATTGTCTCTGCCAAGGACAATTATATTAAATAAATTATATTCTATTCTATTATTAGATGCTGCCTCTTTGAAATAAAAAAAAACATATTTATAGTGTATATAACCGGGACGGGGCTTACGCCATCAATCATATTCTACCCATTATAGTAGTAGTAAATAGTCTGTTGTGTTTTGTCGGTAGTACAACTGTTTGAACAAAATATGGATTATTCCCCTCGTCACAGCCAGTGGGTTCATTTCCGTTTCCATTTGTACGTCCGCTGTTAGCGATACGGGCACTGATCTCTTATTTTATTAACTTCCTAAAAGGCATTGTTGTGGACAATGCCTCTTCTGAGATAGCCTGACTACCTTGGCCTTCACCTACCCACCAAAATAAACATATTCCGGAAGTCCTAGTAGCTAAGCAGTTGGTTTTGTGAAAATTTGCTGTGGGCTATTATTGGCATACTGGATTCCGTACTGCTCTCTTCCTAGTTTCAAATTACATGGCAAATCTTCATTAACATGGCGCAAGATAAGGAAATAGATTTGAGCGTGATTTACTCAGCAGGTCTACTACATTAAAATTAGATAGATACCTAATGAAGCCGTAAAAACGGCAAAATCTCGGAATTCTCGTCCAATGAATTAATTGACGTGAAACCTTTTATAATGTAAATCACGATTAAAATCATGATTGTAGTCAAACGATTTTTATTTAAATAAATGTGATTTTTTTTCTATTCACGTTTAAAAAATACAAACTTTATTAGTAAAAATTTTATTTGCAAAAATAAAACTTTAAGAACCCTTTAATTTAAAGGCATAAAACATTAACTTAACAAACATATGAACATATAAAAATATATGTTTTTCAAAACAGTACAAATCAAAGACATATTGCGTATTATAACTGTGATGTGTTGCAACCCCAGAATGTAGGCAACACAGAATTCAATAATTAGTTCGGATGTCTGAATGTTGGATTTGCACCTACTAGAGAAAGAACCTACTAGAAGCTCTAGAATGATGACATCTGGAACTATCTAGAGAATGGTGGCGTCATCACAGAAAAATCAGTATCTGTCATTTTTAGGTATAAAAGGCCGCATTCTCGGCGGGAAGAAGTTTTTGAATTGACATATTGATAAGTGAGGTTAAGACTACAAAGTGATAAACATTGTTATTTTAGTCAGTCAAGTGCATTTAAGTTAATAATAGTATTGTGAAGTAACCAGTAAATTATTTAATAAAGTGTGTTAGTGGTTATCTCTTATAATTTTTGGAACCCACGGAATTTGCAAGGGTGGTTTCCTAGGGGTGGAAACACGTCACATAACGTTTAAAGAGAAATACTAATTTAGGTGCTTTTTCATTGCCCAACCTATTCCTAATATCTGAATGAACGAGTCCATATGAAGAAAACATTATTTCCATGCCTGCAGAAGGAGCAACGTCACACAGAAAGGGAATACTGGATCTGTACTTTGTTAATTCGTGGGATATCTTTTTGATATTTCCACCACTGCAGTACGTTAACATTTTGTAATATTTCTTCTGAAAAATTGTTTCTTCGAACGGATCGGATTTCGCTCCCAACTTAATTATTTTAACGCTAATAACCCTGTGCTAGAAAAATGTTGGGGAACTGTATGTAAAGCAGCTGTTTCTTCTTATTTCGACAGTGGATATTTGTTTTTATTTCTGATAGGATCCAGCAGATATGCCAAAAAGTGAAATGGCGTTAAAGCTTGATCATATCTCCTTTCAAATATCTGTTCAAAACTATAAAAAAGACACTCAATTTTTTTCATTCCTTAACTGCAAGGGACAAACTGGCACTTTTCTGAATTATGTCAAGTGTCAGACATTGGTTTCAGCAATTTTAAAAAGTCTTGGACCATTCTTTTAATTTAAATATTCGACACTTTTTCAAAAATCAATGGATCGATGTCGCCCGGCCTTGTGTTTTTCACAGATTTGCAACAACTTGGGCCATTCAGTGACATAAGCCTCAAGGCAGTCGGAAACTGTCTTCCATCTAACATCTTGTTGTAATGTTAGTTTCTTGACCCTTTTTTCTTTGTCCAAGCATTTGGCAACTCTTTTAACTTCCAAATTGTTGTAAAGCAAATTCAGTGTATGGGCAGAACACCCGTATGTTATAATGGCCAAGTTTGCAAGATAATCACCAGTGTGTGGATGTCCTGATGCATCTATACGTTACAGAAAAAAACTGTTTCCATTTTCTAGTATCAAAACTGCACATATTATCGGTTCATTACGAACATTTGACCAACCATCAAGAGACATACAAACTGATTGACCTGATAAATGTTCTAAACTCTTTGATTTTTTCCTCTTCAAATGGTTCATTTAAAAGGGTTGGTGATAACTGAAACCTAGAAAACGGGATATACCCTGGTCTTAACATGTCAATCTCTTTCCCAACTTGCCTATGTTCAATGGACTTAAAAGAACAATTTGTTGCAAAAATGGCTCTGGCTACCTATTTGTCTAATTCTTTCTTTTTGTCTTGACATGTTCTTACAACAAAGGAGCTTAAACTAGTGCTACTGCAACCACTACCACTCAAATTCCCGATTGCCGTTCGCTAAGAATTATGATTCTAGACCGAGCAAATGAAAACCATCTAAATACGTTTAGTACAGGTGTGTAGCAAACAATATGGTATCTTGGCATCACGAAACGTATAAAGAGTAAGCTTGCTAACGCCCTAGTTTTCACCATCTTTTTTTCGCCTCTGAGACGTGGACCGTTTAGGTGTGAGCCTGGAGACGTTTTTTACGAGTTTCATGTGCAGCTCATCGCGCCAATAGTTCGATGGTCCAAATACACCCTCCAAAATCATTCTGCAACCACAAAACTTGTGTAAATGAGAAGATTCTAATGCTTTTTAACTAGTCTATTATGATTAAGATATTCCTCTCACAGATGCCAAACGCCCCTAAGCGTTAAAAGCAAACATATTTATTTATTTTTAGTTAGCTTAATTGTATATTTCCATGGCGATTATAATAATTATGATTTTTCTCCATGTACACGCAATTATACAGGTATACTTTTAAGTAGTAAAAGCAAAGAAATTCGTCTTTTCTGTCGTTTTAATTAGTATTTCGTGACTTGTAGCATATTCGTGACAGCAATAACTTTTCAGATTAATCTTGCACCTATAATTTATGTAGGCTAATTATCAGTGGCGTGCCCAAAATTCTCACAGTTTTAAGTAATTCGAAAGTTGTCTACATGTGGAATATTAAATTACATAGTCGGTGTATCTACAAATTACTATCAACAATATATAATAATAATATTTATTGGTCTGTACAATAAAAATAGTTTTACATAATTCAAAATAAAAACAGAAAAGATGGTACACAAAGAAAAATTGTAAAAATTAACAAATACAGTCATTATTTTTTAATTATCATTACAACAATAAATTGCGTTTTCAAATTAAAGAATTTGATGAAGTAGTTGTGGATTGTTTAAGGAGTCGCTTGGCTCTGAGTTGGCATTTCTTTACCTCAACCTAAAAGATCTTCTATGAATTACCCTTACAACTAGTTGTTGCCTAGGATTCCAAGACTTTGCAAAGCTTGTGATTTTTCTGGGAGCTAATTTCCCTATGTCTTCAGGCGTTAATTCCGCCTGTTCTAGGTACTTTAGCCTAATGCGGATTAGTACCTTGCATTCACAAAGTATATGTTACGCAGTCTCAGTTGTAGCTTCGCAATATCTGCATTTGTCATTTTCTGCCACGCCCATGTTCTTGAGATGATATCTCAAGGAGCAATGGCCAGTTAGGAGGCCTGTGATCAGCCTTAGGTCGGACTTTTCGAGTTCGAGAAGCCTTGTGGCATTTTTTTGTCTTATACTTAGGTTACAAACCTTTTCACTTGTCTTTGGCTTCAAGTATTCATCTAGTAGGACTTCCCATTTTTGAACCTCCTCCGTGTCTCTTAGATAAGCCACAGAACGGTTCGGGTCCGAAAAATGGGGCTTCAGTTCCTTTTCTTGCAAGGCTGTCAGGTAATTTATTGCCTTCGATTCCCTCATGCCCTGGCACCCACATCAAGGTAACCTTGTTGTTTTTTGCCAGTTGTTTCAGGGATTGTCTGCATTCCAGGCAATTTTAGACTCGAAGGTATAGTACCTGAGAGCCTTTAGTGCTGTCTGGCTATCTGAAAGTTTATTGATCTTTGGTCTTCGATTGCCTTTGTTAAGGCATTCCTGGGTACACAGATCTAAGGCATAGATTTCTCCCTAGAAGATGATGTGTTGCCAATTGCTTTAGATAGCCTGCATTTAGGTCCCGCTACACCCACATCCACCTGTGTACCAGATGAGTGACTCTTTCTCCAACCGCAGTACTTCGACCTTGCTCGCCTGATGATTCTCAATCAGCACATCAAACGGGCAGTCAAAGTCATGCTTGATTGGCATTGAGTCAGTGGGTTTGGTCATGGATTCGAATTGGATTAGCTCCAAAATCCTTAAATGACCATCCAGGTCGTCTGTTCTAAATTTAAGTGCCTGATGCAGCCTCTGGGCACTAAGTGCTGCGTCCTTTCTCACGTGCAAATGCAGATGAAGTAAGTCCAGCATTGCCTCCATAGCTGTTGTGGAGCAGGAGCACATTGCTCCTGTAGACAAGCAAGGCGTTGAAGTTTCTGCAGCTTTCCTTCTTAGTTTATCTTCTATTTTTGGCCACCTACTCATGCGTAGGTCATCAACACCGACAACCGAAAGGTAGGACCAATGTATCATTTTTGGCTTCAGACTCCAAGTCTTACCAAACAGCCTACGGCACGTACATGCAATTTACATGTGATTTGAGATTATAACCTCGTGCCTGTCTCTCACATTAATGACCAGGTCATCAGCATAGCTCTGAACGTTGAAGCCATAATTACTTAGCTTATGGAGGAGATCGTCGACCACCATTGACCACAGCAAGGGTGATAAATCTCCACCTTGTTGACAGCCCCTAACTGCAGTCACGATGACCGACTCGTTCCCCATATTTGTGATAATTTTTCTGCTTCTTAGCATGCAGATGATTGACTGATTTATTGATTGATATTTGATTGTTGGGGACTGTATTCCCCTTTTTTCCGCGTATGGAATCATAAGTGTTGTTAAAAACACCTTCTATATCTATAGAGGCACACAGAGCCGGTTACTTTGCTGTAAATGTCATTTCGATGCCTTTAACCAGGCCGTGTAAAGCATGTATTGTTGATTTGCCAAATTGATAGTAATCCAGGAACTTTAGACAAAAATGCGCTCATCTTCGGAAAAATTTATAGTGAGCTATAAATTGGTGTACACGTACCTTTCAGCTTCCCAAACAATCTGTGAAAAGTCCCAAAGATTCCGGTGTATGCTTAACTTTTGACAGCGGAAAAACGGCCCAAAAAAGTACCTTTTCTCGGTTTTTTGCCAATATCTTCGTTCCCATGGATCCTACGGCTACGAAGTGTACTTATATAAAAGTCGGTGATGGATTTATACCCGCATTACAAATAGAACAGTTGTTATTGGGGAAGATGTAGACCTTTTGGTAATTATGGTTGGTCGCGCTCCGATTGATGAAGAGATCTTCTTTCTCAAGCCAGGCAAAGGAAAAGTCCAGCGAAAGCTATACTGTTCCTACACGCTTTCACTGGATGTGACACGACATCTGTTCTTTTTCATAAAGGGAAAACTGCAGCTTTGAAACTTTTCACGAAACGTCAAGACTTACCTGCTGCAGCTCAAATTTTCAACCACAGTGGCGCTTCTCGAGAGTCAGTTTCTTCGGATGGAATACGCATCTTCCTAGCTGTGTATGTCGCTCCGGTTAACCAAGATGACTTGGAAGAATACCGTTACCAGTGCTTTATGAAAGCTGTAGGCAGAAGCAGGTCGGTTCAGTTGAGTATGTTACCTCCCACAGTTGATCCGGCTAAAGAGCACCTATAACGTATCTACTACCAGGTGCAGAGCTGAACCCTCAAGATTGGGGATGGGTATTCAAAAACGGCTTATTGGAGCCAATAAAAACCTCGCAAGCTCCTCCCCCGGATTGTCTTTTGAACATGATTTTTTGTAATTGTTCGAAAGGCTGTGGCGCATTGTGCGGCTGTTCGAAAGTTGGGACTGCAATGTTCAGCAGTTTGTGGCAACTGTTATGGGACATCTTGCCCGAATGTTGCCCCAATCGAAGACCATAATCTCGAAAAAAGAATTGACATCGACGATCCAGAAACAACCTCTATTGATGATTCCGAATCCTGGTATTCTCCACCAGTCCAGTGGTAAAATGAAGAATAAATCGAGGATGGATAAGAAGAAAATGTCAAAAAATTAGTCAAAACTGAGTTACATTAGCAAACATGTAGTTATTATTAATATCAAGTTAATAAATCAATAATCAAAATAAATAAATAATAAATTTTGTTCACTGAAATATACCATTTTTCATACCCCAATTCCTATAAAAAATGTAAAAATTAGAAGATAACGCACAGAAAACTGAATTTTGATCATTACGTGCACTAAAATATCCATACAAAATTTTTACCGGAGTTTCAATGCCCGATTACGTAAAAACTATTAGTGTTATCAATAAACTTTATATCACCTTTTTTGCAGAAAATGTTCCGTTCTTTCTTTTTTTATAAGTACACTTCATAGCCGTAGGATCGATGGGAACGAAGATATTGGCAAATAACCGAAAAAAGGTACTTTTTTGGACCATTTTTCCGCTGTCAAAAGTTATGCATACACCGGAATCTTTGGGACTTTTTACAGATTGTTTGGGGAGCTGAAAGGTACGTGTACACCAATTTATATCTCACTATACATTTTTCCGAAGTGGAATGCTAAACTTCCTGGACTATAGGCAAATTGTATTGAGTGAAGCGGTTTCCTGTATGATGATTTCACTTCTGTGTTGATCTAATATTTTCTCCATTGTTTTTAGGAGAAAAAAAGGTTAAGCTCATGGGTCGATAAGACTTAGACGGGTCTGGTGGACGTCTGCCTATTTTTGGGATAAACGCCACCTTAACTTCCATCCAAGCTTGGGGAATATACTCAAGAGTTATAGCTTGCTATGAATATGCTTCTCAGGCGTGGAATAAGTTCCTCATTCCATGCTGCAGCAGGGAATTAAAAATACCGTCCCTACCCGGTGATTTAAAGGGTTTGAAGGCCGATACCGCCCATCTAATTCTGCTAGAGGTGAATATTTTTCCAGCTAGCCTTTTTCCTTCCCTGGTAGGACGGTGTGCATCTTCCTCCAGGTAGGCCTGGGGAAGTTCACCTTCGATTACATAGGAGCCAGAGAAGTGAGTACCTAAAAGTACTTTTATGTTTTCCTGCTGACTCTGCATGTTGACCATCGGGCTTTTTGAGTAGCCCTATTCCATTTGGGTAGTTACTTAAGTGTTAGTTGAATAAATGTTCAAAATGGCGACCACCAGCTTCCATAGAGTAGTAAAGATTTTACTCAAAACGTTAGCTAAAATGAGACGGTACTTATTTTTTTTTAATTTCGCAGTTTTACAATTTTTCAATAATTATAAACTAAAAAGTAAAAAAGTTAAAAAAAAACAAAATTGTATTGTAATTGTAAAGTTGAAACTTTTCAATGGCATTATTATATTTTGTCAGAACATAGTTCTAATCGCTTGATTCAGAAAGCGGTGTTTTTGTCTATATGGTTCATGTGACTCGTATAAATAATTTAAAGCCTTATAACTCTAGGAAAATAAAGGTAAAAATGTACAAATTTTCAATAAATAAATAAATTGTACCTAATTGTTTTGATATAAAAAAAATCTGGTTTTGAATAGGAGCAAAAATGTTGGGGAGACCGTCACCTCGTTTACCTGCTCCGACCCTGCTATTTGTCGCGCTCCGCGCATCTCATGCACGCGTTGTTGTTTTGCTCGTGAGCGTGTAGGAAAGCACAACATGTTGTTTTTCTTTGTATCGGAGTGTTTCAATTTCGAATTTTCCTGTTCTTATTTGGACATAAACTTTTTTATTTCATACTCACTACATACCAAATACTAGTAGAAAACAAAAAAATAATGTGATTAGCTAATTTACTTATACTTTGATGAATTTGATTCTTTGGAAAATATAATTATTTTGAAATTATTTGAATCAGTCACTTTGACACACACTGTATACCCGTTACACCTTTTTTAGTACAAAAGTCGTATCACCAACATAATTAACGATATACATTTTGACATGTATTTAATAGCTGTATCATATTCCTATATAAGTGAGGTAATCGACAACATAAATATATAAAAAGAAAGTAATAAAAAATTCAGTATATTGCTTGGATTAACACAACGCTAATTAATGTGTTTATTTAGCAAAAAACAAAAACAATCAACATTTTCACAATAAATATTAAAACTGCAACAGCTGTTCTAATTATAGCCGGTGTTTGTTATTATTATTAACGCTTTCTTTCAGAGATTGGCTTTTCGAGTAAAAAATGTCTTCGACCTGGGCAAGGAGAGCGGAGAGAAAATTTTGATAGTAAAACGTGTTTATCATGTAATTACTATTAGTGATTGTTTCGAAAGCAAGCATAGATGTCTGCTGTTAGTTAATAACAAAATAAGTGTTTATGTTTGCTTGCATCATCTACAGATAAAAATATATCGGCCAAATTCTTGAAACTTTTGGAGTTAAAAATGTACAGCAAATTTTTCTGTACTTACTAATTACTCATGGACGCAGGGATATTAACTACGGAACAAAAACAATTGTTTATAACGACAATAGCCGTTTATCCTGAAATATTGATATTTGACGTCGATATACGTAAAATCCAATACATGCTCCGAGAAATTTCTCAGTAATGATATGATTACAATTGCAGTTACAAAGGTTATATGATTGTCGTGACAAATGTCGTAGGTTTTGTTATATTCTTTTTAGCCCAACCAAATTGGCAGCTGGATCCCAATTAAACACCTGAAAAATCTTGTATTTGTACAGATGAAATTACACGCAGTAAAATCTTGTGTTTGTCTGTCAAAAATCTTCGAAAACCTGACTGGTAGCAAAAATATCTGTGTTCAAATATCATCGTATGTAAGTAATTAATCTTTGTCAGTTACAACTACAGAGATGGCAATTAAGAACTCTTTAATGCAAAAAGATAACAAACTGCTAAATCTGAAGTCAGCCGGGGTGGATGTCAAATATTGTTTGCATAACTTAGCTAAATAGTACTCAGATAATAACAATCATTATAATAACATTTTAAAACGAAAAGAAAACTCCATTAATTAAAAAAATAAAATAGTTAAGAAATTAAATAGAGTTAATTTTAATTGTGATGTAATAATGAAATAAAGTCATATAATAGTATTTTCAAATAAATTAGCTAATCAATGAGGTACCACAGTAATTGTTGTAATCGCGTTTTCCCCGAAGATATAAAGTCGTTTACTTTGGAAAAATAATTTTAAGGTTTGCATTAGCATGTATTTAAATGAATTTAAAAAAAAAATAATTTGATTAAACAAGTTTTTATTAATTAAGAAAGAAACTGCAATGGTAATGCTTTACTATTTAAGTAACTTTATCCCATATTTCATACACGGCTAAATTACCCGTTTCCCCTCTCCCTATTTCTGAGAGCGTCCCGTGATTAGTTTCCATGATGCAACAAATGACCAGTTGATCGTTCAGTGAGCTATTGATCACCAAAGAGATCACGTTTCTACAGTATCGAAACGCTCAAAGGTGGAACACAAAGGTCCAGGTGAACGCCACGCAAAGCTACTGATCATCAGATGATCACGTTACCAAAGTGCTCAAACGCTCACGGATCGACAGCAAATGACCACTTGAATGCCGCGCCAGGCTACTGATCACAAAAGGTATCACGTTACTAAAGCGCTCCAATGTTAAAATATCAAACTCTGTGGAAAACACTTATTTACTAGTTGGCACCAATATACGAGCCCGTGGTTCGCATTCGTGTGCATGTCAAAGTGTTAATGTTAAAGTTTTAACATTATTCAGATCCTTTCGCTACAAGAGACGGTGACCATTTGGTCTTCCGTCCGACTAACTAACCTTTATACTGGATATACTTCAGCGCGCCGTTTCTTAAAAATCAAGCTCCGTCCTTCATATAAATATAAAACTTAACTCGCCCATCTTCACCTACGATCTACCAAGGACAAAGTCCTCTCCGCAGACAACACAGCCCTGACAGCCAGATCCTGGAACGCAAGGATAGCCACCAGAAACCTCCAGGAGGCGGCCTCTCTCCTAGAGGACTGGTGCAACAGATGGAAGGTAGCCGTCAACGCCGAGAAGAGCAAGGCGGTCCTCTTCAAGAAGGTAAGAAAACAAAACCCCACAGGTCACGTTTCCATGTTTGGTCAAGACATCCAATGGCACGATACCGCCAACTACCTTGGCGTGGTCATGGACAAAGGCCTATCATGGAGACTGAACACAGAATCCATCGTCAAGAAGGCCAGGAGGACAAGTGCTCTAATCTACGATGACGGGTAGATAGAGCAGACTCAACCTGAGGAACAAGTTCACGCTTATCAGGTCACTCATCCGGCCCCAACTGACGTACGCTTCGGTAGCATGGGGCTACCAAGCGAAAAGCTACCTCCATCAGATCCAGAGAGTGGAGAACGTCGCCCTCCGGACAGCAGTCAACGCACCCTGGTTCGTACGCAACGAGGACATCTTCAGGGACTTGGAGTACACCCTAGTCACCGAAATCATTAAGGAGAGAGTCAAGAAGATATACGCCCTTGCCGAGCAGCATGGCAACCCGCTGGTCAGGGAGGCCACTGACTATAACCCAGCAGACGCTCCGACGCACAAGCGTCCGAAGATGCAGATCCTGGATAACGGGTGAGTATAAACATACCACCGTCCGATGAAGACACCCCACGGAAGAGACATGACGATTACCCAACCACCCACCCAAGACCCTGCGGGTACCGGACAAACTACCGTCCAGTATCTAGTCACCCTGGCTCCGGGCAGACCGAAAATGCTACCAAAGCAGTTGGGTCTGCCCTTCCTCGAGCTACACAGATCATCCTTACCCTACCGACGATCCGGATGACAGGATGTCAATTGGCATTCTGTGTACCGACAAAAACCCAAAACACCCAACTGACCGATGACTACCCCCCGGGGGGGACAAGCTGGCGAAGAAAAGAAAACAAAGACAGAAGAGGCCTTAGCCAGCAAAGTCCAACGAGCCAGGACCCAGGGAAGTGGGCCGAAATCATCTGCACTGCTCACATTTGTGAGTGGGGCCGATGTAAAGTAAGCTCGCTCGCCCTGCACGAGGCTGGTCTCCGGTCTACTGCGATGTATTAGGGGGCAATAGTCCTGCCCGGTCCCAGTCATCCGAGACCGACATCTTTAGCCAAGAATATTGGCGTGGCGTCGCGATCATTCTAGACACATTTTGGATTCCAGAAACCCTAGAGGATTCGATTTTCAAAAAATTCGAGACAACTTAATTTTCAATATATAAACAGGCACTCTGCACTGCCAGGACAGTTCATCTCAGCCGACGGTAACTTCTAAAACTCCAAACGCGACAAAAATCAAAGGCAAATTTTTACTACAGTGCTTAATCAGTCATCATCGTTAATTGTACTAATTAATAAATTCATAATTAAGTTCTATTCGACAAAAATAAATATTGTGGAACGTGAAAAACGTAATATAAACTTTGTTTTATTTTCTCTCGTTGAAAAGTGACTTTTATTTCGAACCTAACATTACAAAACAGGATGTTCAATTGTCACGGGACAAAAAGTGGGTAACAGTGCAGTGTCTTGTGCACGAATCGATTACAGACAGATGGAAATTGGTTCCTGTTCGTGCACTGGTTCCCTCCTGAGTCGTCGATCCGTTTGTGCACCATTTCAAACCTCCGGGACTCAGAAGGACACCCATGCATAAAAATATATAAGATGTAACACAGTTGCTCTATAAAGATTACTATGGGCATCAGAGCACCCTGTATAATAAGAAAATATGAAATGTTAAGTACGAAGAAATAAACAAACAATTTTGAGATAATGGATTCTTGTCTAATTATTAATAACATGTAATAACAATAAAGCAAAGCAAAAAAATTTGCTGAGACTATTAAAATGTGGGTAAAGTTTAGCCTAAGGCTGCTCACTCGTATATTTAACACAAAAAACTTAATTATACTTAACCTAATGTCCTAATATACTTTTTAATTTCTTCATAGATGCAATTTTGTTTAGACAAATATACAGATAAAAAAGTCCTTCCCTGATGTTAAGTTATCCTTTATGAAGAAAACGATCCAAAATATGGATAACATCCACCAGTCTACTTTTTACCATGAAATAGAGAAATTGACTGGAGCTTGTGTTATTTTAGCGTCTTATAAAATCACATCTGTAATAATTTTTATGTTTCTCTTGACGTACCTAGTATTGTTTGCATAATTATAAGTGTCATTATCAATGATATTCTGTACATCATATTCCTTAGTCATGAAGCAACATGTTTCATAACGATTGCAAATCGAAGGTTTTTCCAGCCTCTTTTGGAGTTCCACAAGGCTCTAATCTTGAACCTCCACTGTTTCTGCTTTTTATCAATGACTTCCAACAAAACCTGTTCTTCGAATTCACTGAAGTAAGTTGGAGAAAAATTGATGAGTCAGTGAGACCTTTCACGTTCATATATTTGTGCTATATGTATAGATTTATGCTGTCAAATTAATGTTGACAAGATGTTGTTCGCTGGTAGTCTAATATTAATTTTGAGAAAGCTTACAAGCGGAGATTAATAAATTAAAAGAATGGTGCATATGTTGAGCTGACTAAGAAACTGATAGGAATAAGCCGTGTTCAGACCGTACCCATAACAGACAGCCACGGCAGTTGGTGTGATGCTGTCAGATGTGCCAAATAACAAAAAAACAGAGGCTAGCGAAGGCAATGATCACATGAGGGATTGAATGAAACACTTCTATCCTGTGGTATATACGATATTTTTTACACTTCCGATTGAATTTTAAGTAGTCGAAATTTAAAAAATGCTGTCAACGTGATAGTCTAGTTTTTTAAAACATCAACTTTAAAATTGTAGTTTCTGATGGTGTCAAAACATACTTGGTAATTTAGCGTTTTATAAATACCGGTAGTCATACACTCAAAGAAAATGATAGGTAAATTCAACCAAAAAGAGCATATGAATTCGCGCCTATCTAGTTTCATAGTTAAATCAATCAGAAAGGAATAGTCATACAACTTTATTTGTTTTCGTAAACAAATAGTAGTTTAATAATCATATCTTCTTGTAACAAATTAAATAGTACAATGACATTTTTTTATGTTCACTAACCATTTTCAATTTGGTCTACAATTAAATAGTACAACGACTGTTTTTTGTTCACCAACTAATTTTTAGGTTGATCTACACTTTATTGTATGATGCAGTTTTTTTTGGTTAGCCAAAATCTCAGTATTGAGACATCAGACCACCCAAACCAAAGATTAGAGGTCGTTTATAAGATCCATCCAAATATATCGATGATCCCTGAGAGAATTTGAACATTGCAATCATGTTATTAATTTTCTATAAATTCATGAGTATAAGATAACGCATGATTGATTATTTTCAGTGATTTGTATGTGGCGTCATCTGGGAATAATTTCTGTAATAGACTACGTGGTAAGCAAGCAAATTTTATGGTAATTCTTTTAGAACTTCTAGAAGACGACAATAATATTGGTTTGTCTACCAAGTACAATAATACAGCGAACTAATACTGGGTTAGAATTACAATTCGATAATAGTTAAAAATAAAATATACTATTATCTAGTTTAATTTGACAGAATTCAACAAAATAATAGTCAGACGAAAAAAATAATAGTCATATTCATCTATTTTTCAAGTTAATGTTTGTTTTGTTGTACGACAACTTTTTATTAATTAAAATAACAATCACCTCTTGTTTAAAAATACCATCAATATAATTTAGTTTAACAAAATTAACGATATTGTTAGTTAACCATTTTTTTTTGTTGAATTTACCCATACTATTTCTTTGAGTGTATCATACTGAAAAATGGGGCGAAAGTTACTATGGTGAAACTTGATTATTTTTCATTTAATGACATTAATTTGTCAATATTTAATCTTTCTAGCAATAAAAGTAACACTTTGGTCCCCCAAAAAATATATAAAAACAAGCTGTTAAATATCCTCTTCAAACACATATTCTGGAACGTTGTTTGTATTATAAATTTTATATTTCTTTGATCATATCTATTATTATTAGTCTTTTATTTGAAGTGTTCGCTATAAGCTACTTAATATTCATAAGTTCAGAATTCCAGTTAAGTATGCCAATGGGTTTGTTATCATTTAAAGCATCTACTTTATCAGTTATGTTTTTTATAGTCACGTTATTGTCATATATATAACTGTTTACTATCAAATTGACCTCCATTTTGAATAATTTATATCAAATCTACTATACAGGGAGCTCCTCACCACATATTTAAAATTGTAATGTAACTCTAACCGTTGCATACATTCTCTTCTGTTATTGTTTGTGCTAAAAAAAATAGGAAATCAAAGTTCCCGTTGCAAAAATAGAAAACTTAAAACCATGAAATATTTTTTTACTAAGTATGATCTTACATAACGGATTTACATTACCACCTAATAATGTATAACATACATTAAACATTTAAAGTATTTGTTATCAATTTATAATTGATTGATAGTGTATTACTAATAATGATTTTACTTTGTCCCTTATACAATATTACAAATTCTTGATAGCGATCAACAAATTAAGGCGGCAAGTAAGCTGTGACCGATACTCACAATGATAATGCCAATCGTTTATTTTCTAGATGTAAAAGATCAAAAGTTATGCCCAGAAGACAGGTTTTCTCCTTACGTGTGTTCACTATATAGACCTGGAGCATTTAAACTTTTACGCATGAATAATTACCGGCAATGCTATTTGTTTTTATGTTAAGGTAAGGATGTTTATTAAATCGATAGTCATACAGCAGAGTGGGTACATAAGGTGAGAAAAACATGTCCAATAGGTAAAAAAATAAATAATGGTATCGAAATTAAAATATCAATTATTTTAATTAAATAATGAAGGGAAAAAAATCCGTCTCGAAGGACCAAAATTATGTTACAGTTCGGTATGCAAATTAGCAACTTCGATGCAATTTTTGCCCTATTTTAGAGCTAGTGTGGACTGTAATGAGATATGATAAACCTATGATAAAATGCAGAAATAAACCGGTATTCGGGATTACAATAGCTTACTTTGTGGTCCGGAAGCGGGTAATTATTGTTCCAAAGAGCTCTTGAAGTGTCCGGAATTTTGACCACCAACTTCATTCTATCGATTTAAATTATAAGAGTTTCACGTGTTGCTGGAGCTATGATTACCATAAATGTGTCTCTCTTTCCTGTCCATTTTAACCTAACTTATTTCTTCTTGTAGAGGGCAGCGTTAGACATCTTTTTGTTAGTTACCAATAATTGGAAATGTCATAGGGCTTCATAAGTGCCATATATATGCCATAGTTGCGCGAGTGTGTTATTTTGGCCTAGCTGGTAGCCACTGTCTTATGACAAAGTTGTCGGTTTTTATGTACTTATGTAGCGAAACAACATAGGACCTATAAGGATAGCAGGACATAACCTAAAAATCTTCCCTAGGCCCTATTTGCGAGAAATATCATGTTCCGGGTCCTTAACAATCTGTACACTGCTCACTGACTAAAAGTTGCAATATTACTTTGGCCTTCAGGATTTCCAGATTTGTCACTCATCGAACATCTGCGATGAGTAGAAAGATTCAGTAAAATGGACAACTAAATAATATTGTTATTCTCCAATAGAGTCACGATATTGATTTACAATGAGTTGGCCAATGATAGCTATTAATTTTTATGTAAGACCCAATTTTAAAAATAAGGGAAAAAAATGTAAACACGCACAGTGTTTACTAATATTACATTACACGCATGTTGTCAAAATATATTTAGCAATATCTAAACTGAAAGTCTAATTTCATGGATATTATAATTATATATAAATTTCTAATAATAATACTATGAACATAACAGTAAAGTTTACATAAAAAATATATAATTAAAAAAAAAACAATCAGAATATTATTTGAATATTAAGTTAAGGTGAAACGTTTAATAGTCATATGGAGCGTTAGCAGTGTGGAACAGTTATCTATCTAGCCTTTAATTATAATGCCATTGAAACTTTTCTTTACATTCTTACTTAATTTATAACATTTTATAGTATTCTTGGGTTTTTTATATTTTCGATTACTCAACTAAAATAATTTAGTATTTTGCGTGTCGGTTAAACTCCCGTCGATACTACAGTGTAAATTAATTAAAAGAATATTGTTTTATATTTGTTAATCTCGTTTTCCCCTGTATTTAACAATTGTGTTCAATAGAGGGGAGATCGAAGGGGATTGCCACCCCTCCATGCACGGCGCAGTTTGAGAATTTTGGAATAGTGACAATTATTTCATATCTGTGTTTTATATACCAAATATTAGTTTAACTTCGTTTTTATGCATATGCCAAAAATGTTAGGTTTTAAGTTCCACTGTTCTGTGTTGTGTGTTTATTTGTTTCGATTTCTCGTCTCGAAAAAAAGTAGAAAAGAAATGTCTTATTAGTTAATTGATCCCATTTGAGATATTTTTATGGTTTAATGGATGATAACGATTCATAAAATCGACTTCTGGCGGGGCACCTCCTGTCAGGAGTGTCACGAACACTGTTTAAAAATCAGTGAAATCATGTCATCGTTACAAGGCTCATTTTTTTTTGTGTGTACACATTTTATGTTTAGAATGAATAAACTATGATCGCCAGAAAGTGTGGGCCGTCAGGAGGCGCAGCCAGAAAGGTAATAATGATACAATACATCTGAGGCACGGTACGGACTCAAGTTAGCCGAAAGTGTTAAATTCCTGTATATTTAAGAACCTATGGTACTTTTGCTGACACTAAGAACTTTACGGGGAGGCTATTCTATCGTTGAAGGAGCTTATATTTACGTTTTAAAAAGGAACCAGAACTTGTAACGATGAGTTTAGAGTTCTATGATGAAATATGCGAAAAAAAAATCCAATTTTCTTCAAAAATCCTAAACATTTTCTTTCTGGCTAGCCTTACTGACGGGAGTTTCTGTCTGGGAATTTTTTTCTGTGTTCAAAACATTTAAATAAACATGCTCAACCTTAAAAAAGTTTGTAACGATGATGTTATATAACTCCGTTTTTTTACCTCTTTGACCTTTCTGGTTGCGCCCCTGATGGCCCACACTTTCTGGCGATCTTATTTTATTCATTCTAAACATAAAATGTGTACACACAAAAAAATTGGCTTAACGTAACGATGATATAATTTCACTGATTTTTATATCTTGAACCATGTGCAACTCGACGGGCTGACATATGCCAGAAGTCTATTTTGTCGTTGTTTAAGTTAGATAGAATTAATCAGCGCATAGAAAATGCTTGTAATGATGAGTGTCCGAAAAAGCCGCTTAGCTCCCGCACCATATTAGTACAGTAAACGAAGGAAATGGCAGGGAAAATTTTGGATAGTTTGAGATATTTGGACCCTTTGTGTAAAAACATACGCTGATCACGAAAAAAATACTAAAAAAATTCCAAACATGTCGCAACATATTCTTATATATATTTTTTAGCAAAAAAATGCAAATATATCATATTTTTTTAAAAAAATAGAAGAATAACTAGTGTTTAAAATCGCATTTTCCATATAACCATGGTATTAGATTTGCAATTTTCCCTTTAGTTTTCCGGAAAAACAGAAGAACTAACATATAAAACTAAAGATAACATTGCAAATCTAATAGCATAGCCATATGGGAAATGCAATTCTAAACACTTTTTGTTCTCATAAATTTTTTGAAAAAAACGCATAGATAGCGAGATAATTGAGGAAAACTATATAATTATATATGTTAGTTTTTCCGTTTTTCCCAAAAACTAAAGGGAAAGTCGCAAATCTAATCCCATGGTCATATGGAAAATGCGATTTTAAACACTTTATTCTTGTACGAGTTCTTGTATTTAAAAAAAAAATGCTTATTTTATGATATATTTGCATTTTTTGCTTAAAAAATATATATAAGAACGTGTTGCGACATGTTTGGAATTTTTTTAGTATTTCTTTCGTGATCAGCGCATGTTTTTACATAAAGGGTTCAAATATCCCAAACTATCCAAAATTTTCTCATTTGCCCGCCATTTTCAACTTCGTTTACTGTACTTCTATACGTTGCATTCTTCCATTTTTTTTTCACATATTTTCAGTCCATTTTCAACTCATCACGTGGTCTACTTCCACAGTGTCGAGCGTTCTTTCACAGATTAATTAAAAACCGTTTCATTGCCCTTCATTTTCATTTTATTACGATCATCTTTTTAACAATTATTTATTTTTGTACATTTTACTTTTCCTGTTAAACAAGAAAAACTATTTATTTTAACAGACAGATTTAATAAAACTTTTCATTAAACTTTATTGACGAAGAAACAGTTAGTCTACCTCTGATAGTCCACGTTGACTACGTAGTTTATTCTAGCCTATCATCAATCAGCTGGAGCAAATTTCAACCAATTATATTCAGTGGGATTGGCCTACATTCTTGTTAGGAAATATGTATGACCATTTTTTGTGATGATAATAAAAGAAGCCGAACACCTTTAAGGCCTTTTTTATAAATAAACTATGATATGCGGTCGGTACCCTTTACGGTTTTTGTGAGCTTTTTTATATCGCTGAAATATATACGGAACCTACTTTGCCTATCGCTTCTAACTACGAGCGCGTTGTTGTGAAATAATACCCGTCTTTCTTTTTCTATTTATTTCTGTTTTCTTCCTTGCATTCGTTGAATTCAGGATGCATTCATAAAACTACATTTGCCGAATCTGTATGCACTTGCTGCGTTTAAATATAAAAATTTCTCTTTCTCGACTTGATAAATGAACGTTCTCATGTAAGAATTTTTCTCATAGAAGTAAAACGAGTTACTTTTTCTATGCAAATATCTGTGATCGCGGAAAAGTTTCACTTTACAAATTTCATCGCAATCGTAACGTTTTATGTAATTTCTATTTAAGAACCTCCGCGTGTCTTACAATTTGGGAAAGTACTCTTAAGACAATTACGTCGAACATGCACTGTTTGTATTTAAATTAATGATTGTATAGCATGATAAGAAAAAATTGTTCCACTATTTTGATATCGTAGGAGATGAATAACTTTCTCTAACTTTAGATGTCGATTTCTATCGATGTACCTGGTGAATAATAAATATAATATCGGAATATTTAGCGTAGGCGCGCTATAGAAAAAAGTATGTGTGCTGTTAATAGGCCAGTCATTTAAAACATCGTAGGCCGTAAAAAATTGCACTGTTCTGATTTTTTGGGATATTGTTAGGATAGATACCAGTAGTGTAAAACCAAGTTTGCAGCTTCGAAAGACCTGTGCTAACTGCGTGGTGCTCGAAATACTTTGAAATTTTCGGACTTTTTTCATTTTCGGGCTGATAACTTCGAAAAGGTGTATCCTACGGAAAAAGTCATAGTGTACACTTTTAAAGTAGACAAAATCTGCTACAATTAAAAATGCAACCGCAGCGCTGTAGGTCCAATAGGTCCCGAGATTACCTTAAAAAATTGGCCATTTTTTTGAAAAATTAAGGAAATCAGAGTTTTTAAGAAATGGAGCTGCCAATGTAAATTGTTATTAATATTGCACAGTTACCTATAGAATGTTATAAAAATGACATTATATTTATAAATTTGATTGATTTATTGTATCACAGCTACATATTTATAAGAGTCGTAGTTGTGAAATAACCTAGGCCTCATCTTTTGGGTAGGTACCTACCACCTACGGCTGAAAACCAGTTTTTAAAAAGAGAAAAAATTTGTTTTATAAACGTAAATGGTATATTGGTATTGAGTATAAAATAAACGGTACTTGTGCTTTATACTTTTTTAACATAATGGGTTTATACTCACTACCATTTACGTTAAATAAAACACATGTCCTGTATACAAAGCTAATAGATGTTTAAGGCTTGGCCCTGAGTTGGCCTTTTTTCACTTCGACCTAAAAGGTCTTTTGTGAAAGTTTAAAGCTTGAAATGGTTCGTAAATATAAGAAAAAAGAAACGCGTTTTTCATTAAGCAATGTTTTACATTTTCTCTTTAACTCGTACCTCATTATTAAATGTTAGATTATTTTTTACGTTCTAAAGTAATTTTTTGTTTAATTTAAATCACTTTTTCACAAATTTTTTCGGAATTTTATCATAAAAGAATTATTCAGGAGACTGAAAAAAACATGCTAATATAAAGTCGCTAATATCTCAAAAACTATTATAGTTATAAAAACCAAATTTTTACAGCTGATAGATAAAGGACACCTATGTATCATACTACCCAAGGAACAATTTTAGTTTCTTAAATGTATACAAGGGTGCTGTAAAACTATTTATAAAATGCCTTGAAAAATCTATTTTGCTGTAACAATATCCTTAATACCATCATAAAGCGACTTGTAGACTAAAAGGGCCCACCCTTATGAAGGTTGTTAAGGCCTTTTTAAATTCCATCATAAAACTCTTTAGTGAGGCATAGTGCTGCTCTTGAAAACCTTGTTCGGGCCATTTTAAAACCTTTCTTAAAACCTATTTTAAAGCTATCAGAAGCTTTTCTATTAGCTTCCTGCATTTCTAGAAAACACCTAGAAGGCTACCTTAAAACCGGTTTTTAAAACCATATTAGAACTGAGAAGCTATAAGAATGTCCACGAAGGAATCCAAATAATTTTATTATTGCATTTATTTTTTCTAAACTGATTTAAGCAAACACACCATCAGACTTACTGAAGATAAAATGAAATTTGAAATGTATAAAGCGTAGAGCACTATAACCTCTCTAAGGCCGATTTAATAGCTAATAAAAAGCAATCAGGTGTGACAAAAAAATTAAAACCAACGGCAGTTTATCGTTAAAACTACATAAGAAAGGCCCAAAAAACAAGAGCCCCTCAGACATAATAATGATTTTAATATCCATACAAAATTTGCATAGACACACGTAATCAGCAAATTTAAAAAGTGGGCTGCTTCTCGGTTCCCACGGTAATTTTCAGTCGTTTCTTGTAATTCTACCTTAATTTGCTAACGAAAAAGTGATAATTATTGATAATTGTGAGATTGACCTTGAATATTTTTATATAACAAGAAAAACATGGCCGGCCAACTAAAAACCGAATTGTCATTTTACAGTCCTCTCCAGTGTTGCCAGGTCTAGTGAAATTTCACTACACCTGGTGATTTTTTTTAAATCTAGTGATTTAATGAAAACTTTTATGAAAATGCCCATTTTTAATGATTTTTGAATCATCCAATTTATTGCCTTCTACTGGTAGGTAGACAAACATTAAATTCGAGTTGCGATCCATTTAATACAGAACTGTTCAACGTTAATCGCTACCACGGTCAGTAAACTCTACGGTTACCTCGATCAGCAGCTCTTAGACGAGAGAGACGCGCGGAGCGGGGAATCGAATGAAAGAGACAGACATATCTGATTTCCGGACAAAAGACACAGACAAAGATGCCTGTAGTGTCTACAGCTGACGTAGGCTGTAGACCCTAACAAAATATCTTTCATTCGATTCCCCGCTCCGCGAGTCTCTCTCGTCTAAAAGCTGCTAATTGAGGTAACCGTTTAGTTTATTGACCATGAATCGCTACAATCGAATAGCCTGGCCTCTAGCGTCTCGTAGACAAACAGTACTTTCTAGTTACAAACCATTTAATACAATACAAAGTACGAAGTCTGGCAACGAAATAATCAGATAGAGGACGCTCAAAGCTATGCTGTGCTCAGAGAGGTCAAGAAAATTACGTGTCCTACAGACACTGCATCTTTTGAAAATTAAAGATGAGAGCTTTAATTTCAAATCTAGTGAAATTTTAGTAAGATTTAGTAACTTTTTAAAGCGTCGTCTGATAACTTTTAAAATTTTGATCTGGCAACACTGTCCTCTCATTAAACTATATATTCTAATAATGGTAATGACCTAGAACATTTACTCTAAATGAAGCCCTTTTAGTCTTTTTGTATACTATCACAAATGATCCCTTCCTTACAAAAATGCAAATGCACTTGGCGAAGATCACATGGACTTGATAAAAGCTGTAATAAAACGTTTGGGACATTGACATTTGATACAAAAAACTTAAAACTTAACCTCAAAATAATTTGTATGTGTGTGTGTGTTTTAACAGTCCTTTTAAAATGGTCACTCTTTTTTATTTTCTTCCACCTTTCCAAAAAAGACTTAATTACACATCAGTAAGTCGTGAAATGCTTTTAATTAACACACACACACACACACACATGCATCAACGACACTTCAGGCAGACATATTGTTTATTATTTTTATAATAAATGTTTTATTGAGGTTTTGGAAAGTATTTTATGGAATTAAAATTTGCCTTTTAGATTTACAGAGGCCTTTTTTTCTTCATAACGCTTTCATCAAAATATTTATCAAGGATGTTTTAAGAGTCTAGGTTTGTAATGGCCTTTAATAAATACTAATAGGCATTGAAAATGTCTAGTTTTAAAAAGGATTTAAAATGCATTTATTGCAAATATGTTAAAACCATAAAGAATAATTTAAAGCCTCTTTAAATCTAAATGGAATTTAAGACGTTCATAAAACTAACTAGCTTTATGGAGAGTTTTATGTAGGTTATGATAAATCCATTACAAATACATATTATCCTAGAAGCAAATTAGCTTTATAATTAGGTCTTACATAATGCTTTAAAACTTACTATTAAGAGCAAGTATACTTGAAGCCTAAAAGACCTTAATTACGACATCAATAAAGCACATGACTATTTCCTAACCCTGACAAACCTTTCTTAAAACCTCCTCAAGTCCAAATGACTTTTAAATTGTTCCTTGGGTAGCCCCGCTGATCCAAATTCTATCTACAAACGACATTACAGTACTGTATCTGAATAGCCCCGCGGTGTATCAATAATAGCCCCAAACGGGGGGCTCTTTTGATACAGAAATTTCATTTTTTTTGTTGGTCTAATCTTTATTTTAGTAAAATTTCTGCACTGTAATCTTAAAAAGAAAGTAATTTAGCACACAACAGTATTTTTTTTAAAAGGTCTAGGATAAAAAACAAAATTTTATTTGAAAAGTTTTGATTTTTGTATCATATTAGCCCCGGTTGACCCCATCGGATTTCTTTATCTCTTGAATATGAGGTCACTTCAAGGCTTGCATAAAGAGTTCAGAGGAAAGTCATTAACGCATTAAATAATAATTTGTAATTTAAGCTTCATTTTTCGCATGTTATCAGCAATTATATATTTATAAATAATAATATACGAAGAAATAATTATTGAGCAATAGCCATTATACAACTTATCAGAGTAATTATACCCAGCCTTCTTTTTTATCAACCATATCTTGCTATACGATTTACATACTGTGCTAATTTTACAATTAAAAACTTATTAATGTTAATTTGCCATGAAGTATGAAGTATGCAGGTAATATAACAAAATAGATATTAAACCTTTAATTTTAATGTGCAATACAATAATTAAACAAATTTAATAGCTTTAAGGGGAATTTCTATTCTTTTGCATTTATTTTCCAATGATTATTTATTTTTAGTGCCTATTGCAAAACCAGCATTGCAAAATATAATACAACATAAAGCAATTTTGTTGGTTCATATCTCGACAGCAGATAGGATCAAGGTTCTAGCTATGAAAAATGTATCTGCATAAAAAAAATCTTTAAGAAATAGATAACCGAATAGTAGTATTTTTAGGAGTGTCAACAGTAGCGTCGGTCCAAGGTTCTCAGATGGGCGAGGGGGTTGTAAAATATTGTTTGCGTATACATTGTTCAACACCCATTTAGTAAAATGAGCTATAGGACAGGGCTCATAGCGACCTGGAAAACCTGGAAAAGTCAGTAAATTTGGATTGAGTTTTGTATGTACTTCTTGTTTCGTGCCGATTATTTAGTGACGCCGCAGTGCACCTCCCCCCCCCCTCCCACTCGTTCATCAATTATTAAATCTGGAAAAACCTTCCAATAGACCTAAAAAGTCAGGGAATTTAAGTTTGAAATATTGCTATGAACCCTGTAGAATGATCTCTGTAGTGGGATCTCTAGCCGAAGAAGAATTATGAGCATAATTACAAATTTTCTGAATTTCAGATGTTTTCAGAGTGATATGTTAAAAAAACACGTAAAATTACTGATCAATTGTGAAGTGAACAGCCAACAAACAATTCTGTTGAAGTGTTGGTGACAATGTATTTAATTTGAACACATACACAGACTCAGATATACCCATAAGCTAAAGCCTTCTTAAAAGTGGGCATGGTTGCTACGGAAATTGACCGGGTTTGAACTAACCGAATACTTCCTACATTTTTTGAGCTCTATTTGGTGAATAGACGACTGACAGGCTGTTGTACCGTGGTTTTTGTTCGGGTGATTTTTCAACAGTATCAAGTATTCTCCAAGGTTCAGTACTTGGGCCCGTTGTTATTTAGCGACTTAATTAATGATATTCGCAAGCGTATGTTCTGAGCTCATTTGAGTACATTGAGTTGAATTCAATACTATCTTCTATAAATATTACTTAATTTAGTTTTTGGGTGTAATACTAAAGAATATTAATAGGCTATTAATACTTCCATAATATAAGAATATATATAATTATATCACCTCAATGACCCTCTTAAGTCTTGGAGATCTAGATTTGTCCGTGTCAAGGAGACGGTGACCTACAGATTATAGTGGAATCCGAACCATTACTTGGAGAAAATGTACTATGAAATTTTTCGCTGTGTTTGGCTCGAACCTTCTCTAACAGACACGCTCAGAGTCCAAGCTAGAAGCTCCAACCACTGAGCTACCGACTCCCTACTTCGACCCCTTATTTTATAATAATTTTTTCTTTTTGTGGCCACCTAAAAGTATGTCAGGTCGCCTTCTTTGCAATAGTATTTGCTACGTTCCAAATATTATTTTCCTCCGAATTTCTAAATAATTAATTATTATTTTTTAAGGTATCGATCCACCCTGTATATTTTTCACCAAAAGTATACCTGATTTTCTCGTTTACTAAAATTTTTTCCGTAAATTAGTTTTTTAAGCATAGCATCAATAGACTAACAGAACGACCTTAATTTTCGTAATCCGATTCGAAAAAAAAATGTCACAATACTTTCCGTTGGTAGACGAGGGACATAAAAACTAAAAAATATAGTTAGTTAATATAAAAAAGGCTAAACAAATGAGTTTTTTTCCTTTGTATTTTTTACACGTTCCTAAGTTAAAGGTGGATGGTGTCTGTCAACTTGGGACTTGGGACTTCAAAAAACCCAAATCGCTTAATAATATCTTATTACTATTTCTTTAAGTTAAGACATCCTTTTATGTGAAACACAATACCATGAAGAGATATTTTGATACAAGTTCAAAACCACCAGTAAAGCTGAACGTTTTAAACCCCCCCGACCACTTGGGATAAAAAGAATAATAACGTTTTTTAGAATCAATTACAAATGTACAGTTAGTATCATACATGTCTTTCAACTTATACGTTTAATAATGGTAATAATTTTCTTCACAGATGGTTGATTAAAAGCAGGGAAATCATTGGCGTAGATTTGCTTCTTTGGATCAGAATAAAATAAATTAATATATAAATATAAGAACTTGATACAAAAATCAGGCAATATTTAATAACTTCAAAATTAAGTGTGCAAAGTTTGTTAAGTAGTTATGATCATTCAATCAAGTGAAAATATGAGGGTTTATTAATTTTGAAAGTGTATTTTAAATAAATAACAAAAACATTTATTATTATTAAAATACAAAATTGTAGATAAAGTTTGAAGTAGAAGATTAAACATAAATGAAATTATACATTTATTTTCATTTCAGTCTTCATCTTCCTCATCTTCAAAGATGTGTCCTACTCTATAGAGAACAAAGAACCCTCCACTTTTATATAAATCGAGTCTGCTAAGTGCTCGTGTGATTTTACTAGTCGCGGTTTAATGCACTTGAAAGTGCACTCAGTATTTTTCAAATTACTTAAATAGGTAATTTTGAATTAAATGCAAAAATAAAACCAAGCAGTGTTTTCAAGAAAAATGTTCCTAGCACCTTCAGTGATTATTTTTTAGATATCTGGACTGAAAAGTATATACAGAATCGGAAAGTGTTGGTTTTGGTTATGGCAATAAGAGCAAGCGAGAGCGAAGCAAGCAATTATGTAAATAATTCTCTTGATGGGGCGTATCACTAGTTGCCTCTGCTGGAGTACTGGTAGATGCCTTTATTGTGGGCGGTCGGTTAAGTCGTTGAAACTATGCAATACCAAAACCAACACTTTCCGAATCTGTATATTAATGATTAAAAATAGGTTATTTTTTTGGAATACAAAAATTAGATTTAGCCAATCCAATCAAAACAAATACTCTTCTACCTAGTACTGACGAAGTATTGAATTATATGAGAGGATTCTTAGCTAGAAGAGTAGTTGTTTTGATTGGTTCTCAAATAATGAGTGTTTTAAAGTACTTACTTAACTGTCATATTAGCGTGCTCAGATTAGGGCAACAATATACAGAAAGTAGATAATTTCATAATAAATAAAAAAGTGTGTAAGTTGTGATTTGCTTAACACCTAAATAATATTCTCTAATCATGATGAAAGCGAAGAAATAAAAATAAGTTTATTGCATGTTGGGATTCATATGGAAAAACTGAAGAATCTAAAAAAAATTAGGGAATTTTAAAAATCCTAAAAAAATCATGGAAATACTGGAAATCTCAAGATTTTAAAAGTTTTACAAAATCAAGGAATTTCAGTCAAAAAAATGTTGAACATTTCTATTCATATAGGCTTAGAATGTCATGAAACGTCGCTCTGGAACCGTTTAAGATATTGACTTGAAATTTGATACACGCATGTATTTTAACGTGATCTATAACTGGATTATATTTTCATCTTATTCCGTTGGAAGGTTGGGGGGTAAATTGGGGTAAATGGTGGTAAATAGATAAATCAAGCGGGTAAGAGTAAAATTGGTATTTATTATAAACAAGAGAAGCTATATGGTCTCAAAAATTGTGATTTAATGTGTTATTTCACTATATATTGACCCCCTTTATTATACTCTTCGCAAAAACGAAGAGTATATTGTATTTGATCGGCACATTTCTAAAATCGTAAATATCGCTCGTAGAGAAAAAATTTTCATATCATTGTGTTAGTGAACGAATTCTGAACAACTTTCAAAATGTCCGTCTGTCCGTCCGTCTGTCCGTCCGTCACGTTTCTTGTAAGCACGATAACTTAAGAAAGAAAAGTCCAATTGTATTGAAATTTAGAAAATAAGTTAGTGTTAGCTAGAGGAAGAACCCTATTGTTTTTGAAGAAAATCGATCAGTAAATAAAAAAGTTATTAATTATTTAATTTAAAAAAAAAATTTTTTTGTTAATTTTTGTGGCTTGTACTAAAATGGAAATCGCGAGATATTATTTCCATAACAAATTTTTTTTTGTGTATGAAGTTTACTAATATTTCTTAGAAGTGAAATATGTATGAATGTCGACAGATATATATTACAGACAATCAATTTTCCGAGCAACAGGTGGTGGCGCAGCGGCTAAAGCTTTTCGTTGCAATCCAAGGGTCCCGTGTTCGAATCCCGCAGGTTGGATTTTTTTTCATTTTTTTTTCATACAATTTTTTTCACAACAAAGTTTATATCACAAAATTTAGGATGTCCAAAAACTAACATTATTTACAAGAAAACTGCGAAGAGTATCCTATAGAATGTGTAACAATTATATATAAAAAGCTCAGTAAATTGGCGAAGAGTACGTTTTTAGCTTGTTTCTGTTATTATTGAAAGTAGAAAAAAAAGTTTCGTTACCTATATTTTATTGAAACGTGGATCAAAAAAAATATCATGTGTAGGTCACGTGATAGGAAATAAATATATGTTTTTTTAAATGGAACACCTTATATATTATTACATTTCCGAGAAGCCCTGTTTCTCCTGATTTCAAATATATAACATTATATCTTAAATATTTTTTGACATATTTGACATTCAAAATGCAAATAAGCTGCTTTATTGCAAGATGATTGAGTCATGCGTGTCAAAGCACAAGTGAAACAAAAATAACAAGGTAGGCCACGAAAATAATTATTTTATTGCTTATTCAATTTTGACATTTCAAACCATCATTATTAACATTTATTTAATCAAAATGAGTTATAATGAGGCTGAAAAGGAAGAAATGAAAGGGTGTCAATATATATTGAATAACCCTGTACAAGAAACAAAAACCTCAAAATATTTTTTTTACTTCATCCACCCCCACCCTACTATCTATGTGGGATATCACTTTGAGGGTTTTTGGGGTAGACAATTTCAAATATTATATTATTAAAATTCCATAAACAATTATTTCCACATATAAAATTTTTTCGTTGTGAGAGACTTCGATGGGAAATCTGGATGTGGAAGTAGTGATTCCTTGGGCAGCGGTTTTTTTTTTTCGACTACGTAATGTCTGAACCCTGTGGGAGCAAGTTTATTACATACAAACCAAGACATTTCAGGAGGCCCAACGAGTAGAGGACAATTCTTTAAAATTTGAAGTGTACGCCGCTGGCAGTAGTCCATCGAGTGTGCACATTATGCACGACGCAATCCAAACGGCACTCCTTTGGCTTGGCCGTTTTACGTGTTTGTCTACGTTTACGTTTCACTACTGTTAAGGACTTAATACTGGCATTTGGATAGGTTGAGTAATAAGCCGTTTCGCCGGGAATTTGTCGTCCGCTCGAAAGAGCAAATTGTGCTGGTCATTAGTAAACACGTTTGTTGCACCTAGAAATGCATCCGTTTGCAGAGCCGGATTCTCTTGAGAATGAGAATTTGTGGCATATTATAACACGTTGCTTAAGAAAATGCTTGCTTGTTAGATAATGATGCAGATAACGATTTAGGATTGACAGTAGGTCATTCACAGACATCGCGCTCTGTTGGGCATGCGCCAAGTTTATTTGTGTTGAGTGTCAGCATGAATTCTTATTATTTTTTGTCTTTTTTTGCGTACCTTTTATCCTACGTTTACACCTTTAAGCTTGGTGCAAAATTTAAAAAAGCAATTGCCCAATTGCTGAATGAAATTTTCAGAATATCATGTACTTAAATACCAAAATGGGTTTTGCCCAAGTAAACCAACAGAAGTTAATAACACAAGCACACAAAAAAAGACAATTTTCTGAGGTTTTACATATATACTCCCATGTATTTTTGACCGTTGAATACGATCCTGATGTCAGTTTTACAAAATTAGGTCAAGATTTTTTGTTAACCACGAAAAAAAAACAGGCCAGAATAGGGTTTAAAATATAAATTAAAGATTTTAAATAAATAGACCGTGTATTCGATGTATTTTTGACCGCTGAACACGATCCCCTATCAGATCAGAATTTTTTTGTTAACCATGAAAAACAGGTTAAAACATGCCAACTCTATGTTTAAAATAAAAATGAAAAATTTTAAATAAGTAGACCATGTATTCCATGTATTTTTTGCCGCTGAACACGATATCGATATCAGTTTCAACCAATCAGGTCATGACTTCTTATTTATCCTGATTTATTCTTTTCTGTGGTCTTTTGTCTTCAAATAGTCTGCGTAACGGTTTTCTTTTTCGTTTTCATATCCCTTTTCAGTGTCCAACTGTAGTCTGCCATCATATTAACATCCCATCGACCTTGATATTTACTAGGGATTGCAATACCGGTTAACCGGTTATTAGGACAAAAAACACATGAAGATAATTACCGGTTATTTCGGTAAATTCTGAACTTACGATTGTCACGTATTCAACGTTTCTATTTATGTCAGTATTAAATACAGAGTGACTGTCCCAACACTAAATAAATAATATTATAAAAATTAAAACCCAAACACCAAGCCATAAGAAATACAAGTAAGAGAGACATTGACAATATCGTGCGATAGGAAATTGAATATTTCACTGCCGCAAATATCCGTGGAATACATTTAGAAGTATGTTATTACCAATTCCTATTAATTTATCGATCCATCAATATCGATTGAGGAAGGACATCTTCAGCTGGTGGTATTCTATGCACAAATATCAGACGACTAACAGATATAGCTTTGAAAAACTAACCCTTTTAAC
Organism: Rutpela maculata; assembly: GCA_936432065.2. Taxonomy (NCBI): domain Eukaryota; kingdom Metazoa; phylum Arthropoda; class Insecta; order Coleoptera; family Cerambycidae; genus Rutpela; species Rutpela maculata. The sequence goes on along the minus strand of OW386293.2, from coordinate 119,084,698 downwards.
AGGCCGTTTTTAAAAAATATTGTATTTTTAGATTAGGTATTCAGTAAATGCTCTATTTGAGTTTTTGTTTATAATTTTTGTTATTTAAGTTGATATTTTTGTCATTTACAGAATAATTATTTATTTAAATTTATTTCATTTATATTCTTTCCTTTTGATAACAAACGTTTGGTTTGTTCATTATATTAAATATACGTATATAATAGTATATTATTCAACGAGCATATAATGATGGCTATTATTCATGAGGGTGAAGTTTAAAACATGAGCCGTAGGTGAATGTCGTAAATCATCATTATGTGCGAGTAGAATACTATACTTTGTCCACGACTATTAGATATTTTTGTTAAATCGTTTACTGAAGAAATTAATTAATGAATTATTTATATTATTCTTTTTAAGTAATATGTAAAATTATTGTAAATAACATTGGCGTTTAAATTTAATTTGACAAGCCGTTCTATGACACATAACGGCCTACTCAATCAAATTTAAAAACGAAATTGTATGATAAAAGAAGGCCTGTTTCTAAAACGCTAAATAAAACTATCTATTCATAAATTTGATAATAACAGTAAAATTTTTCACACAATTGTAGCTATGACAGTTAACGAATATTTATATTTAAGGTTTCAGAAAGTAGCCATAAATTCTACTAAAAAGTTGCGAGATTGCACTCGAATTGAAAAAATACCTGCCCGTGACTTCTTATATATAAACAACTGACTGTCCTTATTATTCACTAGTGAATTCTGAAATCATTATTCACTGCAGGGAATAATGGATAGCATTACCCTTGAGGAAACATATACATAATGAGTACATTATTTAATAGTCGTGGACAAAAATTTTTTTTGTCAAATTTAGATAATTTTGTACATGGAAAAAGATAATTGCCATTTTCGCCACTCTAATCATTAGTTCTAAAAAAACCGCTGCCCAAGGAATCACTACTTCCACATCCAGATTCTCTATCCAAGTCACTCACAACGAAAAAACTTTGTATGTGAAAATAATTGTTTATGGAACTTTAATAATATAATATTTGATATCCTCTACCCCAAAAACCCATAAAACGATACCCCACATCGGTAGTGGGGTGGGGGGTGGTGATGGGGTGATAGTAGGGGGTGGATGAAGTAAAAAAATATTTTGAGGTTTCTGGTTCCTGTACATACACTAAATCACAATTTTTTTTCATCCCCTTTAATAAGGGGGTGGGGGTGGTAATGGGGGTGGCTAATGCCAAAAATTTTTTTGAGACCTTAGCTTCTCTTGTATATACTAAATACCAATTTTATGGACTCTTACCTGCTTGATTGACCTATTTACCCCAAATTTACCCCAATTTACCCCCCAACCCTTCGACGGAACAAGATGAAAATATAATCTAGTTCTAGATCTCGTTAAAGTACATATGTGTACCAAATTTCAAGTCAATATCTTAAACGGTTCCAGAGTAAACGTGCGCACAAAAAAAAGTTACAGACAGACAGACAGAAATTTTTTTTTCGCTCAAACTTAAAATCTCGACGTTTCATGACATTTTAAGCCTATTTGGACAATAAAAATTTTTAAAATTTTTTGTGTCGTTACTATACTTCCACTGGACGCGGAAGTAATTACCGGTAAATACCGGTTAACCGGTTATTTACATTTTTATTTACCGATTTACCGGTTATTAAAACTTCCGGTAAATTGCAATCCCTAATATCTACGCTCCATTTCATTTATGTCTTGATGAAAACGTTCACCATGCTCTTCACTATAATCACCTAAATTTTCTGGAAACTGGTCTATATGAGAATGTAGGAAATGTAGTTTCATATTCATTAAACAACCTAATTTTCTGAATTTTTTTTCTGGATATGGAAGTAGTGATTCCTTGGGCAGCGGTTTTTTACTTCCACAGTGGAAGTATAGTAACGACAAAACAATTTTTAAAAATTTTTATTGTTCAAATAGGCTTAGAATGTCATGAAACGTCGAGATTTCAAGTTTGAGCGAAAAAAAAAATTCTGTCTGTCTGTCGATCTGTAACTTTTTTTGTGCGCACGTTTACTCTGGAACCGTTTGAGATAAATTTGGTACACATATGTAATTTAACGAGATCTTGAACTAGATTATATTTTCATCTTGTTCCGTCGAAGGGTTGGGGGGTAAATTGGGGTAAATTTGGAGTAAATAGGTAAATCAAGCAGGTAAGAGTTCATAAAATTGATATTTAGTATGGACAAGAGAAGCTAAGGTCTCAAAAAAAATTTTGGCATTAGCCACCCCCACCCCATTATTAAAGGGGATTAAAAAAAAATATGATTTAGTGTGTGTACAAGAACCAGAAACCTCAAAATATTTTTTTACTTTATCCACCCCCACTCCCACACCCTGTCACCACCCCCACCCCACTACCGATGTGGGGTATCGTTTTATGGGTTTTTGGGGTAGAGGATTTCAAATATTATATTATTAAAGTTCCATAAACAATTATTTCCAGATACAAAATTTTTTCGTTGTGTGACTTGGATAGAAAATCCGGATGTGGAAGTAGTGATTCCTTGGGCAGCGGTTTTTACAATAAAAACTTTTCTCATAGTTGTAGTTTTTGAGTAATTTTATATTTTAATGTATATTTTTTCTGAACGTTTCGGCGCCATTTTGAAAATGCCATATTTCCAAAAACTGATCATCATTTTTCGAGTAATTTAAAAAAGGACGTCTAGTAATACTGATTTTAGGGGGTGAAAATTGCAATTTTCAGTTCGCAATATCTCGAAAAATATGCATTTTAGCAAAAAAGTGTATAATACCTTTCTTTCTTATAATTCGCTTCTCTACCAGATTATGTATATTTTTTGTTTTTTTTTTTACGACAACCCCTAAGAAGAGGTGGGAACTACCCCCAACCAAAAAGCGGGAGAAATGACAATATAGATTCTTATCTACATACTTTATGAAATATGTTGAAGAAAAAAATTCATTACATCGTTTTCGGGCTGGGATTTAAAAGCTTCACTTACTGTACTACATGTTTGTATGAGATTTCTTTTTGAAAAAAACCTCAACTTTAACGTAAAATGATTGTACGAGAGCCCACCAACAAAAATGGAACACATAAGCTGGAGAGTCAAAAATTGGTGCATATAATATCAAGTCATCCTCTGAACGTGTGTAGTCGGTCATAGCAATCCGGGTTGCAGCAGCGCAGGAGCAGCCATTTTTGGTATATGGCTCAAATAATTTTTGAATGTGACGCTTTCCCATGACGTCCAATCAAAAACAGTTTGAGACAAAAGTTTTTCAGTTTTATGGGCTCTACATAATGGCACTATGGGGTTTTACTTTTAATGGGGTTTAATGGGGTTTTTATGGAGTAACATGTTTTTTTATATAATGAACCTCTCTTTTTTATAGTGGATTTCGATTCTACGCCAAAAAATGTCAATCTTTTGCTCTTTGCAATTTTTTACTCCGAGGCCAATTTGCGCCAGAAACTTATTTTTTAACTTTCAATAATTTTTTACGGCGAAAATTGTAAAAGAGAAAATTTTTTTTCAAAACAAAAATCTGAAGAAACATGTATATTCTATATAAAAAAGCAACAACTTTTCTCTTTTACAATTTTCTCTAGATCGCATACTTTCGTCGTAAAAAAATATTGAAAATTGAAAAATTTCTCACGCAAATTGGCCTCGGAGTAAAAAATTGCAAAGAGCAAAAGATTGATATTTTTTTTTAAGTAAAACCCCATAGTGCCATTTTGTAGAGCCCATAAAAGTGAAAAACTTTTGTCTCAATTTTTTTTTGATAGGACGTCATGGGAAAACGTCACATTCAAAAATTAAATCACCCAAACCATATCACAAAAATGGCTCCTTCTGTGCCGCTACAACCCGGATTGCTATGACCGACTACACACGTTCAGAGAATGACTTGATAAGCATCCCCACCAATTTTTGACTCTCCAGCTTATATGTTCCATTTTTGTCGATGGGCTCTCGTGCTATATGTCCATACAAAGATTCAGCACATTTCATCTAGATAAACAAGTATTGTTATATTTTTATTGTATTGTGATGACAGGAATCGGACCTGTTTTGACTAAATATATTCTAGAGTTTTGAATGTATTTCTCTTGCACAAAATGACAATCGTTTCCTAGAATCTATACAATTGAACCGTGAACAGTTGATTAATATTTCATGCGCCAACACCAAGAGATAATGACAATAATAGCCGCGTTTATGTTCCAAATATGCCACACATTTGCTAGCTGCGAAGGCTTTTATCTATTGTTAGCATTTTTTTTATCCAACACTTTCACTTTGAGTGTTATTCGTGACCCTCAGTTTGATTAATTATCCGGACTTTTGACCCTATGTTAACTTAGGAATTCATCATTATATCTGAAAAAAAAAAAAATAAAAATTATTTTGATTTGCGTACGATTAGACTGGTTAATTTTCAGGCGTGCAGCAATTTAATTTTTCAACCTACATTTTTGTGATTTGGAACAACGGTAAGTTAACTGTGGGAACCGGGACATAATACTTATTAACATCAAATTATCGATGTTTTACGGTGAAATAGCTAGGTAGTTAATTATAAAAGTAAACCAGAAAAAAAATTGTTAGTTCCACATTTTGTTAAAACATGTTTCACTTCTCGATCTAAAAGTCATATTTTTCAATTGTCATTTCAGTTTGAAAAACATCATTTTACCGCATAGTGCGAGAAAAACTTAAATTAATAGCTATTTGTGTGTTAAGAGCGCAAAGTGAGCGACGCGAAGCGAAGCGCATCAAACACTTGTGAGCGGCAATGACACTTTGCACTCGAGTTACACACATAATTGAAGAGCTAAGTGGATAAAGGTGTTATGTGACATTTTTGAAAATTTTGAGATTTCTACACAGACAACTATTTTAACTTATAATCTATCATTTCAAGTTTTTGGGATAATAAACCTTTCCTAAATGCGTTTTAATGTTTGAAAAAGGTGTTATGTACATAGGGTTTTTATATAATTTAATGGATCATGATCATGATCACATACCTTTATCCATTACTATGCGATATTAAATTGTTTTAATCCAAAACACTTTGCTTTTAAAGTTATGTTATATTGACATTAATGTGACAAGTTGTGTTAAGTGTTTCTTACTATTATAGTGAAAATGGCCAGTCGTAGTAAAATGATATTACAAATGGCAATGAATAAACGATTTCATGAATCATGTAAGATGTTTATGAATTGGCTGATATTTGGAAATAGAGCTTATAGTATTTTAATCCATATATTCATTTCGTTCAATTTCGAAATGGTATGAGATGGTACAAGAGTCGAGATGGTACTTGAGCATCTAATTGCTGTAAACACATTTATACCTCACATCAAGTACACTACCGGTAAATATTGGGGTACCACAGGGGTCAATATTGGGACCAATATTCTTCTTAGTTTTTATTAATGACTTACCGGTTAATGTACGATCAGAAGGCATAACACTTTATGCCGATGATGCTACTTTCGTCACTTCTGCATCAAATGTAGATGACGTAAAAATTAAAAGCTCCACAGCTGTAACAGATGCTATTAGCTAAATTAAAAAATAATTCCGATAAAAACCAAACAATAATATTTTCTCCAAAAATGGAAATTTCTTGTGTAAAACTATTGGGTGTTTATATAGACTCCCAGCTAAAATGGCATACTCATATCGATTATTTAGCCAAAAAATTAAATAAGGTACTTTACCAAACGAGGACACTTATCGAATTAACTACCCTTGAAACAGCTATCACCTTTTATTATAGTAACTTCTACAGCTTAATTAGCTATGGCATTTTAATTTGGGGAGACTCTACAGAATTTGATAGAATCTTTAAGATACAAAAGAGAATGATTAGAATATTGGCCTCTGCAGGCAATAGGGAACATTGTAGACCTTTATTCAAACATTTTAATATTATGACACTGCCTGGTGTATTTATCTTGCATTGTATAATGTATGTTAAAGAAAATAACTCCCTCCCTACAAACTCTACCTATCATAATTATGATACGAGAAATAAGGACGATGTAACCATACCCTATCACCGCTTATGTAAGACTCAACAACCTATTAGAGTGAAATTAAATAGAAAAGATAACATCGTCATAGAATGCGCAGAAACCGAAATCGTTACCACGTGCTCGTTACCTAGGTAACGATCCTATTTTTACGGCCGCATGGGCGTCGCACTGCCTATTATCATTAATATTTAAATAAAAAATGGATGGCACGGCACTGATATTATGCCAACTGTTGTACGCTGTGCGCGAACCCGTGACGTATGTTATCTTTTCTATTTAATTTCACTCTAACTACTTAGCTATAAAATTATACAACAAGCTACCACATTATTTGAAGGATAAGTCGCTCAGGGCATTAAACTCATCTCTCAAGAGAATATTAATTGCACATCCTTTTTATAGTACTGCTGAATTTCTCACTTATGACTTTCAGTTAATTTCCTCAATTTAATTGTGTGTAAGATGTGATATTTCTGTGTTTTCTTTGTGGTAAATTTGTATATATATACATATATGTATTGTGTAGTTCTATTTTTCAAAACTTGTATACTTATGTACTTTTTTTTAATTGTGTTGTTATTATACACTCATTTATGCCTTAGATACTAGCATTATAACCACTGACAACCTTAAACATGTATATGTAACTTGGGCAATAAATTATCTTTATCTTTACCTTTTGGCAATTCAGCAGAAATCAGTCACATAGTGGCAATTTCTTCCCAGGCAAGTTTTAATAATGTTTTAAAAACAAAACATTATCGTTATAAAATGCAATAATAAAATACGAATTTACCAAAGTATTCTAGCAAATTAGTCTGTAAATCAGAAATACTGGAAAGTGACGCTTTGCGGTGTTGATTTTTGTACAAACATTTTTATGCTGACAAGTAGAAGAGGGCTGGACCGTAGAAATTTTTATGACAAGAGCAAAACTGATATCTGGTATGGCTTCTGCCCACCCAATATTTTGAAAGAGCATTAAATTGTTTAAGGCAAATCTGGCGAATTCCGTGGTCCGACGTACGGCACTTTTCTATTATAATAATGGCTTCATAATTGCATGGTTTCTAGTTACTTTAGTAGATGGCGCGAGCAATAAGGTCCTATAATTACCCGGGCATGTGCATCGTATAACTAACATAACCTAAAATTTTAAGGTTTTTTCGTTTATTCTCATTTTTAATGTTTGTATAGGCATTTTTAGCTTGGAGCCATACTGGCTCCAAGCAAATATTTAAAAATTCACGCAAATAATTTTTCAATATTGTTGATTGATAAAAATAGACTGCTCATTGTAGGTTAGATTACTAACCTGCAAAAAGTGTCTTATTTTATTGCGACAAACTATTTAAAACTTCATACACATTACGTTGAACTTGATTTTGGTTGAAAGTACAGGAACCAGGCAGAAATTTTAATAATAGCTACGTAATACTTGTAAATTTTAAGAAATACATATTTTTGAGGTTAGCTGTGGCGACACGTGCAATGCTGCATATAGTGTTGCATATATTCATTCAATGTTTTAATTTAGCTACTTAATGTCAGATGTCACTGGACTCTTGTTTCACTAAACAAAAAACAGAAGGCCGGGAATGTATGCAACACTGTATGCACAGAACCTGTAAAATTATCTATATAGGCGTAAGTAATGAGAGAACTTATTGGTCCTGCCATCTATTACATTATGTACAAAGTAAACACTGTGAGGGTTGTCGTCGCATCACGCACCAAGCTTGTTTAAGTGCAGATGCACTGAAGTGTGCTTCAAAGTACTTTTTCTACGATCGTGCAAAAAGTTAATACTTTTAACACTATTTAGAGTGCAAAAAGTTTTACTTTTTACACTGTGTCAAATATGTGTCATACTTATCATTAATAATATTTTTCCAAAATAAATAATGAACCTTATCTCAACCACTATCACTGTCACTATATCGCTGCTGGCTCCGACATTTACTATTATTGGCTCAGTTAGGTACTGTATCATTCCGAATACCCGTATCTCGCATTCTATCTTCAACTTTTTTAACATGGTCTATACATTTTATCAGTAATCAGCTGTAACTCTAATGTATTAGATAGAAGGCCTTTGACGTCTTCTAATTTAATTCGTATGGTCCTAAGATTTTACTTATGTAAAAGATTTATCGATATTAAAGCTTCAAAACAAGTAAGACTAATTTTTTTATACATATAGAACTTACCACCGCACATTTCCAGACTTCAGGAAAATAAATAAATAACAGCCAAAACAAATTATGTAATTTGCGAAACCCGTAACTCCGCACGTTCATGAATCTACTGCTAAGACTTTATGTCCCTAGTATACAAGCATTACCAAAAGCATCTAGCACAATTCTCTATTCATTTCACTTGTTTCAGATGCTGAGTACTTCCTGCAAGGAACCGCGGGGCACTATATGTATCTGGAAACCATCCTGGAAGAGACGTCCGATGATCTGCGGTCGGAGAGCGACATCGACTCTCGGGGATCCCCCGTGGGCTGGCTTGCGACCGACTCTGAGTCCGGATCTGTTATTTGTATGGATATGCCAGGTAATATAACTGCCTTAGAAAGCTGGCCTTTGATCTTTCAGTTGTAATTTAGATGTTTTCCATTTTGTCATTTTTTTTAATTTAAATAATAACTACACAGGTACACAATTTTCTGAGGTTTCACATATATACTCCCATGTATTTTTGGCCGCTGAATACAATCCCGATGTCAGTTTTACAAAATTAGGTCAGGATTTTTTGTTAACCATGAAAAACAGGTGAAAACAGGCCAGAATAGGGTTTAAATATAAATTAAAGATTTTAATAAGTAGACCATGTATTCGATGTATTTTTTGCTGCTGGACACGATACCGATGTCAGTTTCAACCAATCAGGTCGTGACTTCTTATTTATCCTGATTTATTCTTTTCTATGATACCGTATAGGTATTCTTTTCACTTCAAATAATCTGCGTAATGGTTTTCTTTTTCGTTTTATTGCTTTCGTTTTCACATCCCTTTTCAATGTCCAACAGTAGTCTGCCATCATATTAACATCCCATCGACCTTGATGTCTCTCCATTTCCTTTATATCGTGGTGAAAACGTTCACCATGCTCTTCACTAATCTAATCCTAAATTTTCTGGAAACTGGTCTATATGAGAATGCAGAAAATGTAGTTTCAAATTCATTAGACAGCCTAATTTTCCGAATTTTTCTACCATGTTGGATACTATTTCCTTGTAATCTTCGCTCTAATTGTTTCCTAAAAATATATCAACTACTTTATTAAAGCTTTGCCAAGCTCCCTTTTCCGTATCTGACATTGTAGTGATGAATTTCTTATCTCTTAACATTTTCCTTATTTGTGGACCATTAAAAATGCCTTCGTTCAATTTGGTTTCGCTTATCTATGCAAATTGTATTTCCAAATACTCAAAACATTTTCCTGATTGGTTGAAACTGACATCGGGATCGTGTTCAGCGGTCAAAAATACATCGAATACATGGTCTACTTACTTAAAATCTTGAATGTATATTTTAAACCCTATTCTGGCCTATTTTCATCTGTTTTTCATGGTTAACAAAAAAATCCTGACCTGATGGAGCAAAACTGACATCGGGATCATGCTCAACGGTCGAAAATACATCGAATATATGGTCTACTTAATTAAAATTTTTAATTTATATTTTAAACCCCATTTTGGCCTGTTTGCACTTGTTTTTCGTGGTTAACAAAAAATCCTGACCTAATTTTGTAAAACTGACATCGGGATCGTGCAGCTCTCAAAAATACATGGAAGTATATACTATGTGAAATCTCAGAAAATTGAATTTTTTTTTGTATGCCTGTGTTATCAATATAAATATACTTAAATAAAAAGAGTTTTAAGTTCTTCATTGAGATTGGCCTATCATCACATCAAAATTTGTCATCACGGTGCCTACCGAATTAATTTATATTCATTTCTAAAATTAACTTATCAAGTAACATAACTTTAAAGTCGATTTGCAACGATTTAAAGGACCTCGGAACAAAACCCATGAAAATGTTGATTTGGTGGAATCGGCTGAAATTGTGATATTTTGTAGTTCAAGTCATGCTGATCAAAAGTTCTTATCACATCGAGCCAATCCTATGGACAGTTCTTAAGATACAGCTTGTCAAAGTTAGGTAATTTGCGTCATTTTATACTTTCAAGAACTTTTTACTCTTAAACTTGCAAGGGTCGAAATATTTTTGTTCAACTCCAATGGAGCTCAAGAATTTTTTTCAGAATTTTTAGGTTAGGTAAAATATATATGTCATATTCCGGCATGCTTCGGTGGGATTGGCTGAAGCTTTGCTATATTGTAGCTAAAGTCATTCTGATCAAAAATTTCCATTGCACTGAGTCTATCCTATGAGTGGTTTTCGTTCCAGGAGTGCCTGAAGGTCTTAACAACGAGGTAACGTGTAATCTATATGTACGTGTTTATGAATGGCTTCCAGCGTGTTTGTGTACTGTGTGTATGCGTTTGTGTATATGTATGTGCCAGTGTATACAGAGTTCTCCGGAAATATCGATGACAAACTTCTGGTGCAGATTCTACATTCAAAAATATGTTCGCAAATACCTCGAGCTACGGCCCTTTGAAAATGGCACCCAAAAAGTGATTATTATATTTATTATTATTATTATTATATTACAGAAACCTTTTGATTTACAGGGACGCGACTTTATACGCATATTGAACAATAATACAAGCTTATTTTTATAGTATTTTTTAAAAATATTTTTTACCGTAAGTGGGTGATATGAGGGGGGCTGTCGATATTTTGCATTAATTTCTTGTCTTTCATTTTTTTTTCACTTTGGTACAAGAATTTCATTCACTAATTAAAAATACACAAAAAATGTCCTCTCTCATTTCAGTCGTAGGACTAGTGTGAGAAAAATCGTTCTAATGAGTTTGATGAGGAACCGCTGAAAACACAAGCGTATTATGGTTTTTGGGGTACGCACGGCATGAAAATCACATAAAATATCCATCAATGATTCTTCTTCGAACGATACATGATGCTGGAAACAGAGCATTTGTTCCTGAAAATCCTATGGATGTTCTCAATATTTAAAAACTAAAAATAAAATATTAAAAAACAACAAAAAGTAAAAATAAACAGATAGAAAGTGAAACCAAAAAAATGGGATCACCCCGGTTGGCAATGAGGACGCTCTCATAAGAAACATAGTGCCGGTAAGAGCAGGTTCTTTGATAAAAATAATCACACACACATGCACGCACGTACACAAACACGCTGGAAGCCATTCATAAACACGTACATATAGATTACCCGTTACCTCGTTGTTAGACCTTCAGGCACTCCTGGAGCGAAAACCACTCATAGGATAGATTCAGTGCAATAGGAATTCTTGATCAGCATGACTTTGACTACAAAATAGCAAAGTTTCAGCCAATCCCACCGAAGCATGCCGAAATATGTCATATATATATTTCACCTAATCTAAAAATTGATAAGAAAATTCTGAAAAAAATTATTGAGCTTTATTGGACTAGAACAAAAATATTTCGACCCTTACAATTTTTTGCTAAAGTTAATAGATTAGGAGTAAAAAGTTCTTGAATGTCTAAAACGACGCAAATTACCTAACTTTGACAAGCTGTATCTCAAGAACTGTCCATAGGATTGGATTGATGTGATAAGAACTTTTGATCAGCATGACTTGAACTACAAAATACCAAAATTTCAGCCGATTCCACCGAATCAACATTTTCATGGGTTTTGTTCCGGGGTCCTTTAGAGAAAGACCTTAAATATAAAGTGTGTAAAACTGTGCACAGTTAGCCCTAGGTAAAGTTTTACAGAGCATTATTGAAGATCCTCACCGAACATAATGTATTCAATCTGATTCCGAAATCTCCCGCCAGGTGATAACCAAGTATAGAGGCACCGTGGATGTTATAGAATAAATAATACAGGTCTTAATATTGATTACTGGGAAATTCCAGCTGTCAGTCTACAAAGCGTAGATAACACACTTTTGATATGTTCATCTCCAGACTGGTCCAAACAAAGTTCCGAAGTCAAATTTTCTGTCCCTAAAATTTCCCTCTATACACCCTTTTTTGAGCATTCGTTGCCTGGCCTACAGTAATTGTTAGTGGAGGGTACATCACAAAACCACAAAAATCAGTTCTGGGGGTGCCGCGCAACCCCCTCAAAAAACCACCCCTTCGGTGAAAAAAAGGCCTTATTTTACTGATAACTCGTTAACTGTGGAAGATATAAAAAAAATGCTCATCATAAAAAATAAAGCTTGACTATTTTTCTAAAAAAAAGTTCTCTTGTAATTTTCTTGTACATGCCATGATTTTCGAGAAAATCGATATTGAAGAAAATTGCAAAATTTGTATTTTTGTATGCTGATCTCATCATGCAGACTGCTATTAGTGAAACAGAGAAAATACCAGTCTTATAAACAATTTAATGTTTGAAAAAACGCAAAAACGTCTATTTAACAATTAAAAATTTAAGCTTTAGAATAAAATAATCTGCACTTACTCTTTAGGATTTTGTTAATGGATGTTCAAAGTTTATATAAAAATTTTGGTGAACTCAATAAATGTATTTTTTAATATTGTTTTTCAACCTTGAAAGTGACCGTTTTTGCGTTTTTTCAAACATTAAATTGTTTATAAGTCGGAAACGGTCAATTTTACGAAAAAATGACAAGGGACATTTTTTGTTTAGAATGACAAAAAAAAAACTAAAAAGAAATCATTCGGGCCAAAAAAAAGAAATTTTTGCAATTTATATAAAAAAAGTTAGGTAGTTTAAAAAAATTGGAACCAGATTTTGGTCCGGCAAAATCGCGATCCTGACTCAGGGGCATGTCCCGAACGTGAATATGCAAAAAAATCGTATGAGAAATTTTTTTCATACGAATGCGAGGTTTTCGCCTTGTCTAAACAGTTACTGAAGTAAAATATCAGAAAACATTTTTTTGCGAGCTTCTGGTGTATTTTTTACTTTACGACTGGACTAATACATGAATTAGAAACACGTTTTTCTAAATTACGAGCTCATTCTGAAAGTCCATGTACAGTTTGTCTCAGTACTCTGTAATTAGGTATTAATTATATTTTTTACGTAAAGTAAAGTTAATTAAGTCAATCGTTGCTGATTAAGCATAAACGGAGACAATCGAATGTAATTTCTTAGCGTAGAGTACCAGACTGTTCGATAACTTAAAAACAATCTTGAAATTGTTCTGGTAATTCATACAAACATTATTTCGAGGTCCATTTTCATGGAAATAAAATTATTTTGTAATGATTAACGATGTTAGGTACATATTAACTAGAAATTTGATCCTATATATTATCAACATGTTGAAATGCTCTAATCTGTAAATAACGACTAGGGATTGCAATTTACCGGAAGTTTTAATAACCGGTAAATCGGTAAATAAAAATGTAAATAACCGGTTAACCGGTATTTACCGGTAATTTTTAGAATGAATGATTAGGGTGGCGAAAATGGCAATTGTCTTTTTCCATGCACAAAATTATCTAAATTTAACAAAAAACATTTTTATATAGGTACGTATCTTTAATATAATGAAACAAAAGGTTTTTTATCAACAGTAAAACCACAAGAGCTTTTTTTTATCGGATAAGTTTCTCTTTGTAACGAAATAATTTTGCCAATCAGTGATTTTATAAGAAAAACTGATATGAAAAAATCGTGAGAAAAGTTCGAGTGTTTTTTGGCAAGATAAATTAACGGCAGAATATGTGAACGAACAACAACAATAATTATCTTTATTTACACAATTATTTGAAGGAACAGTTATTAAAAACACAGTGTTATAAATTGTTTGGTTTGGTTTACTGATTTCAATATTCTCTTCTCTAGTTTCCACACATGTCGAATATTCGTAAATTATAGCTGACAGTACATATTTTAAAGTGACGTGCGACTACTAGATGTACTCTACTTTTGAGGAACAGGAATTTTTATCAGTGATAAAAAACGATGCACCTTCTTTTATCGCTGTCAAAGTGACAAAAGTAAGACTGTCAAATAGACTTTTTTACATAGGAGTTAATTTATCAAAAGGAAAAAATGTATATGAAATAAATTTAAATAAATAATTATTCTGTAAATGACAAAAATATTAACTTAAATAACAAAAATTATGAACATAACTCAAATGGGGCATTTACTGAATGCCTAATCTAAAAATACAATATTTTTTAAAAATAGCCCGTTCAAAGCTATATCTGTTAGTCATCTGATATTTGTGCATAGAATACCACCAGTATAGAATACCACCCCTCAATCGTTATTGGTGGGTCGATAAGTTAATAAGAATTGGTAATAACATACTTCTAAATGTATTCCACGGATATTTGCGGCAGTGAAATATTCAATTTCCTGTCGCAAGATATTGTCAATGTCTCTCTTGTATTTCTCAGGGCTTGGTGTTTGGATTTTACTTTTTATATTATTTATTTATTGTTAAAAGTGCTCAGTGTTGGGACAGTCACTCTGTATTTAGTGAATACTAGTCACTGACATAAATAGAAACGTTGAATACGTGACATATCGTAAGTTCAGAATTTACCGAAATAATCGGTAAAAAATTAAAATAACCGGTAATTATCGTCTTGTGTTTTTTGTCCTAATAACCGGTTAACCGGTTAACCGGTATTGCAATCCCTAATAACGACCTTCACAGGGACGATCTCAATCGAGACAATCTAAATACTTATCATTATTGATTAGTGACGTTAACAATAATCGTAAAAAATATTGCTTTATACTCGATTTAATTTTAATATACGTCACATATTGTACAGAGTGAACTAAAGTCGACGCCGCAGGATTATTACTCAACCGTCGAAAATCTTTAAGAAAGTCAAAGATGCTTAAATATGTGTAACGAAAAACGGCGTCAGATTGCCTGTACTGTACAAACGGAAACGCATGGCGTATCTTCATTTCTTGCTATTTGTTTCTAAATAACTCAACTGGTGTGAGACCTGCGATTCCGGTGGCCTCTTGACATGTAAACTGTAAACTAATAATCCTTGAAGTATTGGTCCCAATGCAATAGTCTGATTTCATAATGAGAGGCTCGTCATTAAGTTTCTCTTTCGAACTGAACCAGATCATTTTTCAAATAATATTAATATAAAGTAGCCAAAAATCACTATTAACACATACCCAGGGTCGTGTAGAGCGGGTGTTAGAGATGAAAAACGCAAGAGACCGTTTTCATGTAGAATTGCGCAGGCTAATCAGAAAAAATATCCACATGGAAAAATATCAGTGGCGTACCACTTTTTTGGTAAAAAAATATCAGAGGACATGTAGATAACTTTCCTAACTAAAATATGTGGTGTTACATTCTATTGACACATACCAAAATTGAAAATAATATAAGTACTTTCTGATATACTAAAAAATAACGATTTAAAAAAGAATTGAACACCTTGTAGCAAAAAATTGAATCCGTTTCGAACATATGTTCATATGAACTTTTCTTCATAAAAAATTACCTAAGAAATCACCCTGAAATATTAGCACGTCATTAAGGAACACTCTGTATATTAACGAAACAGTATTTGAGATTTTTTGTTTTAATTACTTGTTAATTTTTTATCGAAAAAACGTGAAGACGCACTTTGTTTCGGTCATAACTTTGTATTTTATGCTACAGAAACAAAAAAAAACTATTTGAAAGCCTAAGTAATATTTAATTTTCGTCTTCATCTAAATGAAGTAAAAATTTTGAGCTTCTTGTGTACACACTAAATCACAAATTTGTTTTTTTCACCCATTTTAATAATGGCATGGGGGTGGTAATGAGGGTGGCTAATGCCAAAAAAATTGTTGAGATCTTAGCTTCTCTTATATATACTAAATACCAATTTTATGGACTCTTACTTGCTTGATTTATCTGTTTACCCCCAATTTATCCCCCAACCCTTCAACGGAATAAGATCAAAATAAAATCTAGTTCCAGATCTCGTTAAAATACGTGCGTGTACCAAATTTCAAGTCAATATCTTAAACGTTTCCAGAGTAATCGTGCGCACAAAAAAAATTAGACAGATAGTTGGGAATCTGAGCTCCAATTTAAGGCTTAGGTTTTGAAGCCTAAGTATCTGTCAGACATACGGCTGAAAAGTGTCGTACTCGATGTAAAATTGTCTGCTAAATCTGAATCCGGAGGGCGCATAAAAATCGGGGATTGCCTTCAACTCTTAATCCGCGAATTTACCCTCATTTCGAAAACTGTGAAAAATTGAATTTTTAAAATATAACTTGCGTTTTCTCCCGCAAAAAAATAAGCTAAAAATCGATTCTTTTTTTCAAATAGTAGCTCACAGTGCACTTAATGCAACAGTGTAGTCAAAACACGTCTAATACTTAAAGAAATTTTAGAAAAAAACATGTGAACCTCTACACAGCCGGCGCATTGAAAAATGTAGCCTGTGAGGTTTTTTTATTTTGGGAAATTGACAAAAACTAGATCATACGAAATTACAAGAAAATACCAAAATTATTTTTAGTGATTGATTCATACTGATATTTTGAGTGAAACGGAAGATACGATTTTTTTAAATTTGGCAGTCCTGCGATCGAGCGCCCTACGAATCGAAACCGACGTATGCGCAGGGGCGGCCCTAGCAAATTTTTCAGGTGGTGCGAGATCTCATTGTGGCGCCCCCCCCCCCCCAATATACAATCGCTTATTCGTGATTAGGTTGTACATAGAGACTGACAGACCAGGAGCCCGCCAATCACTAATTGGGTGTCCCAAAATATGTGAATTGTTAATTTGGGGCAGTAGAGCACAGAAATGACCATGCCAGTCCTTTTTTGGAACAGGGGCGTACGGCAGGCCCCCAAAGGTGTAAGAAATGTGACTTGTAAAAGTAAAAAAAAAAAAAGGTACAAACAACTCATAGGTTTACGCATGGGGATTGGAGGGATTTCTTAATTTACCCCCAAAAATCATGAATCCAGACTACCATTCATTTTGGGCGGTACAAGGAAGCGCTTCGCTCGCCCAAATTCGAAAAAAAAGTCGAAGAAAAGATAAAGAGATAAAAAGAATCAGGAATCTGGTAAGTATCTTTGAAAAGTGGTGCGAACATTTTGCCTTTCACGATAATTGACGGCATATCGGCTGTTCCTACCGCATGTATTAGTTACTCTTGTGATTCGATGAGTATCACAAATTTACGACTGGAAATCATAAACTTGGTAAGTATGAACCTCCGGAGAGTGAAAAATACATTCGCCATCTTTAAAAAGTGGTGCGAAGGTCTTTCACGATAATTGATGGAGTATTATCGGAGCTTCCTACCGCATTTATTGGTTACCTGTGTAATTCGATGAATATTGTAAATTTACGACTGGCAATCAGATACTTGATAAGTATGAACCTCCTCATTGCGAAAATACGTGCGTCATCTTTGATAAGTGGTACAAGGGCCAGCTAGAGGGGGTTGAAACATTTAAGCGCCTGGTTCCACTATAATTATTTATTTTTATTCAAATAAAGTTTGTTTTTTTCTGATTAGTTTCTCTTCTAGTTTTAATTATTCTCTCTTTAATTACCCTCTCGTACATGTGATACACACACACACAAACACGCACGCGCGCACACAATTTTCTGATTGAATTACACGGATAACCAGTATATACATGCGGTAGGAAGCCACGATACGGCGTCAATTATCGTGAAAGGCAAGACCTTCGCTTCACTTTTCAAAGATGGCAAACATTTTCGCTCTCAGGAGGTTCTTAATTACCAAGTTTCTGATTGTCAGTCGTAAATTTGTGACTCATCGAATTACAGGGGTAACTAGTACATGCGGTAGGAAGCTCCGATACGCCGTCAATTATCGTGAAAGGCAAGACCTTTGCACCACTTGTTAAAGATAGCGCACGCATTTTTTCAAGAGGGTCATAATTACCAAGTTTCTGATTGCCAGTGGTAAATTTATGATACTCATAGAATTACAAGAGTAGCTAGCACATGCGGTAGAAAGAGCCGATACGCCGTCAATTATCGTGAAAGGCAAGATCTTCGCACCACTTTTCAAAGATGGCGAATATATTTTCGCACTCAGGGGATTCATACTTACCAAGTTTATGATTGTCAGTCTTAAATTTGTGATACTCATCGAATCACAAGGGTAACTAGTACAAGCGGTAGGAACAGTCGATGCGCCGTCACTTATCGTGAAGCGCTAGCGCAGCGCTTCCTTGTACCGCCCAAAATGAATGTGAGTCTGAATTCATGATTTTTGGGGGTAAATTAAGAAATCCCTCCAACCTTCATGCGTAAACCTATTACTTATTTGTGACTTTCTATTACTTTTACAAGTCATATTTCTTACATCTTTGGGGGCCTACCGTACGCCCCTGTCCCAAAAAAAAGGCATGGTCATTTCTGTGCTCTACTGCCCCAAATTAACAACAATTCACACATTTTGGGAGTAAACCTATGACACCCAATTAGTGCTCGGCGGGCTCCTGGTCCATGAAGATAACATACATTTTTTACATCTTTATATTACTAATAACTCAGACCTCTGAAAGATTAGTATAGTAGTAGTATGGTCAGTATAGATGAGAAACATAGTAACATAACAGTAAAAAGAAACAATATTTTTTTGAAAAGGTTTATTTAAACTACTATGGCGCAGACAACGCACGCATACGTCAAATTTACATCGTAAATTAATTAAAAACTGACACAAATGAATATAGATATTTTCACGGAAATTGAAGTTGTGGAGTTAAGTGGTATAACTTAAGGGGCTTGGGTTTTATTTTTTGCGCAGACGAACTATCATTGCATTTTCGGCGCCCCCCCATGATGGCGCCCGGTGCGGTCGCACGCT
The DNA here is from genome assembly GCA_936432065.2 of Rutpela maculata. Lineage (NCBI taxonomy): Eukaryota > Metazoa > Arthropoda > Insecta > Coleoptera > Cerambycidae > Rutpela > Rutpela maculata. The sequence continues at coordinate 119,065,690 of OW386293.2, read as the reverse complement.
CGCACCGCCCTAGGGCCGCCCCTGCGTATGCGGGTACTCTTTTGCATTATATTTAGTTATTTGGTACTGTATTAATAGGTACAATATTCCTGTGCCAGATTTTACCGGCTTAATTTTGTTTAAAAGATACAGTTATTAATATAGTTGTTTAAAATTCCTTAGGTTTAATTACTTCTGCATCATGGAAGTAGAATAACACAATAAAAAATTGGATTTATTTTGTTGAAATAGGATTAGGATGTCATGAAACTTCGAAATTATAAGGAACAAAATTTAAAAAATCGTGTCAGTCTTTTTTGTCTGTAACTTTCTTTCGACGCACGATTACTCTGGAACGGTTTATGATATTGACTTGAAATTTGGTACATCCATAGTACATCTACACGTTATGTAACTAGATTATTATATATTGATATTATTCAGTTGAAGGGTTGGGGAGTATATGTGGGTAAATGGGGGTAAACAAGTAAAGCAAACAAGAGTTCATAAAATTGGAATTTAGTGTTTGTACAAAATGCCGAGATCTCAAAAAATTTTTGGCATCAGCTACCCCACTACCACCCTCATTACCACCGCCACACCATTATTATTAAATGGGGTAAAAAAATGTGATTTAGTTTTTGTACAACAAAGGCCTCATTTTTTTTTTTAACTTCAGCCAACCCTACTACCACCCTCCTTAATAATGAGGTGGGGGACTTCGAAGAGTCTTGGATAGAAAATATGGATGTGGAAGTAGTAATTCCTTAGGCAGTGGTTTGTATTTATATCAGCTAAGCGAAATACATTACAATTAATAATTAGAAATTATTATAATTATAAGTTTTCATCAGTACATTTACCTAAACACAATAATAATGCAAGACCAGTTCTCCAGTTTTCTTGCAAACACCTCTTGTTACAAATATTATTCTTACGCTTGCAAACGACTACTTAGAAGTAACTGGCTTTTATTGTTTCTGACACATGGTAGATATCAGAACACCTTTTGTCAATGTCTAATCATACTGAAGAACTTCTGGAAGTTTTGGAGACATGTTACCTGTTTTCTTCCAAATAAGAAGTGTATAGGCACAGATCTTGGCATGTTAATAAAATGCGTCTTCAGTAGGTGTCAAAACTCTCTATCGCTCTTGAAGTTTAAAATAAATGTGTCCTTAGGCTTACGTGGAAATATGAGTGACCATACAGGCATTTAAAAAATATGGAGCCAGTGTTTATAAATTTCATGACGTTGAAATCGTCCACGTCTTTTATATATTTTGCCAGAAGATTGAGTGTTTCTCAATTTTCAATTGCCGTCTTAAATTCCGTCTTTTTTAAATTCCGTCCCTCCTAAATATGTAGTTTGTGTTATCCCACCCACAAAGTACTAGGTAGACATAGAAAAGGTCGCTGTAAGGAGGAGAGGTATGAGTGTCTGTTTGTGCGTCTTCAATTATTTTATTGCAGAACAAAAAATACGAATCGAACTTTTGAAGCCACAACCAAAATCTGTTACTTGCCACTATGGCTGCTCTTCCAAAACAAAAATTTTAGTATGGATAATATAACTATATCGGCACGGTTATGAATCTTTTTTCAAGATATAAGCTGATTCTAATTATAGTAATTTCTAGTTATTAATTGTAATGTAGTTTGCTAAGCTGATATAAATACATTCAAATCGTATCACATTTAGAGACAATTTTATTTATACAGGTTAGATACCTGCATGCATAATAATTTATGTGTTTCTATAAAGTTATGATGAAAATTAAACCTAAGGCATTTTAAACAACTATATTAATAATTACATATTTTAAACAAAAAAAAGTCAGTAAAACCTAACACAGGAATACCTATTGTACCTACTAATATAGTAGCAAATAACTAAATATAACGCAAATTAGTGCCCGCAAACGTCGGTTTCGATTCGTAGCGCGCTCGATCAAAGGACGGCCAAATAAAAAAAAAATCATATTTTCCGTTTCACTCAAGATATTAGTATGAATCAATCACTAAAAATAATTTTGGTCTTTTTTGTAATTTCTAGTTTTTATCAATTTCTCAAAATAAAAAAAATCTCGCATGCTACATTTTTCAATGCGCCGACTGCGAAGAGGTTCACTTGATATTTTTTTCTAATTTTTTTATAAATATTAGATGTGTTTTGTCTACATTGTTACATTAAGTGCATTGTAAGCTACAAAAAGAATAGATTTTTAGCTTATGTTTTGTGGGAGAAAACGCAAGTTATATTTTAAAAATTCAATTTTTCACAATTTCCGGATTAAGGGTTGAAGGCAATCCCCGATTTTTATGCGCCCTCCGGATTCGGATTCAGTAGACAATTTTACATCGAGTACGATACTTTTCAGCCGTATGTCTGACAGGAACTTAGGACTGAAAGATAAACGTCTCCAGAATCTGGACTAAGAACGAGACAGAAATTTTTTTTTTGGTCAAACTTAAAATCTCGACGTTTCATGAGATTCTGAGTCTATTTGAACAATAAAAGTTTTTATTTAAACATTTTTTTGCGTTACTACTCGTACACTTCCGCTGGATGTGGAAGTAATTATCAATTTATATGAACAAATATATAGGACATTTTTTCTCAAAATTTGATCTGTTACCGTTATTTTTTGGTTATTTTTTTTTTTTTTTTGGTATCGCCTCATGAAAAAAAAGGCATCCACCGCATAGCATAACAAAGAATCGTTTCATTGATGCAATTATTATCAAATTATTAAAAAAAAAAACGAAATTGAATCTATATGACAATCTTTCTGAATTAAAATACTTGGTCACTGATTAATATGAAATCAGTTTCTTCATTCATGCTACAGAATGAAAAATAAAACTATGCAAATTCCACAAAAAATGACTGAAACTTTTTGTATTCGAGTACTGAAATTCAAAATATCAAATTTTCTCTGAACACAGCATTTTGGCGCCTCCACAATTTCGAATATTCTTAATGCTTTTGGATGTATGAACTTGCTTACAGATTCTGGAAGCACATTTCTTTGGTTTTCGAAATAATGAAAAACCAAAACAAAGTTTATAATAAATAACTACATAACATAATAAGTATAAATAAAATCGAAAAAAAAGTTACATGGTAAATTTTCAATAAATATATTGATTGCTATAGGTATCGCCGTTGTCGTTTATCTTTTAATTTCTCGGTGATGTATACTGAAGTGTACTGCTGGGCTTTCCTGCGAAAGAAGCCTGAAGAGCAGTCAAGTTTAGCACACCCTGCACGAATGTTATTTATAACTATTAAAATTGAATTGAATCTAAATTAATTAGCATTTAAAAAAGTAACAATTTGTACATGTGATGTTTACATGTATATTCTCTAGAGTATGCTATCCAGTGCTAGTGTTACTATAGGCAACCAGACATTCTCCTCATTGTATGAAATGTTGTCTAACAGTTAACTGAGTAGAATTATACAATTTTATATAGATCGATTATTTTAGTATTATTCAAATAAGATGTTCCACATCAAACTATAAACTGGAACAAATAGATTAAGATAGAAAAATAATAATAATCGACAAAAATCTAGAGCTGATAAGCGAAATAAAAAATAAGTGCAATAAAAAAAATTATGAGTTAACAATCTTTCACTTTAATAAATACTACAAGAATTGTCAAAGTTATTTAAAAAGATAACATAAATAAAGCTATAGAGAATTAAATTTCCTGTAAAAGAGGCACTAAGAAATATCTTTAATTTGAATATTCATGCTGTGAGGTACGTGCAAAGTTGCTGCTTCCCCCGAAATAACTTTTTGTTATAAAATACCAAATCGATATTTTATGTCGGTAAAAAAATTCTGAAATATTTACGAACAGGTCAGATGCCATATGGAACGTTTCTAGGAACATTTACATGAACTATGAGAGATTGAGCTTATGTGGGCTCAAGCTACAAATGCCCCAAAATATGAGGTCCAACCTCGACCTCCATTAAATCGCTTATTTCAAATCGAACATACTGTATTTTATAAGCCTATTCGCTTTCCTCTTTTATTACTTTTCAACCTACGTGTGCATTCCCTATAGCTAAAATATATGGTTATTGGGTTATTTAGAAAAATGGTTAAATTAACGTCAATATCGACATTGCCGACAATAGTGTGCCATGAGAATACAGTAATTTTGTAAAAGGATCACAGTAGGTTCATTAAGGTTGCTTAAAGTTCGTCAGGGATGGTAAAAAGTTCGATTTATTTGTGCTTTGCACTCACTCTCTGGAAAAAAATATGCAGAAAATACATGTATTATATCAAACTTATTTTCTACTGGGAGGAGAAGAAGATGATTCCACAACCTCCATTCACAAGGTATTGATCCAAAATCAACTAAAAAGACACATTTCGAGCATTTTTCTGTCAAAGTGAGCTATCGAAAGCAGCTTAAAAAACAAATTTGTATAAACCTTAATATCTACAACAAAAACAATGCAACAAAACGTTGAGGCCTTCGATAAAAATAAGATGGTTTTGGCTTACTACCTTCTGAGTGGAGGTTATGGTCTTCTCCCAGTAGGAAATGATTTTGATATTATACATTACATGCATTTTCTGCACATTTTATTTTTTCCAGAGAGAGAGAAAGCAACTTTAATGAATCTACTGTGATTATTTTATAAAATTATTGTAAATTACTGTATTCTCATGGCACACTATTGCCGATATTGATGCTAATTTAACCATTTTTCTAAATAACTTTAACTAACCCAATAACCGTACATTTTAGCCATAGGAAATGCACAATGCACATGTAAGTTGAAAGGTAATAAAAGAAAGAAGCGAAATAGGCTTATAGAATATAGTATGTTTAATTTCAAAAAAATATATAAAATAATGTTAACGTTTTATGACATATATTACATCTAACCTACATAAGCAAAACAGAAGTGTTCCAATAACATTCAATAATTATACAAATTGTACATTTTGTAACTTTAAAATTATTAAATAATTTTTTTTACTACTGATATACAGTGTATTGTTTTACATCGATTTATCAAGGTAGAAATTGCATGTTTGGCAAATAAAAAAAATGTATCTTATTTCACTTACCGCACATATATCGTTATGAATTATAACAGCACCACGATTTTTTTGTTTCTATGGAAACAAATTCCTGTATAGGAAATTCAACGATAGCAGCGGTAAGTAATAAAATACACATAATCGTGCGAAAATAACTAAGTATGAGTTCTAGGTAAATTCGGTAAAGAAAATATTTTTGCTATATAAATGTAACTTATTAATGACCCTCCTTTTTAAAGAACCTTTCACGATGCATGCAGTCTATCCAAATGCTGTAACGCATCATTTTTTGCATATCAGACCGATACTGTTTCAATTACAATTTTTTTACTTTGATCTGTTTTTTTTTTCAGTCTATTTAAGGAAGTAGGCAAGCATATCAACTATTGTAGCCATTTATGTGTTAAAAACATTTATTTTATTTTTTTGTCTACCATCTTGTAAGTTACCTTAAACTTATTTTTACTATGCGTAACATAGTTTTACATAAGAACATAGAGATAATGTAAGTGTACTATAAACAATTCAGAGTTTTATTAATCCCCCTGTTTTTACATACGAACATGGAGATCCATTACCCCTGTAAGTGTACTATAAACAATTACACAACACCATTTTATTTCCTGTTTACTTTGCACCTGATTTTGTTTCTAATTTTAATTTGGCAATTGACGCACCAATCGAAACTACAACAATTGGCATTCTTACAAGTTGTTTTTTTTTATCTCACTGTGCTCAGGCAGTTCTTGAACCTTGTTTTAGATGACAGCAGGTCATCTGCATTAGTAGTGACTTGAATTGTTTAGAACAGTGAAGTTTTTTGTGTGGGTTTTCCAGAACTTAGCGGTAAATTTTGAAACGGATTTTCCGCAACAACTGAACTAAAAACTAGGTTAGATCTCATCAGTGTGTTTAAAATCGTGTTCTATTTTGATATATTTACAGGGTGCTTAAAGTATTAGACTGGAAAATATGTTTTTAACCCAGTTTTGTCCTGTATTTTTTTCTTAACGAATCTGTTTTTTTCTCATAATAGGCCAGTCGTCCTTCGTTTTTTTATGAAATTTTGAGTTACGGCCACGTTTGTATATCTTTTTGTTAATAGAAATTGAAGTTGAAAACCGCGGTTTTTCGCAATTCCGAAGGACTTAATAACATTTCGAGATTTTTTGCTCGTAGTATTCCTAAACACATCGAAATGTTTAGAAATACATTCCAACAGTTGCATTGTGTGTTAAAAAGTTTTTAAAAGTTTGTAAGAGTGTTGTTTAAACATTTTTTCAAAAAAGGAAAATCGATTTTTCCTACCTTTTTCCACCAAGGACTCTTGCAATAAAACGTGTCATATTCCCATATTTTAGCCGGGAAAGGAGGTTTGTGATGAATTGAGCTGTCAATAGTGTCATGCGGCACTTGTCATTGAGCGACATTGATTTGATAAGCTTTTGTAAAAATTATTTGAAATTTACAAATTTAAACACCCATAGAATATGTTGTACGCACTGACCACATGCATTTATTAATATCCTTCTTTCCCGGCTAAGGTACAGTAAAAATGCGTAACAAAAATAAAATGTTTCATTTGGTTGAAAAATGGCGCAGCTAGTCGCTGCCAAATTGACATTTGTCAATATTTTTTTTACAAAATTTTATTCAGTGTATTCGAGTCTTTCCTAATTTGAGCGCTATTGAATGGATTTTGATGAGACCTTGTGCAATGTGTTTTCCTTTGTTTTATTATTGCCTACATCTTTTATCTGAAATTTTTTTTTCCTATCTGCAACGGTAAAGGATTTATATACAGAAATCTGAAAATGAGCCGCCACTTTTCAATATGGCGGTCGACTTTTAGTATATTCATTAGGATGGCAAGTGGAACATCTCCATCAAATTCCTTGCTTGTACGAATTTTTTCAAGGTCAACATTTATTTTTCCTGTACTATGAGGCATTCTAAACATTTTTTGTCTCTTCGAATTTTTTTTAACTTGCTAATTTTTCGAGTTACAGACAGTTTTTCACGATAAATAATGTACTACGCGTTGCATAGTTGCTACCCGAAATGTCTCATCCGAAACAAAAAATTTCACTGTTAAGCTTTCTGCTATAAACATTTTTTCCTCTAATTGCGTAATAAACCCCTTCTTTCGTTTGTTACAGATGAGGTAGAGTGCGATTCTGACCGAGAACTTGCTTGCCCCGCGAAAAGAAGGAAACAAGACTTCTACCTTAACTTGCCAAACGCCGAAGACGACCTGAACTCTCTCAGCCGCTCCAGCAGCCTCCTGCAATTCGAAACGTTGGAGAAACAGTGTCAGGAAACCTGCTCGAGCTCCCCCAGCGTTTACTCCCAATTCAGCTTCGATTCCCTGGAGATCACCAATAGGAAAGACAACGTGAGTCCGGATAGCTTGAACAGCCCCAAGAGCGACAGCACTGAGGATGAGAGCGATTTTTACAAAACGTTGAAGATCGACGTGCCCAGGAAAAAACAGAAGAGCAACGACAGCTTGCTGTACAACACGTCTAGGTATTCCGGATCCGACTCCAGCGACAGCGACGTGACATTGGAGGCGACTAGGTCGTTTGATAACTTGAAGACCTGGAGGAGTTTCGACAGTTTGCCGATAAACAGCAACAGGGGTGGAAAGGATAAGGTGTCGGTGGAGAATTTGAGTGAGGACAGTGGGTACAGTGATCACCTGACTAAGTCTTCGAGTGCGAATAATTTAAAGGAAAAATGTGATGTGAGATTTAGAGGCATGAAAGGTACTCCGGAGAAGAAGAACTCTTATGTGGGATTTTCGGCCTACGATGGAGACGTTTTTCAGGTGAGTGCTGTTTATTGCTAATAAGTCGGGTAGATTTAAATTCCACTTTACTACTAAGCGGAAAGAGTTGAAGTTTTATGTGCTTCAAGTTTTGATAGATCAAAGGAACAAAAAAAAGTTGATATACGACGCCTGTCTTCAGTGCTAAAAAACATTAGGTAATGATTAAAATATTAATTTAGGAAACATACCCCATCCCCTACGCTCATCATAACTCAATCCCGAGCAACCAACCTTTTGCTTTAGAAAAAACTCCCCAAATTCAATACCAGATCGTAATACAACGTTAGTTTCAGTACTTCTTCTTGGGGCCCATTATGCTACCGCTACGAAATTAGTAAATTGCCCCATTCAAGGCCAAAATCCTTCCTATGGGGGCATTCCTTATTTCCTCCAGCATCCGGAAAACCAATGCCGAAGTGTTTGTGCCTCAAGACATAAGGAAGTTAGGACATAGATGGAAGTTTCCTCCTTCTCCCCGCAGAACCTGCAGTCGAGATTGTCCACTGTCCACCAACCCTATAATGTGCAGGTGTTTTCTGAAAAACCTCCCACGATTCTGACCTGTTTCTTGCTTAGTCGCAGGATTTGTTCTGCTCGCTTCGGCAAAGGCCCTGAGATAAGGAGCTTCGCTTGCCGAATTCCTGGATAGGAGGCCCAGAAGTCAACGAACTGGGAACGAGTCCAATTTTCTATTGACTTTTTGGCATTTCATCTAGGGTAGCCGAGAGTCGGTTCCGGACCCAGTAGGGCCTTCTGAGAGCCCCCTTTGGCCAGAGCATCTGCCCGCTCGTTACCCTCGATGTTGCTGTGTCTAGGCACCCAGACAGATCCTGTTTACAGTTTTGAACCAGTATTGACTTGGTCCTGACTGATGCAAGGACCTTGACGGTACTAGAGGTTAAAGGAGCTTGACTATCGCTACATGTTAAAATGTGCAATCAGTCCTGAAGGCTGCACAGGATGTATTGAATTTAGTGAAAAAAAAACTTCTGTTTCTCTAGGAATGAAGTTAATAATTTCTATATTTTGTAAAATTGAATGTTGATAAAATTCTCTACATAATGATAAAAAAATCATTGAAATTAACCTAAGGGTTGAGAAATTATGAAACCCCAAACTTCAGCAACATTTTAAACGATACAGTTTTTTTTTGGATCCGCGTAAAAATTATTCTTCTATACGAATGATATTAAGAGAGTTGTCCCATTAGCACTTATGAAATTAGCAAATTATTCCCAAAAAAACGTTGGAACATTTCTAGAATAGTACCTAAAAAACAACGTCGTTTTTTTAATAAACAAGTCCAAATATGGACACTTTTCGAGTTACTCAGTGTTGATTGATTGATTTACCAGCGTGCGGTAGGCTTCAGTGGTTATAAATATACTTACTGCCTGTGTTGGGTCGTTTGTTTGTTTACGTTCTTTTCGTTTCTTTAGTCACCAAATAACTTTGTATTAATTATTTTCAAATATTAATTCTATTTCAACTTTGTTCTTTTGTTATGACGTATCGATTTATGCGAAATTTTTTGAGCTACAATTCACCTAAAACATTGCTCCGAGCAACATTGTTTTTCTGAAGTCGTTCAAGGATGTCCACTTTCTCGGCGCAATTTCAGATCCCAAAATACGCTATTCTAGTATTTTAGTCCGTTGCTAAGCAACTATCAGAAAACGGCGGTATATATACATTTTTTATTAACCTCCTCACAAAATTGTGGGAGGTTACTAAAATTGGTCCAAAATCGAAAGTTGAGATAACATCAAATCTTTACGTTTTTAGGTCCCCGGAACCCAAAAATGTGGTTTTTGAAAAATGTCTGTGTGTGTGTATGTGTATTAGCACGATAGCGGCGAAACTACTAAACGGATTTGGATGAAACTTTGCATGAGGGTTTCTCTAGTGCTCCAGAAGGTCTGAAAAGGTTTTGGTTGAGATCGGATTAGGTTTAGTGCCGTTTTGGCACAACAAGTTGTTTATTTTATGATTACGTACAATTTGTAATCGAATCATTGAAAAGCAGTGAAAATTCCAATTTAGCGCTCTTTTCGGCTTTAAAGATCCACCGGGTGGGGAGGTTCCAGCCGGTTCCAGTAGCTGCCGATTTTTTTTAAATAATATTGATTGCGATTGATGAAAAATAAAGCTAAATTAAAAGAAAATACAAAATCCAGTCATCGTTGATAACTCATTGAGTATGACTCATCTTTAATCTCAAGTAATTGAAAAATGGGGTATTTTAACGACTATGTAAAACTTTTAAGCATAACTAAAAGAAACTTTTTATTTTTCAAGAACAGCGCCAAATACCTAACCTCAAAAAAAAATTAGAACAAAAGAAATGGCAGTTATGTAAGTGTCGCTCTCTGTGAGACATCGCAGTAGTGTCTTAACCGTATTCGAGCATTATAACGTACCCATGCCTAATTTCAATCCGATATCTATTGTAGTTTTAATTTTGTAACAAAAAAATCATAAAAAGAAATTAATTTCTTCAATCCGTATCTAGAAAATTGTTCATATTAGAACACTAGGTTTATCCGCCTATTTTTTTATGTGCTGCCTCTTAGAAATGTTGGGACGCTTTTTTGTCACACCCTGTAAAATGGAAAAGGTTTTTGTTTGTTTAATATCAATTAAAACACCTATTATTTTAAGTGCGGATAATAAAATAGAATCCTATTCGCACCAGTTATGTCTTAGAAATACATGTACCTATGTTTTTCCATTTCGCCTAATTTATTTATTTCATAAACTACAACCATTTAAAATTCTTATAATTCTTAGTCCGCCCTCGTTGCCAGTTTCATGTCACTTAAACGATTCAAAAAGTTCATTCTACACGTCACCTCAAAACAATAACACAAAAATCGATTTTCTTTTTACAGAACTTCAACGGCAACTTCGGCGTCAGCTACCAGGACCTGAGCATTTTCAAAGACGACCACCTCGACACCCTCAAAACGTCCCCCCTGGTCGACCACTTCATCAAAAACAAGAAGCAACGACAGACGAACGACACCTATACCGCCGTGACGAAAATCTTAAATATAGACACGCACCAAGAATGCGACCGACAGTCTAATTTTAAAACGTCGTCCTGCAGTGAACCTAACTTACTTCAGACGATCAGTAGCAAACCAGAGCCGGCCAATACCGCAGTTTTAGTGTCCAGTGTACCCAAAGACCTTAATTTTATCAGTGAATTTACTAATAGTGCTTGCAGTAGTGGTGCTAACTCTATCGCGGTGAAGGATTGGAACTTGGCGGATCTACACTCGGAGAAATTCTTCGAGAACAATGAATTAAACGTCGATACTAGTCCTACGAGTGCAAGCGAAGAAGACATGAGCTACTACAAGAGGGAGGGTAGCTACTCGGAGGCGATGTCCAATAGGGTAGACCTCAGTGACGACGAGCATAGTTTGTACAACAGGAAGAAGCCCAAGCTGCCGAAGAGTCCCATAGTGGACTTCGACAAGAGAGTCCTGAAGGCCATATCCGAGCAAAGTTTGCAGAGCGCCTTGGGCAGCTCACAGAACTTGCACCAACCCAGACAAGACAAATTCCTCGCTCTAGCTGACGAGGCCTTCACATCCACTCCGATTTCTTCTACAGAGAAGCGCAACGTCGCCAGCACTCCCAATCTGGCGGTGGCAAACCAGTTAGAACCGGCTCCAGTGTTCTTCGACGAAGAACGACGTAAGTCCATACAGGATATAAGGCGTAAGGGCAGTATAATCAAGTCGAGTACTAGTACAAGCGGTATGTCGGATGCTGAGGAGAGAACCTTGACTTCTGTCAAGAGTTTCAGCGGTTCTAACAATTCCAAAGGCGTCCACTTTTCACCGGTGGTTTCCGAGGTGAACTGGCGCGATGACAGCGTGTCTACGGTGACGCCGGATCGCGAGTCTAGCTATAGCTTCGGCAGTTCGTCGCCTGAAAGGCATCCCTCGCCGCCCAAGGAGATCGTCAAGCCTAAGGCAAGGCTTGGAACGCCTACAAGGGGCGCGAGGTTATCTTACTCGCAACCGGATCTGTCGGATAACGATTCGTGTAAGAGGGAATTCGTGGATTCTTTGAAGAGCCTGAGGCAGCACGACTACAGTAAAAGTCAACCGGACGTTAGTAGGATTAAGCGGAAGGGTATGTTTTTTATTATTTGTTTTTTTTCTTGTAGTTTTGGGGTAGGTTATGTTTGGTTGTTTTTGTTTATGTAATTGTGTATTTTTGTTCCGCGTTTGTTTAATTATTTCGTTTGGTTGGTTCGTACTCTTCAAAGGGAAAGGGTCTGTTTGGTAACTTCTCGTCTGAATTTTAGTGAAATATTTCCCATTTGGACTGAAATTCAAGCTAGTTGAACTTGATTTTACTGCAGAAATCAGAAATGAAGTGTCAAGAAATAAATTTAACTTGTATGCTATGCTATTGTATATGTGTGGCCGTCATCTTAAAACGCCCCATGAACTCTGTACATCATATTAATCCTACAAAATAAGCAAAAGGTTTGTCACGTGGATCTTTGAGGTGGGCCGAAAAAATTAACATTTGAATTTACGAATGGGCTAGCTCTTAATTTGTTACTATCTATCTAAAATTAACTCGGATAAATTTTTTATCAAATCGGTCAACATTTAGCCGGCATCTAGTGACCTTCAAAATAAAGAAAAATGCAAACTTTTCGATTTTTAGCATTTTTCAAATTTGCATTTGAAATTGTTTTATGACTCTTTGCCAATGTCAAAACGTATGTGCAAAAATTGTGAATAATAGTACATTGTAATACAAGTGTGGCAAAACGATGTATGAAAGTAGGAACACGAGCGCAGCGAGTGTTTCTGTGATACGAGTTTTGCAATGAAGCTTGGCTACATGAGTGTTACATACTATTTTTTCTACTGTTGTGAAGTTATTTCCCTTTTAAAGTCTTTCAAAATTTTAATTTTGTGAAGATGTAATCGAGGCGTGTGACAAAGTGACACTTTCCGCAGTCATTTTGAAGTTAGAAAATTTGACGTTCAACACAATCGTAGAAAATAGTAGATTGTAATACAAGTGTGGCAAGGGCTTCATTGCAAAACGATGTATGAAAGTAGGAACACGAGCGCAGCGAGTGTTCCTATCATACGAGTTTTGCAATGAAGCTTGCCACACATGTGTTACATACTATTTTTTCTACGGTTGTGAAGTTTTTCCCTTTTTTAAAGTCTTTCCAAAATTTTAAATTTGCTGCTTGTCAGATTTTATTTAAAGTGACATTTTCCGCTGTCATTCTGAAGTAAGAAAATTTGACTTTGTAATTGCAATTCATGTGTAATTAATGTATATTTATAGAATTTAATTTTTATTACCACTAAGTAATATAAAATTCTTTAAGGTAAACACACTATTTTATTTCGGTGCGTGAAGATGTAATCAAAGCTTGTGGCAAATTCTTTGCCGCACGGCGCGGCGCACAGTGGGAAAAATATGCCCTTTTTTGGACGAAAATCTGCCGACAGCAGAGATTTCAATCAAATTAAATAAAAAAAATGGCAAATACTCTTAAGACATTGTACTTTAGACTAGTGCTGCGGCAAAGTGGCTTTGGATTAACCCTAAAAATCGCAGATATTACTTCCACATCCAATGGAAGTATAAAAACGACAAAAAATTTTTAAAAAATTTTATCGTTCAAATAGGCTTAGAATGTCATGAAACGTCGAGATTTTAGGTTTGAGCAAAGAAAATGTCTGTCGGTCTGTCTGTAACTTTTTTGAGCGCACGATTACTCTGGAACCGTTTAAGATATCGACTTGAAATTTGGTACACATATGTATTTTAACGAGATCTGGAACTAGGTTATATTTTCATCTTATTCTGTTGAATGGTTGTGGGGTAAATTGGAATAAATTGGGGTAAATAGGTAAATCAAGCAGGTAAGAGTCCATAAAATTGGTATTTAGTATATACAAGAGAAGCTAATGTCTCAAAAAAAAATTAGCATTAGCCACCCTGAATACTACCCCCACCCCATTATAAAAGGGGGTGAAAAAAATTATTTCATCGTAGATGACCATTCGAAAACTTATTTTAAAGACGAAGATTAAATGAAGTATTTATTAGAAATAAATTGGAAATTGGATAATGTTAGGGTTAAAACTTAATGAAGTAAAAGAAAATTGAGGCCTTTGGTTCTTGTACACATACTAAATCACATTTTTTTTTTCGCCCCCTTTTATAATGGGATGGGGGTAGTAATGGAGGTGGCTAATGCCAAAAAGTTTTTTGAGACATTGGCTTCTCTTATATATACTAAATAACAATTATATAGATTTTTACCTGCTTGATTTACCTATTTACCCATATTTACCACAATTTATCCCCAAACCCTGCAACAGAATAATATGAAAATATAATCTAGTTCCAGATCTCGTTAAAATACTTATGTGTACTTTCAAGTCGATATTTTAAACGGTTCCAGAATATTTAGAATATATAAGAGAAGCCAATGTCTCAAAAAAAAAATGTTTGGCATTAGCCACCTCCATTACTGCCCCCACTCCATTATGAAAGGGGGTGAAAAAAAATGTGATTTAGTATGTGTACAAGAACCATGGGCCTCAATTTTTTTTTACTTCATTCAGTTTTAACCCTAACATTATCCAATTTCCGAAGTAATTTTTCGCGCTGAATCCGAATCTGGCCTCAGAATTGGTCCATCATGTCAGGATTTTGAAATATTTTAGGTTACTTAAAAAATGACTTTTTTGGCAAATTTTGAGATTATGTATAAGATTCAAAAAAATTTTCAATTTATTTCTAATAAATACATCATTTAATCTTCCTCTTTAAAATAAGCTTTCGAATGGTCATCTACGATGAAATAATTTTTTTTCACCCCCTTTTATAATGGGGTGGGGGTAGTATTGGGGGTGGCTAATGATAAATTTTTTTTTGAGACATTAGCTTCTCTTGTATGTACTAAATACCAATTTTATGGACTCTTACCTGCATGATTTACCTATTTACCCCAATTTACCCCAAAACCATTCAACGGAATAAGATGAAAATATAACCCAGTTCCAGATCTCATTAAAATACGTATGTGTACCAAATTTCAAGTCGATATTTTAAACGGTTCCAGAGTAATCGTGCGCACAAAAAAGTTACAGACATTTTTTTTGCTTAAACCTAAAATCTCGACGTTTCATGACATTCATGACAGTCTATTTGAACAATAAAAATTTTAAAAAAAATGTCGCTTTTATACTTTCACTGGATGTGGAAGTAATATCTGCGAATTTTAGGCTAGGTTAATCCAAAGCCACTTTGCCGCAGTACTACTCTAAAGTACAATGTCTTAAGAGTATTTGCCATTTTTTTTATTTAATTTGATTGAAATCTCTGCTGTCGGCAGATTTTTGTCCAAAAAAGGGCATATTTTTCCCACTGTGCGGCGTGGGGCAGAGTGATATTTTCTGCACTCATTTTGAAGTTAGAAAATTTGACTTTCAGCACAATCGTAGAAAAAATATTTTTCAGTTTCATGGAGGCTTGGCCTAACTCAAATCATGTGATTTTTTGAAATTACCTTTCGTTTATAAAAAAGTCGGGTGCGTGAAAATCGGTAAACATTAAATATTTAGAGTAGTCTTTGTCAATAAAATATTATATGCCACCTTTTTACTTTGCATTAATACTCCAGTCATTTTAGACAAAAATATGACTTCTGATCTAACAAAATATATCCTTCATTTTTCTTTTTGAAATCGATATATTTTGGTGTTTTAAAGAAAATATTGAAATTCGGCAACGAGATCACTACGGCATAAAAAATTATTCAAGGTCAAAGTTCACAAAAAACGTTTTTTTGCGAATATCGCGCTTTCTATGACTCGGAGGCCAATTGAGGTTATTATGAAAATGAAAGATAATGAAATTCTGCACAAAAATGATCTCTTCCATTTTTTATGTTCAACGAACGGTTTAGACAAACAATTTGACGTCATAAACAATTATTATTCTTCACGACACCATCCACGATGTACACGAATTCACATTATATATTTTTACAATTAATTATTTTTTATTTATTTGCTTTTATCATGATTAGAGAATATTATTTAGGTATTATGCAAATCACAACTTACACACTTTTTATTTATTATAAAAATACCTACCTACTTTCTGTATATTGTTGCCCTAATCTGGGCACGCTAATATACTAGTCAGGTAAATACTTTAAAACACTCATTATTGGAGAATCAATCAAAACAACTACTCTTCTAGCTAATACTGACGAAGTATTGAATTACATGATAGGATTCGTGGCATTTTAAGGCAAAAAATATATTGAAAATACTTAAATTATTTATTGAAATTTAGTCATTCACTACAATTATTGAACCATACATTTTATTTCAACTCTAGAAAAGTTGTACAAGTTTCTTCGAACTTGTTAGTTCTCATCAGTAGAGTATAGAAACATTCATTCATTATTTACAAGCCTATTCTTGATTTATTTTTACCTAAATAATATTCTCTAATCATGATAAAAGCAAATAAATAAAAAATAATTAATTGTAAAAATAAATCAAGAATAGGCTTGTAAATAATGAATGAATGTTTCTATACTCTACTGATGAGAACTAACGAGTTCGAAAAAACTTGTACAACTTTTCTAGAGGTGAAATAAAATGTATGGTTCAATAATTGTAGTGAATGACTGAATTTCAATAAATAATTTAAGTATTTTTCAATATATATTTTTTTGCCTTAAAATGCCAGGAATCCTATCATGTAATTCAATACTTCGTCAGTATTGGCTAGAAGAGTAGTTGTTTTGGTGGTTTTCCAATAATGAGTGTTTTAAAGTGTTTTCCTAAGTAGTATATTAGCGTGACCCGATTAAGGCACCAATATACAGAAAGTAGATAACTTCATATTAAATAAAAAAGTGTGAATGATTAAATTTGAATAAATGATTAAAGTATTTTCAATATATTTTTTTCTTTAAAATGCTAAGAATCGTATCATGTAATTCAATACTTCGTCAGTATTAGCTAGAAGAGTAGTTGTTTTGATTAATTCTCCAATAATGAGTGTTTTAAAGTATTTACCTGACTAGTATATTAGCGTGCCCAGATTAGGGCAACAATATACAGAAAGTAGGTATTTTCATAATAAATAAAAAGTGTGTAAGTTGTGATTTGCATAATACCTAAATAATATTCTCTAATCACATTATATATTATTACGACACCACAACCATAACGTGGGGACGTAGAACTGTTGACGGTAGTCGCGCTCCTGCCTGGTGTATGCCATATGCCATCGTAAGTAGCCATTTCTTATGTAGAATTGTTCACTTTATAAAAACGATAAGGTGTAGTCTGGTTCTACGCCGATTTTTTTTTCTTGAGAACGGAGAATTTCCATATCCTAAAACTAATACTGCAGAAATTAAAAATAAAAAAACAAATTAACCCTCAGTTCATAACCTTTCATTATATATAAAAACGATAAGGTGTAGTCTGGTTCTACGCCGATTTTTTTTTCTTGAGAACGTAGAATTTCCATATCCTAAAACTAATACTGCAGAAATTAAAAATAAAAAAACAAATTAACCCTCAGTTCATAACCTTTCATTTTGGAAAATAATGTAACATGTTTTCGCTAAATGTGATACTTTTCGAGTTATTCACCGTTTTCTCAAGCTAAAATCGCAAATTTTTAAGTCGTTATAACTTAAACCACTAATTTAAATGAAAAATTGTATAGAACCATTTTCCTCATTTGATTCTCTTTCAGTTAGTTTTTGGTCATTTAAGTGTCACCACATAAAAAGGGGTGGCACCCACCCCCTATAAATTGATAAGCCTCCGCATAATATAGAAGTTTCTTTGATGGATTTACTATCAAATTATCAAACAATACAAATATCTATCAGTATATTACATATTTCAAACAAAACCACTATATTTTCTGATAATCTTTCAACTGATTCAACTAATAGGAATAGTAAACACATTATTTCATTATTTGTTTACGTATAATCAGTTTATAATTCATTTTGTTGACGGCGGTGAATAAACTTTACGAAACGATTGCAAAACCATTCGTGTACAGTCAGTGATCAAAGGTAGTGCCTTAGTTTGCGGAGAGAATCGCAAGCTATGCTTGTAGCAAGCCCCTTCGCTAGGTCAGTGAAGTGAAGACTTATCCACAGGACCTTATGAGACGTTAAAATCTATGCATTGTTCTAATTGACCTCAGTTTGCTGTGTAGCGCATCTGATGGCATCACGCTTTTGCCGCGGTTGCTTAGCCATGTTGCACAGCCTCACCGAAAGCTCTTTCACATCATTTCCTTGATGACATCGCTCATCAGCCCAACGTCCTGGTTTTTCTTGAACTATCAACCGTTCCATATTGTCCTCTCTCCGGTTGATGTGGTAAAAAAAATAGAACGATTGTGCCAGTCTAGGCTGCGCCCGCGGTAACTCACGCGAAAACTTCGGGACGAAGTATCGCCCCTTGGATCGCCTCGGATTGCTCTAGATCGCCCGTGGATTACCTCGGATCGCCCCCTATTACCCCATTATAATTTTCCTCGGATCGCCCTTAGATCGCCTCGGTAAGGGACGAAAAATCGCCTCGTGATTTTACCCCACGGCTTCGCCTATATGCTTCATTTGTTTATTATAACTATTAAATGATTTCTTGTATCTACTTTATGTATCTAACGATGACTGACATATCGATACAGTTAGAGAGAAAAGTATGCAGTCATTCTATTCACAATTGTAGAGCTAGATTATAATTTTTACATCCGGTAACCCCGAAGGGGCAATCACTTGAAATTATGTGTCCCAAAATTGCGATATTGCACACATATTGCATACATATTTCACACATATTGCACGATATTGCACACCATTGCACGTATATCTGTCCCACATATTGCATAAGTGACAGGGGCGTAGCGAGCCAACTTTTTTGGGGGGTTATTTTTCAAATTTGCCAACTTTATAAGACTCAAAAAGCGAACTCTGTGAATAATTAAATAATAATTCCTCCAAAAAAAATTGTTGAGCGGGGGGAGAAATTCTAAAAAAAAAAATTTTCAGTGCAAATTGCCAACTTCCATCCTCACATGTCCAACTTTTACCCTAAATAAACATTGATGAGCAGGGGAGGGGGGGCAAATTATTTTTTTAGTACAAATTGCCAACTTCCATCTCAAATGTCCAACTTTTACCCTAAATAAAAATTGATGAGCGGGGGGGGGAGAAAATCTTAAAAAAAAATTCATTAAAAATTGTCATCTTGCATCTCAAATTTCCAACTTTTGCCAAGTCTGACAAAATTGGGGGGGTAACGTAACGTGATACTTGATTACCCCCTCGGGTAACCCATTTTGTCTTCTGGGAAAAGTTCGAAAAATATTTTCTACCAAAATAATTAAAACGTAGTTCTTTGATTTACTGGTTTGAATGGTTTGTGCTCAAACCTCATAGCCTTATTTACTTATTTTTATTTGCGTTTCTTTTTATTTTATACTTACTGTTTTAGTCATAAATTTTCATCTTCTATAAAATCCGTGAAAATCAGTTGATTTAAATCGTTATTACTTCCACATCCAGTGGAAGTATAGTAACGACAAAACAATTTAAAAAATTTTTTATTGTTTAAATAGGCTTAGAATGTCATGAAACGTCGAGATTTTAAGTTTGAGCAAAAAAAATTTTCTGTCTGCCTGTCGGTCTGTCTAACTTTTTTTGTGCGCACGTTTACTCTGGAACCGTTTGAGATATTGACTTGAAATTTGGTACACATATGTACTTTAACGAGATCTAGAACTAGACTATTTTCATCTTGTTCCGTCGAAGGGTTGGGGGTAAATTGGGGTAAATTTGGGGTAAATAGGTAAATCAAGCAGGTAAGAGTCCATAAAATTGGTATTTAGTATATACAAGAGAAGCTAAGGTCTCAAAAAAAAGTTTGGCATTAGCCACCCCCACTACCACCCCCACTACCACCCCCACCCCATTATTAAAGGGGATGAAAAAAAAATTGTGATTTAGTGTGTGTACAAGAACCAGAAACTTCAAAATATTTTTTTACTTCATCCACCCCCACTACCACTCCCTATCGCCACCCCCACCCCACTACTGATGTGGGCTATCGTTTCATGGGTTTTTGGAGTAGAGGATTTTAAGTATTATATCATTAAAGTTCTATAAGCAATTATTTTCACATACAAAATTTTTTCGTTGTGAGTGACTTGGATAGAAAATCTGGATGTGGAAGTAGTGATTCCTTGGGCAGCGGTTTTTTTTTTAATTCGCGGTTTTTAACACCCTCTGTATCTCGTAAAGTATTGATCCTACATAAAAAATGAATAGGAACTTATTTGTAGAAAATTTCATCTAATTCTGATTCATCATTTCATTTAATTTTGTATAAAGACAATTTTTTGCTAGAAGTCTTAGTTTTCGAGTTATTTAAGAAAAACGGGATAAGGGTTTAAACTGCTAAACTACTAATCATTTTTAATATACTAAATTACCTCGGGGTGTCGGGGCGCTCTAAAATTGTGCAAGGGCTTACATTTCGCCAATAAAATGGAAATGGAAACATTATCGTAGAAAGCATGGATTACCCTGCACTGCAGCTTGTTCCGAATGCAATGGTGATAGTTGGTCGAACCCTTCTCCTATTATAGGAATAAGCGAAGTTGAAAACGAAGATATCGGAGTTAAACAATATATTTTGTTAAAATTATTATGAATTATGTGATTTAACAATAAGTTTAGTTCTACAGAAATTCTAATGTTTTTTGTATTAATTATGTCTTATTTTAAAGTTTAGTGGGCGCCATTTTGGGTCCCACATTTTGAATTTATAATTTTTTACCTTAAATTTGTAATCACCTCGGTACTCACAAACCTACAATACTATATTTGGGTATGATTTTTTTGTCTACAGAACAAAAACTATTAAAACTTATGTGAATTGAGTATTTTTTCAAAAAATTTCTAGATCTCGATAAACTTTTAAATAAAAAAAAAACATCAATTTCTAATCCATAACCATTTTAGTATTAGGCTTTAGCAGCACAATGCAAAAAGTTTCATTAAAGTTGATTCATAGGAACTGGGTTCCAAGGTTTTTTTGTTTTCACGCCTAACGGCAATCCACTAACAATAAAAAAAAATTAATTGTCTTAAAAGCTCGTCACGTGAACAAAAATAAAAAAAACTTACAATTTCTTCTGTCACACAAAATTAATGTCTGTATGAACTTCTCGCGCGCAACAAGCTTTTACAGGGACGGCGCCAAGGGGGTCCTGCAGAGGCACGTGCCCCCCCAAATGCCCCCTGGATTCCTAGATTTTTAAATAATTTGAATTAACGAAAATATTATATTTTTGCTTTATTACAATTGGGTTGTTGCACTAAGTTAAAATTTGAGGAGAATCTATGTTAAATAGTAACAATTATTCATAAAAAATCATTAGAAACATGTAGAAGTTGAAAAGAAAGTCTTATAATATTATAATATTAATTACAAAAATACATGCATTTAAAACGGAGATGACATAATAACGGCAGTCTGTAGAGAAGTTAGTTATAAAACGACGAGGAACGTGTACTAATTTAGAAACTCACTGATAGCGACGGAGAAAAAAGACAATCACGACAGTTTAATCTGACATTATATTTAACGTCAAATTCAACCGACGTTCATAGGTTACAATTCGGTATAGTTTAACACCATCTAGTTATGGATAAATATAAGTACAGATAGTGTTTTCTGCCGTACTGTGTAAATAATACCACCAATTTACCAGAAAAACTGTTGTGTTCCAATAATAAACGCTGAACGTAATATTGAATGATTCAAAGCCACCAGAGAAGGACCAAGTCTTCTTATTGTGGAGACCATTTCAATGTCAAGTAAAGTAGCAAATTACAATGTATTCTAAGCGTTTTATTTGTGGTAAGTTGTATCTTAATGTAGGAATTTGATTTTTAATATGGGTTTATGTTGTAGAAAAAACGGCCGCATTACAAGACTTGTTCTAGCTGTTACAAATTTAAATTACCCGCCAAACTGGTGGATAAAACAGGGTGTATTCTTAACGGCTCTAGATTAGAATGTTATTCATGCTTTGACTTCCTAAAAGGAGGGAAATGTCTTTAATCTGTTTTTATGTATTTTATCTAGTTTGTGTTGGAATAAAGTGCAGTTGTTTTTGTTAGCTATTGATTATTTATGAAGCTCCCTAGACGCCCCATAATACTAGGATGGTCAATATAAATTAAGAAAGGAAATTTAAAAACTCGCCGCTGAAAAACTATATGAAACAAACTGTGAAACTCGTCTAAAGTCGGTGAACACAATCAGTCGGAAATGGCTACGAATGCGTTGGATTGTAGTTATAAATGCCCTTTGAATTATGTGTGTTATAAATACATATCATTGCTTATTGCTTAGATAGATACTAGCATAAAGTACTTACCTATTTATTATTTTTTGTTATAATACAGACCTTTCTTGATATCTTCGTAAGTCTCATTCTGACTCTTCTTAGCAGTGAGTATATCAATGGATAATTTCTAATTTCTTTAGTAGATAAACTTATTTTGTTGTTTTCAGTTAGATACGCATGTATATAGTTAATAGGAAATAAAACAATGAAAAGGAAATATTTAATAAAATACAAAGTATAGTTAACAAATTCATCTAAATTAAATAATAAAACACCTATTAGACATATAAGGAAGTTCTTGCAGAAATTACAATAGTTTGTACTGTCTATATCAGCTGTAACGTAAGTACCTTGCAGCTTTTGCACTTCCAACCATTGCAATGTCAAAACGATCGTCTCTTTTTAAAAATTCGCTTAGGTACCATAAATATATCTACCGCAAGTAGAATGTCAGAATTAACTTTTACAGATATACTGCCTTAGTCGTTTTATAAAAAAATATTAACAATAACTGCAAACATCAATCACTGCTAGCTAAACGTCAAATTTACTTTTGACATATGAGGTAATTTTCTTTCTTGTCAGCAATGTCAACTTATTCGTCTTCATCTGTTCTGCTTATAAGTTCACATCTAACTGCCGTTATGATGTCACTACCGTTTTCGCGGCACATTCAAATAGTCGAAGTTTAACAATTTTTTAAAATATGTTGCGCTAAGAATTTTTCTTCCAAATTAAATATATAACTAAATTAAGTCCTCCACTACCATATTTCACCATTTTTGAAAATTCGTCAACAACCCAATTGAAGAGCTAAGTGGATAAAGGTGTTAGGTATGTCACAAAAACACGTTATTGAGTAATTTAACTCGAAAGTTTTTAGGCGAGAACTTTTTTGTTATAACGACTATATAGCTTGCATTTTGCGATGATATTGACATTTCATGTACTTTTCAGAGACAAATAACTAAAGTTGTCAGTTGTCATTATTTTCGAAAATTTTAAAAAATTAATGTACATAACACCTTTATCCGTTCATAAGTTTCTCTGAAATGAATAAGGAATTAGTGAATAAAAGTGTTAAGAAAATAAACATATTTTATTATTATTAAAACATTGTACAATTTTTGGGTAGTCGGACAGTTCTACGGTTTTGAGCCACAGTTTGGTCATTTCCAAGTATGTTGTGATAATACGGCCTTACCATTCATTTATGAATGGTAATTGTTTTTTAAGATTGGCCAGTTTTCCTACACTTAGGCTGCCCTTGTTTTCATTAAACACTGTTAGAGCAATACAGTCGGAACTTATCTTATGCATATTCCTTTTCTTTAAAATATCGACTTTGTAAAATGGAGTCATTTCTTCTAGTGATGTAATAGTAGCACCCATAGGTGCCATTTTATACCGTCGTGAAAATAAACCTTTTCATTGTTCAAGTTTTTCTTCCTGTTGTACAAATTGAGTTTTGAGGCAATTCCATCAATATCCTTGAAATGATTCTTCATATCTATGACAACGGCGTCTTTGAGAGTTCTTAAAATATCTCGATACTGGTCCGGAACGTAGATGTTTTGATGTTTCCTTAAAATTTTGTCGACTGCCAAAGTCTCTGTCTGAATCTAAATATGAATGTCCCACCTTCGAAAATTTATGGTCGATAACTTTAAATTCTCTCTTTAAATCAACAACTGGTAAAGTGTAATGATATTGAAGTTTTTATTTTGTCCACCACAGGAGTCGGGCCATATTATAATGTGATCGATCTTTTCTTGGAAATATTCATTGTAAATTTGTGAAAAGGTATGTAAGCAACTAGCAATTTCTAGGCTTTCGCGGCTGGCCATATCTTCAGTCCATGTGAAAAAGAACGGTTTTTTTTTTCAGTATTCCTCAATGTATGTATGCCAAGGTTGTAAAACCACATTTGACTAAGGTAAAATGCTTTCGATGTACTTAATTTTGGCAGCGGCATGGTTTGCTGAAGATCTAAAGTAAGAAAGCAAATCGTTCTATCTACTGTAACTTTTGCTCCGTCACGCTTTTGTTGTTCGAAAGCTAGTTTGTAATTTTCTCCGTATTCTTTAGTATTATTTATTTTATTTTTTTTTTATTTTTTTTAACCCAATAGATGTAAGCATAGCGAACCCTGTAATTCTTAAACGATAACCTTACTAACCCAAATGACCTTTGACATGATTGGCGTAATTATCATACTTATTATTTTTTCCGCAAGAATTTCGGAATTCGCCAGATTTGCCTTAAACAATTTAATGCTCTTTCGAAATATTGGGTGAGCGGAAGCCATACCAGATATCAGTTTTGCTCTTGTCATAAAAATTTCTACGGTCCAGCCCTCTTCTACTTGTCAGCATAAAAATGTTTGTACAAAAATCAACACCGCAAAGCGTCACTTTCCAGTATTTCTGATTTACAGACTAATTTGCTAGAATACTTTGGTAAATTCGTATTTTATTATTGCATTTTATATTGATAATGTTTTGTTTTTAAAACATTATTAAAACTTGCCTGGGAAGAAATTGCCACTATGTGACTGATTTCTGCTGAATTGCCAAAAGGTATAAATGTGTTTACAGCAATTAGATACTCAAGTACCATCTCGACTCTTGTACCATCTCGACTCTTGTACCATCTCGACTCTTGTACCATCTCAACTCTTGTACCATCTCATACCATTTCGAAATTGAACGAAATGAATATATGGATTGAAACACTATAAGCACTATTTCCAAATATCAGCCAATTTATAAACATCTTACATGATTCATTAAATCGTTTATTCATTGCCATTTGTAATATCAGTTTCTACGACTGGCCATTTTCACTATAATAGTAAGAAACACTTAACATGACCTGTCACATTATTGTCAATATAACATAACTTTAAAAGCAAAGTGTTTTGGATTAAAACAATTTAATATCGCACAGTAATGGATAAAGGTGGTATGTGATCATGACACCTTTATCCATTAAATTATATAAAAACCATATGTACATAACACCTTTATCAAACATTAAAACGCATTTAGGAAAGGTTTATTATCCCAAAAACTTATTGAAATGATAGATTATAAGTTAAAATAGTTGTCTGTGTAAAAATCTCAAAATTTTCAAAAATGTCACATAATACCTTTATTCACTTAGCTCTTCAATTATAATTCCTATTTCCTGTCCTACTATACAGTATATAAATTTCTGTGCCCTCCTACAAACCTAAGAAAAAAATTGTGCCTCCCGGCCTGGCCAGTCTGGCGCCGCCCCTGAGCTTTTAAGACAATTATTTTTTTTTATCTTTATTTTTTTCGTTTTAGTACACCTAAAAGCTTGTTTTTAAAAAGTTTTTTTACATTTAATTTTTTTAACAACTTAAATTGTGCACCAGTTTGGTTCTGTTTTTTTATTTTATATATTTTATTCTTTTCGTTTTAT
Source organism: Rutpela maculata (assembly GCA_936432065.2). Classification (NCBI taxonomy): domain Eukaryota; kingdom Metazoa; phylum Arthropoda; class Insecta; order Coleoptera; family Cerambycidae; genus Rutpela; species Rutpela maculata. The sequence continues at coordinate 119,039,869 of OW386293.2, read as the reverse complement.
TCCACATTGATGCCGAACGCGAATAAAGCGATGTAAAATAACTGCGAATTGAGAACAGCACATTACCCACAACGCGCTGAGCTATTTTCAAAACAACTTTCAGTGAATTTCGCCAATAAAGTGTCTTCTAAGTATCTCCCCTGCTTCGCAGGATGCTAATCAAACTATTCAGAGCCGGAAACGCCCGTTCGGTTTAATACCAATTTCTAATAATAACCATGAATGAGAGGTAACGTCTAGTAAAATAGAGTACACGTCGAAACGACACTCTTGTTATTGTAATAAACACTTGGTGGGCGTGAATGGGAATGGATTCGCCTGTCTTCACTTTTTTGTACGCCAGCCAAGAAAATTCAGTCAGTCATAACCGGCTTCGCTGGATGCTGATTATTTTGATGTGGATTTAGTTTTACTTAAAATTAAAAGTCACGCGAACTCGCCATGTTTTATTTTTAAAACATTAGAGGATGTGCTTATAGTCCAATTAAATAAGTCGGCAAATCAAAATTTTGAGGTAAATACTTGAATTTTTGATATAAGTTACTTTGATGTATTAGAACACGATTAATGAAAGAAATTTTTTTCTGAACCCCCGGGAAGGGGTGAAAAAAAATAAAATAAAGTGTTTTTTCAAAATTACTCAAAATGTGTAAAAGCTAGTAAAAAAAGTTTCAAAGAAAATTGTAAAGCATGAAATTTTATATAAAAATGATCTCTAGACTTTTTTTGGTATTACTAAAATTAACGGAGTTAGGCTGGTTAGAAATTAAGGGATGATATGTACAACTTTAAAAAATCATAGCGTGCTGAAAAGGTAATGAATTTAAAAAAAAAATTTTTCTATTTACTCAGAAAAATATAAACATTCGTTTCAGAGAAATGAATTTTTTTTTAAATTGTTAATAAAAAAGTTATAAAAATTTTATTTTTTTTATTTTCAATTAAAACCACTTTGAACGGTGAAACGAATTTTTTTTTTTACACCATTCTGTTCATCATTTAATATATTGAACATTTGCTTTTGAAATTTTTTTTTACCCATCATTTTCGAGCAGGTATGAATTTATTTACTTACTTAGTTTTTTTCCAAACGTAAGACAGTGCTCTTGTGACGTCATGATAACTGAAAAGAAATAAAGAATGCATACGACAAAGATAAAATTGTTTCGTAGCTGCTGCGCTGCTTACAAGACGCGCATGCATCACATCTATAGGGCATCTGCACGTGACGTCACAGCTAACCTCAAAATTATGTGTTTCTTAAGATTTAAGAGTATTACGCAGCTATTATTAAAATTTCTGCCTGGTTCCCGTATTTTCAACTAAAATCTAGTTCAGTGTAATGTTTGTGAAGTTCTAGACACTTTGTTCTAATAAAATAGGCCTCTTTTTGTTGGTTGGAAATCTAACCTGTAATTAGCAGTCTATTTCTATTAATCAAGAATATTGAAAAATTATTTACGTGAATTTTTAAATATTTGCTTGGAGCCAGTACCGGCTCCAAGCTAAAAATGCGTACATAAACATTAAAAATGAGAATAAACTTGAAAAACTTAAAATTTAAGGTTATGTTAGGTACATGATGCAGATGCGGACTAGTTTACAAGCTCAAGGCCGTGTTAATGCTTGATAAAGCTCGTAAAAATATTAGTGAGGGCTCATTGAATTCGGAATGACGTCTAGAAAAATGTGTAAAAGTTTTACACCCGCACATAAACAGTTGCAAAAGTTATAAACAAAGGAAGATTGAAAATATAACGAGTTTCGTCTTTTGCAAATAACTCGAAAACTATTAATATTTAAGAAAATTGAAAGAACGATTCTTAAAGAGGAATGAATTTCCAATAAAAAAGCCGAACTCCCGAAACTCTATCTCTCAGCGCTCTGCGCGGCGAACACTAAGCCGTTACGATGCTCTGAAATCGGCCGTAATAAGTAAAAATATTTTTTTATGTTATTAAATATTAATTTAAAATTTTTTTAAAATTATGGTATTATTTAGACACTTAACGGAACAATATCCCCTTAAAAAAAAATTGTTTCACCAATTTTTCATAAAATGAGCCTATTGTTAATTAACAAATTTTTTTAGAGTTTACGTTTATATTTCAAGTCGGATAATTGTTAAATAAAAGCCACTAAAATTATTTCGCTTCATGGAGACCTTATAAAAATTTTGTTGGCATTTTGTTATAAAATATTGCGATTAAAAATTAAAAAAATTTCTTAAAATTTTTTTTTAATTGAAATTTTGTAATTTAAACAAATAAGTAATGTAAATATTTGTAATTGTCATTTTTTTTGAAATTAAGAAGAAAAATTATTTCAATTGTTAATGTGGAAAAAAAATAATTTTCACTTTTGCAAATATTCATTTTTGCAAATAATTTTTACTTCTACATTACGGATTAGTTTATTAATTTAATCGAAAATGCATAAAAAACATTTTTTGCAACCTTGGTTAAAATACGCGAATTTCGACTAATTTAAAACGATTTTTCAAACAATTATTTCCAATATTCCAATAATTCGTCTGCAAAATTTTCTCGCAAAAAAAAAATTATATTGTGTACTTTATTTTTAATTTATATCAATAATGTCGAACAAATAATTCTAAATTTAGTAGAAATCAGCAAGTATTGACAGTAATAATAATTTCTTTCATTACAATTCAAAGAGTAATTTAAAAAATATTTAGATCGCGTAAACAAAATTCCACGTGTCTAATACCTACATATTAACAAAATGTACATAAAACGAAGCGTGTATAAGTATGTAGATTTCGCAAAACACTCTTATTATATTTGACCACAATTAAAAATTTTGTTAACAATTTATAGGAGCATTTATTCATCAAAACATTCACAACCGCTGCATTGAGATATCTGCATCATGTAACCAACATAACCTTAAATTTTAAGTTTTTCAAGTTTATTCTCATTTTTAATGTTTGTATACGCATTTTTAGCTTGGAGCCGGTACTGGCTCTTAGCAAATATTTAAAAATTCGCGTAAATAATTTTTCAATATGTTGATTAATAGAAATAGACTGCTAGTTACAGGTTAGATTTCCAACCTACAAAAAGAGTCCTATTTTATTGGGACAAAGTATTTAGAACTTCATAAACATTACACTGAATCAGATTTTAGTTGAAAATACGGGAACCAGGCAGAAATTTTAATAATAGTTGCGTAATACTCTTAAATCTTAAGAAACAGATATTTTTTAGGTTAGTTGTGACGTCAAGCGCGGATGCCCTTACTGCCGTCATAAGGTAATAAGCCGCATCTAGATATATGTCATAAATGAGATTCTAATAATATATTATGAGCATCCAAGAGTTTTGCAGTTAAAAATATTATTAAAAAATTATAAAGTACAAAAACATAAGTGCATAAAAAGCAGCTACATGATTTTCTTAATTAATATTTACTAGTTGGGAAAAAAACAAACGCTTTGTTACTTTCCTCGCCAACCGACAATTTACAGATGGGCTATTTTCCTTATGACTTAATGACGGCAGTATAGATGTAAAGTTTGCGCGTCTTGTAGGCAACGCAGCAGCTACGAAACCATTTTATCCTTGTCGTACGCATTCTTTATTTCTTTTCAGTTATCGTGACGTCACAAGAGCAGTGTCTTACGTTTGGAAAAAAATTAAACAGGTAAATAAATTCATACCTGCTCGAAAATGATGGGTAAAAAAAAAATTCAAAAGCAGATGTTCAATATATTAAATGATGAACAGAATGGTGTAAAAAAAAATTCGTTTCACCGTTCAAAGTGGTTTTAATTGAAAATAAAAAAATTAAAATTTGTATAACTTTTTTATTAACAATTTTTAAAAAAATCCATTTCACTGAAACGAATGTTTATATTTTTCTGAGTAAATAGAAAATTTTTTTTTTTAAATTCATTAACTTTTCAGCACGCTATGATTTTTTAAAGTTGTACATATCATCTCTTAATTTCTAACCAGCCTAACTCCGTTAATTTTAGTAATACCAAAAAAAGTCTAGAGATCATTTTTATATAAAATTTCATGCTTTACAATTTTTGTTTGAAACTTTTTTTACTAGCTTTTACACATTTTGAGTAATTTTGAAAAAACCCTTTATTTTATATTTTTTCATCCCTTCCCGGGGGTTCAAAAAAAATTTTCTTTCATTAATCGTGTTCTAATACATCAAAGTAACTTATATCAAAAATTCAAGTATTTACCTCAAAATTTTGATTTGTCGACTTATTTAATTGGACTATTAAGGATAGAATTTTGCAGAGTGAGAGGAAAATATGCGTTTATTTTCGGTTTATTGTAAATATTTAAAAAAATCATAAATGGCATAATTTTTAAAAGTTTCAGGTACTTCCTATTGCTCTAAGGAATACAACCATATACAGTTTCTATCATAAATTTTGTATATAGTTAAATGTCATGCTCTAATAATGAAATCCGGAACTATTTTCATTGACAAACTACAATATTCAAGTACAACAGAAAGAGTGACCCCAAAAATAGGCCAAAAATCGCCCATTTTCGAAACAAAATTCGAATTTTGACCTTTCTTTTGATGCCCATATCAAGGGGGTTGTAAATAAAATGATAATCTGCCATCTTGGAGCGGCGGCCCTCGAATTTTGTTTCGAACTAAGTGCTAAATTATTGTTAATAATGAGAACATCCTGGATACAAAATTTCAAGATGAGCATATGTTTGGTTTTTGAGATATGAGGTGAAGTTGTGATATGCGTGATGCCATCAAAAAATACACAGCCCCACAAAAAATGAATACTCATCAGCTATGGCAGAGCAATCAAGATATTCTTAGTATTTTTCGACGAAGAATTCATATCTAATATCGACGAATCCGTATATCCATTGATTAATTCAGAAAGGCCAAAAAGATCCCCTAGATAAGGATGATAATGGGGAAAAATGATGCTATTGAGTTATAGAGCTTCCATGAACAGAAATATAGTATAAGTCTATTGGCTGAATGCATGAAATAACGTGTTGACTAGGGTTTACACAAAGTAATTGAGACACACCTTTAAGAGGGTGAAAACTACTCCAATATTATACAAAACTGCATAGCTTCAATAACTGGCGAATAAAACGCTTGAACCCTCTAAGCTTTATTAATAGGAATGAACAATAAATCTGTTACGACCTAGTACACGAAAACAATCCATTACAGGTTAAGAAACTACCTCTTATCTTGAATTCCCAAGGAACAATTTAAAAGTCATTTGGACTTGAGGACGTGTTAAAAAAAAAAGGTTTGTCAGGGTTAGGAAATAGTCTTGTGCTTTATTGATGTAGTAGTTAGGCTTCAAGTATACTTGCTCTTATATGGTAAGGTTTAAAGCATTCTGTAAGACCTAATTATAAAGCTAATTTGCTTCTAGGATAATATGTATTTGTAATGGGTTTACCATACCTACATAAAACTCTCCATAGAGCTAATTAATTTTATGAACGTCTTAAATTCCATTTAGATTTAAAGAGGCTTTAAGTTATTCTTTATGGTTTTAACATATTTGCAATAAATGCATTTTAAATCCTTTTTAAAACTACGACATTTTCAGTGGCTATTAGTACTTATTAAAGGCCATTAACAAAACTAGACTCGTAAAACATCCTTGACAAATGTTGTGATGAAACCGTTATGAAGAAAAAAAGGCCTCTATAAATCTAAAAGGCAAATTTTAATTCCATAAAACACTTTCTAAAACCTCAATAAAACATTCATTATAAAAATAATAAACAATATGTTTGCCTGAAGTGTCGTTGGTGCATTTGTGTGTATGTGTTAATTAAAAGCATTTCACGCTTACTGATGTGTAATTATGTCTTTTATGGAAGAAATTATTTTGAATTAGTTTTAAGTTTTTTGTATCATATGTCAACGCGGTTCGTCTTGGAGGCGGTTCTTTTAAATCCCAAACGTTTTATTGCAGCTTTTATCAAGTCCATGTGATCTTCGTCAAGTGCATTTGCATTTATGTAAGGAAGGGATTATTTGTGATTAGGGATTGCAATTTACCGGAAGTTTTAATAACCGGTAAATCGGTAAATAAAAATGTAAATAACCGGTTAAGCGGTATTTACCGGTAATTTTTAGAATGAATGATTAGGGTGGCGAAAATGGCAATTGTTTTTTTCCATGTAAAAAATTATCTAAATTTAATAAAAAGCATTTTTATATACGTATAATTAATATAATTAGGCTTTGAGAAACATATTTTTTCCAAATTGAAATTTGCTTACAGTCGATTGAAAAAATTATACAGTTTTGCGAAAGACATATCTAGAGAGTGTAAATCAAAATTTTGTGATTCACTCGTATTATCTTTAGTTGATTATGGTGATGTTGTATATGGAAAGTTATTATCGGCGACAGCAAAAAAGAAAATTCAAAAATTTCAAAATTCATGTATGCGTTATATTTACAGTATTCCATATAGACAACATATATCACCACATCTAAATAAACATAGCATATTAAAGATGGAAAACCGCAGACGTTTACACATGCTCACACTTATTTGGCGAATAATTCATAATGACAAACCTCAGTACTTAAGAAATAAGTTAATTTCACGAGATCACTTACATAATACAAGATAAATACAAAATTTTTTGGTGCCTCAGCATGAAACTGCGATTTCCGATCATTTACGTATTTTGCATCTCATCTTTGAAATGAACTTCCAAATGAATATAAACAATATAAATCAAAATTTTTTTTTATTAAAGTTGGCTGATCAGAAGCAGGAGACTTGATGCTGCGTTGTGGATGCGCGTATATTATATTGTAATGTATTTCAACCCCTAGAATCTAGGCAACACAGAATGCGATTAATTGATTGGATGTCTGCCTAAATATAGAGATTTGCAGTATTTGCACCTACCAGAGAAAGAACATACTAGAAGATCTAGAGAGATGGCATATCTGTTCTGGAACCATCTGGAGAATGTGACATCATCACAGAAACATCGAGATCTGTCATCTTTAGGTATATAAGGCATGGAGTAAACCAAAAGGGGAGAAGTTAGTGCAGTACTAATTGTCAGTTGAAATGGTCAGAGAGTAAACACAGTGATAAAGTGACTGAATAACTGAATTGTAGTACACAGTGTATTATTAGCCAAGTAGTTATTGCTGTAATTAAGTAAGTTAATAAATTAGTGTTTAGTGTTACCCTGCTGTTATAATTTCCGAACCCACGATACAGGGTGTTTACAAAAAGTGTAAGCACGTCACAATATCTTTTTCTTTTTCCGATATAATTTTATTTACTTTTAACCTTTTTGCTTCGCTTCGCGGGGTCTGCCCGTTCCCCTTGTCTGCTCGCATGTCTGAGTGCTGCTGTTGTTATTATTGTTATTATTATTATAAAATATAACATTTGTTAGATTATTACAATTCATTACTGAATATTAACAAATAAAATAATTATTATTTTTTTCTTGAAATTTTAGATTTACCTATATGTATTAATATTTTTTTATAATCTTTTTATAATCTTAGATTTAGGTTATTTGTATTTGGGCAAATGGAAGAAGAGCTCTACAGTTCAATTTGTACCATTTTTACTTTGAGTAAAATAAATGTATTATTATTATTATTATAATGAACAAAAAAAAGGTTTTTTTATCAAAAGGAAAAAATATAAATGAAATAAATTTAAATAAATAATTATTCTGTAAATAACAAAAATAACAAACATAAACTCAAATAGGGCATTTACTGAATACCTAATCTAAAAATACAATATTTTTTAAAAATAGCCCGTTAAAAGTTTTTCAAAGCTTTATCTGTTAGTCGTCTGATATTTGTACATAGAATACCACTAACTGAAAATGCCCTTCCTCTATCGATATTGGTAGGTCGATAAGTTAATAAGAATTGGTAATAACATTCTTCTAAATGTTTTCCACGGATATTTGAGGCAGTGAAATATTCAATTTTCTGTCGCAAGATATTGTCAATGTCTGTCTTACTTGTATTTCTTAGGGCTTGGTGTTTGGGTTTTACTTTTTATAATATTATTTATTTATTGCTAAAAGTGCTCAGTGTTGGGACAGTCACTCTATATTTTGTGAATATTAGTCACTCACGTAAATAAAAACGTTGAATACGTGACATATCGTAAGTTCAGAATTTACCGAAATAACCGGTAAAAAATTAAAATAACCGGTAATTATCGTCATGTGTTTTTTGTTCTGTTTACCGGTTAACCGGTAATGCAATCCCCATTTGTGATAGTATGCAAAAAGAGTAAAAGGACTTCATTTAGAGTAAATATTCTAGGTCATTACCATTATTAGAATATATAGTTTAATGAGAGGACTGTAAAATGACAATTAGGTTTTTATTAGTTGGCCGGCCATATTTTTCTTGTTATATAAAAATATTCAAGGTCAGTCTCACAATTATAATTATTAATAATTATCACTTTTTTGTTAGCAAATTAAGGTAGAATTACAAGAAACGACTGAAAATTTCTGAGGCCCCTTTGTTTTTTGGGCTTTTCTTTTGTAGTTTTAACGATAAACTGCCGTTGGTTTTAATTTTTTTGTCATACCTGATGTCTTTTTATTACCTTTTAAATCGGTCTTAGAGAGGTTATACTGCCACTCTATGCTTTATAAATTTTAAATTCCATTTTATCTTCAATAAGTCTGATGGTTTGTTTGCTTAAATCAGTTTAGAAAAAATAAATGCAATAATAAAATTATTTGGATTCCTTCGTGGACATTCTTAGAGCTTCTCAGTTCTAATATGGACTTATAAGAGTTTTAAAAACCAATTTTAAGCTAGCCTTCTAGGTGTTTTCTAGAAATGCAGGAAGTTAATAAAAAAAGCTTCTGACAGATCTAAAATAGGTTTTAAGAAAGGTTTTAAAACGGCCCTAACAAGGTTTTCAAGAGCGGCACTATGCCTCACTAAGGAGTTTTATGATGGAATTTAAAAAGGCCTTAACAACCTTCATAAGAGTGGGCCCTTTTAGTCTACAAGTCGCTTTATGATGGATATTGTTACAGCAAAATAGATTTTTCAAGGTATTTGATAAATAGTTTTATAGCACCCTTGTATATATTTAAGAAACCAAAATTGTCCCTTGGGTTATGAACTTGAGTCATGGAAAAAATAGTGAATGTATCAGATATCGCATTTTGATTGCTAGGTATCAATGTGGGACGATAACTAGAATTTTTGTAACTATTTTATGACACACCTACGATGGGGTAAGAGAACGGGACGAAAACTTATTGGTGGGTCTTAACCCTGACCCCTGACCTTCGTCGGGATCATTTGGGGTATGAAAAGGAATCAAGAGGTCCTGACATAAGAGAAAAGCACCCTTGGAAACTGCTACATCAGTATTTTTTGTATGCAGTGCAGCGATTACGAGATTGCTCCGATATTCATCCCTTCGCACCCTTATCCCCTCATAAAATCCGCTTGAGAGTTAAAAACGGACCTATAGACTATGGCGTTCGGGAAAGGGATACTTACCTTTATGTCAGAATTTTTTTCCATACAATATGATTGTAAAATTGCTCAGATTTCCACCCTCTAACCACTGTGAATTTATCTAGAGCGATGAGAAAGAATCACGAGGCCATGACATGCCTAAAGAGCACTTGCTACAGGATTTTCGCTAATGTGATACAGCGATTGCGATGTCTCTAATATTCACCCCCTCGCACCCCCACCTTATAATTCACTTGAAATTTGAAAATAGACCATTAGGACATTAATTTTATGGAGAGCGCCCTTTGTTATCCTTGTGACAGAATTTACTTTAATGTAATATTCTCACAGCGAAATCGCTTATATAAATGTGCGTTGTTTTCTCACCTCTTCATAGGTGTATAAAAAAAACTATTGTGGGAATATTGGTTATCGTTCCAGATCCAAACACACTGCAATCAGAATGCAATATCTGGTACATTCACTATCTTTTCACTGACTCAAGTTCATAATTCAAGATGAGGCGTAGTTTTGCATATGATGGGTTGTTTTCGTGAACTAGGGCATAACATATTTATGGTTCATTCCTATTAATAAAGCTTAGAGCTCTTAAGGGTATGTCTCAATTACTTTGTGTAAGCCCTAGTCAACACCTTCGTTTATGCATTCAGCCAATAGACTTATACTATATTGCTGTTCATGGAAGCTCTATAACTCAATAGCACCATTTTTCCCTATTTTCATCCTTATGTAGGGGATGTTTTTGGCCCTTCTGAATTAATCAATGGATATACGGATTCGTCGATATTAGGTATGAATTCTTTGTCGAGAAATACTAAGAATATCTTGATTGCTCTGCTATAGCTGATGAGTTCATTTTTTGTGGGGCTGTGTATTTTTCGATAGCATCACGCATATCACAACTTCAATCCCCCCTATCTCAAAAACCAAACATATGCTCGTCTTGAAATTTTGTATTCAGGATGTTCTCATTATTAACAATAATTTAGCACTTCGTTTGAAACAAAATTCGAGGGCTAGAAAATGGACGATTTTTTGGGTCACTCTTTATGATAAAAAATATAAATATAGTTGTATTCGTTAGAACAATAGCAATTATCTAAAACAGTTTTTAAGATTATGGTTTTTATAATAAATCGAAAACAAACGCATATTTCCCTCTCACTTTGCAAAATCCTGTCCTTGAAGCTAGCAGATACCACAGATATCGTACACAAGTCATCAAATACTGTTTACCGAGGTTATAATATTGGCGCTCTTCATAAACTTGTGCAAACACATGCACTACCCGGACAGCAAACAGCAAACAGCAAATAGGTATTTCGATAACATGTTTTTCCAAATATTTTAATAGTTTAAAAACATTTTGTTAAATGTCTAAAAATATTGCCATAATATTAACAAACTAGAGTAAATTAAATTATACTTTTCGTCGATTTATGAAAATATAATTGTTGCTCATTCTATAGGATAAAATATAAATATCTTGTATTTCTGCTACAACATTATTAAAAAACATTATTTTGGGTATTTAGCAGATAACTTTCAAAGAAACTATTCGTTTCATATACTGGCGGTCTAAGTCTGATCATGCTATTGAACAAGAAGTTCCCCCTACGAAATATCTTGTCAACTTATTTCATACACTTATTAATAACATTCAGTATGAAAAACAACAAAAATAACCATTCTTTCTATATACTACTTACTTTATACTTTCTATATCTATATACCTCTTTCGAGTGGTACAATAAAAAATGGATATTATGCTGAAAAACAAGAAAGTGCCAAAAAAACGCTAAACATCACCCAAAACCTGTTCAGTTCATGTATGGTATTTGTATTACCCTTGTGTTAAATTTCATCAAAATCGGTATGCTTGTTTCGTGTCCCCATGCATGCATACACATGGACATTTTTTTTAAAACTATCTTTTCGGTTTTTTGGGCCTTCAAAACGGAAAGATCTGGTCTTAATATCAATTTTCGATTTTGGGACTGTATTACACCCTAAAATATTTTGCCAATTGGATGCAGCGTTGCCAAGTTATGATTTTTTTGTCAATTTACAAATATTTTTTTAACTGCCCTATCTCCGCGATTTATTAATTGTTTTTTTCTGAAAATTTAGGATATTATTTGATAATAATGTATTTATTGAAAAACATTTTTGAAATAAATAATTATTATACCGGGTGTCCAAAATATTTGTTTACATTTCTTGACATTTAATTATTATTTTTCTCATTTTTTTTTAAATGGAATGCCTATAATTTTTTTACGTGGATGAATAAAGCATACGATTCCCCACATTTTAGTATCACACACTTTATTTTTATTCCAAACAATTTTTGAGATATGATTATTTCAAATAATTTTTGCGTAAATTGAGGTGCTCTTTATTTTAGCATTAAAATCTAGTATGGCTTTGGTTTTTTGTTTTTCGTTTGTTTTTCACTTTATGACATTTCTGTAAGGTGTTTAATTATCGTGATTAAATTGAATTAACATTGTTAAGTAATATTTATAAATATGGATTATAATTATTGTCGACAAGATTTGATATCTATGGTGTATGTTGTGTTGGTGAATGTGGTGGAAATTGTTTATTGGCATCAAGAGTATCATCAAAAATATCCCGATACAAGGTGTCCTGATGTGAGGTCTCTAGAAAATTTGAAAGAACGTTTTGAACGTACTGAAAGTGTTGCATATGAAAATAAGGCGAGACGACGAAATGTATTAAGTGAAGAAAATGAGCTGGATAGCTTTAGTGGTAATCGAAAATCCTACGGCAAGTGTTCGGAAATTAAGTAGGGATTTATAGTTTAGTAAATCTAGTGTTTCTATATATTCATAAAAATAAGTTTCACCCCTATCGAGTACAGCTGGATCAGGAACTTTCGGATGAGGATTTAAATCGTAGATTAAGTTTTCGTCAGTGGGCTCAAAACCAAATTGGAGAAAATGAAAAAAATTTCAAATTTGTGTTCTTCACGGGTGAATCAACGTTTCATCGCAGTGGATTTGTGAATAGGCACAATTTCCATTATTATGACAGAGAAAACCCTCATGTTGTACAGAAAAATCATTACCAGCTAGTGTTGCCGCGAGACTCGTCTCGTCGAGAAATTGGTTTTTCTCGTCTCGTCTCGTCTCGACACATTCTCGTCTACCCAAAATCTCGTCTCGAGGTCGAGATCTCGTCTCGTCTCGACAAATGTGAAATTTCCCATTTTTTCCTTTTTTTTTCACAAGTGAAATCTCTATTTATTTAATTTATAAAGTTACGCTTCAATTTATATGAATATTTGACTTTGTTTAATTTTTAAATGTACTTCTAACTAAAAGAACTGTTTGAAATATTGTGAATTTTAATTTTCTCCATATTTTAAAATATTTTTTTTTTGTCTCTATACCGTATACTCCAAGGACGAGTCGAGACGAGACCGAGAAATGTCTCGTCTCGGCGGCATCACTATTACCAGCCCAACTGGAGTTTATATGTTTGGGGAGGAATTGTACATGACTATGTTATTGGTCCTCACTTTTTTTGAGGGAAATGTGAATGGAGCAGTCTTCTTGGATTTTGTGCAAAACGTTTCCACAAATGATCGAGCATATTCAAATAATATGTGGTTACAGCTTGATGGTACACCACCACATTCTAGTAGAAATGTTCGTCAGGCCATTAGTAACCTGTTTCCAGAAAGGTGGATAGGAAGAGGAGGTCTGACATTTTAATAAACTGTTAAATTATATCTTATTTATTATTTTATTAAATTATGTTAGGTCCCATTGCATGACCGCCTAGGTCACTCGACCTGGCTTTAATGGATTTTTTCCTTTGGGGATTTGTGAAGTCAGACGTTTATAAAGTAGAACCAACAACTCGAGAAGATATGATGGAAAGGATTGGTCAGGGTTTCAATCGTATAAATGTTGATATGTTATACAATGTAAGGCGTTCATTTGTCAAAAGATTTCAGTGTTGCGTGAATCAAAATGATGGACATTTTGAGCTATTGTTAGGCTAGTTTCAATATCGTGAAAAAAAATATTTCTCAAAAACCGTTCATAATTATTAAAACAATGTGCGAGAAATTGTATGCGTTATTAATCCATGTAAAATTATAGGTATTCTGTTTTAAAAAATGAGGAAAATAATAATAAATATAAAAAAATGTAAACAAGTATTTTGGACACCCGGTATAATATATTTCAAAAATGTTTTTCAGTAAATACATCAATATCAAATGTCAATCCTACATTTTTAGAAAAAACAATTAATAAATGGAGATATGGCAGTCAAAAAAATGTTTGTAAATTGCCAAAAAAAAAAGGAAAAAAATCATAACCTGGTAATGCTACATCTGATTGGCAAAATAGTTTAGGGTGTAATACACAGGATCCTTGATGGCTTAACTGGCGTCAAAAAAATACGAGAAGTTCCATTTAAAAAAATTATACTTTCTTGTGTAACTCGTTTTTGTGACACCTTGTATAATTGAAAATAATTTTACGTTGTAGTAGAGATGAAACATTGAAAATTTTGGTCAGAAAGATTTTTTATATCTGTATATCTGTAGTATATCTGTAATATTTTATTTACACCAGCGTTATGTTAGTGAACGAATTCTGAACAACTTTCAAAATGGCCGTCTGTCCGTCTGTCCCTCCGTCCGTCCGTCCGTCCGTCCGTCCGTCCGTCCGTCACGTTTCTTGTAAGCACGATAACTTAAGAAAGAAAAGTCCCATTGTATTGAAATTTGGAAAGTAAGTTAGTGTTAGCTAGAGGAAGAACCCTATTGTTTTTGAAAAAAATCAATCAGTAAATAAAAAAGTTATTAATCATCTAAATAAAAAAAAAATTTTTCAAAGTTTCTGTCATTTCTACTTAAATAGAAATCTTGCGAAAAGTCATTCTCTATAATTTTTTTTTGTTTTTACATTTCATCAATAAATATATATATATATATATTTCTTAATAATGTATCTAATCCGTTAAAATATAATTCTTGAACGATATTCATTTAAGTTTTCTGGCAAGGTGAGATGGCTCAATGGATAAAATTCTTTAATGGTTAATGGTTAATGCCTTGCAATCCAAAGGTCTCGTGTTCGATCCCTCACATGGTGATTTTTTTTTTTCATATATATTTTTATTTTCACAACAAAGTTGGTATCACAAAATTTAGAACGTCCAAATCTAACGTTATTTACAAGCAAAATACGAAGAGTATCCTATAGAATGCGTAACAATTATATAAAAAACTCAGTAAATCGGCGAAGAGTATAATGCTTCCACTAGTTTTAAGTTTATTTTTTAATTCGACCATCTTGAGAAAGGTACGTATTTGCGTTTCATTTTCTTTTTAATCCGACCGTTCTCGCTCCGTCCAACCCTTCAGTTGCCACGGAGATTCGCACCGTGTATGTCAGGCTCGCTCCGGACGAGTGCTTGAGGAGGACAATATGTTATACAGTGTGTTTCACTTGAAATGGTAACCTGGTAACCCCAATAACTTTAATTTTTTTTCCGATTTGAATCAAATTTTACTAAAGTATAGAACAAATTAGGATCTACTTTGCGCCTCCTACAAATGCAAAGCCACCTGCGGTACCAAAATATGCGGAGAAAAACAAAAAATCATATTAATCATTTTTTTTATCCGACTTAAAAATTCTCTAAAAAAAAATCCAGGCCGAAGGAAACTCCGGCACTTGGCATTTCCATATATTTGGGCAAGACAAATGATTAAAATAAATTTCAGTTTCCTTCGCGAAAACAGCGCGCGCGGGACGCTATAGTCAACCCTGCTGGGTAAAGCACGACGAAGGAAACTTTAAAAAACCGCTGCCCAAGGAATCACTACTTCCACATCCAGATTTTCTATCCAAGTCACTCACAACGAAAAAATTTTGTATGTGGAAATAATTGTTTAATAATATAATATCCTCTACCTCAAAAACCCATAAAACGATACCCCACATCGGTAGTGGGGTGCGGGTGGTGATAGGGGGTGGTAGTGGGGGTGGATAAAGTAAAAAAATATTTTGAGGTTTCTGGTTCTTGTACACACACTAAATCACATTTTTTTTCATCCCTTTTAATAATGGGGTGGGGGTGGTAATGGGGGTGGCTAATGCCAAATTTTTTTTTGACACCTTAGCTTCTCTTGTCTATACCAAATATCAATTTTACGAACTTTTACCTGCTTGATTTACCTATATACTCCAAATTTACCCCAATTTACTCCCCAACCCTTCGACGAAACAAGATGAAAATATAATCTAGTTCTAGATCTCGTTAAAGTACATATGTATACCAAATTTCAAGTCAATATCTCAAACGGTTCCAGAGTAAACGTGCGCACAAAAAAGTTACAGACCGACAGACAGAAATTTGTTTCAATAAATTAATATTTCATTTTGAACCATTCAATTAAAACTGCATAGAAATTATTTTTTATACCTTCTTACATCTCGTATATTCAATTTTTTATTGACCAATAGCCTACTTTTTGAAATGATTAACATTTGCTCCTACACAACTTTAAATATGAATTCAACTCTTAATTCGCAAAAATGGAAAGTTTCAAAAAAATAATTTTATATTCCTGAAATTTGGTATAGAGATATAAAATTGCATTCTAAATAACTTTTCTTAGTGGAATTTTTTCATATTTTGAAAAATAAAGGTACTTTATTAGTGGTGATTTTTACAACTTTGCTTATAAAACACCCTGTAGAACACCAAATCAAGTCATTTTTGGTTTATTTTAGTTTTACAACAAGCAGGGCTCAATCCCCAAATACCATTCCAAAATTCCAACATTTTTGGTCCATTACACCTCTTGTTACATCTATCCTGGAACACACTGTATATAACTAACTTTATAAAAATTCACTATCTTAGTCAATAAGTAAGTACGTGCATTAGCTGATCGAACATTGATGCTAGGCTTAATACCGGGTACTTCATAATCTTGATACAAAACAATGTTGATTTTATTTTTCGAGGTATAAAATTGCAGTTGTGTCTAGTCAATGAAAAATAATTATTTGTTAGATATTTAAGTAGAATAGGCACTTTTTATTTATTGATAATACATTAAACCTTATTATTTTTAGAAAAAATTGCATCTATAGTTGATTATTTTCATTTTTTTTTAAATATCTACTTATTTTAATCATTCCTTAATAGAAATCAAACAAAAAAAAACTTTATTTCATATTAATTAACGAAGAACAGCATTCCTCCCCTATCACGCGTCGGAGCCAGCCACATATGCACGGTGTGAGGTGCAATGAAAGGCTGGATGAAATAAGGGCAGATTATATTCAGGGGCGTACGTTACCCCCCCAACTTTGTCAAACTTGGCAAAAGTTGAGATGCAAGATGACAATTTTTACTGAATTTTTTTTAAAAGTTTCTTAACCCCCCCCCCCCCCTCATCAATTTTTATTTCGGCGGAATTTTACAAAAATTGGATAAAAGTTGGAAATTCGAGATGTAAGTTGCCAATTTTATTGTAAAACTTTTTTTTTTCTCCCTCCCGCTCATCAACTTTTTTTGGAGGGATTTTTATTTAATTATTTACAGAGTTGGCTTTTTGAGTCTTATGAAGTTGGCAAATTTGAAAAATAACCCCCAAAAAAGTTGGCTCGCTACGCCTCTGATTATATTAAAAACAGTTTAAAAACAATGAACTAGACATACATATGTATATGTGTTCCTATTATTTAAAGTAACTCATTCTTATTATAAAACCTAACATGCCGCACGTTGGATTTATTTTCTGTATAAGTAAGGTTTAATTAATTGGAAATAAAGATTTTTTTGGTTTGATTTCTATTAATGAATGATTAAAATAAGTAAATATTTTAAAAAAATTAAAATAATCAGCTATGCAATTTTTGCTAAAAATAATAAGGTTTAATGTATTATGAATAAACAAACACTGCCTATTCTACTTAAAGGTGTCACAAATAATTAGTTTTCATTAACTAGACACAACTGTAATTTTATATTGTAACGTGTTTCCACCCCTAGGAAACCACCCTTGTAAATTCCGTGGGTTCCAAAAAAATTATAACAAGAGATGTCCACTAACACACTTTATTAATTAACTTACTGGATACTTCACAATTCTATTATTAATTTAAATGCACTTTAATGACTAAAAAATAACAATGTTTATCACTTTGTCTTAACCTCACTTGTCAAATCCAAACTTCTCTACTTTCTATACTTTCTCGAGTAGGTGCAAATACATCTGAATTAATTGAGGGGGTTGCAACACATCACAATATCTTGAAAAATAAAATCAACTTTGTTTTGTATCAAGATTATGAAGTACCCGGTAGTAAGCCTAGCATCAATGTTCGATCAGCTAATGCACGTACTTACTTATTTACTAAGATAGTGAATTTTTATAAAGCTAGTTATATATATGATTATTAAATTGAAGTAAAACGGGTGTTGTGCATTCGAAAAAAGGTGATTTGACGTCACTTCCGGCAAAACCGAAAATTCAGGCACATCAATCTAAGACCAAATAATGGTAAATAGTCGGGTTATTCATTTCCAGCAGTTATCGTTTCAATAACTGCAGTAGTTTTGAGAAATATAGTATCGAAGGAATTTTTGTTTTTGTTTTGTTACACCACGGTGGTGTAACAAAATTGCCCCTTATCCAGACAGGATTTTCTTTTCATAGTAAATTTACCGTCGTTGCGTGTAAAATTACCCCCAATTGTAATGGAATTTTACTCGCAAAGAGAGTGGAAAATTTCTATTTACCTTTTGGGTAATTTTCCGCTCTCTTTGCGGGTAAAATTACATTGAAATTTTATACGCAACGACGGTAAATTTACCGTAATTTTTTACAGTGTGTGGCAAAATAAATACCGAATAAAGAGTATGAAAATAGTGTTGTATTTTTTCCTTACCCTTTCATAGTTTGACATTGAGTTAGTACGTCATCCTGTATATCTGAACGCAAAAACTATTTGTAGTTAACTATTTTCTAATTAAATTTGATGAGAGAGTTACGTGAGAAAAGTTTAAAATAGTAAAATAATATAATTAAATTCAAATTAGCCAGGAATGTGCTATGCGACTTGTATCGCCATCTCACATTGCGAAGCCAAAGTTATAGAAACGTGTAGTAATCTAAGAAATACGACCATATTCTTGTTTTTACAGTATACTAACAAAAACACAAATTAGACATTGCATCTACTCAATACTCTGTAGTAATGAGCTAATTACCAAGAGTTCGCGCGTGAGATTAAACTAATGGAAAATCGTAAAATTGATTGATGAAATTTTTTTTTATGAAATAAGTATACACAAATAATTAATATTAAGGCATGAAAAGTTGCTGTATTTTTATAATTTCGCAAGCTCTTTCTGATAGTGCTATTAAAAAAAACTATAATTCTTTATTTTCATATTTATATTTTTTTAAAACAAATTGTAAATAATGAGTGGAACTTGCCATATATTCTTAAAATGGTACTATATATTTATTATGCACAAAAAGTTTTTAACTATTTTTAAATACTATTTAACAATATTTTTTTAAATTTACGAAAAAAAGTTTGAGGTTAGAAAAATATATTTAGATTTCCCTAAAGACATTTAGAGTAATTCGGCGGGAGTTCAAAAATAGTATATAATTATTATTTTTTTTACATTTGGACATTTAATGAAATAATTGTCTGCATACGGAAATGTAATAGGTATTATTCATCGAATAATTTCTTTTGTAGTAGTTGAGCTGTCTGAGGGTGAATGAGAGTGTTGTATAGAGTGTCTCTAAAAGGTCTAGATAAAACGCCACCACATATTCTTGATAGCAAAACAGGAATAATTTAAGCAAACTAGTCTGTACATGATCTTCTCGATTGTTGTTTTCCACGTGTAAAATGGTCTCCCTATTTTTAGTTTGTTATTCAGTATTGGCGCCTTCTTCAATAGATGCGTTGGGTCCCTTCTTTGGACATGTCCCCAGTACTTCATTGCGTGTATTTCTATCCTTTTTTGTAATTGTCTTCCTAGTAGTATCGCTGTTTTTTTTCTTGTTGTTTGTTGTTTTTGCGAGTAGTTGGATGATGTCCCTTTCAGCTCTTCTCAGACTTTTTCTGTTGGCTTTTGTTGACGGATTTAATTTAAATTAAATTTGTTTCAGTATTTTTAACAATTATGAAAAAGAAGAATTTACTTGAAGATTTACATAAGAAATTTATATTACGGCCATACTTTAAGAATAATGCATTGCTGATTATTTCGAATTTAATTCAAATTAAATGCGTTTGTATATTTTCAATAATACTTAGTGTTTACGTAGGAATATCATGGCCATACTTTAATAATTTATTGCCCAGCCATAAATTTATGGTGTCACCGGTCGACATTTTTAAGGGTTGTATAAACACTTCTCGTATTATTTTTCTAAAATAGTTGTTTGAGCTTTTCAAAATTACATTAAAACATTTATAACGCAGAAGAATATGCAATACTTCTAAACATACTTCTATTAAGACAGATATAAATAAAAAGTTAAAAATTAACAACACTTATCTGTGATACGTAGTTTACTTCTCTTCCCTTCCTTTCCCTTTTTGTTTTGTTTTTATTGCATTACACTAAAAACACTATGGAGTTCTGGATTATGTACGAAATTATCACTTCTCACAGCATCGCCAATCGCACGTCTCGAGATATGTATTATTTTTCAAACAACTACCACTTACTTGGCAACTTAGAATTACATATTTTACACTTAGTATTTAGATTAAATGATGTGATTCTTAAAAAGGGGCTGTTAAAGGACGTCTGACCTCGGTCACGTCTGACTTGAGACTCCATCTTCAAAAAAAAATATTGCTTTTATTGATAGGGATTAAATTTGAGATTTTAACCTGTAATGAAAGATGTTTTTTGACATAATTTTTTGCTCTTGGGTGTTACGCAAATGGTCAAAAGTTGATCATGTACATGCAAAGAAGCTTATACAGTGCGTGTAATTTCCCGTTAGGCATGTACATCCACGTAGCGCGATAGATTTGACAACATAGCTGCAGTAAATCCCTCCGTCGAGCGGAGCATTCCAGTCTGTTATTTCATTTCAGCCAGCTGGCACGCGCGATGTTGTAATTTTACTCCCTATGCCTAGCGTTCGGCTACACACACGGTATTACTTCCACATCCAGTGGAAGTATAGTAACGACAAAAAAAATTTGTTGTTCAAATAGGCTTAGAATATCATGAAACGTCGAGATTTTAAGTTTGAGCGAAAAAAATGTTCTGTCTGTCTGTCGGTCTGTCTGTAATTTTCTTTTGTGCGCACGTTTACTCTGGAACCGTTTGAGATATTGACTTGAAATTTGGTACACATATGTACTTCAACGAGATCTGGAACTAGATTATATTTTCATCTTGTTCCGTTGAAGGGTTGGGGGGTAAACTTGGGGTAAATAGGTAAATCAAGCAGGTAAGGGGACGACAATTATTAAAGGGGACGAAAACAAATGTGATTTAGTGTGTACGAGAACCAGAAACCTCAAAATATTTTTTTACTTCAACATTTTCTTGTTCTTTATAATTCTTATAATATATCACCTGTTAATATAATAGCACTCACACTCCTAGCATCCTGTAATTTAATTTATAGTCGTCAAGTTTATTCTGATAAGCCTTGTAGATAATGTTGTCTACGTCGCTATCAAATGCAAGAAAGCTATCTCCAGGTCTCCCTCATATCACGTATGGATATGAGGGAGACCTGGATATAGCTTTCTTGCATTTGATAGTGACGTAGACAACGTTATCTACAAGGCTTATCAGAATAAACTTGACGACAACGTTAACATACTCTCCAAAGCAGCTGCTATAGTACACAATGATATGTTGGTTGCAACATTCAATCAAGTTCGCGTACAGATTTGAAGAAAACAGACAAGATGCTGTTCCTTAATCTCTTCAGTCTCTTGTCAGCATGATTTTGTATGGCACAAACATTAAAGAGCGTGCTCCCAATACTACACCGACCCAACCAGTGTTGACTATTTCGCAGCTACTCTTTAATTGCAAAGCAGTGCGAGCAGATCCAGGAGTTACGTACCATCCACGGATACATGAGCCGCCTGTACCTGTAGGTCTTGGACTTTACATACATACACACACGCGGCAACGCAAAATTTTGGACATGATGTTTGATCTGAATTTGTGTGTGTCATATGACCGTGTTCTGGAAATCTCTAATTGCATCACTGAAAGTCTTTGCGACAACGTTGTTTGTCCTTTGAACTTGCTAAAAAACACTTTCACAACAGCGGCAGGTAACAATATCGAATCCATCGGCTACAGCATCTTAAACATCTTTTCTTGACACAGGTGTTTCTCTCTTCCAACATCCATTGATCGAACAAGTAGGAGAGCCGTGGATGGCTATGGAAATTCCTTCAAGGTCAATAACTAAAACAGTTGCCCATTTGCCTGATATCTGTATAAACATTAACCCCATACTGAAACTACGTCCTAATGTGATGCCTAAAGTTAATGGGCCTTACACGGCCAACTTATCAGCACTAAAAGAAACAAAAGAAAGGGAATACCAGTGGTTGCATCACGTCAAAAATAATGTTTCTAGTAGTAGCAAAACGCAAAACTTATCATGGTCGGCGTACCATGCAAATAATACTCATAAACAGAAAACTGATGTTAAATGTTGCTAGGCGGTACCTCTTTACACAAAAAAATGTGTACACGTGAAGAAATACCCCCTACACGGGATGCATTTCTATTGCATATTAAGAGGGCAGCCTATCAGGCTGGTCATGTTTGGGGTCAAGCAAACATTAAACAGCCAGTGATACCTTCACCTACAGAATGGGGATGGGAGGCTAGTACAATAGGATGGGAACCAATATAGATGAGACTGCCCGAGGCTTTAAAATCCCGCAAAGAAATCATCGCTTGTCGCTGTACACGTAAAATACAGTGCCAGAAAATGTTTCATTTGGGTCGGCAATGAGAGCAAGCGAGAGCGAAGCAAGTAGGCTATTCTTTTTTATAGTATAACACATCCTACTCGTGCCACCTGCTTTCCCCACCACATGCGCTTGGGCAGCTCTGTCTGCGGGAAATGTAAAGAATTATTTGACTCGTTTTGAAAGTAAAGCGGGTTAAATAATTTATTAAAAATAGTTATTAAAGCACGTAATAATATTACCTATACTGAACAGAGACAACTACATCCTTCCTTTGAATAAATGGTACTGAAATTTTTAATAGCAATGATGTACGTGTTTTCTTGATAGCGCGTCATTATTTGCTCCCTCTACTAGAGCACTGGTACACGCCTTTATTGTAGGCGGTCTGTCAAGCCGTTGAAACTATGCCTGCCACCCAAATCCAAAATTTTCCGATACTGTATATACAGAGCATTGCAAATTCGTGAGTTCTCATGCTCAGTGTACATCAATGTGTAAGTGTGAGGGCAATTGTGAGAACTGACTCTGTCATGCGTACAAGCCCCCCCCCCACATCAAATCATTGGATCCCGGTACCAAATTCACTGGCGGGCCCCCACTCCTAATAATTGATGGGGGGGGGAGAAAAGTCTCATAATCAATGAGCAAGGATTGCGTTTCCTGTGACCCGGGCCCCTAAAATGGCCAGGTCCGGGTACTGCGGTACCTACTCACCCCCACCCTCCTTGCGGGGGCCCTGCATGCATATACCTTTTTCACCGAAAATAATTATTTACATTAAAAATTGTAAATTCATTTTTGGACCAAATAAAACTGATACTGAAACATTATGAGTTATCATTGCGTTGCATTACTAAATGTCTAATAACTTCATTGTAGCCAATCTCACAGCAACTTTTTTTTAACAGCTGAAAGATACTAAAATTATACTTATCTTATTTTAAACTTTATTTTTTTTCTAGCAGTTTAACAGTGAATTGGTAAAAATTAGATGAGATTTCAGACTTTTCTCTCTTTCTGGATTTATCTATCAAGCTTGCAAACTTAGGAAGAAAGTTCTAATAACTAAAAATAAAGTTTCATAAAAGAGCATAATTTAAAAACATTATTTAAATCGGCAAAATAGGAGCTAGAGCTAAAATCGTCAGCGTATTACACGAGCGAGTAGGCGCCATTTTAAAATGACAGCCATTTGGTTATTTTATGACATATTAAAGGGCTCCTTATTTTTAAATACTTAGAATTGTATACAGAACAATCCCTGAAAGTTTCATGCTTTCTTCATTAATAGCACAATTTTTACTGAAATTCGCCTAACTAAGAGGCTTTATACAATTCATGTGGAAATTAGACATAAATGTTACGTTTCATTTCAAATTGCAAACTTTATATTAACTTCATATGTTCATCAACCTCGATACATAAGATAATTGAATTTTACAAGCAAAAAATAACAATATTAATTAAAAACAAAAAATTGTTATTAGAAAAAAAAGTTTTGTATAAATTAAATAATTATTATTGAAAGCATTAAAGCTCGCACTTTTTAAACACCCAGTATTGTGATTATTGATTTTATTCCATCCCTAAACTCATCTTCTTTTCATGTATGTACAATATGTACATACTTATACGGTTAATGACTTAAATGATTCACATATCGAAATCGACAAGTCCGATTGTTGTTTAATGATGATAAATGATGATAATGTAATGTAATAAAATAATTGATCCGACCCGCATTCTCGAAAACGCCAAGCAGGTTACGCTACGTAAACAATAAACATTCCGATTAACTGTTTTCGTTGCGTCTCTCTTTCTCTTTCGATTTAACGAAAGGCAAGGACAGCAACCAGACCCAAAAAAACACGCCGAAGCGCGACTCCGATCACACGTAGAAGATTTTGTAGTAAAATTGGTAGGTATATACAGGGTGATTCACGTAGGCCATTCGTTAGAAATTTTCAACTTGCAGTTAGATTACAAACTTGAGGGAAAAAATATTTCTTTCAAAAAATGCCAATAACTCAAAAACGACTGAAGATATGCATACGTATTTTTAAGTAAATTGTTAGAATTGTCTTTTGTTTCTATGGCATACTTGAAAAACCAAGCAATATCTCGGTACGATAAAGCGTTTCTTGATTTTTCTTGATTTTTATTGAATAACTCGATAGGGGGTGAAGTTAGGTATAGGGAATGCTTAAGTAACTCACCCTAAAATTAAATTTTCTTTCGAATGTTGTCAAAAAAAAAACAGTAGGTGCCATTTGAAAAAATCGACTTTTTGACGATTTTTTATTGCGACATTTGAAGATCGCCTGTGCCCATATATGGTACTGTCGTAAGCAAAATTAAATGGGACAAGTCTTATAACGTATTTTTGCTAAAATCTAGTTGTGTACATCTAACTTTAATTTTTGTGACATTGTCAGTTAGTTGTCATAATTCATTGGAAGTGTGCAAATAGAGAGAGATTTACATTAGAAAAAAATAGTTGTCCTATTTAATTTTGCTCACGACAGTACAAGATGGGACCACCGATGGGACATCAGGTGTGAGCCTGGACTTCCAGCTAACTGCTTCATCAATTTGGTTTCATAATTTTGAACGGTTTGCGAGATATAAATTTGTTCGTAAAATGCTACAGCGGCAATTTTAAAAAAAATTGACATGTATCAAAGCCAGTAATAGATAAGTTAACACAACTTGGTTGTCTAAACTCAGAATTGGAAGGCCAATCGAATCATGTAAAAGAAATTGTAGGTTTCCATTTAAAATAAGAAAGTTGGTACCGACTTTTGGCACACCCTGTATAGCCGGACGACTGAAAATATTTTAGGTAGAATGGGCATTATCGATTATGGCTGCATACCAAGTTTCAAGTTTATAATCCAACTGGAAGTTGAACAACTTCTAACGAACGGCCTATGTGAATCACCCTGTATAGTTTACCCTACATAAAAAAACAAAAAATATTATATTTATTTATAACAAAAAATATAAATTGTTTTTATATGTCCAATTGTCCAAATCAAATTTTATCGTTGATAAGTTAAGTGTATTATTGTGATTTTTAACAAATTATATATTGTCTTCTACCACAAGAGCATACTTATTTTAAATTTGGAAAAAAAATACGAACTTTATTCAGAAAGCTCTTTCCCAATATAATCACGTAGATATTCGAGAAATCGTTGGAAAAATTAAAAGGGCACACCCCGCAATAGATCAAGAGCCCACAACGAATTTTCTTCCATCATGTTATCCAAAAGTTTGACTTCGGATATCAGTAATGGCAGCTTATTATACAGGGTATCCGGAAAGTAAAGGGACTCAGCTTAACTGTATCAAATGGAGCCGTTTAAACTAAACATACCTTAGTCCAAAAGTACTTCCTTAAGGAGTTATAGGGCCTTAAAACAATTTTTTTTAAATTTTATAATGGGTATATTTCGGAAAACAAATGACTAATCAAGCTGAAAATTGGTAAACATATAATTTAGGGGAGTCCGAATATTGTGAGGGTATAAGTATATCTGCATCTCATAGATGGCGCTGTCGGAATATTTTTTTGACACATTCTTTTGACACATTTTTTATCATAACTTTTTATTATTATTTTGGGTTCGTATGACTTAATATTATGATATAATAACTAATTTTACAAAAATAAGGTCTACTTGTTTCATGTCGATAAAATGCACCGTTTTCAGTAAAATCGTACTCATGTATTTCAGCGCATTCCAAGAGCTACCATGATATTCGATCAAGTTAGCGTTTGTCAAATTTATATTATTGAATCAGTTTAGTGACTAAACCAAACGTACCTTAGTCCTAAAGTGCTTCCTTACGGAATTATGCGTTTTTGAATAAAAAAATATTTTGTATTGTTTTAGGTATAAATACAAAATATTTTTTTATTTAAAAACGCATAATTTCGTAAGAAAGCACTTTAGGACTAAGGTACGTTTGGTTTACTCACTAAACTCGTTCAATAATATAAATTTGACAGAATATCATGTTGCATGGTAGGCCCTTGGAATGCGCTGAAACAGTAGACCTTATTTTTGTAAAATTAGTTATTATATCATAATATTAAGTCATACGAACCCAAAATTATAATAATAAGAAAAAGTTATGATAAAAAATGTGTCAAAAAAATATGCCGACAGCACCATCTATGATATGCAGATATGTTTATACCCTCACAATATTCAGACTCCCCTAAGTTATATGTGTACCAATTTTCAGCTTGATTAGTCATTTGTTTTCCGAAATATACCCATTATAAAATTTAAAAAAAAATTGTTTTAAGGCCCTATAACTCCTTAAGGAAGCATTTTTGGATTAAGGTATGTTTAGTTTCATCGGGCCCATTTGACCTCAGAAAGCTACAGTTAAGCTGGGTCCCTTTACTTTCCGGACATGCTGTTTATTATGAAATTCACATATCTACCAGTTCATGTTGGTCACAGAAAAGTTACAAGCTACGAAATTTGCGTTTCAGTCACACTTATTACGTCATAATCTGCGAGAATAATGCAGGGTTCCAATTATAGCTAACGCTAGAACTTATAAACCATGCCAAAAGTTTACCATCACAAAGGGCTCGCCCGAGGCTCACCAGACTAAATTCAAAATTGAAAATTTTCACATTCACAGAAAACCCTAAGCAGATTACTCTTAAAATGTTAAATCAATCACTTGCGTCATTTTCTGCAAGGAAAATTAAAATGAAAAATGAAGGGTTTACTAAGCTAACGCGAATCTACCTGTTTGTCGTTACACTCTACAGAACCCTTGACAGACTATCCTGAAAATTAAAATACAAATAATACAATTTGTCATTTGACCCGATAATAATTCCTGCAAGATTTTTTAGCGATTTGCATATCAGCGTATACACAGAAGCTGTGCGATATTAGCTAAAGGTTGCGACTGCTTTACATCGGAGTGGATATAAAGCCGAAGATGCTACGCAGCTAGAAGTTCAGGCCGCAGTTTCAGTTGATGCATCGAAGCCATCAATTTCTGGGCAGTTCTACAAAGCATGGTCGATTCATGATATTACTGACTTAGTGATCAAAAATTGGTCTAAGCTACAACCCGTGTCCAATATTCGCTTAGATGAGTCTTACCGCACCTTGTTATAATAAAAAACTTGAGCTAAATTACGACAAAAATAAAATAAATATTGGCTGTTTTTACTCCTAAAACTCAAGACTGTCACGTGTAACTCCATACAGATTTTGACACTTGTTTTAGCTGGAATTTTGTTACCAGAGAAATGGTTAGTGTCCATCTCTGCTATAATTATTAGAAAATATCCAAAATTTGTTGGCAAGATACAACTTTCATGTTTTAATGTCTAGGATTTAATATATAAACTATTAAAGTCGCGTAACTTGGTTAATACTCACGACCGTCACAGCGCTTATTATTAGTTAATAAGTTGAATGCTAGGACTACCAGCGACTCAGAAACACATCGAAATTTAGTTTTCGTTGTGAAATCGTGTGAGATACAATAACCAAGTGCTGTTTCCCAAAACATTTTGAATTTCCAGTAATTTATATGGTAAGTCTAATATATGGCCCTGTGCTCTCTTTCATGACCGTCACGTTGTGTATTTTAGCATTTATCAACTTATTAATATCCAAATACGTTTTTATTTTGAGGTATCCAGTACACTGTCTTCTCCTAACCTTACTTTAATAATAGCTTAGGGTGAATATAATTCTTAGTCATTTTTGTCTAGCGGCCCTCACGACCGTCACACTCATGACCGTCACACTCATGACCGTCACATGACACAAATTTGAGTGTGATGGTCTTGAGACTCTAGTGACGGTCATGAGAAATTTCATTGGCATTAGTCTCCTTCACTCTTGTAACTTTTGAATAGTTGAATGGATTTTTTTCAAATTTGGTGTAGTGATACGGGATAAAATTTCCAATTATATGATGTAAAAAACCAACTTCTGACTTCCGGTTTCGAGGCAAATGACGTGAAAATCAAGTTTTTCAAATGGGACAACTTGTATATTTTTTCATATTTGGTTCCTACTAGCCAAAATACATATGATCTGACCCTCAAATATTATTTTTATTTTCAAAAATTTGGCACAACGTCAGCCAGCAATTACACGACCGTTTTACGAATCTCACAACCGTCTCATGCCACTCACGACCGTCACGCGTAACTCACAGTACCTCATTCACAATGGTGTCATAAATATTATTTATCTCGTTAGGACCATTGTCCTTTAAATTATGAACAAAACTGTTTATTGGTAACAAAATTTAGACACAAAAAGGTAATTTGAGTCAATACAGTTAACTGAATTTCGAAAATATTAGGCTAAAATAAGAAAGAAACAGATACTTCCAGTTATATCACTTTTTATTTTATTCATGGGTATTACTACGACCAAAACTTTCTCTAATATCTTGTAGGACATATTTTTCACTTCAAAGAATCAACTTTTTCATAATCCATTTAGCATATTTATATTAATACACAGCACAAATATAAATGTGACGGTCGTGTGTTTTGTTATACGTTTCACTAAGGAAAAACAGCTGTAACAT
Source organism: Rutpela maculata (assembly GCA_936432065.2). NCBI lineage: Eukaryota > Metazoa > Arthropoda > Insecta > Coleoptera > Cerambycidae > Rutpela > Rutpela maculata. The sequence goes on along the minus strand of OW386293.2, from coordinate 119,010,764 downwards.
TTTAGTCACGGGAAAAAAGCTGGTGCCACAAGGCATACCTGAAAAGTAGACACTTTAACCATTTCAAAAATGTATGCCATCAATAAATTCCTGACATTTTATTTTTTAACATTGTCAATGTGAAATCGACCATGCTTTGTAGAACTGCCCTTGTAAAACAAAGCTGTAATTTAAATGTAACCGCGCATACCGAGGATGCTAGCAGCAGTTCGCTAGCATCCTCGGTTTGTACGGTCGCATTTAAATGTAAAACAAACAGCAGCAGTTCACCCTGCTAGCATTCTCGGTATGTGCGGTCACATTGTACCACCTTCCGCTAATTACCCTTAATCACCCGCTAATTATCTTTAATTACCGTTAATTACTCGCTAATTGCAATTACTCTTAATTACCCGCTAATTACCCTTACGCTTACTATTTTATGGACTCTTACTTGCTTGATTTACCTATCCCTCTCATTTACTCCAATTTACCTCCCAACCCTTCAACGGAATAAGACCAAAATATAATTCAGTGCCAGATCTCGTTAAAATACATACATGTACCAAATTTCAAGTCAATATCTTCAACGATTCCAGAGTAATTGTGCGCACAAAAAAAGTTAAACAGACATACCGACAGACGGATTTTTTTTGCTCAAACTTAAAATCTCACATTTTAAGCCCATTTGAACAATAAAAATTTTCAATTTTTTTTTGCGATACCAAACTTGGGCCAAGGGCCAAGACATCCAAATCCGAAGATTATATGGCCACTGGCCACTACTTTCATTTAACATACTACACGTAAAATCAGTAAACGAATGTGCAAACATTATTAATCCCGCGTTGTCAAAGTTGATTAAATTTTCCCAGTACAAAGTAAATTTTACTGTTACAGTATATAACTTGTGCGATACCCAATAAGCGAGATAATACATTAGAAAATGTATTTCAACACGTGGGTCCCACAGCCCACGCTGCTACGCAACAGTTTTTTTAAGACAAGTATTATTGTGGTCGAAATAATTAATTAATATCACGAATTTATCGTTCTCACATCGTGAGTGCGCTCAGGTGTCCCTCTGGGCATGCATCAAAAACTCAATTTATAAAAATTAATAATGTTTATTTAAGTAATTAATTTCGAAATTCGATTAGAATAGCTTGTGAAGAAACACCTTGGAGAGATTTCCCGCTAGGTTATTTCGTAACAAAAAATAACTTCTCGGCAGTTGAAAAATGATCGAGACTCTAGGATTTGGTAATTGTGTCCACGCCAGTTGTTGGATGAAAGTGAGTGGTTTTTGAAAAGATTTGTCTGAGTTGATTAAATATAGAGACCTAATTTTAACTAGAAAAACGTGGGTCAGAGCAGCGTACAAATAAACTGAAGAATTGATAATATTCAATTTTTCATGCAGACTTTGTACGAGAATAGGGTTATTTCAAGTGTGTAAAAAACTTAAAAATACCTACTAATTTGAACAGTAAAATATACGAGAATAACGTAACAGCAATTAAAATCACTCTGATATTTGTTAATTATGCATAAATCCACAAAAACTATACTACTCATTTTAAATTTTATTAACGCGTGACGTCAATGGTTAGAGGTAATTTTATGGTAATTTTATTGTTGTTAGATTGCTGCCCCTGTCAATACCAAATGTAACACTAATGTTTTAACCTCTTGTTTCCCAGTTTGCAAATAAATATTTTATGAATTTTAGATAGTGTGAAGAGGCGCATATTTTCGGCCACAACTTTGTTGTTTTTTATGTTAGAGAAAAAATAAAAAAAGCATCGAAGAGCTCGATCAATTGTCTTTAGAATTAGTGTCTACGGATATTTTGAAGAAACTGATAATTAGCGAGATTCTTGGGAAAATGGAAGAAATGTCAGGTTTTCGTAGAAAATGCATGTAAATCTTAAAAAGGTAATTTTTCCCAGAAACGTTCGCTTTGAAGGGCCGAAATTAATGGTGCGTCTAGGTAACACATGATATTAAGAGTACATCGTAATTGAGATCAATTTCAGTTAATTACCGATTAATTATGGTGACATAATGGCGAAATTTTACCGGAAAAAAAAAGATCTCACTTCCGCCCCTTCTATTTGCCTCATTTTTATCGCAAGACAAAAAATTAAAAAAATGCTTTTAGCAAATTTAATTCTATTTAAGTTCATTAGAATAGTTTTTTGGCCTAGGAGCCAAAGTTAAGGAGTTACCAACTTGTTAAACAAGAAATGTGCGATTTTTGCTGGACATCGCCACACATTTCAGTAAATATCTCCGAAATGAAAAATAAAAGCAAAATTCTAATGGAAGATTCGTTAGATTCGTTATGAAACGAACTCGTTTTACGGTATTTTTAAAAGCTTTTATTTAACTTGCAATGTTTGTTTGTATGTTTGTTTGTTGGTTTAGGTCAAATCTTGCAAGCTGAATTTCGACTAGTTCTAATTAAGCTAGAGCTTTGAAATTTGACACACGTGTATAAGTCCGGTGACAATGCAACATAGTATAGCCATTATCGGTCTAAATCCAATATGGCGGACGTCCCAAGATGGCGGATCGGCTTTTTAGTCATAACCCCCCTGATATGGGTATCAAATGAAAGGGTTTGACGAGTAAAATACGATAAACAATGTGACGTCATTCTAAATCCAATATGGCGGACGTCCCAAGATGGCGGATCGGCTTTTTAGTCATAACCCCAATGAAAGGGTTTGACGAGTAAAATACGATAAACAATGTGACGTCATTCTAAATCCAATATGGAGGACGTCCCAAGATGGCGGATCGGCTTTTTAGTCACAACCCCCCTGATATGGGTATCAAATGAAAGGGTTTGACGAGTAAAATACGATAAACGATGTGACGTCATTCTAAATCCAATATGGCGGACGTCCCAAGATGGCGGATCTGCTTTTTAGTCACAACCCCGTTGATATGGGTGTCAAATGAAAAAAAAATTGAGCAAAGTAACTATGCAATATCACTATATGACCGCCCCCAAAGCTTTTGGTTTCCATGTGTATGAATTTAAAAAAAATTATTTTTACTTTTTAGTAGTTTTTTCAGATAAAAGCTTTTTCTTAAAAATGCTTTTTTTATAATTTTATTTATTTTGGGCTAGCTCTTACCGTTTCGGAGATATCGGAGAAGAATAGTAAAAAAAAACATGCATTTCGGAACCGAAAATAGCGCAAAAACATGCAATCTAGAAACGTTCATATTTTTCGAAAAACACCTGCATGAGGGCCGAACGATGCCGCGACGCAAAGAGGAAGAGTTCTAGTTAATCCGCATCGTAAATTGCACAAGGCAAATCGAAAATTCGGTTCGGCACGAACGAATCAAAACGTATTTTTTGGCATTTAGCGAAAACGGCAAAACAAAATGTCAGTCACACATCAATATAGTTAATGGTGAAGTTTGCACTTCGTGGCTGCCATACAAATTTACCGCTTGAACTATACTGCGCATGTGTAACCATTGACGTCACGGCTTTTGGCGGGAACTACCATTTTCAAATTATAAATTGAATTTAAAATTATTTAACGTCCGTAAAAAATTGCAATTACTAGTCCTAGAATCCAAATTTAATGTAAATAAAAATTATGAAATAACCCCGTTGTACAATCGCCGTCATCTTAAACTCGCCACCGTTAGAGATGCTCCCTTTCTAACAAGAGAGCATCTCCAACAGCGGTGAGTTTAAGCTGACGCCGATTGTATGACCCAAATCGGAAAAGGTAGGTTAAATTTGGGAGAAGCTGAAGTTTTTGTATACAGCTTCAGCCACATATTACAAACAATCCTTGAAAGTCTCTAAACTTATGTTTGTACGTTTTGTGTTACAACTCCTAGATCGCCCTTAAAATGAATTTCTTCTCGTACTGGAATAACTTCTTCTAATCTGGGAGAGCAAATGTGTCAGTGCAAAAATGGTCACAATGAAAATTTCATCAGAAAAGGTTCTATTACTTATTTTGGTAGAAGCAACAGAAATCGATTAATCGATTTCCAAACCTAAGCCTGCCAGAGAGTGTACTGCATCTAGCGCAAAATTAGTGGCGCAAATGAATGAGGTTTACGTATCCATACTCTATTCCATGCTGAATGGACATTTGTTGGAATTATGCCCTTGCATGAGTATGAAGTATGGTACCGATTATGGTTACCAATTTAAATTCTGACCCCTGATCGGTGACCAAATATCTCATCTGACAGTCACTGGGCTATCAACTGAGACAATCTCGGACGGTTAACCCGCCAAGAATGGTGGTGGGATAACCTAGGGACTGTTAACTGTCATAAACCCGGGTCGTTAACTCACCAGAAAGGCGCAGGCCGTAGGATAATCCAGGGTAGGTCAGTTGAGAGCCGAGGACTGTGGTTTGGAGTCCACGCTAAACTGTAGATCCCTAGGTACAAAGGGCCAGTAACCTACTTACCTAATTGTTCTACATTTTTTTGCTATGATATTGTCACGACCCTCGGGCCGTTTTGACGAGCACACTTTAAAATAACTCACTTGGCATACGAGAGGGTTTGAATTTAGGAATTAAATTAATACTTTACAAATAAAACATAGTGGTAAAAATGATAAGGTACAAGTTTATTCAACAACAACGCAACGAAACAAAATAGAACAGAATAAAATGACTTTACTTACATGTATTACCCTCTGGGGGCCACCCCCGGAGAGGGGAGCTGGGCCACGCACCTCACAGCAACTGGCTGCACCAAAACCAAAAACCCAACTGCCTCTTTAGTTCAAATATTTCCCCAGTCATCACCTCCTTGCCGATTCAGCATTGCACCAGTTACAAAGTATCGCTCGCTTCCTGCTGGCTCAGCGGTTCCTTTGTCTCCGGTGCAATCTGATTTCTTTCGACACAACTTTGTTTAATAATTCCAATGATATTTCTTTCCGTACAATATTAACTATGATGTACTGGGTGTTTCAAATAAATTTGGCATAAATTGAAGAGCTAAGTGGATAAAGATGTTATGTCGCATTTAAAAAAAAAATTACTTTATGCAATTTTTGAACACTCCTGATATAGATTTAACACCCAATAAACGGTGAATTCTAAATTTGTAATATTTTATAGAAACTTTTTAATTATAAAGGCGCCATGTCATACATACAACCAGTAATTTTAGTGGATGTACACAGTTTTTGACAGAAAAATCTAGTTTCATAACAGCTTGATATTGTTCTTTAATATTAGTGTAAACAAAAGAACATAACCCAAAATTATCTGTTTTATGAGGTATTATTCATTTGAATCGAAGACAAAATAAATAAGTCAACTCAAAACCGTTTTGTTTAATTTACTCAAAACTTTAAAAGTGTGACATAACACCTTTATCCACTTAGGTCTTCAATTATAATTACTGCGTGACAATATCTTGCTCTCTTATCTTCAAATGATCTACGTAAAGAAACTCTTTTTTCTTAGCCACTCTTTTTTCTTCAATGACCAATGTAGAACAATGTGAGATTAACGGTACAGTAAAAAGGCGAGAAGAATTCGTAATACCGCTATGATAGTTTTTACCTGAAAATTTACTTTACGAAATTTAACTTTACAGCCATCTGGTGATCGTTTTTGATAAAAGAATTGCTGGTTTTACTAACTTTTGATGAACATCCATTATATTCGTATCGCAGAGCTGTTTCAACATCAAATTCGGATTCAGCGTGTCAAAATACATGGAAAAACATAGATCTGGATTCAACTGTCATTAGTTTACATTTTAACTGCCACCTGGTGATCGTTTTTGGCGATAAAATGGCTGAATTTGTGAGTTTTTGGCAAATACTTGTTAAAATTTGTCTTGTAGAGCTTTTTTAACATCAAATTAAGGTGAGGCACGATACCGGTTTCAGTGGCGTGACCTCGATCGGCAAAGTTAAGACACGCCGGGCGAGTCCGGGCACTTAGATGGGTGACCGTATCTCATCTCGCCGTCCTGGTTAAGTGGTGGAGTAGCATTAGCTAAACTTCGCCAGGACGTTAAAAAAAATCGGATTTAGCGCGACATGGAAGAAGATATATTTGAATATAAGTTATATTAGTTTTGAGTTTATCTGACCTCGATTGATCGTTTTTCGCGATAAAAATGCAATTTTAAAGATAAAATCTAAGTTAAAAAAAACCCAACGATAAAATTAAATTCTGATGGCGGCATCGAATTCAGGAGGTCAAAATACATAAAGATTGGTAGGTCTAGTTTCTGGGTCTGAATTTTTTTTTTGTCTGCGCCGCTGTGTTATTTAAATGACTTTTGGTTGGGAAAATGAGAATCTTCACTTTATGGCACCCAAATAATAGTCGGAGAGCAGCCAATCTGTAGGAAGCATTTTAAAAGTAGTCTATACAACTCGCGAACACCCACCTAAAAAACAGATGATATTATGTAAAATGACCTTCTGGATTTGATTTTTGAGTTCGCCCGTTAATTTTAGATTGCCAAATCGGTCAATTCGCAAATTTTTTGAAAAATTTTAAAATTATGTGTTAATTTTTGTTTTGCACATAACACATCATATCTTTTTTATTTTAATTCCGATTTAGACCAATATTTTACACATTATCCCTCCAATATTCTTGGACAGGCTGACGGCAAAGAATATAGTGAAACTAATAATATAGTGCCTAAAAAAAATATAATTACCCTCTATTGTCGCGGTTTTTTAAAATTTGCATTGAAAAATACCCGATCGAGGTAACTTTTTTATTTTTAAAGAGAGAGTTATAGTATAAACGAGAAAAATGTTCCATATACTTTAAACAAACTTTTTTATAAAGAGATTTTTTTGAAATTCGGCTCATATAACGAGATGACGCTGTTGAATTCGGCCGCGCAACTCGTCCGCATTAATTTAAAGCATAACTTCTGTTAACGTCGCCCATCTGTGGTGTCGTTTAAGCGATCAAGTGAGTCTACGGATTATTTAGTTTCTATTTGCAATTAAATGTTATAAAATTATGTAGATAATCTCGAAACATACACATTAAAAAATATATTTTCATTAATTATAACAGCAAGTGGGTACTAAAGATTACATTTTCCTTCGCATAAACAACTTATGTTACATTGCACGTTTGCTTTGCTACACTTGCAGCTTGTAGTACAGTTATATAATTTACATTTACAAAATGGAGTTAACTCAATAAAATTGGGTTTTGGGCTTTTTGAAATCATCTTTGGAAATAAGATTTCCTCCTTTAGGTACCATCCAAAATCTAAAACATTTGGAATTCTGGGCTTAATTTGGTAGGCTGTCTTGTAAATAGCACATTGCAAAATGCCCTTTTTACTTGTATTCTCTGTACTAGGATTTATAATTTCTGATTTTCTTTTATAAGCAGTTCGGGTATACGATCTTCTACATTGTGCATGGTAAACTGGATTTAGTGATAAAAATAAATTTTTCTGTTCTAAATATTGTTTTAGAGCCACAGAAATGTCATCGGATTTTGCATTTGATCGGTACATTTCTAATACCGTAAATATCGCTCGCAGACAAAAAATTTTCATACCATTGTGTTAGTGAACGAATTCTGAACAACTTTCAAAATGTCCGTCTGTCTGTCCGTCCGTCACGTTTCTTGTAAGCACGATAACTGAAGAAAGAAAATTCCGATTGTACTGAAATTTGGACAGTAAATTAGTGTTAGCTAGAGGAAGAAACCTATTTGAACAAAATCGATCGGTAAATAAAAATGTTATTACTTAATGATTTAAATTTGAAAAAAAAAATTTAATTTTTATGTTTTTGTAATTGAATTTAGAAATCTGGTGAAATGATATTTCATTTTAACATCTAAATATTTATATATTTTACAAATATACATTTCATAATGTAGGTAATATACAACCGTGAAAATATGATTTTAGCTCGTGTCTTATAATGTAAAAATTTACATTCTTTTACTTGTAAGGTGGTGGTGTAGTTCTTTTGACTCGGAATCGAAACCCAAATGGAGTTTGGTATAGTTTTTTTACCAAGTCTTTTACCAACTAAGATCGTACTATAAAATTAAAAATGTCTAAAAGTAACATTATTTACAAAAAACTGCGAAAAGTATCCTATTGAATGTATAACAATTATATAAAAATCCAGTGAACAGGCGAAGAGTACGTTTTTAACTTGTTTCCTTTGATTTCCTATCCGAATAATTAAGCCAAACTGTGTGTTTATAACGCACTAAATATAAGGACTCAGACAAAAAGCACTTTCAACTTAACATAAATGAACACTGGAAAATAATAATCACCCGGCACGTGTCTGCGTTTAGCTCTAGATGCGATTGCGGCCGATTCATAGTAGCGCGCATTCGTTCGGACGCTGAAAAAATCAATATTTCGATAAGGGAGCAAAATTTCAAAAAAAACTTCTTATAAAAGATTTTATTTAGTTTATTCGGAACATTTTCTTCGGTTATAGTAGGCGCCTAACTTTAAAAATAAAAAAGATACCTCGATCGGACATTTTACTCTGCAAATTTTAAAGATTTTGCGTCAAAGAAAAGTTGTTATTTTTTTTTTGCCAACTAATTATTTTTTAGGTAAAGTTTTTTACTTTCAACATATCAAAGAATAGTTAGAGAATACTGTGTAAAAAAATTAAAAAATTCTGAAGTAAAATAAAAAATATATGACGTGTTATATGAAAAACAAAAAATAACACATAATTTTAATTTTTTTTAGAAAATTGCCAATTTGGTCATTTTGGCAATCTTAAATCAATGGGTGAATTCAAAAATCAAGTTTAGCAGGTTATTTTACATCAGATTACCTATTTTTTAGCGAGTTGTATAGAGGGTGTCGAATTCAGAGGGTCTGGTCTTCTACTATAAGGTTGTTTTTTAATGCGTTCCCGAGATCTTTCGCCAAAATGGGTGACGGATTCGTTTTCAATACTCCAAAATTAGTAAAAATAAGATGGCTTCCACACTTTACCAAAAAAGCCCTTTTTTAACATTGTTCTTTGCCCCCCCCCCCCCCCCCCCACATATATATGATAAGCCACAATTAATTCATTTAATGGGGCGCATAAAAACTAATACCCAGTGTACTAAATGGTCTTAATTCGGTCCTGTGTATTCTGTAATTTGTGTTCCTGCCCGTAAGAGATTTTTAGAAATACCTATTGTGTTTTATTACTGAGATTATTACTAGATGTTTTCCGGTTTGCATAAATGTATAAATTATTAAGTTTGTAAAATTACTTTAAGATAAATATAGCAATGAAACACATTAGTTGCATGTAATTGTTGGTTATAGCCATGAGAAAGCATTATGCAACAAATGACAGATATCAACGATTAACTTATTGTATATTACATGGATATTATACCGTTTAAAGTGCCATGTGTTTTCCTTGGGAAAAGTAGACATGTGCCACCAAATACTAACAAAATGGAAGAAATATTAATTAAAATATTTTTGATAGAAATTATAAAAGTCCTTCGTTTGAAAATGGTGTTACAAATTGGCATATTAATACATTTAATAACTAAAAAAGAAATGAGGACAAAGAAATTACGTATAAATGTAGATTTCGCCATATAAAATGCCATTTTTCTTACATTTAATTTAAGTTGAAATAAATCAGTCCATTTCTGCTCCTAATTTGTCAAATTGGAAATTATACCTAGAGTGCAGTGGCGGTCCCAGGATTTCATTGGGGGGGGGCGAACTCGAAAAAAAATTGTTGTGTATTAAGATATATTCATTATTCATGAAAACATTGAAAACCAAATAAAATATAAATAAAAACAAATTATAGCTATAGAACCACTAACTCCAATCTTTCAATTGCATTCGTCTTGGCTTTATTGCTACAAAACTATCAATGACTTTTTGGTGATCGATCTTGTTTTTATTTGATTGTCATATTATTGAAGAAACACCAAGCCAATGAGGGGGGTGCCCCCCCCGTAGGTTCGCCACTGCGAGAGTGGTAGCCGAATTCCAAATAAAAACACTTGATATTACCTAATTATAGTACATTACAAATGTACCAATATGCCATTATTGTTTTTTCCCGACAAATTCACAAATATAGTCAGGCAACCTATAACCAGAGCTGGGCAAAGTACTCACTTAAACTACTTCAAGTATCAAGTACCAAATAGTTAGTTAGGGTACTTGTTGCATCAAGTATCAATTACTTTTTAAAAAGCAGAATGCTTGAAGTATCAAGACTTCGAGGTAGTATTTGCAATTTTTGGTTCAATTAGGTAGTCATTTAATTCTAATAAGTACATTTAAATACAAGTATTTTCTTGTTGAATCAAGTATCAAGTACTGTTTAAAAGTAAAACACTTACAAGTACCATTCAACTACTTCAAGTACTTTAAATTTTTTATTTTTATCTAAAATATTTCTATACATTAACATATTTAAATAATGATACAGTTTTTTGAAGTTGTTTTATTTATTTACTAAATGAGAAAATTTGGTTCCTAAAAAACATTCCATTTCATTAATGTATTCTAAAATAACTAAAAGTAGAAATTTTTAAATAATTTTTCAGATTTGACAAAATTTCTTGAATATTATAGTCTAGGAGTTAGCTCAGTATATGGGGCCTGGGATATAACATGTTGGCATTGCTGTTATATTTTAGCAAATATTTTTCTTATGTGACCTCCCCCCTGTCCGTTTTGTAGCTAGCCGTCCCAGAAAATATTCAGTTGGGAAACAGAGTATAACACTGGTGCTTGGTTCTAGTTGAAGAGGGTATATTCCCTACAAACACAAAAGGTCGGCCCTCCAGTGGGCCATCACAGGGCCAGAAGTTTCATTTCTGGCCCAGTGGTGGGCCGATCTCTTGTGTTTGTAGGGTTGCCTATCAACATTCGATATATGTCAATAATTTTTTCTCCATGCAATTGGCAGCATCAATTATTGGAACGTGGTAATAGTATAACACATTCTGACCAAACGAAAAATTTTCGTTCATTTCGCTCATTGTTGGAAAACCATATGCCAACATTTTCTGCTTGCCCATTTTCCAGATTTTTGGCCAAAAAATGGACTTTTGGCCAAAAATGGGCTAAAACTGGTGCCTTTCAAAATGTTGGCACCTTCTCAAACTTGTAGTTTCGATACCAAAGAATACCTGAACACATTAACACATAATATAGAAAATATTGTTCTCTCTGCTTATAAAAGTTTGGGTTTTGTGATTAGAAATTCAAGTGGTTTTGATGACATTGAATTATTAAATCTTCTTTATTCTGCATTTGTTAAATCCAGACTTGAATATGCTATATAATAAATATTATAAAATATTAATAAATATTGTAATAGCATAGAGAATATACAACGACGCTATCTAAAATTCGTTTCGTACAAAATTGATCATGTATATCCCGCTGTTGGCTTCGAACATGGACAGTTGCTCAATAGATTCGGTTTTCTTAGTTTACACGACCGCAGGAAACTTTGTTCTCTTTTGTTTTTGCACAAGTTAATTTTTAATCTCATCGATTGCCCTAACATCTTGAATATGTTAAATTTTCATGCCCCCTCATTTGAGACGCGTAATCATAAAACATTTTATCTTCCCACTCCACGAACAAATGCTCTGATGTTCTCTCCCTTATTTTTTATGTGTAACACTTACATGTCTATTGAAGGACAGCTTGATATATTTTACTGGAGTATTTCAAGTATTAAGTGTATCTTTTCGTAGTAATCTGTAATTTTATTTTAATATTCTTTTAATCTGTTAGTGTATTATGCATGTATATAATCTGTTCGTTTTCCTGTTTGTCTGTTCGTATTTTATTTACCATTAGGTATAAATTATTGTATTGTGTTTTTTTCCCACCCCGTAATTGGTTTTTACTGTGGGGTGGTGTAACTATATAAATAAATAAATAATATCAACACTCTCAATATAGGAGACTAGATGTTTATTACCCTCACACAAACTGTCTAATACAAACTAAAGGCAAATGCTCTTTTTAGCAATAACGAATATCTGCTCTTACCAGTCTCTGCAGGTTTCAACTGGATTGTATTACTTGCAGTACCTAAGGTACTTGAAGTAGTGATCAAGTACTTTAAATACTAGAAGTAAATTGTAACGTACTTTAAGTTTAAGTACTGTAATTTCTTTAAGAAGTACTAAGTACTATTCTAAAATATCTGCAAGTATCAAGTACCAAGTACTTATATTTCTTCGGATTTGAAGTAAAATACTTCAAGTAATAAAAGTAATTGAAGTACAATTTATGCTACTTTTACATGAAGTAGTGCCCAGCTCTGCTTGTAACTTTGGTAACCTTGTCTACGTCATGCTGCAAATGCAACAAGCACCTTTCACGAATTCAGGCCCCATATCCCCATATAGGAAATTAAAAACATTATTAATGTTAAAATTGTCCAGTTAAGGGCCAGTTGTACGAAATAAGTTGAGCCAAGTTCAGCTTAAACCAAGATCAAAAGCCAAGGTTACGACAATAATTGTAACCATGGCTTTTGACCCTGGTTCAAGCTAAAGTTGGATCAACTTAGTTCGTACAACTGGCCCTAAGCGAAAAGGTAAGTGTGGTGTGGCCATCCAGAAATAATATTTTGGAATTTTGCCACATAATACGCATTCTCTTTAAAAAAAAAAAAAAATTAAGCCGCCCTCGAAGAAGGTCGCTAAAAATTGTGACAGAAAATTTTACCGACGTCAACTGGGGCGATCTTCCCTTGTCGCGCCCCTCTTACGCCGCTCTTGAAAGGGACTGTTTTTGACAAATAATATACTTAAATAACTGAAATAATTTAAAAAAACGTTTACTTTTTAATATTTCGAAAAGCTGTAGCTTAACCAGGACCAGGAAACCATAGATATTTTAAAACGGAGTCTTTCATGCCTTTTGCAGGGTTTATTATTTTAATTTTTATCTTTTCAAAGAACTGAGCCCATCATCTGTTAACGTGATTCTGGGACACTGGACACCCGGTATATTAAAATATAAATAATATACTTTACGCACTAGTGCGTGAAGAATTTAATTTTATGCATTAGTGCGTAAAGTTGGAGTGCATAAACTACCTGTAAAAATGGATTTTTAGACATAAAAAACGATATGAGACCATTTCCGGTTTACCGATTTTTAAATGGAACACCCTGTATATTTTTACATATTTGGATTCAAGACAATATTCTCAGTATACCGTGAGATTTTCGCAAATTTTTGAGTGGATGTTCAGTGTTTTAAGCATTTTAAGGCATTCGTCTAGAGTGTTTTGAATACCAAAATTTGTTCTACGGCAGGTAAAGTCCAAGGGAAAAATATAATTTTTCGTTTAATTTCATTAATAACTATTTACGAAGCCTCTAAAATTGAACAATTTACTTTTTTATCGAAAACTTTTTTTTTCAAATGGGAAGGTGGTGGCTCATAGAGTTCAATAAAATATATATTTTTTCTGAATTCATTGATATCCATTTCAAATCTATGCTATTTGTTTTTTTATTTTATTAAATGTATTTAAAAATAAAAAATCACTTTCAAAATAATTTTTATTGATTCTTATAGTTTGCACTAGGACTTATACCTATTAAGAAACAAAAGAGAGAACCAAAAGGCTATTATTCACCAAAAGGTAGTTATTCACATTTCATTATTAGACATATGATTTTTGCAAAGGCAACTACGTTGAAGTTCAAGAAAAATTATATTGAAAGTGATTTTTTATTTTTAAATAAACTCAATAAAAGAGAAAAACAAATATAGAGCAGCGATTTCGTAAGTCTATCATGTCGTTTTTTTTTTTGGCGTAGAACCAGGTCAAACATGTTAGATTCCTTTGAGTATGTCACCGGGCATATGAAATCATATTTTACGACATTTTTTTGTGGTCTCGAACTTTTTAAATCAATAAAAAGTGAAAAAAATGTATTTTTAAAGAAAATTGTTTTTTTCTGTTTCCACCGCCATATCTTTAAAACTATTAAAGGTACCGAAATTTGTTTTGTATCAAATTAAAGGTCACACTGTAGCGCTTTTACCAATATAAACGGTTTGGGTACAATTCGCACTTTCATTTCTCTAAAAACCAGATAAACTAAAAATATATATTTTATGTATTGAAATCTTCACCAATCGATAAACTTTTTTATTTTTGAAAATATTTACATACATGAAGCGAAGAAAATAAAGCCTAATAATCACAAAAGTTTTTGAAACAATATATTTTTTCCTAAAGTGTACCGTTTGGCAACAGCGATTTTTTTTATCAGCGCTAAATGCGAAATTGGGACGCAATTAATACACCTCGCATGCTAGTACAGTAACTAGAGGTTTTAACTTCAGAATAATATCATATTGAACGGATTTCGTTCATTTTTGGCAGTATAATAGTAAATGCTTCACAGAAAAGTTTCTATATTGTGCGGTGGCTTGCTAATTTATAAGGGGTGGATTCAACCCCCTCTCAGGGGATGGGACTTAAAAAATATATATGTTTATTGGAGCTGAAATAGAATCTAATTTTAAGAAGAAAAGGTTATATGCAATTTTTCACATAAATTGATAGTTTTCAAGTTATAACGACTTCAAAATTGCGATTTTAGCTTAAAAAAAAGATATTTCCAAACGGCTTTCGTCAAGTTTCTCGAAAAGTATTACTTTATCGAAAAAATGTTACAGACCAGTTACAGAAAGTACAAAATGGGAATTAATTATATTTTTTGTTTATTGATGTAGGATTAATAATTTCGGAGATATTTAAGTTTATATTTGGTAGTGTTTCGAAATTAAATTTAAAGTTTAAAATGCACTTTTTTCTAAAGCAAGTGCTTTAAATGAGCAAAAAAATTTGAGCATCTAGGTAATGCTACATCTTAACGAAAAACTGTATTTGAGATAATTTTTCTAAATTACTGGCTAATTAGATTAACAAAATGGCGATCTTTTTATATAATAAAAGTATAAATACGCACATTTTTCCGTCATAACTTCTTTATTTTTTATGCTACAGGAACGAGTAAAAAATAATTTGAAAGCGCAATTAATTGTCTTTAATTTCATTTCTTAGGTGTCACAATTTCTGAAATATTTAACATTTAAACTGCATTTTTCGTCTTATAAACGTTCGGACGCCATTTGTAAGCTTTCATATCTCCGAAACTATTAAATCTATGTAAATAAATTAACAAGCGAAATTCATTTTTCATTAAAACTAATATTTATTGAGATATTTGGAAAAGGAAAAAAAATTACGTTTCATCGAAAATACCTTTATAGTTTAAACTGTATTTTTTTCTAAAGCAAGTGCTGTATACAAACCAAAAAATTTGAGCATCTATGTCATGCTATATATTAATGAAGAACAGTGTTTGAAATTCCTTTTTTTAATTACAGGCTAATTACAGTAACAAAATGACGGCGTTGTTATTAAAAAAATGTGTAGACGCACATTGCTTCGGTCATAACTTCTTTGTTTTTTATGCTACAAAAACAAATTAAAAAACAGTTGAAAGCTTAATTAATAACATATTATTCTACCTATTAGCACCCTTGACGTAGATGTCACAGTTTCTCAGATATTTAACTCTCACTCTAAATAATTATCTTATGAACACTTGGATGCCAAATTTAAACTTAAATATCTCCGAAATTATTAATCCTACATCAGTAAACAAAAAATATAATTAATTCCCAGTTTGTACTTTCTGTAATTGGTCTGCAACATTTTTTCGATAAAGTAATACTTTTCGAGATACTTGACGAAAGCCGTTTGGAAATACCTTTTTTTTTAGCTGAAATCGCAATTTTGAAGTCGTTATAACTTAAAAACTATCAATTTATGTGAAAAATTGCATAGAACCTTTTCTTCTTAAAATTTCATTCTACTTCAGCTCCAATAAATATATATTTTTTTTAAGTGCCACACCCTGAGAGGGGGTGGCATCCGCCCCCTATAAATTAGCAAGCCTCCGCGCAATATAGAAACTTTTCTGTGAAGCATTTACTATATGCTGCCAAAAATGAACGAAATCCGTTCAATATGACATTTTTCCGAAGTTTTGTATACTTTTTACCACTAAGTACTGTAGTATGCAGGGTTGGTCAGATTAGTCGCGTAGAAGTGACGGTTGTCGAAAATCATTAAGTATTCATTGTTCGGATAAAAATTTTGACAATCGAAAATGTGTTTGTTTTAAGGAAGGCCTAAAATGTTGCAACGAGTGCAAATGTCGTTCCTCTAACAACATTATTAAAGATTTCGAGGCAGATATGAACGAATTAGAATGCTATTAATGTAGGGCCTACATAAACTACATACTACATATTTATCTATCCAAATAGAAAATTTATTCCAATAATAAAACTCATTTTATGCGTACGTTTTTACTTTCACTCATTTAAAAATGTCTAATAAACTTACTAATTAGATGGGTAGTTAGTAACACTGACTGATATTTATAGATTAGGTATTTATATCTACCTACCTATCTTTTTATTATTAAAAGGAGACTATTTAATATTTTTTGTACAATTTCTTAATATTAACAACATATGATCAATACTACTGTGCAATATATGAAATATTGAACAATAATATTGATCCCCTAGATCTTTTGATCACTACTGGTTTTGTACCTATTGATATAAGTTAAACTACTACATACACCCCGACCGGAACCGTCGGATCGTTGCAGTCGGCAGGCTTGCTACAGCCGAGCGCGCAAGAATATGAGTTTGGCCCGTTAAAAAAAAATCGCTGACTCAATACTTCAACGAGACTTGAAAAATGTTTATCCTAAAAACTTTTTTCAACCATTGGCTTCAATTTGTACGCAGCATGTATATACAAATTTTCATAAATAAATTTTTTTCTCGATTGCCTAAAATTACGCTACTGAAAATAACAAGTTTGAGTTTCCTATTATTTTACCAACTTAAAGAAAAATAAATCGGGTTCACGTGGGACGTTGTTCGAAGCGCTACTGTGTCTACTTTAATCTAAAAAAAAAAAATAGCTTGATAGCACAAATATTTTCAGAGATATAGCGATGGAGACGTTAAAAAACATATTTCATTAAAAATCTATTTTTTTGAGTTTTTCCGAAATAAAAAAGTTCTCGACCACCAAAAAATGTCGTAAAAAATGATTTCGTGTACACGATTATCTTACTAAAGAATCCCACTAAGTCTGGTTTGGTTCTACGCCGGTTTTTTTTTCTCGAAAACTAAGCGACTTTACTTCCAGATTTTACTCTACTAATAGCATAGATTTGAAATGGATATCAATGAATTCAGAAAAAAATCTATAATTTATTGAACAGATCACCACCTACCTTCCCATTTGAAAAAAAAAGTTTTCGATAAAAAAGTGATTTGTTCAATTGTGGAGGCTTCATAAATAGTTTTGATGTAATTAAACGAAAAATTATATTTTTCCCTTGGACTTTACCTGCCGTAGAACAAATTTTGGTACTCCAAAGCACTCTAGACGAATGTCTTAAAATGCTTAAAAAAACTGAACATCGACTCAAAAATCCGCGAAAATCTCATGGCATACTCAGAATGTTGTCTTGAATCTAAATATGAAAAAATATACAGGGTGTTCCATTTAAAAATCGAAAGTTGCTGTCATTTCCGGGTAAACTGGAAATGGTCTCATTCCGTTTTTTATATCCAAAAATCCATTTTTACAGGTAGTTTATGCACCTAAAATTTCAAATAGATAAAATAATGGAAATATAGGGGGAGCCACTAGCTTGTGGCACCCGGTAAATTTTAATATACATATATTTTTTATTTTTATACGTTTATAATAATATCGATTGCGATTTTAGAAAAAGTACTAGATACACAATGCACTATTTTTTCACACTTTTCACTTTTTTCACTGTTGCCATAAACATGTGTTTTACGCACAAAAAAGAATGAAAAACTGCATTTTTTTAACTGTCGTAGAAAAAAACTTCAGTACAGAATGGAAAAGTTATTTGCAATTAGTAATAAACCGAAATGTATAATTTGAACTTGAACAATACCATTCATAAATAAGGTACATTCTTTTATTAACTTGAAATTAAAAAGAATAGTAGAATATATATTTTTCTTCCGATCAACAATCCGCGAGCACACTGTAGAGCTCCCCCGTGGGACGTTGATCACCCTCCACATACTTCAATTTCAGCGATCAAACACAAATCATGCCCTTGCCCGCGGATTGTTTTCATTCCCTCTCTCTCTTTGCAGGCAGCCAGCTCATAAAGAAAGACAAGGACGGCAGCGTGATCAAGGCCTACGTGGACGGCGACGGCATCCAGTACAAGCACACCCATCTGGACGTCGGGCTAGGCTTCGGATCCCACCCCGCTCCGCAGCAGAACGACAACAACAGAGCAGGCCGCGGACATGGTGGTGGCGATACAGAAGCGGGCAGGCAGAGCGCTTTCAGGCCAGTCAACGCTATGGAAGTGCAGGATGCGCGTCGCGAAGTCGGCCATGCGCACAGCGTCAAGGAGAAGGCGAAGTCAGGCAGGCTCGGGGGTTTCTTCTCGCGGCTGGCTAGTTTTCGGTTCAGCCTGAAGAAGGGGGCGGAGGAGAAGGCCAAGCTGAAGAAGAAGAGTGCCGGTAATGCAGGTGAGTGGGGTTGGGGGGTTAATTGAGCAAATAATGTTCGGGGAAATTGTAAGGGCGATGGTAGTGCAAGTGAAAACGAAGTTATAAATTGTCATCCCCGAAATAAAAAATGCCGGTTTGTGATACATTTAAAATAATGATGTTTACTTGAAAATCCTAAGCATGGTGAAACTATTTTAGAATGTGTTTTATATTTGTTTTTAAAAATAACTTTTATTTTTTCTTTTTCATAGCATGACTAAAAATATTTTCATTGACGAAATATAAACCTCGCAGTATTTCAAATATACAGGGTGCTTCACCTAAACTACACATACCTACTAATAACTTCAATACTAAAAATAATCTTTATAATAGAAATTGCGATAACTGTATGATATATTTGCTTCTGAACATTTTTTAGAAAATATTCATTTAATTCAGTACTTTTGAGTTATCTCACTTCACGTTTTTAAAGCTGAATTCCATTTAATAATAAAAATAATCTAGTTTCTTAGTATTAGCAAGGTATAAACACCACGTTCAAACATGAACTTGTATACAAAAATCGAAAGTTACCATTTTTTGAATAAAAAATGCATTTTTACTTAAATATTAGTGCCAGAAAGGTTTTGTGAAAAGTGGCTAACATTTTGTTTTTCTGTACTAGCAACGAGAAAAAACAATTCAAAAGAATAACATACTTTTAATTTAAATTCAACGATCAATATATTAACAAATCAACAGGAGAAATAAAAAAATAACTATACAAAAAGCAGTAGTACAATCAATCTGTCATTTGACCCACTAATAATTTCTACAAGGAATTTTTTTGTTTGTAAACCGTAGGGGCGATTGCCACAATCATTAACCAATGTTTTCCATCCGTTATGACAGCCATGTTGAAAAAATGATGGTCAAAATAAGTTTTTCTCAATTATCTCCTTTCCTGTTAGTTCTATCCTAAAATCAAGTAATACTAATATTATAGAAAATCAAAAAGCTACAACGATTTTTGCAATTATCTCTGCCCCCTATATCATCAATATTGTAGATCATAAAACTTCCCAAAGCTTTTGTTTAAACAATTTACTTGTACCCTCAATTGTTTAAAAATTACAGCAACTCGAAGTTTGTAAAAGATTCTTGAATTTCGGAAAAATGTCTGCTTCGTTGTTTCGATGTTATTAATGCTTGTTATCAATTTTTTATAATCAATAAAGTTGACTTAACAATAATTAGTCCATGATATCAAAGTTGCAAAACCCCAAAAGTGCAAGCGTAGCTACCGAACATGGCTACACCCCGCGGTCCCTATCCCCCTATCCTCCTCGAACTACCCCTAAAAATGCAAAAAACCATCCTATTTTCCCATTTTTCGTTGTCAGGCATGCGAGGACTTGTTGGATCGTTTTTTTTTTGTTTGTTGAGGAAACTCAATATATATGCTGTCAAATTTCGCCACCAGACATCCTAACTACTCCCGGGGATTGAAACCACCGCCTCCCTCAATACCGAAACATGCAAAAAACATCCAAACGTGTTGAATACTGTTTTCTACACGTTTTCAACTACAGGGAATACGATGCTGATATTATTTAGCCTCCCACCCACAACTAACTACCTCTAAGTTCATAAAACTACCCATTTTTCCCATTTTTCGTTATCAGACATGCGAGGATTTGTTGGATCGGTTTTTTTTTTCAGGAAACTCAATATGTCCTGTAAAATTTAGCAACCAGACATCCTAACGATCCTCAGAGGTTGAAACCACCCCCTCCCTCAATTCCGAAGTGTCTTTCAAAGAGAAAGTTTTAAAGAAGGTATCCCCCGTTTTCAAGGATGGACAACACGATCGTGGCATAACTTTCTCTCATAATCCTCAAAAACTACCTTTGCAAGTCCAAAACCATCGGTTTTTCTTATAGTGAGATCACAAGCGCTCATTGGATCAGGTTTTTTATGGAGAGAATTTTTTTATTGCAGTTTAAGAGGAGTTCGATAGGATGGATTACTGTTATAAAAAGTGAAAGAAAAAAATGGGAAAAAGTGTGGTTTTGAGGGTAGTTGATTAGAGATGGGAGGTTAAATAATATCAGCATCGTGTTTCCCGCCCTTGAAAACGTGTAGAAAACAATTTTCAGCACGTTTGTATGTTTTTTGCATGTTTCGGTATTGAGGGAGGGCGTGGTTTCAACCCCCGGGGGTCGTTAGAATACTGGTTGCGAAAAAAGGGTGGGGACAAATTCGAGGGGGATAGGGATTGCGCGACCATCACCATCGTGTCTCATAATTTTTTGTTAGTATAACTTTTTTTACCCCTTTTTAAGATTTGATTTAAAATAATGTTTCTATAAATCTGAGCCTATCCAGGCTTATTTGCGAACTTTCAGAATTTTCGTCAACTTTACGTGATTTTGATCCCATTGAGCGATGCCTCAGTTCAGTTCAGTATCCGTCGAAGCTAATAAAGTGTGGCGGTTACTAACACCACAACTAGCGTAAATCTTATTAACCAAGTCCGCTATATCGCCTGTAGGTTCTTCATACACTACTCTTTTTAGGTAACCTCATAATAAAAAAATCTAGTGATGTCAAATCCGGTGACCGAGCTGGCCATTTAATTGGATCATATGTCGCAATTTCAAACTTACTGCTTTGGAATAATTATTTCTTAGCGCCACGACGCCAACACTGCAACAGATGATATCCGTCACTTATGCCCTAAATAGTAGTATACATATGTGTCACTCCATAATCCTTTTTTCAGATTTCAAGCGTTATATTTGGTTTTGAAGTTTTTATTTTGTGTAGTTTTAGTGAAACACCATGTATATGAAATTAAATATCTGGTGGTTTATACGTAAATTTACACTTGAATAGAATGTATGTACGATTTTGGTTAGGGAATTAACAATACTTTCGAATTCACATTATTGGCAACCAATTAAGACAGTTACACCACTATCATCGTCTATGACCAAATTAAAGCACCATGAACATCACTTCGTCAATATTCTTCCCATTTAAATTCATTGATTAGGTTTGATTCAGTGATCTTGTAAACTACTCGATCATTTATTACATATAATCTTTTCTTTTTTTGTAAATTTTTTGTTGGGTTAAGACATTTTTTGTTAGCATTAAAACGATTCAAACTTTTTGTTTTATAAATAATGGTAAAGTTGAAATACCTAATTGCTTCAAGTTAACCGAATGGTAATATCGTACCTACTACCAGTACTACCTAAACCAGCCTAGGATTCCTGAAGTACATACACCGTCAGTGGAATTTTTAAATTATTTGTATATTATTCATTTACGGTGTTTTTTTTCTCTAACCACCCACACATTTTTTATTATAATTGGAATGGATTTTAAAATTTGGTGGTGTAAGTTTACCAAAGGGCGTTACAGACACGATTGAAAATTATTGCAAAACTCAAATTGACAGAGACATTATGGTCATGCCAAAAAATTCCTAAAACGGACAGTACCAAAATTTCGATAGAAAGCTTGGTATGATTTTCCTTAATTTTCTCATTACCCTGACATTTAAGATTTTTTCAGAATTTTCGGCCTAATTCTTTCGGAAATAATGGAAAGGGCAAAAGGAACATAGTTAAAATTAACATTGGATATGTTGTCTCACAAAAGAGCGTCAGAAAATATAAACGAAAAACGGATTTTTACCTTCTAACTTGCATATTTTGGAGTCATCCCTAAAAAAATTGTTTTTACAAAATAACATCAAGCTAGAGCAAACATTATACTCTTCGTTGATTTATTGAAGTATTTATATAATTGTTGCGCATTTTATGGGATATAGTTTTTTTGTAAATAATGTTGGTTTTAGATATTTTTTATTTTATGATGCTTTAGTTGGTGAAACATTTCTCAGTATACAGGGTGTTTCACGAGAAAACGGACATGATTTAATGGTAGATAAAGGACATAGGTAGTCAGAGTCACCC
Organism: Rutpela maculata; assembly: GCA_936432065.2. NCBI lineage: Eukaryota > Metazoa > Arthropoda > Insecta > Coleoptera > Cerambycidae > Rutpela > Rutpela maculata. The sequence continues at coordinate 118,988,190 of OW386293.2, read as the reverse complement.
GCAGGAAAAGCTATGGATGGGGCCTCATTGCCCATTTATAAATTATTGTCAACATTTCTTTTGGTTATTACTTCGTAAAGAAATGAAATAATAAGTTCATATGTGGCACATAGTGATCAGAATAAGTACATGTATGACACAAAAAAAGTTTCAGGTCCGAACTTAAAAAAAATATGTTTTTATTGTTCATGAAAACAATACCCTGTATATGTTTTTTTTTATTTCAATATGTGATTCGAAAAGTACGTAAAAATAGGAACAAAATGACTTAGGTACTAATTTTTTTGCCATACTTTTGCCGCCTTCGAAATAAATTCCACTAAATAACACAAAATATTGCTGAAACTAATTTTGGATACAACAAATTTTTCTGTCGTGTCAGTTTCCCTCTACCACCCCTTTTATCCCCTAAAATTTTTCTTTGTGCAAAATTGGTGGCAGCTTGATAAAAGACTTCAGAAGAATTATGTCAAAACCTTTGAACGAGACATTTTTTTTACCCATTTTTAGGGACATGAGGGAAACTTACATGATGGAAACAATTTTCGTGTCCAAAATTGGCTCAGCGCCTCAAAACACTTCAGAGAAGTCAGATCAGAACCTTAGGACAAAACCCATTTTTTTTGCCTTTTTATGGAATAAAAGGAGTGGTAGAGTGAAACATAAAAGGGTTTACAAACGATCCAACTTACCTGAGCCAACATTGTCGGCATGCTTTGAACTCATTCGTAAAAGTGAGCTGGTCTGCCGGAATTCCAGGAATCTTCAAAGCGTGCCGACAAGGTTGGATACAGCAAGTTGGATCGTTTGTAGACCCCTTTGAAAGGGTCTACAGATGATCAAGTCTACCTTGTCGGTACGCTTTGAAGATTGCTGGAATTCCAGTAGATCAGCTCATTTTTAAGAATTAACAAGGCAATCTTCAAAGCATGCCGACAATGTTGGCTCTAAAAAGTTAGATTGTCTGTAAAACAGTCCGATTTTTTTTGGCTAAAAAAAGAAAACGATCACATTTTTAAAAAATCCTATATTTGGATGACAAGATTAACCGAAACGAAAAAATTGTGCTTTTTGGCAAATATATATAAAATTTATTATTTCTCGGGATTCTCAGGAACGTCAATTTTTATTTCCTGATTTCCGAGAATGAAAAAAAGTCGGGAAATCAGAAACCCATAAATTAGGTAACTAGGAAACTCTTACATCAACTTTCATTATATTAACCATAACCCGGTCAAAATAGACATTCAAGGTTACAATAATTCGCATAGAGCTGAAAATTGGTACGAATGTTGGGAACACAATTATAAATGAAATGTGAAAAGTACTCATCGATCCCACATCTGCAAAAAAATTTATTCAATGTCAAAATTTGCAAATATGGGTTTTGCATTTTTCAGCCAAACGGTAAGTTTTATCATAAAAATAGGTCAGACAAAAATTGTCGATCATGCAATTATCTGTAAAAATTGTTCTTACACTTTTTTTCCTAAGAATCATCATTTTTGATATATAGCGATTCAAAAAGTTGAAAAAGTTGTTTCTCCAATAAATAAAAAATAAATGTTAGAGGCAATCAAATCAAGAATTTGTTTCATTCCTCTCATTTATTAAAAAGTAGTAAAATAGCAACATAACATACTTATTAACAACAACAATACCGGTAACAACAAATTTGCATATTAATAATGAACATAGTAACAAAGAAACAACAAAATATCAACAGGGCCGTTTCTAGAGATTTGGCTGCTGGTGTGGAAAATCTAAAATGCTATTCAGCTATTTCAGTAAGCAACTGATTTTGCTCCCTCCAAAATTTTTTTCCTTGGAAAATAAAAATTGATGAGAAAATCGGAAAAATTACGCCCCTTCATATTTAAATTTTGCTCCCCCAAAAAAATTTTTCTCCTCGAAAATAAGCATGGCCCGTTTATCCGGCCGCCCCTAAAATAGACGGAGGTGCACACCTCGCACACCCGCTCTATACGCCCTGAATATCAATAGGAAAAATCCAAAAAAAAATTTTCCCCCCCAAAATAAAAATTGCCAACTTATATCTCAAATTTCCAACTTTTGCCAAGTTGACAAAGTTGGAGGGGTAACGTATCCCCCCTTCGCTACGCCCCTGCATTTACTATCAAATTATATAAAAAAAAATTAGTTCATATGACAATATATCTGATTTAAAACTTCTAGTTACTGTACTATTCATAGTTTGTCGGTTTTTTCGAAAATTGTTCCAGATATTCATGTATAAAATGTAAAACTTACTTTTTGTGGTTGTCTGAAGAAATTCACACTCAACGCTCTTATCCTTATCTACAATATTTGTTACCACTTTTTTCAGGATAGTCAACAATTTAAACATGGATAATAGATTTTTTGTGCTCTACTGTATCTGTTTAAAGGTTATTCTAAACCTTAATCCAGGAATACGTTTTCCTCCTATTCGAGGGCTGCAAATTACCTCGCAAATTATTAAGATATAAAATGATTTTGCGTAAAATAGTCATTAAATTTTAGGTGAGATTATAATAGTCTGGATGCATAAACAATTGATTAGAATTACAAAATAGATTCTTCCTCTAGCGGAAAGCACGAATAATGTTACGGAAACAATAACTGTATACCAGACTTATTCTTCTTAGGTATATTTATTTTAAAGCAAATATACATTATCCAATTGAAATAATATTCAGCCTCTATTTTGATTTAACTTTTATCCTACATCCTACATTTTTTATCTAATTGGTGGTCGCTTAAAGATAACGATCGACGCTTATCACATGTGAACTGTAATTTCTCCTAATTCACACCTAGTACCTGGAATTTGTCTGTCTACCTGTCAAAATGGTAGTGATGGGATAACGCTTTCTTCGAGTGGCCAGGCATAGGAAAGGACCATCCATTTTGCAAAATGGGCTTACGTTCTAGATTCTACAGTTCAAAACAGTTACATGCCGGTCGGTATTCAAAGCAAGTACGAGTAGTAGGCTGCGCTGCAGTTGCACTAGATTGTTTTAGGCTTGCATTCGATGAAAAAATATGCGTTAGTGTTTATTGTTTAGTGTTGTAACGGAGTGGTTTGTTATGGTATTATGGATGTCTTAGTTCACAGTAAGGTTTTTAGTTTATTATTAAAGTAAACACATTTATAATATTTTGTGGATTAAGTTTATATGCACGTGTATAAATCAGTTGTCACGAGAAAAGCATTTTGATACAAAAATGTGTATTGTATACGTTTTGTTTTGTATAAAGTTTTCTCTCAACTCTGCCAACGTCGCTTGAAGAAACAAGTGATTTGTTAAGGTTTTTTCTTTAAATGATCGAGGTTTAACTTTGTTTACATTTAATTTGTTCTTATGGAAACTTGTCTTTGCTTTTTGTCGCACTCCTTAAACAAAACGAAATCGGATGGTGCGGCGATAGTGAACAAAATGTGTTTCTATCATATGCTTGAGACAAAAGCATACAGAGACTTATAAATAACATCATGCAGCTAATAAAAGGGAACACAATTTATATTCAAAAGTGCCCTCATTTTTGCTCAAAAAGACAAATTTTACAACTGTTAATTTTTATTTTATTCCATTCTCTATTTGATGACAACTCTTCGCGTTTAAAAATCGAGTATATATGAACGAAACTGGAGGAAGCATTATATTCTTCGCCGGATTATTCAGTTGTCTATATAATTGTTAGTTTTTTAGGTATAATTACTATTTGTCGTTTTGATTGTCTCCCGATGATGCCAACTGGATTGGCGGTATACTTGTCTGTATATTACAATTATCGTCAATTTGGTTTTAGAAATAAATGTTTCACCACTATGGCAGTATTTAAATTAGCGTGCGACATAGTTGAGGGCCTTGAAGAGAGTGAACATGTAGCTATTAGCTTGTGCGACCTCTCCAAGGCCTTTGACTGTGTCTCACATGAAATACTTCTGGAAAAGATGAGTTTTTATGGTATTCGAGGTTTGCCATTGAATCTTTTCTATTCCTATCTTAACAGACTTAGTGTGTCTCTATAGATAATTTAAACTCAGAATTTCTTCCGGTTAAACATGGGGTTCCTCAAGGCTCTGTTTTGGGCCCCCTACTCTTTATATTATACGACAATGATTTTTTTCACTTTATCTCATCAAAAAAATGGATTGCTTATGGTGATGATACATCCATTATTGATTTTAATTTGAATATTCCTGATCTAAGTGAGGATAGCTTTAGTTCTTTCAAACAGGCTGGTGCTTGGTTCTCTTCGGATAATCTTAAATTAAACGAAGAAAAAACCCAACAAATCGTTTTCTCAACAAATAATTCTGTCACACAAATTATTATGTTCGATATTCATGCTAGTTGGCTAAAAAATCAACTATGTTCTAAAACCTTAAGAACATGCTATTTTTCATTATTTCATGCTCATATTAATTGTGCTATCCTCATGGGGTGGATCATTTCGGGCAGCTGTAATCTTTCGTCTGCAGAAGAAAGCAGTCAGGTTAATTGTTAATGCAGGTTAGAGAGATCACTGTTAACCAATATTTAAGAATCTTGGTATAATGCAGGTTCTTTCTCTTCGCGTTTTTGTTATTTTACTTGAAATTTACAAGAATTCAGATTTTCATTCGTATGGCACTAGGTCTGCCAATTAACTTACGCAGCCTCGTCTTAGATTAACAAAATCACAAGAAAACTCTCTAAACTTTCAATTATACAATCACATTCCTAATGACGTAAAATCTCGTAATTTTAATAGTTTCAAGAACTTATTAAAAAAACATAGGTATTTTAAAATATTATTTCTATTCAATTGATGAATTTGTAAACACACAAATTTTGTTGATATCTTTTAGTTTAACCTTTGCTTGTTTAGTATACTCTGGCCATTTCGTGGGAGCTTGCCTCTTTTTTTTTGTATTTTTTCTATTGTGTATATGTAGTGATGTGTATAAATTTTTTATATTTTTATATTTTTGTATTTTCTCTTTTTGAGTTGCCAAAAACGTGTTTTGTATCTTGGTCAAATAAAATATTTATCTATCAATCTATCTACTACGCAATATTCTTGTGTTTCTAGAATTTTACCAAAGATTACCACACTCTTCATGCGAATATATATTTTTTAAATGTTTCGTAACTTTTATATTTACTGAACGATTTTTTCGTAAACAATGTAAATTTTAATACATTTCGGTAGGTACTTCATTTTGTAAGAAATTTATCATCTGGCAAAATAAAATTTGAGAGATTTACAATAACAAGAAATAATCAAAATCGTATGAATAATTGACATTACATTCACTTAATTATTTCCCAACTAGCATTATTGCAGTAATATTCAGCTGAATTATCGTATAATTATATTATAATGGTGGAAAAATGTTCTTTTGTTTTATTAAAGTACTATTGTGAACTAATTAGCTCTCTGTGACAATTTGACGATATAGAAACGCTCTAAAAACGTTCTTACAACAATTATAAAACTGTTTTATAAACGCTTTATTATCTCCTTGTAAACGTTCCCGATATATCTCTTATAAGTAATTATGCGAACCTTTTTATTTTATAACGATTGCATAAATGTTGGTTACAGAGCTATCGTAAAATTTGTGGGTTGCTAAAAAATACCACTTTTTTATATACTTTTGAAGAGAAAATAATCAAATTCACATACTTATTTTGAAACTTCCAAAATTTTTTAACTTGGAATCTATTGCCTATTGACAAATAACTGACAATCTCACAAAAATTAAAGTTAAATGTACACAACTAGATTTTAGCAAAAATACGTTATAAGACTTGTCCTATTTTTTTGCTCACGACAGTACAACAAAAATTCATGACATTTTTTGTTGGAATTTAAGCAAATTTGAAAAAAAAAAGGAATGCAAGATTGTTTGAACAATACTTAACTAGGTTTCTGGCAACATGCGTTTTCATAATCAGTGCTTCATTCTGATGATGATGATCCCATACAAAATTTGATCCGAAAACGTTGCGTCGATAGTTTCGATACGTCCGTCTAGTTTAACTCTCAGTCTATTAACATTTTTTCAATTCAGTTTACAATTTTTGTTATGCTGATGAGGACGAAGAAGATCGCAACGACTTTTAAAGAGTTGCAATTATTTGATGATTTCCTAGATTTTTTCAGAAAGAGAAATTTACCTAGTACTTAAACATGGTGTGTGTTCTTTGCCTCTACCTAGCCCCTAGCGAGCTGTGTCACTTTATGAATAAAGGGTGTTATTTCGGAATATTTAACTAAGTCTTAATGTTTATATTACAGCACAAAGTCCTGAAAAAAATTAAAAATCCAATTGCCACATCTACGACAAGTGAAAATACCTGTTTTTTATTTACTCTTCTATTATATACCTCGGACTACACCGGCATTCCTTGATAATGGTTCATTATAAAATCGTTGGTAAAATAATTTAAACAAAGAAGATAAAGACGTAATATCTTTTATTGTATTTTGTTTTGACTTTGTTAAATATTTATTTAAATAAAAATAAATTAGTGTGATTTATATATTATACAGTTGTTCATAAAAGTTTTATGATTTACATATTTTGTTGGGACCATTCAACAAATACGTTCGCGAAAATGGGCTGCTTTTAATCCCCGCTCTTCTTCCTCCAACATGTGTAGCCCTTAAGGATAGGATTTTGCAGAGTGAGAGAGAAATATGCGTTTATTTTTGATTTATTATAATTTTTAAAAAACCAAATGTAGTATAATCTTTTAATCTGTTTTAAGTACTTGGTATTGTTCTACCGAATACAACTATATATATGTTTTGTTGTAAATTTCTGTTGTCCTTGAATATTGTGGTCTGTCAGTGAAAATAGTTCCTAATTTCATTATATACAAAATTTATGGTAAAAACTGTATATGGTTGTATTCCTTAGAGCAATAAGAGTATCTGAAACTATTTTAAAGATTATACCATTTATGTTTTTTTTTTAATATTTATAAATTTTGCACAGCGTTGTGGAATAAACTCTTGTTACATTTTTGTTTAATTGTAAATTATAAAATGCTAAAACACGATGTTTGCGGTGAATAGCGGTAGATGCAGCTGTCGTCTTGATTTTCAAGTTGCTGCCGTAGGACTGGTCTAGTAGGGCAAATGGAGAACGCATCGACAACTGCGGTCAATCTACTCCACGTTGGAGCCAAGAAGCTTGAAACCAATTCATGCATGACGGGTCATATTTACCAATGCGGATTTCACAACTTAATTTAAAGCTGTCTCCCACGCCAGTGCACATACTTTAAAAGCGTCTCTGGTGATTATTTGATATACTCCAGAGCGCCAACACTACCAAAGAGTCAGTACACATATACTTGCATGCCTAAATATATACAAGAATATATATACATATATGTACAAAAATTGTACTATATACTTCGTGGAAATATGCTGCCCTAGTCAGCTGCATTTTTCAAACTTTGTACTTAAATATCTAGGAAACCCTTAACTTTAGGGGGTTCGGCCCTTTGAGATTTTTAATCAGCATGGTTTGAAGTACAACATACTCCAGTTTTATGGCATTTGCCTGAAACCACTTTTCCATAAGGTCAGATACGGGGTCCTTTACAAAAAAATCAAATTCAAATGCATAAACTGTACAAAATCATGACTCCAAAAATATGTTATTTATTCGCACAAAATGCTCTGTCACCTTTTTAAGGTGAATCTGGTGGGTAATTTTTTACAACTGGGATGAAAATACGTTTTTCTCTTCAGTCTCTAGATTTTCTCGATACTAATGCCAAATGATAATTTAAATTGAAACAGAGATTTTCTCATTTTAATCTATCAATTTTGCTATCGCTGTAAAAAGTATATCTATTTGCACCATTTCCCATAATACCTGCAAGCTGTACTTGGTTATTATATGCATGTCTAATAACAGATTTCGGATATTAGCGGTAACATATAAAATCATGACCAGCGCTTGCGTAGCGAGGGTTTAAATTTAGACTAAAAAATTTGATGTAGGTATTAGTTTCTGACATATGTTTACACCGACACTGGATAGTAACAAAATTAAGTCTTCTCGTTCTCATTATAAAGTAGAGTAACCATTCTAATATACCTTTGTATGTATGTATTATATAGAACGCTTCCGTGTAAATAAAGGATATATTTAAAGACCTAGCAGTAAAAATAGAGTTTTAATACATGTAGAAGAAAATACTTGGCTTCATATAAAAAGTCATCAGCCTCATCTGTAATTGCAAACGAAACCTCCGTGTTGTCACATAATATTACGTTAATATATCGAGAGAGAAAAAATAAAAAATACAATCAAGGTCAAGAATTTTCGAATTACTATGAGAAAATAGCAGCAAAAATATGCGCAGAAACGAGTTGTGCACTTCATCATTCTAAGCCAATGAGAACGAATTACGTGACATTCAATTTCGACACCAGTGGCGGCGGAGGCCTGCAGTAGAGCGGCGCGGCGGCGGCGGTAACAATAATAATAATAATAATAATAAAACAACTTTATTAGACAAAGTTTAGTACAAATTACAATTCTTACACTACTCCTGAACAAAGGTTACTCGTAATAGTTGGCAAGGTTTGATCTACTCCATTACACAGCTCCTTGACCGCGAAACTTTTATTGCAATTACACAACCCTATACCCCAGATGGCGCTATGCTACTGGTAAAATATCCGCGCATGTTGTCTCCGCCCCTGTCATCTTCTCATAATAATACTACTACCTATACTGTAATTTCATTAAATTAGATGGAAAGTTAAAATAAAGTAGGGAACAGAGTTGAAAAGAAATATTTACGTTAATATACCCAGAGATTAAAAAACAAAACAAAAAATAAAGTCAAGGCCAAGTTATTGCTATTGTGATTTCATTGCTAAGTCAGATCCTAGAAATATTTATAAGTATACTAAGCTAGACATCACAGACCAGGACAAGTACACAGAAAACAGAAAAATGAACTGGTTTCAATATAAAACAGTAACTGTAGATTGTTTAAGAAGTCGCTTGGCCCTGGGTTGACCTTTCTTCACCTCGACCTAAAAGGTATTTTGTGAATTACCCTGCAACTAGTTGTTGCCCAGGATTCCAAGACTTTTGGCGAAGCTTGCGATTTTCCTGTGAGCTAATTTCCCTATGTCTTCAGGCATTAATTCCGCCTGTTCTAGGTACTTTAGCCTAATGCGGATTAGTACCTTGCATTCACAAAGTATATGTTCTGCAGTCTCAGTTGCAGCTTCACAGTATCTGCATTTGTCATCTTCTGCCATGTCCATGTTCTTGAGATGATATCTCAAGGGGCAATGGCCAGTTAGAAGGTCCGTGATCAGCCTTAGGTCGGACTTTTCAAGTTCGAGAAGCCTTGTGGCATTCTTTGTCGAATAGGTTATAAATCTTTTCGCTTGTCTTTGGCCTGGAGTATTCCTCCAGTAGGACTTCTTTTGTTCCTTTTCCCATTTTAGGACCTCCTCCGTTATGTGTCCCTTAGATAAGCCACAGAACGGTTCGGGTCCAAGAAATGGGACTTCAGCCCCTTTTCTTGCGAGGATATCAGCCAATTCGTTGCCTTCTATTCCCTCATGCCCTGGCACCCGCATCAAGGTAACCTTGTTGTTTTGTGCCAGTTGCTTTAGGGATTGTCTGCATTCCCAGGCAATTTTTGGCTCGAAGGTGAGAGCCTTTAATGCTGCCTGGGTATCAGAAAGTATGTAGATCTTTGCCTCTATTTAAGCATTCCTGGGCACATTGATCTATAGCATATATTTCTGCCTGGAAGATAGTTGGGGTGCTACCAAGGCCTTTAGATAGCCTGCATTTAAACCCTGCTACGCCCAAACCAACCCCTTCGTCCATCTTGGATCCATCTGTGTACCTGATGGTGACTCTTTCTTTAACCGCAGTACTTCGACCCTGCTCGCCTGACGGCTTTCAATCAGCACATCAAACGAGCAGTCAAAGTCATGCTTGACTGGCATTGAGCCAGTGGGTTTGGTCATGGATTCGAATTGGATTATCTCCAAAATCCTTAAGTGACCAACTAGGTCGCCTGGTCTGAATTTAAGTGCCTGATGCAGCCTTAAGGCACTAAGTGCTGCCTCCTCCCTACCATGCAAATACAGAGGAAGCAAGTCCAGCATTGCCTCCATAGTTGCTGTGGGACACGAGCGCATTGCTCCTGTAGTCCCTAGATAGGCAAGGCGTTGCAATTTCTGCATCTTTCCTTGTGCTATTTTCTCTTCTGTTTTTGGCCACCATACATATGATGCGTAGGTAACCATGGGTCTCACAACCGAAAGGTAGAACCAATGTATCATTTTCGGCTTCAGGCTCTAAAGTCTTACTAAACAGCCTACTGCACGTTCAAATAGCCGTCGTTGCTTTGGTAAGTGTCCTTTCTGAGTTCCAGGTCCAGGATTACTCTTGGATACTTGACTTCGCTGGAAAAATTGAGTACTAGACACTAACGCCCTCTGACGAACATCATTTAGATATTATGTTTAAGGCAATTTGCATGTGGTTTGAGATCATAACCTCATGCCTGCCTCTAACAGTAACGACCAGGTCATCAGCGTAGCCCTGAACGTTGAAGCCATAATTACTCAGCTTATGGAGGAGATCGTCAACCACCATTGACCACAGCAAGGGCGATATGATGCCACCTTGTGGACAGCCCCTAACTGCAATCACGGTGGCCGATTCCCTCCCCATATCTGTGGTAATTTTTCTGCTTCTTAGCATGGATTGTATCCATTTGATTGTTGGGGACTGTATTCCCCTTTTTTCCGCGGCTCTTTGTATGGATTCATAGGAGGTGTTGTCAAATCTGTCTATAGCTATGAAAGCACACAGAGCCAATTCCTTTGCTGTAAATGTCTTTTCGATGCCTTTGACCAGGCCATGTAGAGCATTTATTGTTGCTTTGCCACGTTGATAGGCAAATTGTTTCGAGTGAAGCGGTTTCTCTGTAATGATTTCGCTTCTAATCTGTTGATCTAGTATTTTCTCCATTGTTTTAAGGAGAAAAGAGGATAAGCTGATGGGGCGATGAGATTTAGGCTCGTCTGGTAGACGTCTGCCTTTACAAACCGTCTTTGCACTTGTTCTAGGCTATTAGTATGAGTTACATAGTAAGGGCTCCAGATGAGTGACGCGTAATCAAGTTTAGACCGGACAAAAGCTCGGTATCAGTATTAGTATTGAATAAAAATCTCAAAGGCTTAAAGACTTCAAAGTGTATATTATTTATAGAGGTTCAAAGTAAAATTCCGCATAACAAATTACTCCTTGAAAGTCTCGGGTTTTTAAAGAACCGCGTCATCTACTGTAAATATATTTAATATGTGAGAGTTTTGTTGTGTAGGACATAATGTTCCACTTGGACACATTTAAAGAGAGGTTTCTTAGGAATAGATTGCAATCCTCTATGGAGGTAAAATCATAAAGTGTTTAAGATCGTTGGAGTAGAGTAAGCAGTTACCTTGAATTACTGCTGCAACATCATTTATGGTTAGGTTAAAAAGCAAGGGCCGCAGAATTGATCCTTGCGGAACACCAGATGTTGCCAGGTATTCGACATATCTAAACCCATTATGGGCTACATATTGTTTTCTGTCTAGAAGAAAAGATTGAAAAAATAGTATCAGAGAATGGGAGACACCAAAACAAGATAATTTTTTAAGCAATATAGTGTGATCGAAGGTGTCGAATGCCTTAGAAAAATCTTTGTATATTATATCCATTTGTTTACGTTGATCAGTGATCTCAGATAGTTCATCATACGACAGCAGAAATGGACCTAACTCCATTTTTTGCGCCTATTTGTCAGTAGATGCAGAAGGAAAGTGTTTGACCCCCCAGAGGTCTAACCCCTAGACCTCTGGGCGGTCGGAGCGGCCATGGCTAAAATTCAAATTGAAATTTGTCGTCGGGTTTTTAATGAATTTTTTTGCTGTGCATTTGATACATATTTTAAGATGCTCCAAAAAATACAAAAATACTCTTGACACCATTTTTCGTTATCAGGTCTGGCGTCCAGGCTCAACTTCAGTTCAGAAAAAACGGCTCCAAGTGCCACGATGGAACGGTGCGATTTTTTTTTTCAAAAATCGAGATATCAGAGGTCTACGTTACCCCCTCCTCCTGCGTTTACTGACAAATATACAGCAAAAAATGGAGTTAGGTCCATTTCTGCTGTCGTATGATGGACTAAGAGATGGATTGACTCATGCAAAGTAGATTAGAGATGGTGGAACGCCCTTTTACAAAACAGTACTGATATACTTATAGCTGATTTTTAATAATGCTAGGATATTAGTGTCGTGCAATAAAATTTCGAAACCCTTGCAAAAATTGGATATTGTGGATATAGACCTGAACTTGGCAATATTGTTTTTATCGCCCTTCTTAAAAACTGCCGGTTGCGAATACGTAAGTTAGAAGTATTGAAAGTGCTTAGTCCTTAGAGCGATAAATAATTAATTTTTTAAAAATATGTGAGCGATAGAAAAACATTATATCATAGACATTAACGCCTAATTACTATTACACTGAGGAATAATAACATGTACACAGTAATAACGAAATCCAGAAGTAAATACATCACATATAAATATACAATATTCTATATGAATACTTTTAAATGTTAAAAGTTAAGTCCAAGGGCAGTGGCGTAACTAGACCTCATGGGGCCCCACAAAAATTGTTGAGGTCCCCCTATTATATTATTTTCTTAATATAGGCTATTGTCTATGTACAAAAAAAGAGGGTTGAAAAGAACTAAAACGTTAAAGGGTTTTTATTGTTTATTATGTTCAATCGACCCCAAGATGTGAAAAAACCGCGGAGTGCTACCATTTAAAGTGGTGCGTTTTTGAGATCGAAGTAAAAAGGTCCACTTTTCATATTTTTTTTGCTCGAAAACTATGAATTTTTTCTATAAACGCGTCAATAGAAAAGTGTGTAGAGAATTAAATTTCCAATCGAAATAGCACCTTCAGAAGTCAAAAATTATTTTTTTTTACAAAAATACGTCCAAAAAACAAAACAAAAAAAAACGAAAAAATGCAATTTTTTATTATTTTTTTTATTTTAGCCTGTAACTATTTTTCGGGTACATTTAGGCATAGACATTGCTGCATAACAAAAAAAGCTGGCGTTTTACCCGTTAAAATGAGATTTTGTAAACAGTTTTACGATTAATAGTGACCGAGATATAGCGTTTCAAAGTTTGCAACTTTTAACTTTTTTTGCTAATTTTTACTATTTTTTTTCAAATTTCGTCCTGTAACTTTTTTCTGAGTGAATTTAGGTGTAGACATTATTATATTAAAGTGAAAGCTGATTTTACGCCCGTTGAAATGATGGCTGGTAAAAGTCTCTACGACAAATAGAAACCTAGATACAGCGTTTCGAAGAGTGTTACTTTTATTAACTTTCTTCCAATTTTTACGTTCTTTTTTAAATTTCGGCCTATAACTTATTTGTCAAATGCAAGTCCAGTAGCCATCGGTTCTGCTTCTGAATGTATTGTAACATTACTATATGGTATGAAAATTGATGGCCAAAACACCTGTCGCTATAAGTTATTTCAGAAGTACTCAACAGGTGCGAAATTCTCATTGTCCCGATCGCCTCCAACAACTGATGCTGCTAAACCTCATAGTTTAAGAACTTACTGCCAAATGCAACATTGGAAAGGAAATATTGTAAATCCTCTCATCTGGGGTTGGAAAAGTTCAGAAAATGGACTAGTACCAATTTTGACAAATAAACCTCCCGCACCACAAGTTTTGCTGGAAAAAATAGCCTGTAAATGCACTAAAGGATGCAGAGGAAACTGTGGTTGCAGGAAATTGGGAATGAATTGCTCCATTTTTTGCAAAGAATGTATGGGAATGAACTGTGAAAACGCTGATGAACTCAAATAACGGAAGACGATGTTTACATAGATGCCGATGAAGAAATCGACTTCGATTTTGAAAATATGTTAAATCCAGCATTTGAATAATTTCATAATGTAAGTTATTAATCTAAGTTATTTGAACAAAAAAAAAACACGTGATATAATAAAGTTTCAGAAGTGGAAAAATGTAAAAAGTTATTTTTTAAGTACAATTATCTACTATACCTAGACTGTATCTTGGTTACTATTGATTACATAAACTTCTATTGCAGACCATTTAAACAAGAATGCTGCGAGTACATTCCATGTAGCAATAGCTGTATTTGACAAATAAGTTATAGGCCGAAATTTAAAAAAGAACGTAAAAATTGGAAGAAAGTTAATAAAAGTAGGACTCTTCGAAACGCTGATCTAGGTTTCTATTTGTCGTAGAGACTTTTACTAGCCACCATTTCAACGGGCGTAAAGTCAGCTTTCACTTTAATATAATAATGTCTACACCTAAATTCACTCAGAAAAAAGTTACAGGACGAAATTTGAAAAAAAATAGTAAAAATTAGCAAAAAAAGTTAAAAGTTGCAAACTTTGAAACGCTATATCTCGGTCACTATTAATCGTAAAACTGTTTACAAAATCTCATTTTAACGGGTAAAATGCCAGCTTTTTTTGTTATGCAGCAATGTCTATGCCTAAATGTACCCGAAAAATAGTTACAGGCTAAAATAAAAAAAAATAAAAAATTGCATTTTTTCGTTTTTTTTTGTTTTGTTTTTTGGACGTATTTTTGTAAAAAAAAAAAAAATTTTTGACTTCTGAAGGTGCCATTTCGATTGGAAATTTAATTCTCTACACACTTCTCTATTGACGTGTTTATAGAAAAAAATCATAGTTTTCGAGCAAAAAAAATTATGAAAAGTGGACCTTTTTACTTCGATCTCAAAAACGCACCACTTTAAATGGTAGCACTCTGCGGTTTTTTCATATCTTGGGGTCAATTGAATATAAGAAACAATAAAAACCCTTTAACGTTTTAGTTTCTTTCTACAGTACATGGACAATAGACTAATACCTATCCTAATTCGAAAAAATTTTTTTTTTGATCTCAACATAAATTTTTTTCATCCCAACATTTTTTTGATGGGCAGGGAAGAGAAATCCAAACAAAAATTTTTTCATCCCAACATTTTTTTTTTGATGAGCAGGGGGGCGAAATCCGGAACACCAGGCTCCGGCTGGGGCCCTTGGTCTCCCAGGGCGCCGTTTGGGGGCCCTTGGTCTCCCGGGGCCCCGGGGCACTGCCCCGGTTTGCCCTGTCATAGTTACGCCTCTGTCCAAGGATCGCGGGCTCACAAATAGGTTGAATGTAATTACCCTTTTTTTTTCTTTATTTTATCCCGATGAGTTTCACCAATTAAGTTTTACATCATAAAATTAAAAATGTCTAAAAGTAAAGTAACATTATTTACAAAAAAAATTGCAAAAGTATCGTATAGAATGTGTAACAATTATATAAAAAGGTTAGTAAATCGCCGGAGTATATGTTTATTGTTTACTATTGGTTTTAATGTGATTTTTATGACTAATAATTATTTTTAATTTAGAAGTACTTTCGTATTTTCTTAATATTTGATCACTCTGTATATTGTCAATCCGCAAAGGTGAAATTATTTTTTCATCCAGCAAAACTTTGCATAAAAATAAACTTTATTTCGAAACATAGAGAAATAACATGAAGACACACTGTATATAAATCAGCCTTGACCTTGACCCACATATCGATGCACCTGACTAATCCCTCTGTGTTGCAGGTATCCAAATGGCCCCCCAGCAGCGCATCGCGACCAAAGACGACTACATCTACATCCCCCTCAAGGGCCCGCCGGTCAATCCCAGCCCCCACGCCAACAACAACAACACAAACCTCGCGAAGTCCAACTCGATAACATCGAAACCACCATTGCCGAAACTGCCGCCCCGCGTGGTACACGCAAGCGTCAAGAAGGAGCACACGACGCACGCCCCGAGCGCCGCGACGCCGGAGGGCGCGTCACGGCACCGTCGCCGTCGAACTATCGATTCGGCCGAAGCCCAAGTGCCCATGGAGCCGATGGGGCTTATCGAGACCGACCTGGACACGGAAGTTACCGTTATCACGAGTGGTGCGAATGCGAAAGCCAGGAGTCTCTTGAACCTGGGGCCCGAGCCCCGACTCTCGCTAGCCCCGAACGACCCCGGCCCGGCCCACTCGGCCCGGCCCCACAAGTCCATGGAGTTCCTTTTGGACAAGCAGAATCTGAAGGTTGTGGAGGTGAGTGATTTCTTATTAACGTGTATCGGTTTTGTTTACAACGCCCACGGACGAGGGAAGGCAGAGCGCTCTGCTGGGGACCGATTGATTTATATTACTGGGGCAAGTTTAGGGGTGCATTGTTTTAGTGCAGTTGCATCGTGGTTTCGGAGTCAAGGTGTGCGGGTTTCTTTCTGGGGTATGTCTGGGGTTTACGTTGCTTAGTTACTTGAGGGGGTATGTTTTTCTATCATATGCTGATTTCCGAGGATGACGATGTAAGTGTTTACGTTACGTGCTTGCGGTTAGTAGGTTACGAAAGTGGGTATATCAAAATTTTCAATTATAAAAATGTGTTAGGGTGGGCCTTGTTTTGACTTTCAGATCTTTCCGGGGGGAAACCCCTGACATTTGTTCTGTTAGTTTAGAAAAAAATTTTTGCAAAGTATTAATTTATTTGAATCTTCATAAATATAAATAATTGAACTGTAAGCGTCATAAAATTAGTTTTTCAAAAATACAAAAAAAATCGTAAATTGTAGGTAAAACTAAGACCATTAGGTTGCTCCAAAAAATGTTTGTCTGATACCTTAAACAAGAGAATATCATTAAATGATAATTTAACCCTTTCAGTTACGACTTTTTGTTTCGTGAGACAAAGTTTAGTTTTTTACTTGGCATTAGACTTTTTTTTAATTTTTGTGACTCATTTTCGAAAAATCCTTTTCCAATGTTGGTACGTTGAATTGATTTAATTCAATTTTTTTCAGTGACAGCATTTGACTAGAAATTTTATTGTTAATTCTTATGTCCTCCTGATTACGGAAAAATATTTGCACCCAAATATTCCTGGTACGTCAAAAGTTATATGTACCTTTTGACGCGCTTTGACGGATTTTCTACTTATCTGCTTAATATATCTTGTACTAGTAATCGAATGGGAATTTTAAAAATACTGGCTTATTTGGAATAAAATTCTTAAAAAATATAAACTGTTTGGTATTTTTAGGTCAATCCACCCACCACCTTTTAAAAAAATTGAAAACACCAAAAATGGCCGAAAAAATCAAAATTGAATGTCTCGATAAGAAGAAGTAATTTCACCAAAGTTGGCAAAATTAAACTCGTCTATGGTCAAAAATAATGTACCAAACCCGGACGCCGTAAGTCAAAGAGAACGGTCAAAAGTGGCGGACGAAATAAATTTTTTTAACTTTTCGTCAAGTATCAAGGAGACATTGTGCAATTTTTGAAGTTATACGAGGCTTTCTGTAGTATATTTCATTTTGTTTCGATGAAAATTGGGTGAAAAAAAGGAGGGTCAAAGAAAATGCATTTTTGGAAATTGCTAAAAATGCATTTTTTTTTTAAATAAAAAAAAATGAACTTTATCCTCTTAAAGTACCTAAAAGACCCATTAATCGAAAAGAAACAAAAAGTGACGCACGATACCTCTTTGATACTTGATGGAGAATTAAAAAATTTAATTTCGTCCGCCATCTTTGGCCGTTCTATTTGACTTACGCGTCCGGGTTTGGTGCATTATATTTCACCATAGACGAGTTCTATTTTTGCCAACTTGGGTGAAATTACTTCTTCTTTTCGAGAAGATATTAAATTTTAACTTTTTCGGCCATTTTTGATACTTTCTCTTTTTTTCTAAGATGATGGATATCTCACAGGTATATATTTTTTAAGAATTTTATTTCAAAGAAGTCAGGTCAGGTCATTGACTAGTTTTTGCACGTGATCTGATATCAATAAAGGTCATTATTTTATGTGCATTTTTTTTATAGTCTTATTGGAATATGATGCCTTGGTCAAAAATTCATAAAATAGCATGTTTTGTTGTAACGCCATAGGATCAACTGTTTTCGAGAAATATGAACCTAAGGAAACACATACATTCCCCGGCTTCAGAGACATGAAATAAAGATGTCTCTCTCTATCTTTCTCTCGTGTAATTTGGAAAAACTTCTTATTTCTTTGCAAGCGTGTCTTCTGATAATTTGATATACTCCAGAGCACCAACACACCAAAGAGCAGTACGTATATAGAGATGATTTAGGATAAAAATTGTTAATTTGATAATAAAGTTCCAGCAAATGTATGCGGAGTATAAAAATCGAGTAAAATAAGTTGCACACTGTTGGCAGAGGAAAATGTTCAGCTGGGATATTTCAAATGAATAAATTGTGGAAAAGTAACGCCTGTTAATGCATTATCGAATTACATCTTCTTTGAATTAAGTAGACATATTGTGCAAAATGATTTACGAAACTGATACATTTCATTTATAATTTGTGGATTTCACATTCAGAATTTCACACAAACTGTAGAAACTAACTTAGTTTATTCGGATATCTGTTTCCCAAGCGAAGTAATAATCCAGTCATAGGGACAAAAAATGACCTTTGTCTTACAAAGGAGTAGTAATGATTTTGATATATATTATTTAAGTCGAGGCCCTGATGAAAAATAAGAATTTTCGACCTAGGGGAGGGGGGGCGAGCCGCCATCTTGATTGAAAGGTACCAAAAAATGTTTTTTCAAAATAATTCGGCAACGCTCAATCCTACGAGAAAAATGTTCCAGACAAAGTTGAAGAAGACAAAATTTCCTACATTTTTTGTATATACATTTTTATTGTAAGTCTAATATGTAACGAGAGACAGCGGTGGGAAAATGAAGTTTAACGATTTCTTTTTCAAAAAACGTACTACATCGTACTACGTATTATCGGCTTTATTAGATTCGATGAAAATAAATAATGTGTACCTAGATCATTTTTCGATTTACCTAGCTTGTCAAAATCAAAGTATGATAACTACAACAGTTTTTCTTCAGTAGTCTTAAAGATTGCGCCCAAATCGCTTGCAGATAAACATTAGATATACAAAATACATTTATTTTAACTACATTTGCCTTTATCGTTATCCAAAGAATTATTAATTAATGTCATTATGGTAATTATGATCCTCATAGTCCATTAAACCTGTACAAAAAACCGCTGCCCAAGGAATCACTACTTCCACATCCAGATTTTCTATCCAAGTCACTCACAACGAAAAAATTTTGTATGTAGAAATAATTATTTATGGAACTTTAATAATATAATATTTGAAATCCTCTACCCCAAAAACCCATAAAACGATACCCCACATCGGTAGTGGGGCGGGGGTGGCGATAGGGGGTGGTAGTGGGGGGTGGATGAAGTAAAAAACTATTTTGAGGTTTCTGGTTCTTGTACACACACTAAATCACAATTTTTTTCATCCCCTTTAATAATGGGGTGGGGGTGATAATGGGGGTGGCTAATGTCAAAATTTTTTTTGAGATCTTAGCTTCTCTTATATATACTAAATACCAATTTTATGGACTCTTACCTGCTTGATTTACCTATTTACCCCAAATTTACCCCAATTTACCCCCCAACCCTTAGACGGAACAAGATGAAAATATAATCTAGTTCTAGATCTTGTTAAAGTACATATGTATACCAAATTTCAAGTCAATATCTCAAACGGTTCCTGAGTAAACGTGCGCACAAAAAAAGTTACAGACAGACAGACAGACCGACAGACAGACAGACAGACAGAAATTTTTTTTCGCTCAAACTTAAAATCTCGACGTTTCATGACATTCTAAGCCTCTTTGAACAATAAAAATTTTAAAAAAATTTTTTGTCATTACTATACTTCCACTGGATGTGGAAGTAAAATGACATCGTACTCGTTATTTGCAAATAGACAAAAAAAAAATATTGCAACAAAATAGGCATGGAGCAAACAGAGTATACATTGCAAATTTTGAATATTGAAGAAAAAGTAATTTGCGTTGTTATAAAGTATAGTAGTTACTGTTTAAAATTATTTTTCAAGAACCGTTTTACAATCAGTACTGGCCATTTTTAAATAATTGATGATACCTTTAATAATAATGCAAATATTTTAACGAAACTAGTAAAATATATTTCCAGTGGAGTTAAATCATCATGTCTACAGACGACCGAACCAACCAACCTTCTCGGTACACTTTGAAAATTGCCATGACAACTCGTAAAAGCGAGCTGGTCTGCTGGAATTCCAGCGTCCAATGTTGGCTCCAGCAGACCAGCTCACGTTTACGAGTTCGCATGGCAATCTTCAAATGTACCGAGAAGGTCGGTTGGTTGGTTGCATCGTCTTTAAGACCCCTTTAACAAACCATTTTTTAAAGATTATTTGAAACAATTTTTTTAGCCAATACATTTCCCTGTAAAAAAAATATCATATTGCAGCTTAATTGACGTAAAAAAAACCATTTGTTAAAATTGTTTCTATTTGTGTATGCCATACATAGTAATAATTTTTATTTTGAGAAAAGAGCAATGAGGCTGAAGGGGCAAGTTTTAATGTTTAACTTACTGCGGACGTCCACATCAAAAACAACTAACTATTCTTGATTTTTTGTTATATCTGAATAATTTCGAATTATCTTTTGAATAAATATAAAATTATAAACGTATATAAATACTCACGGTGGAGATGAGTTTGTAGAGAGACATCCTCATAAACTGATTTACTTAGTTAAACATTTTTTATCTACACGTATGTTTTTAAATATTTGGAAAGTAGAATAATATTAATGTCAACCTGACACCGACACATTTATTTTTTTCTATTTTATAAAAAGAAAAAGTTTTTTTGTTGATTTTTATTTATATCGAAATAAAAATCATATTTAGTTTTTAATACTTACTAGGTATTTAATTTTCCATTCATCTGATGCGATTTATTTTTAATTGTACTGTATACAGGGTGTCTCAGAACATATGGGCAATTTTTCGGGAGCATAAATTTTAGGTGAAAATAACACCACATATTTATATAACTTTTCAGTAGAATGCTGAGATATTCATCCATAAACACAGGGTGGGAAAACCGAAACAGTTAGAGGGTATTTTTGACAAATGATATAAAAAAAATGAAATTAGTGTATTTTGCTAACGTTTCTGACACCGAATCAGTTTTCCTTCTCAAAGCTTTATTCTTTATTAGAAAATATTTATATGCTGTGCATATTATATACTTTAAGAATATGTTTATGTTACATTATATCCTTATTAAGAACAGTTTGACATATATTTTATAAAAATCAAAACCACTAAACCATGAGCAAAATTTAAAAAATTGCATTTACAGTATTCGGTGAAAGTGTAACAAACATTACATTGATGTGTCATCCTATCATTAAATGCTGTATGATTATTAATACGTCTATGCTTACTTTATACTAAATTATTAATTAATGAATATTTACCTATATTGTCGTCATTTGCTTCTAACGCAAAATGTACAATTTGTTGTTTTGTTGAATAAATAAAGAATACAGCTATATAACATAAACTTTAACTGTTTAAAAGTTTAGTGTTAATGAATTTTCCGCCTCATTCTAATTAGTGAAGGTTCGGGATGTTGAAAACTCGCATAACGGCGATACATCAGAATAGCCGCTGCTGTTTCCACGGAAACCATCCCATCATTAAGTTGGCACATAATAACTTTGGTTTTCAAACAAATAACGATTTTAGAAACTCGATTAATATCAAATCCGTGTATTTCGGTTCCAAGATAAGTTCTGAATATGAAAGGGGTACAATATGATGGATGGCGGTTATGTCCAATAGGCGCATCCCAATACGATGCTGGTTTGAAGATTTGTCCTTGGAACTGTCACAGTCGCTATTTTGTGACGTTACACTGAAAACGTTTTATGCCATGTTTATTGTAGAATGTAATGCCTGCAGTACACTCTCGCCGAGGCGTTGCGAGGGCAGGCGAGCGCGAGAATGTACTTGCTGCTCCCGCATCGCCCCGTGTGCCCTCGCCTTGTCTCGTTAATGCACTCGCCTGCCCTCGCAACGCCTCGGCGAGAGTGTACTTGCTACGCTCGCATCGCCCCGTGCGCCCTCGCTTCGCCTCGCCTCGCTTCGCCTCGCCTCGCCTCGCCTCGCCTCGCCTCGCCTCGCCTCGTTAACGATTTGTGTCGGTTTTTTGGCCACGAGTCAAAGGGAACACAAGCCGCGAGGCCGAGGGCACATAGTATATTTTCACTTGCTCTTGTCTGGGGGAGCTGAATTTTTGCAAAAAGGGCAATTGTTAATTAAAAATTTGTTGCAACTTACCTAATTGACGAAAAAATTTGAAAATTATCGACCATAAAGATCTTCCAGATGAATTCAGAAAAAAATATTACGTCGAAACGCGACAAAACTCAAAGGCAAATTTTTACTCTAGTGCTTATCCAGTCGTTCTAATTAATCGTACTAATTAACTAATCGCTCTAATTAAGTTCTATTCAACAAAAATCAAGTATTGTGAGAACGTGAACAAAAATAAAAACTTATTTTATTTTCTCTCGTGAAAAGTGACTTTTATTTCAAACTTAACTCATATACGGGGTGTTCAAAATTCACGGAACAAAAAGTGGGTGATAGTGCAGTGTCTTCTGTGCACGAATTAATTACAGATAGACAGAAATTGGTACCAAGATTCTTGTTTTGTTCATGGCCCGAAACAATAAAACTTTCTTTTGGCCCAATAAGGAAGATAGGCAGGAGCTGGAGTGCACTGGAATTTTGAGCAAATTAAAAGATGCACCGGTTCCAATTTCATCAAAATATTTTAAAGTTTTAAATAACGATGAAATTGACACACTTTTTAACCATTTATTTAATAAGTATAAATTCATGACCACTAGAGTATATTTCTGATTTTTGTGAATTTTGTGAAATTAAATTAATGTAATATAGTTAGTGACATATAATATAGTTCACTTATTCTTTAATAAATAAATACATGAACATGAACACTAAGTAGTACGTAGTAGATTTCGTAACTTCTTGTTTTATTTCATTTTTTTAAATAGGTATTAAACATTACAATTTTGTTCTATTTTGTTTTCATTTGTTTATTTTAATATCAATTCGAAAGTTTATTATACTGTTAGTAATTAGGTCATTCTGATGACGAGAGTCCATTCTGTGTCATTTCGATGATGCATTGTTAACATAATTTTTGTACTACATTACACAAAAAAACGTTTGGAAACCATACTTCTTGGAGAAAAATTAAGTAAACTTAATCTGAGAAACCTAAAATCTGGTGCCCTAAAACATCATACATAGTTTAGAAGCATTTATAAGGCTAATTTGCTTATTAATTTATTAATTTTATTTAAAAATATGGTCTGGCTGGGTTATTAGGCTACAGATGAGGGGGTTGATTGCCGTTCTGCAAAGATTACCTCATAACTAACATATTCTGAGAATTTTATCGATTTGGATTTCTGGAATAATATTGTAACAAATATTTTTTTATAGTCAAGGGAATATTTTGATGTCCATTTCATGTAATTTCCTTTATGGGCATTTTTCATATGCTTAACCGGCTACACCCTTTATTAATTCAGGCATGTTTCATTGTTATACAGTGAGGTAAATAATAATAATTAAAATCACATTTAAATTTTCAACACTCACTATTTCGATGAATTGTTTTCATCCACCATCTTCTTGGTTTCCAAGGATTTTCAATTTTATATTTTTTGTATATATGCACATAATTAAAATATGCAAACGCACAATAAGCTGCAGCAGCGGCAATTTCAGCAACGTCCATGTCGTTATTAGAAAATATTATTTTCAACATAATTTTTTTCTTTAATATGCTAGGAATCATGTCATGTAAGTCAATACTTCGTCAGTATTAGCTAGAAGAGTAGTTGTTTTGATTGATTCTTCAATAATGAGTGTTTTTAAATATTTACCTAATTAGTATATTAGCGTACCCAGATTAGGGCAACAATATACAGAAAGTAGGTAATTTCGTAATAAATAAAAAAGTGTGTAAGTTGTGATTTGCTTAATACCTAAATAATATTTTCCAATCATGATAAAAGCAAATAAATAAAATTAATTAATTGTAAAAATGTCCATGTCTTTCATTCACATTACTAAAAACAGAGACATTCGCCGAGCGGTCTCGGCGAGAGTGTACTGCAGGCATAAGAAGTTGTGATATATTTTCCAATTGTAAAAGCTACAAATTATATTGTGAAGAAATAATGCAGTTGTGACTTAAAAAAACTGAGATATCTTCAAAGCCAAGTTTCGAATGAACCTCGCGACAAGTCCGAAGATCTAACAAAATAAAAAATAAAAATTTACTACGTTTTTCATTATTAAGAGAAGAGGTGAAGTCAATGCTATTTTAGCTAAGTTTGACGTCATATTAGGTTACCTCCCACATATCAAATTCCAATGCTTTTAGAAAAAATATTTGTCAGTAATACGTAGTGGTATTTTTCCTAATCTGTCACATGTATTGCTAAGATTATTTCACTCATTAATATGGTAGCAGGGCGCGCCAAGTCTTTTGAGCGAGGTCAAATACACCATGCGCCATTCAGTAGCATATCTAGAATTTAGCTGAAGAGGGTGGCTGAGGAAAAAAGTATCTGAAATAAATCACGCTAAACAATTGAATATTAAAATTCAAAATTTTATGCCAGGGCCGGATTAACGATTGGGACGCGAGTGGAATATTTGCACTTTCTTATTTGTAGGCGGAGTTTTGAAATGCGCCGCAAGCAAAATTTTTGAATTTTTCAAGGTCAGACACCCTGAAATTATAAGCTAGAAATTTGACTTAAAATTATATTCAATAATTCGAGAAATCAAGACTATTGACTTTACATTACAATTCGTAACACTCATTTAAACTCTCAGAGAGTACTCTGTGCTTAAACAATAACTTGATTTTTAAACTTTTAAATAAAAAATAAGGATTGAATAGGTGAATATCTTGATACTAAGAATAGGAGATACGCTCGGTACGAGAGCTAGCTTTTGACCTGCTGTCCACATAGCGTCACTTTTAGGTCACTTTCAAATCGAGCCTACGGCACCGCGTGTCCGAGGTCTGCCCAAAAACACATCGAAAACCATAAGACCTAAGGAAGCGGAAATTTTGCAAACAGATATTTTTATTTTTAATATCATAGAGTTCAGTAATATCAAGAGTTCAAAGACTGAATTTGTCAGCATTTTTTGTTTTGCAATAAGGCCGTTTCTGCAACTGTGTACCTTAAATATTTGTACCTCCATTCTTTTTTACTACTTTGGAAATACATATTTATGCGACATATTTTAAGTTGTTTTATATACAGGGTGGATCATTAATAATAGGCAATAGAGCAAGGTTAGATTCTTTGGACCAAAATATGCGGATATAACCAAATATTCTTTAGTAAATTGTTGCTGTGATAAAAGATACAAGGTGTCAAAATTGTAATTTTTTTTCTTTTTTTTTTGCAATATCTCAATTCCCTCTTGACCGATCTTCTCCCAATTTGATAAGGAAATTTCATTTGATTATAATCCTCGTATTTTGATCCAAAGAATACCTTTGAACTATGGCCCATTATTAATGGTCCACCTGTATTTAATTAATCAATTCGTGAAACGTTGTCCCCAAATACCAACAAAAATGTTATTTATAAAATTCTAAGCACTAAGTGATATTACATACGAAAAAAAAAACAGAAAATAGGTATTTTAAGAATTAAAAACCGCTGCCCAAGGAATCAATACTTCCATATCCAATTCTCTATCCAAGTCACTCACAACGAAAAAACTTTGTATGTGGAAATAATTGTTTATGGAACTTTAATAATATAGTATTTGAAATCCTCTACCCCAAAAACCCATAAAACGATACCCCACATCGGTAGTGGGGTGGGGGTTGTGATAGGGGGGTGGTAGTGGGGGTGGATGAAGTAAAAAAAATGTTTTGAGGTTTCTGGTTCTTGTACATACACTAAATCATAATTTTTTTTCATCCCCTTTAATAAGGGTGGGGGTTGGTAATGGGGGGTGGCTAATGCCAAAAATTTTTTTGAGAGCTTAACTTTTCTTGTATATACTAAATACCAATTTTATGGACTCTTACCTGCTTGATTTATCCATTTACCCGAAATTTACCCCCCAACCATTCGACGGAACAAGATGAAAATATAATCTAGTTCTAGATCTCGTTAAAGTACATATGTGTACCAAATTTCAAGGCAATATCTCAAACGGTTCCAGAGTAAACGTGCGCACAAAAAAAAGTTACAGACAGACAGACCGACAGACAGGCCGACAGACAGACAGAAATTTTTTTTAGCTCAAACTTAAAATCTCGACGTTTCATGACATTTTAAGCCTATTTGAACAATAAAAATTTTAAAAAAATTTTTTGTCGTTACTATACGTCCACTGGATGTGGAAGTAAAACCACTGCCCAAGGAATCACTACTTCCACATCCAGATTCTCTATCCAAGTCACTAACAACGAAAAAAACTTTTTATGTGAAAATAACTGTTTATGGAACTTTAATAATATAATATTTGAAATCCTCTACCCCAAAAACCCATAAAACGATACCCCACATCGGTAGTGGGGTGGGGGGTGGTGATAGGGGGTGGTAGTGGGGTGGATGAAGTAAAAAATATTTTGAAGTTTCTGGTTCCTGTACATAGGTACACTAAATCACAATTTTTTTTCATCCCCTTTAATAAGAGGGTGGGGGTGGTAATGAGGTTGGCTAATGCCAAAAACTTTTTGAGACCTTAGCTTCTCTTGTATATACTAAATACCAATTTTATGGACTATTACCTGCTTGATTGACCTATTTACCCCAAATTTACCCCAATTTACCCCCCAACCCTTCGACGGAACAAGATGAAAATATAATCTAGTTCTAGATTCCGTTAAAGTACATATGTGTACCAAATTTCAAGTCAATATCTTAAACGGTTCCAGAGTAAACGTGCGCACAAAAAAAGTTGGCAGACCGACAGACAGACAGAAATTTTTTTTTCGCTCAAACTTAAAATCTCGACGTTTCATGACATTTTAAGCCTATTTGGACAATAAAAATTTTTAAAAATTTTTTTGTCGTTACTATACTTTCACTGGACGTGGAAGTAAAAATAAATAGGGTTACCAATATTATTATATTATTACTAAGGGTATAAGGTTTGTGACTTCACCAAAGTGGAGAAATGGCATTCGAAGAATGCCGGAAACAATATTTGGACAATTCAGTTTCTATTGAATTTATCCTCTGTGTATTTGAAATATCGGTTGTAAAAAAGTTTCCGCTTTGTTCCTTTTAAACGACTTGACTTCTGACAAAGCTGCTCCAAACTTGTTTTTTCACACATAATATGGCCTGATAGCTGCCGAGTGCACCCTGTGAAACAGATGTTTAAAGTTTAAAGTCATGCTTGATAAAATGTTATTCTAGGTAGGGTATTCATCGGAAGGTCGACAAACTTGAAACTTGCGGTCAGTCTTTTGTTTGCCAAATTTAAATAATCTGCTCATTAGAGGATTATTTCAAGTGAACATACAAAATTAGTTTACAATGTCAGGGACAAACAATGACTTTTATGGTGAGTAAAGTGCCAAACAAGAGCCCTTGTAACTACTAACTTTAAAACAGAGAAGTTGGAGCGTACTCAAATCGTTCGAGTACTCGAATCAACAAAGTTTTTTGAATGTAAAAAAATGTAAATGATTTTCTGCCGTGAAAACATTAGAAACAACATCAAAAGTCGGTTTTTTAAAAACTTTTAAGTGGTTTTAGAGTAGCGGAAGCCAGTAGGCGCAGAGTTGTGAATTTAGCACTTTCAAAGCCAACGCAACGCATTTCTGGCATTCAAATAGTTTCAGTTTAATAAGATTGCTCAGAGCCGTAGTGAGCCAACTTTTTTGGGAGGTTATTTTTGAAATTTGCCAACTTCGTAAACTTAAGAAGCCAACTCTGTAAATAAATAAGTAATAATTCCTCCAAAAAATTGATGACGGGGAAAATCTAAAAAATTTTCTTTCCACCGAAATAAAAATTGCAACTTATGTCTCAAATTTCCAACTTTTGCCAAGTCTGACAGAGACCAACTGTCCAACTTTTGCCAAGTTTGACGTACCTCCATACCTCCCTCGCTACGGCGCTGAGAATGCTAATAGTACAATCAATTTGGCATTTGAATAGTTCCCACAAGAAATTTTTTCTTTGTGTAATCATTAATTAACGTTTTCCACAAAAATACGTTGCCCCTACGGCCACCATGTTAAAGAAATTACGATCTAAATCATGTTAGTTCTACCATAAAATTAGGTATTACCAATATTGTAAAAAATTTAAAAATCTACAGCTTTTATTTACATTTTTTTAAATATGTTTCTCTAATGTTAATATTTTACGATTAATAATAATAATAAATATTATTTTTCTGTGTTTCTTATTAGGATGCTTTGCCACATATATTTTCTTCTAAACAATGTCCGTGGATTCTACAAAAGAATACAATTATCCAGTATTTGACTGGAAAATAATTTCTACGCCTGTGACTACAATACATTGAGATCTATTTTAACAAAAACAAAACCGCTAAATCATGAGCAAAATTCAAAAAACTGCATTTATAGTATTCCATGTGAGTGTAATAAACATTATGTGGGTGAGTCATCCGGACCATTCAGTGTTAGATTGGGTGAGCACAGGGGTTACATTAGGAAGAATGAGATTCAGAAATCGAAGATTTGCGAACACGCTTGGGAGAACGGACATAGAATAAACTGGGACTCGGCAAAAATTTTAACAAAAGAGACAGATAGCAAGAAAAGAAAAATTAAAGAAGCGGCTATAATATTATTGAATGGGGATAAATGCGTGTCGAGTTGTTCCGTAGATGTTTGCACAACCTGGCTGCCGATGTTAAAAGAAGAACTTAACAAACTCAACATTGTTTAAAATAAAACTATCAATAGTTTTGTGTAAGCAGTAAGTATCTACCCGGATACTGAATATAACAAATATATTCTTAAAGTTGTGTATTTAATATACACAGCACACAAACACTTTATACGCTTTGAGAAAGGAAACAGATTCGTTTTCCGAAACGTCAGCAAAATACGTCATTTTTATGTTTTTGATTTTATTCATTATTTGCCAAAAACCGCCCTCTAACTGGACGTAAAAATCACAGGCGTAGAGGTTATTTTCCAGTAAAATACTGGATAATTGCATTATTTTGTAGATTCCACGGACATTGTTTAGAAGAAAATACATGTGGCAAAACATCCCATAAGTAACACAGAAAAATTAAGAAAATGCCACAACCAACATTTAGACAATAATAATAATTATTATTATTTCCAGCTACGGCTGAAAAAGTGTGCCGCTATTAAGTCTATAATAATAATGTTTATGAGAACATTGAAAAATTATAGTTTAGTCACTAGATAGTAGAGTGCTCGGTGCCCAGACATACGCAAGTTCTGTGGGGGTTTCGTTGTTACAAGCTGAATTTGATATAAAATTAATGACGATATACTGATGTTTCAAAATCTCAAAGCCGTCAAAAAATGTCCTACTCAAAAGGTCATTATAATCAAAAAACGAGTTATTTCTTAGCGAATTAGGTGTTTTGATATTTCTACTTTTGAGTAATAGCAAATCCTTTTAACCATGAATAGAACCAGTCAAAATAAGTTGATTTTCAAACAGACCCACCTCGAGAAATCATGCCTGCCCCCCCTGCCCCCCTTTCAAAGGGGCTGCCTGTATCTGCCTATATATATTTTTTTTTCTCAAAAACGGTAGAAGCTAGAGGAATGATCTTGGCGCCATTCGATACAGTATAAAATTTTGCATAAGACCCTCCATTTGCTTTTTGCTATTTTCTTTTTTTTTTAGGCCCCACAGCGTTTTTGAAAGGCTCCTCACCGTTTTTTTTTGCTGTGGGGCCTCAAAAAAAAGAAAATAGCAAAAAGCAAATGGAGGGTCTTATGCAAAATTTTATACTCTATCGAATGGCGCCAAGATCATTTCTCTAGCTCCTACCGTTTTTGAGAAAAAAAATATATATAGGCAGATACAGGCAGCCCCTTTGAGGGGGGCAGAAGGAGCAGGCATGATTTTTCGAGGTGGGTCTGTTCGAAAATCTACTTATTTTGACTAGTTCTATTTATGGTTAAAAGGATTTGCTCTTACACAAAAGTAGAAATAACAAAACACCTAATTCACTAAGAAATAACTCGTTTTTTGATTATAATGACCTTTTGAGTAGGACATTTTTTGACGGCTTTGAGATTTTGAAACATCAGTATATCGTCATTAATTTTATATCAAATTCAGCTTGTAACAACGAAACCCCCACGGAAGTCACAATAAGCGTATTAATGCACTCTACTATTAGGATAAATATGGCAGTCAGTGAAATTTTCGGACTGTTCAGGACATGCTAAACCGAGTCAAAATTCTAAATGTTGAGTTCTCTTTACAAGATAGAAAAATTCATTTTTCTGATCCCAGGAGCTCTCTGAATTTAACAGCGTACACGTATGTTATTTATGATTAAGTATTATCATTTGCTATATGGCTATCCCTATTTTAATTAATGACTCAAATTGACTAACAAATTAAATTATATATACATAAATAGAAGTAATGTTTATCGAGATATTATTTATAGAAATTACACTATACCTAAAGCTATTCTATGACTGCACTACTACGGTTTCTGCATATAATTGTTATTGATATTAAAAATTATTTATAGGACTTAATGACAGGTTTATGAAGCGATGTCTGAAGTAGCGCGCACAGGAGGCCAATTTTATTTTTTAACAGTGCGTGCGTATGAGTATTAACGGAAGTATTCAAATACGGATTGTACGTAATGTTATTTTTGCTCACAATGACGATTTTTATTTCTACTACAGGCACACGTTACAACTGTAACTTTGTAACTGTCAACAGAAGTGGATGAAGTAAAGAAAATTTGAGGCCTTTGGTTCTTGTACACTAAATCACAATTTTTTTCACCCCTTTTTATAATGGGGTGGTGGTAGTAATGGAGGTGGCTAATGCCAAATCTTTTTTGAGACATTAGCTTCTTTTGTATATCTAAATACCGATTTCATGAACTCTTACCTGCTCGATTTACCTATTTACCTCCATTTACCTCAATTTACCCCCTTCAACGGAAAAAGATGAAAATATAAACTAGTTCCAGATCCCGTTAAAATACATACGTGTACCGAATTTCAACTTAATATCTTAAACGGTTCCAGAGTAATCGTGCGCACAAAAAAAGTTACAGATTTTTTTTGCTCAAACTTAAAATCTCGACGTTTCGTGACATTCTAAGCCTATTTGAACAACAAAAGTTTTTCTTGTCGTTACTATACTTCCACTGGATGTGGAAGTAATTTCATTTTGTATTGTTTAAATAGGCTTAGAATGTCATGAAACGTCGAGATTTTAAGTTTTCATTCGCCTACGGCTCATGTCATAATTCTCATGCTCGTGTCTTAATAGCCATCATTAAAAGGTCGTTGTATATTATACTATTCAGACATGTGTGGGAAAGAACTAAATGGTAAAAAGAAAACCCCTCCGTGATCGTTTAATTATAATAGTATGTTTACAGAAACTGCATGAATTTTTTTTTGTACAACTTAAATATATTTTTTTGACAGTTAGGCCCTGTACTTTTATTCACTATCTATAGATAGTGATATTTATTCTGCAGAGTAAAGATTTAAGAGGAGACAACACCAATCACAAAGTTTCACCGGTAAAGCTAAAGCTGAAGTGGGGCGAAGGGTAGGCAGTGTGGCAATTATAGGTTACCTGCACGTGACGTCACAGCCAACCTCAAACATATGTGTTTCTTAAGATTTAAGGGTATTATAGTACGGCAGCCCGTTACAAAAAACTCCTGTCTTAACGGCGAGCAGGGAAACTCTATAGATTATGAAATTCTAAGATATTTTTTCATGCGACAAAAGTTCGAAAAACGATACGGGCGGCTGGCAAACGACTTTCCGTCTCACAGTGGCACGAATCGTGATTTTTTCGTTCAAAATTATCTAGAGCACTTGTTTCGCAACCGATTGGGATAATTTTTTTTTTAAATACTCGTTATTTAATTTCCAAAAAACGTAAGAGAGCCGATTTTTGAATTGTGCATACCAAAATTATTGAGCTGAGCCAGAATGGTCAATTTTTATTTAAATCTTAATAAAACTTGCAAATAAAACATTGTTTTCTTATTCAATTTACATAAATCTTGGTACTCGGTCGCTGATTACGAGTCTGACATTTAAATTGTCATAAACCAACCTGCAAGATGGCGGAATCAATGGCGGTTGTGAAATTCTAAAAAATTATGAAAAATGAAATATTTTGTTAAAGTTTATGCCGAAATCGGCTCTCTTACGTTTTTTGGAAATTAAATAACGAGTATTTAAAAAAAAAGATTATCCCGATCCGTTGCGAAATAAGTGCTCTAGATAATTTTGAACGAAAACATCACGATTCATGTCACTGTGCGTCGAAAATAATGTCGTAATTTATTCATACCGCGGCGAGGCAATTCTCGATTAATTCTCGTTAAAAATGATGAACAAGACGTGAATTAATCGAGAACTGCCATTTTTCATTGGCCTAAGTTCCAATAATATCAATCAAAGTTGTATTAAATTGGAGGCTAAAATAATCAAAGCAGCGAGGTTAAAATTTTTTAGAGTGGGTTGTATAAAATGGTAAAAAAAATGCGAACTGTCGTTTTCTGTTGGCCGTAGCTGCGGGAAATCGATATAAAAAAACCGCTGCCCAAGGAATCACTACTTCCACATCCAGATTTTTATCTAAGTCACTCACAACGAAAAAATTTCGTATGTGGAAATAATTGTTTATGGAACTTTAGTAATATAATATTTGAAATCCTCTACCCCAAAAAACCCATAAAACGATAACATCGGTAGCGGGGTGGGGGTGGTGATTGGGGTTGGTAGTGGGGGTGGATGAAGTAAAAAAACATTTTGAGGTTTCTGGTTCTTGTACACACCCTAAATCACATTTTTTTTCATCCCCTTTAATAATGGGGTGGGGGTGGTAATGGGGGTGGCTAATGCCAAAATTTTTTTGAGACCTTAGCTTCTCTTGTATATACTAAATACCAGTTTTATGGACTCTTACCTGCTTGATTTACCTATTTTCCCCAAATTTACCCCAATTTACCCCCCTTCGACGGAACAAGATGAAAATATAATCTAGTTCTAGATCTCGTTAAAGTACATATGTGTACCAAATTTCAAGTCAATATCTCAAACGGTTCCAGAGTAAACGTGCGCACAAAAAAAGTTACAGACAGACAGACAGACAGACAGACAGAATTTTTTTTTTGCTCAAACTTAAAATATCGACGTTTCGTGACATTCTAAGCCTATTTGAACAATAAAAATTTTAAAAAATTTTTTTGTCGTTACAATACTTCCACTGGATGTGGAAGTAATAAAAATTTTGGTAGAAATCGATGAATATCATTATTGACCAATCCCCGATATTATTTGCCTCCAATTAGCGAATCCCCACCCAAAGCCTCTACTGTCTATCAAACTCTTCAAATGACATTAAAAATAGCAGATGAATGTGAATAACCATATACCGAAGTCACATATCATCTCGCGAAAGCAATTATCAACGCAAGGGCGGATCCAGAAAGGTTACTGGGGGGGGGGGGGGGGGGGGGGCACTAACATCTACAAAAAAATTTAGAAATCAGAAAAAAAAGGGGGAGGTGCAAATAAAACTCCAAAAAAATTTTTTTTCCCCCACCTCATGCGGAAAAAAATTTATCGCCTTGGAAACGATACTTTTCTCCTGGATCCGCCCTTGTATCAACGGGAAAGTTCAGGAAATCAGATTACAATGGAACATTTTTGGAACATTGCTCAGTCTTTCTCTGAATGCCCAGGTTGACCTGCAGTTTGCTCTTACTTTGTACCAACATAACCTTAAATTTTAAGTTTTTCAAGTTAATTCTCATTTTTAATGTTTGTATACGCATTTTTAGCTTGGAGCCGTACTGGCTCCAAGCAAATATTTAAAAATGGACTGCTATTTACAGGTTAGATTTCCAACCTACAAAAAGAGTCCTATTTTATTAGGACAAAATATTTAGAACTTCATAAGCATTACACTGAAATAAATTTTAGTTGAAAATACCGAAACCAGGCAGAAATTTTAATAATAGCTGCGTAATACTCTTAAATTTTAAGAAACACATATTCTTAAGGTTAGCTGTGACGTCACGTGCAGATGCCCTGTAATAGCCACACTGCCTACCCGTCGTCCCACTTCAGCTTTATCTGTACCGATGAAACTTTGTGATTGGCTTTGTCTCCTCTTAATACAGTAACTTTATACATCCTACCTGATGTCAAATCAGGTATCTATACTTTTTTAATATATAGGACTACAAATTAATGTTAAATCGAAGTTTACGACTTCGGCAGACCTCCGGATCTTGGTAAAAAATCCAAAAAACTGCGAGATTTTTGTTTTTCTTTTTTCAGTTGTCGATTTTGGCACCTAACGCCTACTTTTTTGGTAAAAACAATTTGGCATTTTTTAAAAGTAGGCTAAATTTGCTACAAATTGGTACCAGAGCGGACTCTGTAGATCAAATAGTATCCAAGATACAGCTGTTCAAAGATTTGCAAAGTTTTCATATTTCGACATTTTTAACTTTAAAATCTGTGAAATACGTGCTACTATTACTATAACTAGGTTCAGAAAATTTCATTTTATCCCGAGTCCAAGCCCCAAATGGGGTAAGAGGGGAAGCCAAAAAATGCCCCCTCCCCCAATATATAGTACTATTATATTGAATGGATCGGAAAAGAGGAAGGAATATTAATTAAAAAAAATGGCCGTGGTCTCAAGAATTGTTGTTTTTTGTAACTAGCTAAAAACCCCATGTTTGACAATAATTCAACAAGATGTTTCGAGCTGAACTTGTGATATAAATATACACCAACACCATGTAGTAATGAAGATACGAATAAGTGAGGCCTCACTGCTGATATTCATGAGTGAAAGTGCAACGCATTTCTTACGTCGTTTATTCAGACATTTTTTAAAAACTTTAATCCTGGAGATAAGCAAAAAATCGGTATTTTCACCTACACATGGTGATATCCACCAGATAATTATGTCTTATTCCTAGATAACCTATCCGTCATCTACACTCAAAGAAATAGTATGGGTAAATTCAACAAAAAAAAAAATGGTTAACTAACAGTATCGTTAATTTTGTTAAACTAAATTATATTGATGGTATTTTTAAACAAGAGGTGATTGTTATTTTAATTAATAAAAAGTTGTCGTACAACAAAACAAACATTAACTTAAAAAATAGATGAATAAGACTATTATTTTTTTCGTCTGACTATTATTTTGTTGAATTTTGTCAAATTAAACTAGATAATAGTATATTTTATTTTTAACTATTATCGAATTGTAATTCTAACCCAGTATTAGTTCGCTGTATTATTGTACTTGGTAGACAAACCAATAGTATTGTCTTCTAGAAGTTCTAAAAGAATTACCATAAAATTTGCTTACTTACCACGTAGTCTATTAAAGAAATTATTCCCAGATGACGCCACTTACAAATCACTGGCAATAATCAATCATGCATTATCTTATACTCTTATGAATTTATAGACAATTAATAACATGATTGCAATGTTCAAATTCTCTCAGGGATCATCGATATATTTAGATGGATCTTATAAACGATCTCTAATCTTTGGTTTGGATGGTCTGATGTCTCAATACTGAGATTTTGGCTAACCAAAAAAAACTTCATCATACAATAAAGTGTAGATCAACCTAAAAATTAGTTGGTGAACAAAAAACAAAGTCGTTGTACTATTTAATTGTAGACCAAATTGAAAATTGTTAGTGAACATAAAAAAATGTCATTGTACTATTTAATTTGTTACAAGAAGATATGATTATTAAACTACTATTTGTTTACGAAAACAAATAGCGTTGTATGACTATTCTTTCCTGATTGATTTAACTATGAAACTAGATAGGCGTGATTTCATATGCTCTTTTTGGTTGAATTTACCTATCATTTTCTTTGAGTGTAGACCTTTGGATAACGGTTTTATCTAACGGATAAAAATAGCCACGCCCACGCGGTTCCGATGTGATTTGCAGAATCACGAAAATTACCTAAAAAAAATTCATAATTTAAGTTATTTTCGCGATTTCCAAAAAAAAATGTATGTGATGGAGCTAAACGGATGCCTGTTCGTGTTCAGCACGTCGAAATACAGAAGGGTCACCTAATGAAGTTCCAGGAATATACTACTTTTTGGGGCGAGCGTAGAGGCGACTTCAATGTGAATATCAGTCAATATTCCGTTGAAGCAACGTCGAGCGCGGTTAGTACTTGGATGGGGTCCCATCTTGGGAAATACAGCGTTCTCGTCCCACCTTCTAGCGGCTTGTATATCAGTGTATACGCGGAAGTTACGTAATTTCAGACGAGGATTACTTAGTGGATATTCCATCCTTCGGAGGGGATGTAAAGCAGGCGGTCCCTTGTCTATTAAATGTTAGGCAAGTAAAAGATCCCTACTCTTCTTAAGGGAAGAGGTTCGGCAAAATTTCCAGGTTGGGGGTAGCTCGTCTCCTGGCTTCGGTGATAGGCCCTGATAGCGGAAATAGGCCGACGTTAAATAGTTAAAAAAAAAAAATTACTACTTTTTTTTATTTTGTGTTCCTGTGTAATTTATAGAGACAACTTGCCGAAAAGCCATCTAGCTCCTGGACTATTACGATTACTCGTCGAAGAATGACTACGAAACCTCAGATTTCGCCAATTCTACTACAATATATAACCTGTCTATGGTGAAGATATGCAGGC
This sequence comes from Rutpela maculata, assembly GCA_936432065.2. Lineage (NCBI taxonomy): Eukaryota > Metazoa > Arthropoda > Insecta > Coleoptera > Cerambycidae > Rutpela > Rutpela maculata. The sequence goes on along the minus strand of OW386293.2, from coordinate 118,951,151 downwards.
GTAAAATTAACTAATTAATAACAATATTTGCCATTCAAAAACAAACTGTGAATTTTCTCTTATCGAAAGGCATCACTTTTATTTTATAATCCTCGCGTGGGAAAGAAATGAATAAATATCAGAATATTAACTATTTTTTTAATAAGCCGTATAATGTCTGACCTACATTTTACCTCTTTTCATTAAATATTCATCGCCGCGGAGGAGAGGTGGGTGGCGCGCTTAAACACTTTTTATTTACAAAGTGTATAATAATTCTGCTATTTATACACTGGCGTAGTGCCTAAATTATTTATGCGGTGATTGATTTTGATATTAAGTTTGTTTTTACTTTGACACTTTAAACATTTCATTAGGGTATCAAAGTTTTTACTGTGGCGTTTTCCACGAGCGAAATGTGGGAAGATATGATGGCAGTAACAAGCATTTTACGCCCTGCGCGCCCCTTAGATGGCTTAATTTTTTTTTAAAAGGAGATTTTCAATTTGGACTGTTTTTTCATTATATGTATGTTCGCTCGTTATTTTGGATTGGCTTAAAGCAGTTTCTATGAAATCGTTGTGGAAGGTATGGCTCGACGGTGGTCCCTTTATAGTTTCAAGGTACGTCTAGTGCAAGGTCAGAAAAAATTGGAAAAAAGATATTTTTTTAGTTGATTATTTCACTCATTAACGCTATAGCCAATGAGAGCCCGTTTTTTCACAGCATTGCACCAATCAAATGTCATTATTAGTGGTAATTCAAGCTAGATCGGCTTTTGACAGTACCAACATGCAAAATTTATCGCTCTAATTTTTTATGTCGCTGCAGCGGCAAATACTGCGGTAATTTTTTGACGTTTTGTTTCGTGAAATATTTTCCGCAAATAGGGCAACTCGCACTTTTAAATTTTATCTATAAATATCTTCTCTAGCTTATTACTAATTGTTAACTTACCTTGTAAATTGTAATATTGTATTATGTACTAGCAAACATAAACACACCACATATATAGTAAACAATCGTCAGTTCCAAAGAGAAGCCTGTCTGAAATATATAGGCTATAACCCTTGCCTATCTGTAACTATTTCAATTTGCCTACTTTTCAATCAGGTAACAATAATATACAAAGATTGTACTTAATACACCTAGCTCATAATACAGGAACAAGTCAAGCACAGCTTTCAATAGCTCAATAATGTAGTTACAAAGTTAAGCAAATCATTTATTATAAATGTCAAGTAAACACATTCGCTCTGGAAACAAACTAAAAATGTACCTAGGTACCTATTTACTATCAAAAGTAACTAGTTGAATCAAAGCTGTGCAATATTTTAATTTGTTGTATTTAAAATTCACTCTGCCTAACGAAGCAAACCTCAACATAATTTGTAAACTTCGTAAGTTAAAAATAAGGATTAAATACGTAAATATGAATCAATGAACAATTATTATGGAATATAACTCTAGTAGCGGTAGCGCTAGATGGCGCTCTCTATGTCAATCTCGGAACCATGGGTGTATAGTAATAAATAGGCGGGATATCGGGAATAAAGTAGTGCTCTCTCTATCGTTCCTCGTCATATTGCACCTCAGAAACGCCTGAAAGGTGTTAAGCCAGTCTCTATATATTATAATATCTAAGGTTTCAACTCGTTTTATTTACTAGTTGCCATAGAAACGTCAATAGATTATTTTAAAATATAGCGAATCTCCGTTGTTTCTACTGCGTTTGTTTCAGATTTGCTGTTTTGACAATATGAGTCGGTTTGGAAATATTTCTGTATATCAAATTAATGAGGAAATTGAAAATCAAGGTCAGTAAACTCTAAAAAGTGACAAGAAAACGTCTGAATGAGAAAACATAATATTGAAGATGTACTTAATGAATTATTTATTCGTGAAATATTCTCCTCAAACACCACTCGTGCTCTAAATTTCATCTAAAAATTTTTTCTCAAGCTAAGTTGCCCCTAGTTAATATAACTCGTGCAAATTGGCAGTTTATTATCAAAGATTAAATCCCTCCCGCTAAAGCGGTCGGGATTTAATCAGATAATAAACTGCCAATTTGCACTCTTTATATATAAGTATATTTTTCCCATCTATCCTTTGCTTGTATTGTTTAAAACAAAAAAGCATCAGGAAGCTACAATTTCCATCTTTTAAATGAACCAACACTCATATAGATTGTACAAACTCTGATTTAGTGACATGTAATTCAGTGCGTCGCGCGTCGGTGTCACAGTCATGGATCTCACTCCGAGTTATCCATCTGTATTTTTGATTTTTCCTAACTTGACTTAATTTCAAAATCTTGAAAAAATAGGTGAAAAAAAATTTTTTTTCACTTTTTTTTATGTTGTGCGTCCGAGCGAAATGTAAATTTTTAAGAATATTATTCTATACACTTTCACGAACTCATTAAAAAAAAAAAATTATTCATTATGCAAATTTTTGTAGGTAAATACTTTCATCGACTGGGCTAATAATCATATTTACAATAAAAGTTCCCAAGATTTTTAAACGAAATTTATTTTCAACCTCTCAAAGATCATCCTTTTGGTATTTATATTGCTTTTACTATTTTTGTCATTTTCACAGGTACAATATTACTACATTTTCAGTTTCATAATTTTAAAACGAAGTTTATTCTTCTATCTCTATCAAAAACCCCCTTAATGCTTAGATTTTTTTTCTGGCACATAATTTAAGAAATATTGATATTGAATGTGTGTGTTTCAATTATGGCTTTGTATTGATATTGAATAATAATAAAAAATGTAATTGCTAATTTTTATGAACTTCTTTTTTTATCTCTGGGACTCTGGCATTCAGAAACATAATAAAAATGAAAGTCGCGAACAAGGAAACAGTAATTCATGTAATCAACAAATATAAAAACAAAAAAAAAACGAATCAAAATAAATAGTATAAATACTTAACTCAGAATCCCAGAAAAAACTAAAGAAGGTATATACAGCTCTTTTACCTTTCGCTGAGAAACTTCTCGTTATATCTATGGCAAAAAGTTAGTCCAGAAAGTGCCACAAACTTTAATGGATAACGTTGATAAAATTTATCTTAAATGGAAAAGTATCTACTTTTTTTTTCTACTTCCAAGTATTGTGAAATTATGGACGGTTAATTAGTAAGTTGTGGATAATTCCTAATAGTCAACATTAGTATGCAAAGATACACCATTGTTGTTCTTCTTCTTCCTTCCATTTTGGCTTTGGATGAACGATTCGCTAGTAGCCCTCGATTTATAATAGTCATGATATACGCAAGCAAAACTAACCCATCGTAATATGATTTCTATACGTATATACTAGCCTAAAGAGGTGAATAAATAAACGTGATATAATTCCAGGAAGACCAGGCAGCAGGGCGAAAAAAAAAAACAGTTTTTTTTATTTTAAACAAAAAAACTTTTTTATTTTAAACAGTTTTTTTCAATGTTTTAAATGGTTTGTTTAAAACAGGTTTAAAATGTTTAAAACTCTAATAAACTAAGATTAAACGGTGCCAAGTTACTGTGTCTGCTACTACTACTGCTTGATGCTAGATGACGCTCTTAAATAATTTTTACAGCACTATACAAATAAAACGTTCAGTTTAGTGCAAGTGGCAAGTCACCACTGACCATTTGACTCATAAGAGTCCCACTACAGAGGCTATTTTTTTGTGAGTGTGTTTACTGTTTATATTGGAATTCTTTATCGGAATGGACATGCCATCGGCACTTTTCCTGCTTTTCCACAGTCTCCGAAATAATACATTTGTCTAAAACATCGCACTTCATTTTAGCGATCAAATGATGTCCTTCCTCTGCCCAGTAAGAATGTTCTCTTTGCAGGATATTTCAAGGTTTAAACGAAAATATACAAAAATGCACACAACCGTAAAGCTCCGATTGTACCTCTGGCTATACAGTTTCTCAGGCAAAACGAGCTTTCCACGGAAACTCACCTCGGTGAACTTATAGGGGTTGTTTTCATTAAGTTTCGTCTATGCTGCAGGCAATAAGTGTACGGGAAATTTTAAGAGCAAGTCATCTGTCTATGGCTTCGGGGGATCGAGGCGCTAATTTGATTACTTTTGTCCCATTTTTTTTTATAATAAATTACGGTTTGTAATTAACCACGTGGTACTTTTATGCAATACAAAGTCGTTACGCTAATTCATTTTAATTTTCTATTTTAAATGTAAACTAACTGAGCCCGTCGAAATTCGACGGATGGGGATATTGAAAATATTCTTTAGAGGCACACCTTTGAACTTACTACCAGCACTCACATTTTCGAGAAATTCGCGGCCTTGCATCAACATAATGGAGTGAAGGGAACACCACTCTTTGAGTGTTACCTGCAAAATAGGCAGAAATGCGTAAGTAATAAAAAATCTAACTATAGATCAGTAGCACATGGTGTGCCCCAGGGCTCTGTTCTGGGGCCACTGCTATTCATTATTTATGTCAATGATTTATTTTATTACTCGTTCCCTGGCCAAATCATGTTTGCTGATGACGCTACCCTACGCGATTCAGATAAGTGCCTTGTAAATCTACATGAAACAATATGTGAAACTGAAAGCCGTGAACTGTGGTATAACTGCAATATGCTAAAACTAAATCTTGTTAAAACTTAAAAACTATTTTTTCCACAAATAACGACATTCAAAGGGGACAACGTCAAACTTTTAGGCGTGGTCCTCGATGATACTTTAATCTGGTCGTCCCATATTGAACAACTCGGTAGTAAATTGGCTAGCTACATTTTTCTTGTGTACCTTTTTTGCGTAGAGATGACTCCTGCATGAGATTTTCTAGTCAAAAGTGCCACAACGTTTCTTAAAAAAAGAGAAAAAAAATATTCATCATCTTGATCATATTGATGATGTGATACATACTGTAACGTGTTTCCACCCTTAGGAAACCACCCTCGCAAATTCCGTGGGTTCCAAAAATTATAACAAGAGATGTCCACTAACACACTTTATTAAATATTTACTGGATACTTCACAATACTATTATTAATTTAAATACACTTTACTGACTAAAATCACAATGTTTATCCTTGAAGTCTTAACCTCACTTTCTATACTTTTGAACTTTTTGAACTACTCGCCGAGAATGCGGTCGATCTTTATACCTAAAAATGACAGATCTCGATTGTTCTGTGATGACGCCACCATTCTCTAGAGAATTCCAGATGTCACTTTGGAATCTTCTGGTAGGTTCTTTTTCGAGTAGGTGCAAATACACTAAATTCATTCTAAGGGTTGTAACACATTACAATACATTATTGTATTACTAAAGCATGTTTGGTTATATCATTATATTTTGATCCAAAGGATCTACCTTTGAACTATGGCCTATTATTAATGGTACACCCTGTATGTATATTTTGGATTTCAAGTTTTTAGATTGAACTCTTTAGTTTTGCGCCGCTAATATTACAATCTGGCCCAGTGTGCGTCGATAGCTTCCATTTCAAAAATGAATAATGCCTTTTTTATATATTTTTAAAAATACAACCAGAATAACTCAAAATAAAAAAAAAGTTACATCTAAATTTACCCTATCTTCCGGCCAATATTTTAATCTGGCCACCCGTTCCGGTGTCAAAAAGGGTATACGCACCTTATACAAGTCGGCAGGCATCTGAAATCGATAACCACTGCAGATACATAAATTTACCTCTGTGAGTGCAAGCGTTTATCTCTCCAATAAATAAGTCACCAATGTCACAGCGTTAGACGTTCGGGAGCTATGTCCGCCCTAAAGGGCGAGAACCCACCTGAAATTATATTTGACACAGTTTTTTTTTAACAATTTCCTGCTTCGCTTCAGGCAGGAAGGGTGCTCCTATCATTTGTATTTATGAGAATATAGAGCGGATATGCGTTGAATAAAGTTATGGATCCGACTGGAAAAGTTTACAAGAATCTTATTTTGGCACAGTCAAGATCTTATAATGAGGGTTCGTTTACCCATGACATAGACGGGTGCACTTGTCGTGCTGGGAATAATGAAGTGGGCCAGAAAATATTGGATTCGCGTATGCTTAACATGGTTCGATAATAGTAGGAAATATAAAGGAGAAATAGGGACCGGTGAAACTTTGCATAGACGTTCATTTTTATTTCCGAAAGACACTAGAAGTGAAGAAAGTTGGATTGTGTGCAATTGTACAATTTTTCTAAAAAAAATATTTTTATTGCAGTATACTAACTTGAATTATAATATTTCAACGAAAAGATTTTTTTCTACCATATTTCTATTTCTGCTTCGAGAAATCCGTATTTGAAATTTGACTATTTTTTCCAATTTCCAAAAAGAAGCAACACATTTCTTTGTTGCAAATACCTCGCAAAATACTGATTTGAGAGAAAAATGTCAACAACGGTAAATTTAAGCTGATAAAATTCCTTTATGTTGATTGTTCTCTTTTTGTTATACGATGAATGTGGTGGAAATTGGAGACTTTTAATAGCTGCTCTAATATTTAACATTTTTATGTTCAAAAAATTTCCCAATTTGAAGCAAATGAAAACAAAATGAACTATATCATCTTATACCTGAGAAGATATATTGTGAGAAACGTTTTAGTTTTTTCTGAACATCCTCTTCACTTTTTCCTGTCTTAAAAGTCTGTAAACGGTCGACTCACTCAGTCGTATATCTTGAAATCATTTTAACTAAATTAATGTTCTTGATGTCAATACCATCGTATGATCTTTCTTCAATGTATAAAATACATTCAAAATAATTTTCTTCTCTTTGTAGCTGAGTGCAGAGGCTTTAAAACCCGCAATTTTTACCACTTCTTTAGAACAACCGGGAATCGTTTTCATATTCACATATAAAATAAAAAATATTAAACAGACACGGATTAATAAAATAGAACACTAAAACCCTATACAATAAATTCACAGTTTTAAACAACGAAACGATTAGAACATGCATGCACCATTAAAACACCCATTTATTAGCCAAATAAATAAGGTATTAAATATGTTATATCTGCTGACCTACGTGAACGAGGAGGGAAAGGTAATTAGAAATGTTGCCAGATTTAAACAAAATGGGTCAACATTTCTCATGCCAACAAAACCATAATATTTTAATCTAAGGCATAGTATAGCTTATGCAAAATTTACGCAATCGAGGGCTTTGATTTTTCGTAATAGATGTTATTATTCGTTAAAGCAGCAAGTTAATTCTATAGACATTTTCCTAAGATTTTACTTGGGACTTATAAATAGCACCGTGATTTTCCCTGCAGGAAAATAAATAAATAACAGCCAAAACGAATTATGGAATTTGCGAAACCCCTAAAACCGCACGTTCATAGATCTACGGTCGGAACTTTACGCCCCTATTGTATGCAGAGTTGCATGATTTTTCCTTTATACCGCTCTGAGGTTTTTGTTGTTCTAATATAAGATAAAGGTCATTTTATAAGTGACAGGCAATGTCAACTCTGCAATAATGTACGAAACAATGCCTATGTTAAATTACTACGTACAGAGTGGACCAAATTAGATGGGATTTGGGGTTTTCTTTAAAATTATGGCTGATGGACAAAAACCAATAGAGGTGTCCTGAGTTCGATTTTTCGAGAAACAAGCAATGGCACAAACCGCGATCGTTTATCCTTTTCGACTACCGATCTACAGAACGTTTTTGGAAAATTGGCATTTTTGGATATCTCAATTACCAAGTGTCGAATCGAAAATCGAGTAACACATTCTTAAGGCACTTTTTTGAGTAGAAACTTTACTGATAAGAGAAAATTATGCATGCCTTAGTTTTAGATATAGACATAACTTGTGTATTTTTAAATGGAATACCCTGTAAATTATTTCATTATTCGATCACAACTTAAATTAGCTATCCAACGATATATCATATGTGTCATATTTATCTCTAGAAAAAGCGGGTTATTTTCGGAAAATTTAATATATGTGTGAGGAGGCCATGGAAAACTATTAACAACATTTTTTATAATATAAAATAATTTTGCCAAAAATAGGAAAAACTACACTGCAATAAATGTTCTAGTTGTCTTCCATTCGACACCTCCTTATAGCATTTGTGTATAGGTGTAAATAACATTTTTTTTTTGGATTAGGAACACAGTTATTTGTATTCTGCTCTTGCTTCACCCAAAAACTATTTTTAGTATCTTGGACCTTAACAAATTTATAGAGGGCGCTGGTAACAGCTTAAAAATAAAAATCGCATCAGGTAAAGTGCCTTTTCTGTGCGAAATATTGAAAAATTTTATTAGAAAAATTTGCTCAGAATTAAAAAGTATGACGTTGTGCCAAATTACAGAACTAAAAACATTTTTTTTTTGTTTATAAAATTATATATTTTTTAATATAATAAATTAAATGTAATGATAATTTAAATTCATTTATTCTACCAATGTTCCTCAATTTTCAGTACATATCTCAACTCTGTTCTTAAATTCTTTGTAGCTATTTTGAATAGTTTGGAGGTCAATTGAATTTATAGCATTTATAGCTTTCAATACATTTACATCCGTTGTTAAATTTGCTTCAGATGACCCCATAAATAAAAATCGCAAATAGTCAAATCAGGCGATCTGGGTGGATACGTAAAGGATCCAAATCATCCAATCCACTTTTCTGCAAAATTATTATTCAGCCAATTCCTTTCTATTTGTGTGCCGTGAGCTGAACAATCATTTTGCTGAAAATACAAACGTGCTCTTTCGTCCAGTGGCAAGGTATGTAAATGTTCATGAAAAAATGTTTCCAGTAGATTTAAAGAGTTATTCTGATTCAATTTACCGCCAATGAAGTATGGTCCGATTATACCATTGTAGGATATTGCACACCAAACATTATCTCTTTTAGAATATTGACTACCTGTAACCATTCTAAAATTTGGGTTTGTATCGCTCCAGTAGCGGCAATTCTGACTAGACACAACACCATTGGTGAGTAGCTTCCTCAGAGAAAATGATGTCGATGAAAAAACCGGTCTTCTGCAAATTTTATATTAAAAAAAATTAAAATCTTATAAATTAAAAAAAAATGTTTTTAGTTCTGTAATTTGCTTCAACGTCATATTTTTTTATTCTGAGCAAGTTTTTCTAATAAAATTTTTTAATATTTCGCACAGAAAAGGCACTTTACCTGAAGCGATTTTTATTTTTAAGCTATTACCAGCGTCCTCCATAAATTTTTTAAAAGTCTAAGATACTAAAAATAGTTTTTGGGTGAAGCAAGAGCGGAATACGAAAATTGTGTTTATAATCCAAAAAAAATTGTCATTTACATCTATAATACCGCTTTGCCGTGGACACATTGTATAATATTTTTTTAATATGTCGTGAGATCTAGCTGGCCACAAAATAGGACCATTATTTCCTAAAAATTAAACAATACCTTGACTACTTACTTTGTTGTTTATTAAGGTCCAGTTAGCTAAATTAATTGTTAGTTATCAATTTAGTTAACTTAGCTAACTAGACATTGATAAACTAGTCCTGAATGATATATACTATCCAGTCCTCCTCAGATTGAGCATTCTGTGTTTCATTTGACGTATGACAATCTTTGAAATTGTCTTTCAGGCATATTGTCTACAAAGGGCTCTATTTCTTCTCATAGAATGTTAATAACATTTTCGGTATTCAAATTACCGTGAAAAAAATGAGGACCTCTTATTTGGTATCCAATAAAACCACACCATAAACCAAATCCAAATCGTCCTTGACGATTAACTGTAGCGGTTACGTGCGGATTTTCATGAGCCCAATGGTGGTTATTATGCCGATTAAAAATTCCGGCTTATATGGGCCCCGTCTGTCCATATAATTGTTCCTTCAAATCCTGACACTTCATTGCACTGACGCAAAAACCACTGTCAAAAATCTAGACGCCTTTGAAAGTCGTTTGGGTATAGATGGTGACTAATCCTAATTTTGAAGGGTTTGAATTTATTTTTTTTAAGCAACGCAACGCAGTTGTTTTTGGGATTCCTAATTTTTTCTGTATTTCGCGGGACGATATATTAGGATTTTTTTCTTATAGTTTCTAAAACAATATTTTCTACAGCTTCTCTACCTGCTTGTTATATATTTTTGCTCGAGGTTTTCCGAATGATCCAAACTCTTTTAAATTTTGTTGTAGCCTTTTGAATATTTTTATGTCTGGCTGCCTCTTTTCTGTATATCTAAAATGTTGTTTAGGCTGCACTTTTGGCACAAAGTTTTGCTGTCTATAACTTACCTATTAAAATAAAGCTCGGAAGCTAAATTTGAATCTTCTCCGCATTATATAAAACACTTTTTTTAGCTAAATATGACATATAATATATCGTTGGAGAGCTAATTTTAGTTGTGATCGAATAATGAAATAATTTACAGGGTGTTCCATTTAAAAAGAACACAAGTTATGTCTATATTAGGATATCCGGTCCAGCTACTGCATCCGGCCAATCCGGCTTCCAAACCGGATATTCGGCTCCGGCCGGATATGAAAAAATATCCGGTCAACATCCGGCCAAATAAAAACTGTTCAAAATGCATGAAACTTAAATGTTATTTATTAATTGTCATTTATATATCAAAATATTTATAAAATTAACAATGAACTAAAAACTACAATCAAAATAAATACCTAACAAATATAAAAAAATAAGTCTTAAATTTTTAAATAGGTCTACATATCGATAATATGGATATATAATAATATATTAAATAACATTGAAAACAAAAGATCAAAAAATCAAAAAAATCGTAGGCATAGTTTGACCTCGCTCTGTACAAAGACCCACTCAGGGTGCAAGAAAATATATTACTGGCCTAAGACCAAATTTTGCGCGAATACAATAGTGGTGGTAGAGATATGTATAGCTATTTTTCTCCATTGTATTGCTAATGTTTAATTTGATGTGTAATTACACAAAATGCATGTAATTTCAAAAGACAGATTCAGGTTGCTGGTTATTCTGAGAATAAAGTTCCTTAGAAAATCATAATATTAACAAGTTAAAAACGTACTCTTCGCCTGTTCACTGAACTTTTTATATAATTGTTACACATTCTATAGAACACTCTGCATGTTTTTGTAAATAATGTTAGTTTTAGACATTTTTAATTTTACGAACCAACGAAGTTGGTAAGACAGTATAAAATAAAGTAAAAAAATTAAAAAAAAAGAACCTTTCCAAACCCCATTTGGGTTTCGAACCCGTTTGGATTCCCATTTGAAATCCGAGTCAAAAGCGTAAGAACTACACACTACCACCTTACACGTAAAAAAATGTAAATTTTTAGGTACATTAGAAGACACGAGCTAAAATCATATTGTATATTACATTATGAAATGTATATTTGTAAAATATATAAATATTTAGATATTAAAATGAAATATCATTCCACCAGATTTATATTCAATTCCAAAAACATAAAAATCGAAAATTTTTTTTTTCAAATTTAAACCATTAATAACATTTTTATTTACCGATCGATTGTTCAAAAACAATAAGGTACTTCCTCTAGCTAACACTAACTTACTCTCCAAATTTCAGTAGAATCGGATTTTTCTTTCTTGAGTTATCGTGCTTACAAGAAACGTGACGTACGGACGGACAGACGGACATTTTAAAAGTTGTTCAGAATTTGTTCACAAACACAATGATATGAAAATTTTTTGTCTGCAAGCGATATTTACGGTTTTAGAAATGTGCCGATCGAATGCAATATACTCTTTGTTTTTAGTATTTGCGAAGAGTATAATAAATACAAAAACACCATAACTGTGGATAGAACCAAGTACACACATATAAATATTTATTATTAATTATTATTAGTTCTGTTCTGGTGTACCATGCGCATTTCGTGTAATTACAATTACTTGCAGCAATGTGCAAGATTGGCAGGACAGGACAATACGGATGCGACTTGAATTTAATTGTAAATATCGCGACCTGCTCGTAGATGAAGCGACTGCTTGAAAAAGCAAGATATCCGGCCGTATTATCCGGCCGGACCGGATTTTGAACTGGCCGGATATACTGTATCCGGTTATCCGGCCAAAAGCACATCCGTCCCATCCCTAGTCTATATCTCGAAAACTGTGGCATACATAATTTTCTTCTTATCAGCAACGGATTCTATTCAGAAAAGTGCCTTGAGAATGTGACACTTGGTGATTGAGATATAGAGGTTATTAAAAAATGCCAATCTTTCAAAAACGCTCTTGTAGCTCAGTAGTCGAAAAAGATAGACAATCGTGGTTTACGACATTGTTTATTTCTCGAAAATCGAGCTCAGGACACCTATATTGGGTTTTGTCTATCTACCATAGTTTTAGAGAAAACTCCAAATCCCATCTAATTTGGTCCACCATGTACATACACCTGATTTTCAAATTGTTGGAAATCAGCCAGAGTTATTCAGTGCTGAAAATTAGTGATAACAGTCAACCGACAAATTACAAATCCATTACAATTTTGCCAACTTCCCCAAAGTTTTTGGGATCTGTGTGGAACGATGTTCATCCGTCATTCAAAAGTTAATTTCAGCTTATCGCCGGCGGTCCATGAACTGGATCGTAACAAATCTAGCTTTATGAACGCAAAGATTATCGGAAGCAAGGACGAGATAAATGCACAGTAAAAATAAAAACGAGTAGTTGTTGAAATGGGACGAGCTCTAGAAGATCACAGACCGCGATATTGAAGAAGTTACTGCATTAAATATATTGATTTGACTTTTTGAAAGTTTATTGAATCATCCTAGTTTTCCTTACCAACGGTAGCACCGAGTTATTTATTTATGTTTTATTAACTCAATAGTAATGACTTTGCGAAACAAATAATATGCAATTTTATTTGCCAAATCAATAACACTATTAGAAACTCGATATGGGTTGTGGGTGTCTAGTAAACAGTTATCTGTTTATGTTCTCTTCGAATTGTAGTAAAATGGCATTAAATTAGCCTTTGCAAGTTGACCTCTTGCGTTATTCTTTCTAGAATTTAAGGTGTATTCTAGCTTCTACAGGGTGATCTATCAGTTTTATGTCAAACTTTGACGCTTGAAAATTGGTGCGATATTAAGAAATTTTTTTATAATAATATTGACATTAATAAACGTCTTTATGGACCGAAATAGTGTGACGTTTCACTCCCACTCTAACTATTCCATCCTATTTCTAACATCGACCTTATTACCACTGTACATAAGACACTGGTCAAAATTGAATTTGAAATTTCAGAAAATCTGTGAATATTTAACTGTTGAATTATCATACAAATGTTTTAATTTTAAAAGCTGCGCCTTCTTGTAATAAAACTGTAATTTTTAAAGTTCTCTTGAAATTTTTTCAGAAATTAATTTTTTATTGCGCACGCATGTATACGTATGTCGAACATATCTGCATCTTTTTATTTGTTTACCTGGACTAGATGAAGTTTAAGGTTATGTATAGTGGATTATTTCTTTTATAATTTTCAAGGATTTTACAGTATTTAAAGCGTTTGCATTCCAAATTTGTACTGGAGTCAATAATAATATATTTCAACGGTATCGTAAGTACCTACCTTTGTGATTGAAATTATAACAAAGTAATTTTTAAATATGTATGTATCTATATACTTACCTCACCTTCAAAAACACGTATTGCATTTTTCTGCGATTGCTCAATTTTTTAAAGATAAAGGAAAACTCATGGTCATGGCAGAAAGATCTGTTGAAGCGAGCCACGTGAAAGGAATGATTTATGATCCCGAAGTACCGATTGTTAAGGGACAAGTTCATGCTAGCATGAGAGATAGAATCTATAAAATGGAGGTGTGCATTTTTTTTTAAACATTATCATATTTGACTTTTAACGTAATTAATTGTTTTCAGATATTTTTGAATAACGATAAAAATATAACAGATGCAGAATGTACTTGTCCAAGGGGATTATGGTTATGACATCATATATAGCTGCTCTCTTTGCACACTATATTTCTGTAAGGGTACGAACATGCCGAAGATGCTACGCAGATATAGAAGTTCAGGCCGCAGTTTCAGTCGATGCATCGAAGCTATCAAGTTGTGCTAAGAGCAGTTCACTCTGCTAGCATCCACGGTATGTGCGGTCACATTTAAATGTATAGGTTTGTTTTACACGTTGATGGCTTCGATACGTCTTCTGAAACTGCGGCATGAACTTCTAGCTGGGTAGCATCTTCGGCATGTTCGTACCCTAACAGATGAAGCATGTTCATGGAGTATGTCGTATTTACTAGACAGTTCAATTTTAAACTATTTTAATCATTTATAGATTTAATAGAAATAAGTTGTGAATAAATGATACAATATGTAATTTCTTTATTTATTTGCGTTTCTAAGTGAAAATACTTACAAATATTTAAACACGGAGTTATAGGTTGAAAATCTATGATAATAGTATAAAATAATGGAAAGCAATTCAATTTCAAATGAAAATAAATAAAACAGGCTTTGAGGTTAGAATACAAAGAAATAATCAAAGAACTACGTTCCCAATAATTTTCCAGACACTTGTAGAAATAGCCATCCAGAAAATATTTTTTTAATTATTTTCGGTAGAGAAAATTGATTACCACATGTAAAAAACTTATAATCCAGCTCTATTTTTATATCAGTAGTTAGGTTTCAATTAGAGATGGGCGCGTGAGTCGATTTTGACTCACGCTCACGACTTTAAACCTTTAGCTCACGCACACTCACGCACGACTGATATATGTTAAGGCAAACTCACGCACGGGATCTTTTGACTCACGCGTGATTTGGTACCTTAAATGTACACGCTCACGCCGTGACACGGCGTGACACGGTGATATTCACGTCACGTGCCCATCTCTTGCGTCATTCATTCTGTCTCCTGCCCTTTTCCCTCCCTTCTCGCGCTCGTGTTCCGTCTTCCGTCTATCTCTTCGCTTCTTATTCTTGTCACGACACGACAGGTTGAAGTTTTAAAGCAGAGATGGGGCGTCGTGTCACGGCGTGAATATTATCTCACGCACGCTCACGCACGGGATCTTTTGACTCACGCACACTCACGAAATCTTCCGTGAGTTGGTACCTTAAATGTACACGCTCACGCCGTGACACGGCGTGACACGGTGAAATTCACGTCACGTGCCCATCTCTAGACTTTCAATAGCTAAATATAAAAAATAACGTACCAATCCTTAGATACATTTTTAAGTAATTTATTTTGACCCTTAAAACACATGTACAGAAGGCATGCTTCAAAGACTGTATGGAATGCAATTCAAATTAACCGCCTCGTGCATGACGTCACGACTATTGTGGTCCATTGAGGCGAAGTTTAATCATCGCCAAAAACAGGGTGGCCCGCCAAAAACAGACTTAAATTATAGTAGCGGCAAGAGATAATGTGGATGGGCCACTGGGGTAAGGTGATTAGGATGGTTAACCCCGAAATTTCAGACGGCAAGCGGGCGAGTGACGCTTCATTTGAAAGCATTTTACTTTTTAAAATTAAGATATTTAATTTTCTGAAAATTGCGTTCTAAAGATTTAGAATAGGGGACACGGGAATGCCAGTTTTATACCCAAAAGTGTTTTTGTCAGATAGTTTATGTTTGAAAATGTATATCATAATATAAATTGTTTACACATCCAAAATTAATAAATAATAATAGAAATTCAAATTATTTGAACCCTTGCGAGGAACTGGCGAGTTTTGACCAGTTTATCCGACCCGCGCGTGACGTATGAACCCTTATTTATTTCATTTACTAGTTGTTTTAAGCCAGTGTGAACTTTTGTGGTTTTTTAAGGGTGTTTCAACGAATATATACATTAAATAAAACAACAATTATTAATTTAGTAGTGTTTTTTAAACATTATAATGATAGACAATTTACCCAATGTTGATTCGTGAAAACGGTGAAAAATGAGCCAATCTGACAATCCTGACTTTGGATTCGGTTTCAGCGAGTCCAAATACATGAGGATGCACTGATCTGGCTCGCAGGCCAGACCACTTTTTTGTGTGGCTGTCATTAAACAAAAAAAGTAAAACGCTTGTAAAAAAAAATTCTGCGATGAATGATTTTAAATATCGTGGAAATTGGTTCTATATACGTTCAAGAATGTGTAGAGAAAAAAAAATCCGAGTGGCGTCAACTTTGATTTTTTTTTGTAGCACACCGTGATCACGACATTCGCGGCTCGTTCAAACGTAAATAAATGACATGACGTCATGGCTGGCATGTCAACCGTCAAAATTAAATAGTGATGTCACATCCATTTTCCCGCGCGGGTAAAATTTCACTCTTTCAAGTTCAATTTTATGCCAAATTCAACATATTTCAATGAAATTAATAATTATTTTAATAAAAACAGAATCTTATTTTATTGATATTAAATCACAACTTATACACTTTTTTATTTATTATGAAATTACCTACTGTATATTGTTGCCCTAATCTGGGCACGCTTAATACCTAAATAATATTCTCTTTTTCAATTTAGTTACGTTGGTTGCAACTTTTATGTGTGCTCGTCCGAGATAGCGGTATTTCAAGAAACCTGAAAAGTGCAATAAATTGGAATATTTGGCGTGTACGTATTGTGGAAACTATTGAGACATATTAAACATACTTTTAACACAACTTAAAATAACCCTCAATGGCCTAAAAACGTAGTTAAAAAAAAAAAATTTCACTGTGACAACTAAAATTAAATATAAATGCATACCAAGCGTGAAAATCAATTATTGCGTGTGTAGGACAAGTGACATAAAACTACATATTAAGGCAAGTTAAACACACTCACTCTGGAATCATACAAGCTAAAAATGCACGTATCATCACTTATGCATCAAAAGTAACAACGGGTTTATAATTTGGGAAATCAAAACTATACAACTGTATACAATTCGTAATACTTATTCCACCTTTCGGAGAGTACTCTCTTCTTAACTTAATTTTTAAACTTCTTAATTTAAAAATGAGGATTAAATAATAAGGTGGGCTGAAAAACACGAAAATTTGAATTTGCAGATGGGGTAGTTTCTAATTTGTTATTATGTATCTAAAACTAATTCGGGTAAATTTTTAGCCGAATCGGTTAATATCTAGCCGGGCCCCCACGGCCTTGAAAATGAAGGAAAAAGGACAATTTTTCTGGGAAGGTACTTAAAAATGAAAAAGGAGGTACTTATCTTGCTTTTGCCTGTCTTGGGTTGTTTGTTTAATTACGCTCTTTTCGTTTCTTAATACACAGCACTGGTCACAAAACTGTATTAGTTGTTTTCAAATATTAATTCTATTTCAACTTTGTTCTTTTGATATGAGGCATCAATTTGCGCGTAAATTCTTGGGCTATAATTTACCTAATTTTTATCAAATTTGACGGAGTTTTTCACGGCAATTTTGCGTTTATAGTGGGAGTGTATCAGGCACCCAGCCGTCCGCTTCGAAGGCACAACCGACTATCTACCCAAATTAGTTTTAGATACATAGTAATAAATTAGAAACTTCCCCATCTGCAAATTCAAATTTTCGTGTTTTTCGGCCCACCCTATTAAATAAGTAAATATATATGAATAAATATTTTAATCATAATAATAATTCTTACATCATTCGCGAAATACTCTCCCCAAGTCCACTCGTGCTTTTAGATTTTACCTAAGTTGCCAAAGTGTTATAAATTTTTAACTAAAGCACACATGCGTCAAGGTTGTTACAGGCCTAATAGATCACCCTGAATAAATACATAATTTTTCTCTATTGTTATTTATTTTAGCAAAAATAAAGCTGTCGGTTTATCGCTTTGTTATGTAGGAATTCGATAATTATAGCGTGATGTTGAAAATGATTTCACTTTAGATTGGAATTTTTTTGAAATTAGATAGTGTTATGCTAAAGAGCAATTTAGAACAAAGAGGTTCTGGGACGAGGACGGGTCGTATCATTTAGAGTACACGAAATTTACATCAAAGTACAATACGTTTTGTTCCTCGGTGGACGGTATCAAAATTAGCAATTAGGTTAACTGTATAAACTGGGGTGAAAGTTATTTTTATTGTTCAATGTCCCTGAGAGTATCTTCCCTTACTTTTCTAAAGCCATCCCCAAGAGGTTGCCTTCTTCGAGACTACGTTTTTGCTTTTCTGGGAATGAGTGGAATTAGTGGTGTCGACTCAGTGGCGTCACATTAGATGTTCAAATTACATGTAAATAAAAAAAAATATGAGTCGAATTGGAAATCTTCACCTTTTGTAAATTTTTTTTTTGTTAAAAATGTCTTGGAATAGCATTTTAATTCAAGTAATATAGTAAAAAAAATGGAATAAAATCGATCATTGCTTCTCAATTTGTTGATTTACAAAAAAAAGAAACACTAAAAATATTCCTTTAACAACAATCAAAGTTAACACAAAAAAAAAATCTGCTCCAAGAACTAAACCTATCATGCCTTAAGTATTTTTGTGTGCTGAAACCGAATTTTCAATGTAAAAGATTTTCTACCAAGTAGATTTCGAGTAAATCCAGTTTTTATTGTCTAAATACGGTTTTTTGTCAAAATTCATTGCAAGTGTGCAAATGGAGACAGATTTACATTAGAAAAAAATAGTTGTCCTATTTTTTTTGCTCACGACAGTACACACTTTTTAGCTCTTTTTAATCATAATATGTTTGGAGCTTTTTGATTTTCTTCTCCGTATACAGTGTGTCTCACTTTTCATGGAGCCACCTTCATATCTCGCTCATCTGATATCCGAATATTATGATTTGGTGGTGAATATATACTTATAAAGTGAGTCTTTAGACGTAACCACATTTGATTTTAGTCAGAGGCGTCCGATCCTAGGATGGAAAAAGAAAGTCGTGATTAGAGAATATTATTTAGGTATTATGCAAATCACAACTTACACACTTTTTATTTATTATGAAAATACCTACTTTCTGTATATTGTTGCCCTAATCTGGGCACGCTAATATACTAGTCAGGTAAATACTTTAAAACACTCATTATTGGAGAATCAATCAAAACAACTACTCTTCAACTTCAAATCAACATCTTTTAGACACCCAGTAGGTCAATACGACAAATCCTTCAGATCGAAAATCAGTTTGATATTGACCCAAATACCCAAGGATAATAATTAAAATATCGGGAAAATACGCTTATCAAGTAAGTATGCCGTGGAAATTGAATAAAACTAGATTCCAAACATTCATTTTGTCAACTTGTTGTCGTCATTTTGTCGTACTTAAAATCCAACAAGGTAAAAATATATGGATGTTGACAGCAGTAATCTTTACATCATTGTCATTTGCTACTACTGTTTACCTGTTGATTTTCTTGCGGTTCGACACCGGCGCGATGGGAATATGTATCAAGGTTACGGTTAGATGCGGAAAGATCAGCACATCATGGGCGAACTCGATAATTGTTTACAATATTCAAAATTTATTTTCTGGACTATTTTTGCGTATATCAGGAAGATGTGAGTATTCAGAGATCTGAATATATGTATTTCAAAAACACCCTGTATAATAAATTGCTGTAAGGAATAACAAAAAATATTCCAAAGTTCCGTCTCTAATGTGTCCCCAGTAAGGGGACACAAAGAAATTTGCATACAGGTCAAACTGCAAACCGACATCTGGGTACTATAAAGAAATACATTTAATTACTGTTTATCGGTGACTAGTGTGTATGGCGGTGTCTGGGCTTTCCATCAAAAGATACTGTTTATCACATTTTGTGAAACAGGAAATATGAAATATATTAAAACAATCTAAATTGTATAATAAACCTAGTTTCTAAATCAGTTCGTACGGTTAGGCTCTACCGAAACGGAATAATATGTAAATATTTGCGTATGTACATTGTAATTAATGTAAAGTGATTAAGATATATATTTTTGTTATTTTAACGTTCTTCGTTATGCACATGCATAAAACATGGTGCAAAATCTAGGGTAATATGAATAAAGGTAATTAAGTATTTGAAATAAATCTTGGCGATCCAGAGTCGTAGCCAGAACTAAATACGGGATATAATTAGTTTCATGTCATTAAAGAAAACTGGTAGTGCACCAGACAAAACAAAAAACCTTATATTACATGGGGTCTGAAGTCCATGGTGCTGGGGTAAAAAATAAAATGGAATTTTGAAAAAATTCCTAAGACAGGAACGTCTGTCGAACTAAACAAGTTCAAAGTCTTGCAACCTACATGTCCCATTTTTTTGATGGGAAAGAGAGGTGGTTTTATGTATTCAGGGGTAGTTGGTTAGGAGTGGGAGGCTAAATAATATCAGAATCGTGTTCCCCGCCCTTGAAAACGTGTAGAAAACAATTTGATGTTTTTTGCATGTTTCGATATTGAGGGAGGCGGTGGTTCCAACCCCTGGGGGTCGTTAGGATGTCTGATTACGAAATTTTACAGGACATACTGAGATTCCTCAAAAAAAAACCCAATCTAACAAGTCCTCGCATGCCTGACAACGAAAAATGGGAAAAAGGAGTGGTTTTTTGGATTCAGGAGTAGTTCGAGGGAGTAGAGACCGAGCGACTGTCACCATCGTGTTGGCTGTCCTCGAAAACGGGGGGATAGTCATGTTTGGTCGTTACCCTTGAGGGATTTTGCAACTCTGGCATGGACTAAATGCTATCATCATCAACAACACTGACGTTCGTAGTTGAATTTCTGCACGTAAGAAACCCTCACCTGGATTTTTCACTAGGGCTTCCGCTATATTCGAAAAATGGCGGAAGTCGGTTTTTTGCAATACCTTCTGATTGGTTCTACGATCAACATAGTTATATTCAATATTATAGGGGAGATAATCCCTACAACTTTCGTCCAAAGTTTCTTTCTGCAGTTTCAATAGGTTTTTGATTTACCGCGGTAAGCGGAGAATATTCCCGATTTTTTTAAAATTTTTGTTATCAATTATTGGTAGCATCAACCAGAAGGGAGATATTACCGAGGATATTACTGTTTTTTTCTCCATTTCTCCAAAATGGCGGCGGTTCGCCGAATTCGAAACCTCAAGAAATTTTTCAGCATTCTGATCTACGTGGCCCTTCCACGTGGATCTAAAGTCCTAGATCTAATTTGTCATTTGTTGTTTCTGATAACTGGATTATATAGAATACTAGCTGACCCAGCAAACGTTGTTTTGCCATATACATTATAAATTTTTATCCAAAAAATAAAAATAAAATTTCTGGATAGGGCCACCGTTATCATGTAGGGGTATAAAAAATAGCCTACGACCTATTCTCAGACCTACCAAATATACACCATAAATTTCATAAAAATCGGTCAAGCCGTTTCGGAGAAGTTCGATAACAAACACTGTGACACGAGATTTTTATATATTAGATATATTTTGTTTCTGTAACTCTATTGTCATATCATATGTTCTTTACAATAATTTGTATAGTGTTTAACGACAAACAAAATTATTATTATTATTATTCCTTAATTTATTATTATTGTGATATGGTTACAGGTGTCAAAGTCTGACTGATATTTCTCTCTTTAAACAAAGAAACAAGTCAAAGGTCGGTGATCGAATACAAACAATTGATATTATAGAATGAATATTCATAATTCTATTTTGGTTCTACTTACTTATTTTTAATATAGTTTTTGGCAATGTTTTTATTGTTGTGTACTAAGAAAAAGTTATGACTAAATGTAATAAATAGTTCCTAATCGGACTTCTGTTCCTTGATTACGATATAACTTTAACAGAAAAGGTTATATATTATGAAATTAATAGCGTCTGTAAACAGGTACTTTTATTATCATTGATATGTACAGGGTGACCCATAAAAAATGGGACATGGAAATTCTTTGGCCCAGAATATGAATATTTCAACCAAACCTGCCTAAGTAAGATGTTCTTGGTTATTGTGCAATTCATTTTTTGTTGCCTTACATTTACTTACTCATTACGCATAGTTAAAAACATTTTTTTGTTATTTGTAGTTTATGACTGGGCAGTTCAATGAAGTAGTGAGTGTGTTGTATCTATTAAAAATTTATTTGTAATACAGTGACCTTACTTGCTGGAGCCAACATTGTCGGTACGCTTTGAAGATTACTAAAATTCCAGCAGACCAGCTCACTTTTGCGAGTTGGCATGGTAATTTTCAAAGTGTACCGAGAAGGTTGGTTGGTCGATTAATCGTACTCGTAGCGATTTATGTTGAATCGTCTGTAGACAACTTAAAGGAAATAGAACACATTTGTATGTGACGCCGTGTATAACTGAGGTCAAAACGTATCTGCACCGATTCTGAACTTGATAGAACAAGTAATTTTCCGATAAAATAATTGAAAAAAAAATTACTTTACTTTACGTCCCATTTTTAATGGCTCACCCTGTATATAAAAAATACTAATTCATTCAATTGTATAATGCACATAATATATAAAATATACTGCACAATATAATATACCACCTTTTATCGTGAGTTGTCCAGTATATTTCTATTTATAAATAACCCCTAATAGACACACCCTCACTCTGCCGAACGATAAAAGATAAAGCGCCCTTCTGTTGAAAAGTAACCGATTCGTTCCGGCATTTTAACTTCCGGTACTTCCCATTCAAAGTGTTTGAGAGCATCCGACTTTAATACTTTACTGGAAAGGATAACCGCTGAAAATGATTTAGAAAGTGCAACGAAGGATGGTAATGTAATGGCGTTTTTTGTTAAAAAAAAATCTTTCTAGGAGGGTTCTCGTACGCTTGGTCCTTGGGTGTTCCTGCAAAAAATAAACCACTGTAAATCGAAAATTTAATATTTGAAAAAGTAGCAATTTGGTATTTTATAGAAGCTGGAGAAATAATTCCCACGTAAATTTTATAAAACAACATTACTCTCAGAATCACTTTCGAAACGTTATTACGGCCAGGTATGAATGTAAAATTGACACCATAAAAAATATTTACCCCCAGGAGCGACTTTCTGGGGTTGTAAGAGTATATAGAATGAAATGAAATAAATAAACTAGTGGAAGCATTATACTCTTCGCCGATTTACTGAGCTTTTTATATAATTGTTACACATTCTATAGGATACTCTTCGCATTTTTCTTGTAAATAATGTTAGTTTTTGGACATTCTAAATTTTGTGATACCAACTTTGTTGTGAAAAAAAAATATAAAAAAAAATCACGATGTGAGGGATCGAACCCGTGGATTGCGATACGAACAACAACAACAACAAAACAAAATTATTTGACATTTCTTGTTACAAGAATGCAACTCATCGGATCCCGGCCCCGAGCCAACCAGACAACCACGGCGCGTAGCGTCGAAACTTTTGCCGCTACACTACCATTTCTTATTACTAAAATTGTTAATGAGTGTAATATATACCATTAGAAAATTTATTGTGATTATTAGGAAACACACATTAGTAAAATGTATTTAAAAAAAAAATAGTGATAGGAAATAACATTTCGCAAGGTTTCTATTTATTACAAACCATAAAAAAATGTAAAAAATATTTTTTTAAATTTTAAATTACTAATAACTTTTTTATTTACCAATCTATTTTGTTAAAAATAGGGTTCTTCCTCTAGCTAACACTAAATTACTCTCCAAATTTCAATACAATCGGATTTTTCTTTCTTGAGTTATCGTGCTTACAAGAAACGTGACGGACGGACGGACGGACGGACAGACGGACATTTTGAAAGTTGTTCAGAATTCTTTCACTAACATAACGATGTAAAAATTTTTTCTCTACGAGCGATATTTACTGATTCAGAAATGTGCCGATCAAATACAATATACTCTTCGTTTTTGCGAAGAGTATAATAAGTAAATAACTATAGAACTGAATTATTTTCGAAACATTCCTTGAACAGGTCAAATTTTATTGATAATAAATACTAATTATAACTTCAAAGGATATCATAAAGATAAAAAGTTAATTAACAATTGAAGACCACAGGGGTAAAAGGAGGTATGTCAGAAAAAGTTAGTTTCGAGAAAAACGATTTTTTAACTTTGAAACCTCGCTGACTTTTAACGTATTGATAAATTTAATTAAAAACTTCTGAGTTTTATTTATGAAAGTATATTAAACCGTTCGTTAAAAGCATTCTGACAAAAAAATTTGTTTATACAAAAATAAAAAATGAAACACAAACAATATCCAATTATTTAGGGGAAAAACAGGAATTGTCACAGAAATAAATATATACTCCTGGAAATAAGGGGGATTGTCCAGTTTTACATCGCTTTCCTTTCTCCATTGTGCCTTTTTATTTTTACCTTTCTTACTATTTTCCACTTTTTTATTATTTTCCTCTTTATTTCTTTGTTTGTGTGAGGAAAGTTGTCATAGTAATGCTGGGTTTCTTCAGAACAAAACTATTTCATATTTTGCAAATTGTTGAATGTTTTGTCTGATATTGGAATTAGATCTAGAATAACATGAAAACAGATATATACAAATAACGTAAAATACTTATATTAACAGTCACACATCATATTTTCGGTCAGGAAATAAAAATTCATTACGGTGCAGCGCAGGCTTGGGCCCAGGCCACTTCTGAATTGAGGACTTTTCTTCCATTGTCTATTAAAGGAAGGTCTGGGAGACACGAGCCGTGGATGTACAATATTCTATTTCTCTAATAGGACGTGTTAGAAAGGTATATTTATTGATGTAAGGTAACTGTTTAAAAAACGTCTCCCAATCCCTCATTATTTCCTGAAATTGTTCAAGATACTGTTCATTTTCACTTCCTTTACTTTTATCCATTAGGTCGTTTTTAATAGGTCCCCGACAAAAATGCAAAGAGTATAACATACACCACTTGTAGATAGTCTTAAAACAGAGTATCTACTAAAAGTAAATTAAAACATTATTCATTTAAAATTAAAATATATGGACCTCCCCCATTTTTACCTTTTTTCTAGTGGACATTCCGCGTTTTTCCCCTGGGTGCGATTTTTCAAACACGAATATTAGCGGATTGAGCTGCCTTTTTACAGTGGAGTTGTTTTTGTAGTAAAATATAGAGGTTCGTCTACCAGATGGCGATGCTAAGTGACTTCACGATATCTTGTGACATACCTCCTTTTTCCCCTGTGGTCTTCAATTGATTCCGCATCCCCTTGTATCAAGTGAGCGATGCTGCCGGTGCTCGCGGAGTACTTGTCGCGCGTTGTAAAAAATCCAAAATTTCGAAAAGGGGGTTGAATGGGGTTACGACTTTTTTGTGTGTTATAAAGGAATGTCTAAGGTATTTTCTACATATTTTTTCAAGGCATGACAACGTAAGACTGTTTTTGTGGCCCTACACAAATTTGCATCTATTTGTAAAAGTTTCGGATAAACACTATAATAAAACGACCTTCTTTCTGTTTTGAAATTCAAAACTTTACTTATAGTCCAATCAATGAATGCCCAAAAGGGGGATTGTAGAGAACATTTTGGAGGGGAGAATTTTTCTCTTCAGGAATGTGTTGGGGGTAGTCAGGAGGTAAACATACTAAAAGTCCCCGCCCCTAGCCCCGCCGGTTCAGGGGGAGAGGGGGGTAGAAAGGTTTCTTTTTTTCGATTCTTATATATTCTTATAACTCGGAAACGATGCGTCGTACGGAAAAAGGTAATCTATGTAAAATTAAACGTAATTAAATTTCCCACAAGAATGTTAATATTGATTTTCTTCCTATGTGTTATATTTTACGAGATATTCGCCAGTGAAAATCGATAATTAATAAAAAAAAAAATCAATTGTGTATCTTGAATATTTCTATCAAAGCGGTTTACCGTGGTCTGCTAATAAATCACAGTCACAAAACAATCTTTATTTTACAACACTCGACGTATTTACTAACGTAATATTTTGTCGAAGTCTGGACATTTCCTTAAATATACGGTGTGACTCACTTTTCTAGAACTCTATCATTGACTGGACTATTATGCAATATGCTAAAATAAAATATATATACTTCAAGTAAGCTGTTCCTGTAAAAATTTTACTTTGAATTAAAACGTTATAAACACAGTCTCTCATTAAAAGTTCGTGATTAAATGAGCCTCAATTCCGGTGAAACGATGCTGTGCAAAGGGTCATGTTTGCGAGTCCCTAGCAGGTAGAGAAATCGCCCAATCGCCTTTGTATTCTTGGAAAAGATACAGTGACCTTTCCTTTAACTACCCAAAATATCGAAGTGAAATTCAAAAGTTGAAAAAAATTTTGACCACTTTTTACAAAATTTGGCCCACTGTGACCCTCGAAAACGGGAGGGTGATCTCGTCTTTGCACGACATATTTACACTATTTCTGCCTTCATTACATAGACTAAGGGTCGTATCTTAAACGAACCAATATAACAATTTTTTTCTTTTAAATGGCTTATTTTGCATTTTTGTGGTAACTTTAAGCGAAGAAAGATAATTGTAGTCGGAATCACAAACATCATGTTATGGATCAGTTTCATAAATTTCAGAATTATGGCCAAAAACTATTAATTTGAATCCACTGTGGGGTGGTTATATCTTTTCACCCGTAACTATTGTATTTTTAATATTTTTAAATAAAAATGAACAAAGAAAATATTCATTGGTTCAATAGGCTCGAGGAAGGTATTCTTGATATATGGTATATTGAGCCGTTTTGAAGTTATTTCATTTTTATTCGGTGTTCATGCCAAGAATTTACATTAACTTTTATCTTTAATAACCAATATTTAACCTCGAACTAGCGACAGATTAAATTGATCCTTCGCTTTATATCATACGATATTAAATAGAAATTTAATTGCTTCATAAAGTGGCAAATGATCTACGTCTTTTATATACGTGCATTATTATGACGAAAATATCCTTTCATTTAAGCATTATCGCATAAAACCATTCCAGGAGGGTCGCGAACATCCCACCCCTTACCCGTTAATTCATCATTTATCATCATCACCATATAAAAGATTGCAAAAAGTCCAATTTCCTGTGTTTCGACTAAGTGGCATTTAAACCTGCCCGTGAAATTTCACGATTTAATTTTACCATTCAGTATAAACAGACACTGGCGATAAATCGACCACATGTTGTGAATACCAATAATTTTTTTAACTCAGCCCGCAGCCATGTGTGTACGACTCGAAGTGCTGTATATGTGCGTAGAATGACGAGTGACTTACATTTAAATACAATTTAAATACAGTTTGGTTTGTATTTAACACGTTGGTCTTGTCGAGTGGAAGAAGTATATTGGAAATTATAAATAAAAGATATATAAACATACCCGATACGTGTTTACTTGCCGTGGAATGATGGGCAACTTTTCAAATTTAATATATACAAATTGTAAAGTAATTGTAAACAAATTAATGCTCTCGTTGAAAGACGTTTACGTTCCAGACGGATTTATTTGAGATCACCAAGCTTTACAATGTAAATATGGGTGTCGATCGTGAGGCTGTCGGCCTCCGGAGCCTTTCAACCGTTTGGGCGATGTTCACGTCTAATATTTATTTTTGGAATAATAAAGGTTTGAATTCTCTGGGAAAACACTGTCGGTCCACCAAATCTTGTGGGACCTTTTCTGTTGAGAATTTTGTGATCCAGAATGTAAACTAGATAAGTAATCTGCTGGCCAATTGAAACGAACGAAACGGATTTTTAGATTGAATTTAAAGCCACAATTTTTGGGAAGGACGACAGAGATCAAAGTGCGGTTCTCGGGATTTAAGAGTTAGTTTATACATATGTGAATCAGTGAGTTTTGCTCGATGCCTTTATTTTGACGCACGTTACTGTATACAAGGTGTGAAAGAAAGGCGTGTTTCTTTTCCCGATTTTTATAACTACTGAGATTTTTTTTTTATGTGCATTTTTTTTTAGTCACTTAGTCGGGGAGCCCACTCTAGCTGTACGTGCACCCCCCCCCCTCCCCTCCCGATCCTAGAGGACAATGTTTATTTAAATTCAATTTTATTCCATTCTATTCCATTAAAAAGACAATTTGTGTATAATTTTTCCATCACATAAAAATATATATTCAGGAAGTCCAATTCTCGCAGCTTGTGGACGCAAATAAGTGTAAGAGGTTATCATGGGTAAAAATTAGAGTTATCGTCGATATATTATGAAGCACAGCAACGCGATGCATGCAAATATTAGTTGCATTGTACAAAGAAAAATGAATTTAGTTATTGCATGTTTTCTGATTTGTACACTAGTGCATCGAAATGTAGCAGAAGATACAGTGACATTTAAAAATGTGTCAGTGATATTTGTTGATGTTTTCTACAGGTACCATCGTTTCATAATTTCCTATTCGAACGATCTACAAAAAGAAATAAAACAACAGATTAGCAAGAATCCCTACTGTAAAGACTATCCAGCGCATATCTTCATACAAAATCAAAGTATACCAGTGATCTATAGAAATACTTTAAATAATGTTGAAGCAGCAAGTTTGGAAATAGACAATTGCGAAGTTGAAGAAATCCAACCAGGATCTTTCAAGAACTTATCCGTGTTAAATCTTATTTTCGTACACAACAAACTGCAAACAGTAAAACGAGATGTTTTTCAAGATCTACCAGATTTATGGATCTTAGATTTAACTGGAAATGGCATTAGGTATATTGAAAAAGGATCCTTTGAACGTGGCAACCGCCTGATTCTTAGCCAAAATGATTTAGAGGAAATTCCAGAAGGTGCTTTTAATAACATTACCATAAATTTCCTTCACTTAGATGGAAATAAAATTCGAAAAATCCCCAAGGAGGCATTCACTAATAGTTCTATTGGAGAAATCACCTTGAAGAATAACTTAATAGAGACCATTGAACCTGGTGCATTTGGCCCTTCAATAAGAGGTATTGATTTGCAGTCAAATTTTTTGACAAAAATAACTTCAGGAATATTTAGTCGTTTTTCTGCGGAATGTTCTCTGGATTTTCATAATAACACTATACAATATATCGAACCCGGTGCTTTTGAAAATTCCAGTTTTCTTTGTATCGATTTATCTCAGAATTCATTGGTAGAAATTAAAAACGAGACATTTAGTGGGAGCAGTGTTAGTGTCTTAAACTTTTCCAACAACAAGATAAAAGACATTGAAGAAGGTGCTTTTGCTAATGTATTGAGGGGGGTTGATTTAAGCAAGAATAATCTGAAAACGATTAGAAAAGGAACTTTTAGAATGTGTGGTTTTTTGCCTTACGTAAATTTAGAAGATAATGATATAGCAGTAATAGAAGAAGGTGCATTTAATACAAGATATCTCCAACTTGCCCTGAATGATGCAAACTTAGACGCTGACTCTAAAACTTACTTATATAATTTAATGGGCAACCGCCGTGTATATTTGGTTCGATTTACTTTCTAGACTTCTATCTCATCTCAAATTGAAGATCTAAAATAAAACCATTTGTTTCTTATTATGTAAAACATGTTATGATTATATTAATTCTGAAAGTTGTAACAATTTTTTAAATACAAATTTCTAGATTTGTCTGAATAACAGGAGAAGTAACATCCGAACCAATTTTTGAGAGAACTAATTAAAATGTTATCTGTAAGTTCACCTTTGCTGTGGCCATTGAGCAGAATACGCAGTAAATTTAAAAATAACACCGAGTTGAAGGCAATTTGATAAACCGTTTTCTTAGAAAATAGCTTTTCCATAATTACATAAATTAAGCATTAATGTAGGCAATCAAACAGAAAATATAACGAGGTACTTCGAGCAGAAAGCAGATGCTGAAAGAAATATGAAAAAGTCGATCAAAAATAAATGCAATTAATGTTTATTGAACAACAAAATTCTTTATGGGTATTTAACATAATAATTAATAGACTAGTTCACAAGATCAAAGCTGTGTTAATGCTTGATAAAGCTCGTCAAAATATGAGTGAGGGCTCATTGTATTCGGAATGACGTCTAGAAAAATGTGCAAAAGTTTCTAACCCTCACATAAACAATTGCAAAAATTATAAACAAATGAAGATTGGAAAAATAACGAGTTTCGTTTTTTGCAAATAACTCGAAAATTATTAATATTTAAGAAATTTTAATGAAGAATTCTTAAAGAGGAAGAAATTTCCAATAAAAAAGTCCCAACTCCCCAAACTCTATCTCTATTATTAATAAATTGAATTTAATGTTGAAAATAGAGCTCCGCGCGGCGAACACTAAACCGTTACGATGCTCTGAAACCGGCCGTAATAAGTAAAAATATTTTTTTATGTGATTAAATATTAATTTAAAAATTAAAAAAAAAAAATGGTATTATTTAAACACTATATTAAAAACAGGACAAAATATAATGTGAGCACTACAAACACTAATAATGAAAGATAAAGCCGCCAGTGGCGTACAAAGAGAAAGCTGCACATGTGCATAATGAATTTATTTAAAATAATTTATTATTATTACATTACCGCAAAAGACATTGAAATTAGCTTATAATTATCAAGTAGTTATTCAAACAAAGTTGAGGTTGCGCGTTCTCCGTTGAAATCAACACGATAACAAAAAAATGTGGAAATATAACTAACCGTAGCCGCATAGACAAACATTACTCCTTCTCTATAACCCTTATTTTAGTCTTGCATTGACTTGTTTATGTAAGGATGTGAATTGACACGATTAATGTTTCCAACTGACTTAATAAATTACTTACGGTTTTAAAAGAATAATAATTCTTAATTTATGTAAAAAAATTAAACGTATTAAAAACTAAACGTTCCTATTATTGTTCTGTAAAAGTAAAATTTCTCGTTATCGATATAAGGTACAACTTATTTGGTAAGTAAAAAATCATCATAACGTCCCATTTCAAAACAAAAATATTAAACAAAAATAACATCTGAGCAAAATTAGCTCAAGTTAGATGTTAATTTATTAAGCCGGCTATATATATATATAGCATTTCAATCGGGATGGAGATTTGGAAAATTTCTTTAAATTTGAAAATCACCCCTCTCCTCTAGCTCAACTTGGGGAAGTGTATCATGGAAATAAGTCTGATTTATTACGTTGCCTTGATAAGTATTTTACTACTTTAGATAAACCAACTGATGTTGATGCTGTTCTGTTAGACGGAGCTGCTCTTGTGCATATTCTGTAACCCAAAGCCTGTTCAAATTTTTGTGATTACATTTCAAACGTTGTTAAACCATGCTTATTTAATGTTCTAAAATCAGTAACCAGGGTAGATATTGTTCGGGATGCTTATTTAGAGAATAGTTTAAAGGGACAAAGTAGGGAAAAAAGAGGTAAAGGAAATCGAAAATTAGTTAGACTAAATACAGAAATTCCAAGAAATTGGTATGTATTTCTTGCGAGTTGCAGCAAACAAACAAGAATTCTTTAACCTAATTTCCACCCACTTTGGCAGCATCCCATTACCTGAAAATAAAGTTCTTGTATGTACTAATGAAGAAAATGTTCTGTATAATCCGCCTCTCCATAATATAAATACAGCCCTATTATGCAATCACGAGGAAGCGGATACGCGCATTTTCGTGCATGCACAAAAATGTTGAAGATATGAGAACAATTTAAAGGATACTGGTGTTCTGGTCCTAGCACTCTTTTATCAATATCAAAATGAAAATCAGGGCATATGGATAAAATTTGGCACTGCAAAGAATCTAAAATTATTTTAAATAAATTCATTATGCACATGCGCAGCTTTCTCTTTGTACGCCACTGACGGCTTTATTTAAACATACAAATATATACCAATCGATAGAAAAAATAATGGTCTTTATTTTTTTTTTATCTTGTAGAATTTTGACTTATTGGGCCGTTTTAGAGATATAGCCAAACATGTGTCGTTGTTGGAAGGATCCTTCCCCCTTTTTTATGTGGGGCCTAAAAAAAAGAAAATAGCAAAAAGCAAAAGAAGAGTCTTATACAAAATTTTATAGTCTATCGAATGGCGCCAAGATCATTCCTCTAGCACCTACCGTTTTTGAGAGAGAGAGAGAGAGAGAAAAAAAAAATATATATATAGGCAGATACAGGTAGCCCCTTTGAGGGGGGGCGGGGGGAGCAGGCGTGATTTCTCGAGGTGGGTCTGTTCGAAAATCTACTTATTTTGACTAGTTCTATTCATGGTTAAAAGGATTTGGTATTACTCAAAAGTGGAAGTATCAAACATTTAAGTCGCTAAGCTAAATGGTTGATAACATAAAAAACGCTGCCCAAGGAATCACTACTTCCACATCCAGATTTTCCATTCAAGTCCTTCACAACAAAAAAAATTGTATGTGGATATAATTGTTTATGGAACTTTAATAATATAATATTTGAAATCGTCTACCCGAAAAACCCATAAAACGATATGCCACATCGGTACTGGGGGTGGGGGTAGTGGAAGGGGGGTGGTAGTGGGAGTGGATAAAGTAAAAAAAAATTGAGGCCTTTGGTTCTTGTACACACACTAAATGACAATTTTATTTTTTTCACCCCCTTTAATAATCAAATCAAATAAACTTTATTTCAAATTGATTAATAATGGGGTGGGGGTTGTTAATGGGAGTGGCTAATGCCAAAAAATTTTTTGAAACCTTAGCTTCTCTTATATGTACTAAATACCAATTTTATTGACTCTTACTTGCTTGATTTACCTATTTGCCCCCATTTACTCCAATTTACCCCCAACCCTTCAACAGAATAAGATGAAAATATAATCTAGTTCCAGATCTCGTTGATCTAGTTCCAGATCTCGTACGTGAACCAAATTTCAAGTCAATATCTTAAACGGTTCCAGAGTAATCGTGCGCATAAAAGTTAGACAAATCGACAGACAGATAGAGTTTTTTTTTCTCAAACGTAAAATCTCGACGATTTATGACATTCTAAGCCTATTTGAACAATAACAATTTTCAGTTTTTTTTTGTCGATACTATACTTTCACTGGATGTGGAAGTAATTACCTTCAAATTTAAAAAATTGTAATTTGACCAATGAACTAATGTTATACGCGTAACACTTACTGAATAAAACAACTTTTTATATTTCTGGTTATACCAACGGTTCTATATTATTGTATTGTATATACAATGCATATATTATTAGAAGATCTGAAAGTTTACGTGAACGTTTTATAGAACGTAAGTTTAGAAATAAGTCATATGTGAATATTTCTAAAGGAAAACGCATTTTCCATGCCGTTACATTTCAAACACATAAATCAAATCATTTTTGGCAATAACATTGTAGTAAACATTGGGGTCAGTGCTAATAAAAACTCATATATAAATATGTTTCTTTGACATTTATTGTACAACAATATATACGGACCTATTTCCAATACGAGTAAGAGAGTGGTGGTATCATCTGATATCAAATTTATTAAGTGAATGCGTGCAATGACCTCGTGTCACCATCATGCATTTTATTTTAGTGGCAGTGGTGTAGCATACTGTAATAGAAAATGATTAAGGATATAATATTGCAGAGTGAGAGGGAAATATGCGTTTATTTCCGGTTTATTATATATATTTAAAAAATCATAAATTGTATAATCTTTAAAATAGTTTCAGATACTTCCCATTGCTCTAAGGAATACAACCTTATACAGTTTTTTTTATCATAAGTTTTGTATATTCTTAAATGCCATACTCTAATAATGAAATTTGGAACTATATTCATTGACAAACTACGATATTCAAGTACAACAGAAATTTACAATAAAAAATGTATATACATAGATGTATTCGTCAGAATAATAGCAATTATTTAAAACAGTTTTAAAGATTATACTATGTTTGGTTTTTTAATTATTTATAATATACCGAAAATAAACGCATATTTCCCTCTCACTCTGCAAAATCCTGTCCTTAAGATAAAACCACGTTATTAAATATTTGAGAGATACTTATAGAACGTGTGATGAATGCATAGAAATCCCCTACGATACCCCATGCAGCATGTTCGTAGAACAGTTTTTCTCAGGATAATTTGACGAAGATATTATGTTCATTTTTGAATACATAGGTAGTAGATCAGTGAACATAGTTATTAACTTCTAATTATTCCACAAGCGCGTAAACAGCTAAAAATATAGGTAAATTATGTATTTTTTGGTAACCTCAGTTGCTGTGGGGGAAGTGTACGGACGATTCAAACTCGGGGCTATAAATGTTCATGTGGGTTGCTTGTGTGGGATACGATGCTAAATATTCCAGCGAATAGTCTATTTTTTTCGAAAATTAAGGTAGAATAGCAATTTTATTCTTAAAATGTGTTCCTTGCGGCTCAAGAAATATAGAAACCTTTTTTTATATAAATTCCTCCTTTAATCCATATAAAAAGATTTATTTTTAACGTGTTTTTATTAGATCCACCTGTAACTATGTAAGTACCTAATAAGGTCTAAGGAATTGAATTTCACCCACTTCTAATTGTTGTATCATCATAAAATTTGGCAATTGTGTGTAGCTCTGATGACAATACAATACAGGGTGTCTCACCGGGAACTGAATCGATCGATATAGAGAAAAGTACGCATCAGAAATTTTTGAAAATTTTGGGAGTTACTAAAGTCAGTGTGGCCAATCCAACTAAAATAATTACAAGCAGCTGGCACTTCCGCTTATACCAGAAGTCGGTACCAACTTGCTTATTTTAAATGGAACACCCTATATATTTCAGGGTTTTCGAAAAGAGCGTAAAATTCTGAGTCAAAAACATGTAGGATACCCTATGCCTAAATCCATCCGTTTCAGAGATATTTGACATTTTATAGAAAATTTGACAGGTGCAACGGTTTGCAAGAACCGTTATAACTTTCTTCGTGTAAAAGATCCTCATTTGCTTCTTGGCACATAAAAAGAACACAAGGAGAACTACGTTCTACAACTGACATAAATTCAATAATATCATACCAAGTGTTCCGTTTTTCGCGTTACATTTTGTCAACTTCAAACCGCGAAAACTTGTTTAGGTCAAATGGAACACCTTGTATTTTTTTACGTCAAGTTGTGTAAAATTGAATTCCCTTTTTTCTGATATTAGCATTGTGGGGTTAAAGTTTTCAACTTTTTGAAATATTTGCGATTTTATTAGAAATTCATGAATTGTTGTAATCATTTCATCAAAATAGCCATGATTAGAAACAATCAGTCATTATCTTATGTCAAAAAATGTCAGCACGTTTAAATTACACCCACGAAGACTTTTTAAATTTGTTTATTATTTATGGAGAATGTGATAAGGTAATATTAAGAACTTGCAGCACATTTGCTAATCGATATCCAGAAAAACGAAAATAACACTAACACTGTAACATGCGTATTAATCGAATTGAAGATACAGCATGAACTAAAATAGCAGAGATAAGATCAATTTAAAACATGATTCCATTTTAATTTAATAATTGCTCAAAATTCCGCCCTCGAACCTCGACACATTTTTCGCACCTTCGGATTAGTTCCTCATGGGTAGCTCTTCTAATTGAATCCTGTGATATGTTTTGAAATGCATTTCTTACTCTCTGCATACAATCTTCAATGGATGTTAATGGGCTCTCATAAACTTTATTTTTAATAGTTCCCCAAATAAAATAATCCAGAACTGATAAGTCGGGCGAGCGAGGAGGCCATAAGAAAGGTCCATTATTGGCAATCCATTGATCATAAAAAGTTTCTTGTAAATAATTATTAATTAAATATGCGTTATGTGGGGGAGCACCGTCGTGCTAATAAAAATTGTTTCTATGTTCGGCGAGAGGTAAATTTTCTAAATAGTCATTATTCAAATTTTGTAAGATATCCATATATCTTTCACCTAAAAAAAAAAAACAAAAATTTACCTATACATATTAGTAGAAGAGTAAATTTAATTTACTGTTTAAATTTTCCTGATAAAATTGTAATGCCACCACTCTATCGTTTCGTATGGCACACTAAACATTGAACTGCCAACTTTCCTGAAAGTTTCGCTCTCTGAACATATGAGGATTTGAGTCACTCCAATAATGCTAATTGTGTCGTTTAAAAAGTCCATTTTTAGTAAATTTTGCTTCATCTGTCCATATAATATTTCCCAAATAAGAATCGTCACCCTCAGACCTTATTAGAATAAATTCACAAAAATTCTGTCTTCTTAGGAAATCTGTTTCTTTTAATCCTTGAACCATATGGAATGAAAACGGGTGAAACTTTTGTTTTAATAAGATTCTGTGAATTGAATCCTTGCATAGTCCCGATTCCAGAGCAGCTTGTCTTAATGACATCCTTGGAAATGCATGAAAATAGTGAATGACTATTTCAATGTTTTCGTCATCAACAATAGGCTTTCTTTTTTACATTTTTGCCTTGACAGAGCCATAATTTTTAAAATTTTCCAGTATGCGTTTTACAGTGTTTGGTGACGGTTTCCGTTTTTCTGGATATCGATTAGCAAATGTGCTGCAAGTTCTTGATATTACCTTATCACATTCTCCATAAATAATAAACAAATTTAAAAAGTCTTCGTGGGTGTAATTTAAACGTGCTGGCATTTTTTGACATAAGATAATGACTGATTGTTTCTAATCATAGCTATTTTGATGAAATGATTACAACAATTCATGAATTTCTAATAAAATCGCAAATATTTCAAAAAGTTGAAAACTTTAACCCCACAATGCTAATATCAGAAAAAAGGGAATTCAATTTTACACAACTTGACGTAAAAAAATACAAGGTGTTCCATTTGACCTAAACAAGTTTTCGCGGTTTGAAGTTGACAAAATGTAACGCGAAAAACGGAACACTTGGTATGATATTATTGAATTTATTTCAGTTGTAGAACGTAGTTCTCCTTGTGCTCCTTTTATGTGCCAAGAAGCAAATGAGGATCTTTTACACGAAGAAAGTTATAACGGTTCTTGCAAACCGTTGCACCTGTCAAATTTTCTATAAAATGTCAAATATCTCTGAAACGGATGGATTTAGGCATAGGGTATCCTACATGTTTTTGACTCAGAATTTTACGCTCTTTTCGAAAACCCTGAAATATATAGGGTGTTCCATTTAAAATAAGCAAGTTGGTATCGACTTCCGGTATAAGCGGAAGTGCCAGCTGCTTGTAATTATTTTAGTTGGATTGGCCACACTGACTTTAGTAACTCCCAAAATTTTCAAAAATTTCTGATGCGTACTTTCTCTATATCGATCGATTCAGTTCCCGGTGAGACACCCTGTATAGTAAACTCAATATTATAGTATGTTCAAAATTCAAAATGGCGGCGTCAACATGGCGGCTAGGTTTTATCAATTTTCGTCGGATTTTACTGAAAATCGGTATGTGTGGGTTATCGAGGTTTCAGATTACAATTATCTGGTCCAATATTATAATATGTTCAAAATGGCCGCCGCCCCAAGATGGCGGATTATCATTTTCCTTACAACCCCTTTGATGTGGGTATCAAAAGAAAGGGCTCGATAAGTAGAAAACAAACATGTGATGAAAACTTAAAAATTCAAAATGGCGGCGTCAATATGGCGGATAGGTTCAATTATCGTCGGATTTGACTGAAAATCGGTGTCTGTGGTTGTAGATTAGAATTATCCTGTCCAAATTTAACAAATTGTTTGTTTTTTCGAAAGTGCCAGAATTATCTCCTTAAATACAAGACTAAAAAGTAAAAAAATAAATTAATAGTTTAAAAAAACTAAAAAAAAACACGCCTTTAATACTGCACTAAAAAGCAAAAAATAATCATTGAACCTATTCTCTCTGTCTATCCCGTAAGGGCCTTAGTGTAAGCCGTGTTTGTAATTAAGTATAATATTTCGGTATAAAAGCGTGGGACACTTTTCATGTAATCTAATGATGTCTTCAGCGTTTTAATGATCGAACCTGTTAATAGCGTTCGAAAAATGCCCCACGCTTTTATACTCAAATATTATACTTAATTACAAATACGGCTTACACTAAGGCCCTTACGGGTTAGACAGAGAGAACAGGTTCGATAATTATTTTTTGCTTTTTATTGTACTACATATAAAAGCATTAATTTTTATTACGAAATTTGATTTTCTCGCTGGTTTTCGTAAATACATCCTGAAGTGTGAACATCGTAGTAAAAATAAGATATATCAAATAACTCCAGCTAGCAGCTTTTTAAGAGCACATTTAAACAATTGAAAACATTTGACAATTGAAAAAAGCACGTTAGTTTAAAATGCGCAATACAAATCGATTTTATTGCAACAAGCCTCAGCAGAAATATTTATCCTGTATAACGAATATATGCATCCTTAAGGGCATCAAGACGTAGTCATTTAAAAATATTAAGAATAACAGAGGTCCAAGAACAGACCCTTGAGGAACACCAAACTTTACTATTATCTCAGCAGACTTAAGCACATGCAAGCACATGCGCAGTAAGGTTGATAAGAGTAAGAATAAATATTTCGGTAAGGCCCGAATTGGGCCTTACCAAATTTTTATTCATTTTTTTTTTAAATTGCCTTCTTACCAAAATTAGGAGTTATGTGAGGAAAAAATACCTGCTCTATTGACATTAATTCATAATAAATTATGTCGAAAATTTGAACAAGTGTAAATGTGCATCCAGGCTCTAGAGAGTGTCTTAAAATAGATTTTTAAGCGAGAATTATTAATCTTACTTAGTGTCATCATCACGAAACCCGAGGGTGTTGCGTAAGCTCTCAATTCCTGCAGCAGAAATGCAATTAAAAAAGTCACTGATGCTATTAAAGAAGTACGGTAGATATCGATCCTACTACTCGATGTGGATTAAATATTAATTGGTTTTATAAGTATGCCAACACTACTTGTTGATATTCTCAGCCTTGGAACGAGATTCTCGGATATGAATCAATAAATGACGGCACTGCCACTGAAACAATGGGATCACGTGCAACAGTCATCTAAACTCCTATTAAAATCCTTTAGAAAATGCAAGGCGAAGCTGCAGCTTCAAGTGATTAGGTAAACTATTAAGACCAAAATAGTTATGTATAGTAGATCAAGCGATATTTGATCCTATAAAAAATTGCAAAAAATTATAATGCACCTCAGGGACGTGCTGATACAGTTACTGCTAAGGTTTTAATCTCTGGTGCAGGGGAGTATTAAGGTAAGGTTTTGCAAATTGCGCATTTTAATGTACTTATAGGTAAATGCATTAATATTTTCATGCGATGTATTATCATTGATTATTCCATTAAAAATA
Organism: Rutpela maculata; assembly: GCA_936432065.2. NCBI lineage: Eukaryota > Metazoa > Arthropoda > Insecta > Coleoptera > Cerambycidae > Rutpela > Rutpela maculata. The sequence continues at coordinate 118,911,966 of OW386293.2, read as the reverse complement.
TGTCAGTTGTGGATGACAATTGAAGGATTTTTTCGTAAATAAAATAAATAAATCACATAGAGAAAGTAAAAGGTTGCAAGGGCTTTTTAAGTATTATATAAAATAGCTATAAATATAATTTACAGTAAATAAATAGACTTCATATTTGTTTTATTCGTTTTATTCACAAAGCCAGCTCATAGGAAAATTCTCCTTCGTCACCTCTTTTCTATTTAAATTTATTATTATAACTTGTCAAATCGCAAAAATTCAAGATAATTATTCTCTATTTTAATGACATGCTGAATTGTTTTTTGTCTCTCCCTGGCTGCAATATGGTGTAGTTCTTGTTTCAAGAGTTCCAACTACTTTACTGTTTACTGTATAATCTTTTTAGTTTTTACCTCAAATTAGCCCTATTAGGTTAAATCTATACATGTAATAAATATGTAAAGTTGGCGTGTCTGTACATTGAAAATATTTGCAAAAAACTGATCTGTAATGTAAGATGAATAATAGAATAACATTAAGATAGCTTTTGGAATTTTTTAAGTTTGTCTGTTTATTTGAACGCGCATCACTCGCAGAAACTACTGAACCAATTTGAGTAAGGTTTTCACAGATAAATTTGGATGATGTCTCCTTCGAATAACACACAAGAGTCATATTTATAGTCTGTGTCACTATCTAGTTATTAGAATTCCACTTTCTCCACTAATTTCCAAATAGAATGTTCTAGAAATTTCCTTAAACTAACGCAAATAAGTTTTATTTAGTGTCTAATCACTTTCCAGTTGAAATAATTTAATTATCTCCACTAATTTCTGAATAGAACGTTCTAGAAATTTTCGCGAACTAACACAAATGAGCCTTTTTCAGTGTCTTTTACTGTGTCTTCAGTGTCTATTACCTTCCAGTTGAAATAATTTGATTATTATCTTCACGAATAGAATGCTCTGGAACTTTTACCGAAACGCACTTTTCACAGTTTTTAGTTCAGAATTAATCCTTTCACAACGTGTAAGTCAATTCTCCGTGTCACCACTAATTCCTGAGAAGAACACTGCAGAAAACTTCTCGCACAATCCGCTTTTATGCTCTTGGCTAAGTAGTTGTAGACCTTTCTAGCTGTTCTCTAGATGTTTCTGGATGTCTAGATTTTGACACCGGGCGCGCCCTCGGACGATTGCCGAACTAGCCAATAACTAACGTAATTGCTCTGTGTTTCTTCTACATGGAACTTAGAGGGAGCTCCCATAGATATCTCTGGGGGTAGAACATGTAACAATTTTTTTTTATTTGCTCATATTTCGAAACAAAATATCACTAAATGCAATGCAAACAAAAAAACATTTTGTTGTGGTTACTCACCTTTGTTACAGAATATTTTTCTACAACACCTTATGTATTATTTTATTAAAGAAAAACTGAAAAGAATTTGTGTAAACAAAATTTTTTATATCATTTCAATTTATTTATTCATGCCTTTGGTAAACAACAACTGTCATGATTATTATATTGTCAAAGAAAAATTCGTCCCGCCCTGGCTGGCAGATACAAGCATTCCCCTTCGTCTCCTCACTTCTTGCTAGCGCATTATTTCTTTTTTCATTTACTTGTTCCAACACTGAAGATGTCACCAAAGCACGCTTTTCAATAAATACAATTTTTTCTTTTCGAATTGGGTTTCTTTTCAAAGAATTTTTGAGATCCATGAGGTAATTTTCTCGAAAACGGTTGGAATTATCAAGTTCTATCAAGTGCACCTTTTTTTTACGTAGAAATGACTCCTGCATGAGATTTTCTAGTCAAAAGTGCCAGTACGTTTCGTAAAAAAAGAGAGAAAAAAATATTCATCATCAGGGTATAGTTCATGAGGCGCTAGCTAGCGTGATGTAATACATATATTATTGTTTCTTAGCTTAAAAAATGTTTCCTTACCAAATTGGGAGAAGATCGGCCAAGAGGTAGTTGAGAATGTTGAGATTGATTGATTGATTTACTAGCGTGCGGTAGGCATTGCTGCCACTCCCAGGTATACAGCTGGGCCTGCTACGTCCACGCTGGATTGGACTAAGGTGATACTTGTTGCCAGCAGCGAGAGCCACATGGCGCATGGTAAAGGAATGTGGGATGGGAGGTGTAGGTATTTGTGAGATGCGTTACCGCATTCAGGGCTTCCAGCGAGGTCACTTAAGTCACTAAAAGTCACTTCATTTTTAATATGTCTCTAAATGTCACTTTTTTCATGAAAAAGGTCATTAAAAGTTACTTTTTATTATCAAGACACATATCTGTGATTCAGAAAGCAACAACAGCACATAAAAGCTACCAAAACTATTTAACAGAAGAAAGACAGAAAAAATAGAAAATGAAACAAAACTTAAAATTTCCGAAGAAAAAAAAGGAGGAGCAAATGTTCTTGAACAGATGACAAGAAGGAAAAAAAACAATTGATGTTTTAGAAGAAACAATTAATTCAAACAAAAAAGAAGAAGAAAAGCGAAACAACATTTGGATACGTTACTTAAAGAAGCCACTAATCGATTAGAAAAGGCTATTAAAAATGGAGTTTTGAATGACGCTCGGATAGCCCAGTGTTTACTGGACTGCTATAATAAAACAAAAAATTCTCAAGAAACGAAAGCAAAAAGTACAGCATCATTAGAAAGAAAACTTAACAAACGAAATAATGATATTATTTCCAACTTCTTAGATAAAAAAGAAAAACGTTCTGAGAAGTAAGCTTTTATATTGTTCAGTATATATATTGTATCTGCATTTTTTATAAATTCTATTAGATATTTATGTTTAAATTCTTTCATATTTATTGTTTTATGGGTACTACTACTAGTACGTTTACCTTTTTTTTCGTGTAAGCTATACCTATTTATTTATACTGTTAAAGATATTAACATAAAATAAAATGTTATCTAGAAATTACATTACATTTTTATGTCTTCAATAGAAATTTTTAGATCATTATAATGTCTAATATGATCACTATTAGGTCACTAAAATTTTCAGCAATAGGTCACTATATCACTAAAATAAATAGAATTTTGACTGGAAGCTTTGCGCATTGTGTCGTGAGGGATCGTTTAAGCTCCCTTTTGTGTTTTTGGTTCTGGACTTCTGCCTCTTCTTGGTCTTCATGTGAAATATGTTGCCGCGTTGTGTCGTGATATGGAGTGTTTATGCTCCTCTTTTTGTGTTTCTGCTTCTTCGAGTCTTCTTTTTCTGAGTCTTCTTTTTCTGAGTCTTCTTTTTCTGAGTCTTCTGATTCCTCGGTTTTCGATATTGCAAAAAAAGAAAAAAAATGACACCCTGTATCTGTATGTCAGTGGTCCACAAAGTCTACCCTTGAACTATGGTCTATTAATTGTCCACCCTGTATATATTTTTTCAGAATAGCAATGTTCAAATTTTAGTTTATAATTTTTAGCGACTTTTTGAAGTAAACAGTAAACAGTGTCTGTTTATTATAGCTGGAAAAAACTTCCAAGCTCCCCGAAAACCCTGGAAAAGTTGGGGAATTTAAGTTTGAAAGATTGCTATGAACTCTGTCATCTCAATTACGTAATGAATTGAATTATGGAATAAAAATTTACCTGATTTCAGTCAAAGGAGACTTGCTGTTACACTAAATTATTCAAAGCTCGCTTCGATTGAGCCTAATTGCAAATTACCACGCGTAATTGACCAAATCAGAGATATCGATTGGTCGGTAATCTAAATTCTTAACCTGGCATTGATAAACTTTGACTAATGAATTATCCTCAGTTAATTGACCTTGACAACTTTAAATTATGAGGTAAAATGATTTTTTTGGTCGTGTCTATAATTTCTCAATTATCATTGTTAGGTCACTTTTTGAAAGTTTGTTCTGTTTCAAACCGGAACAACAACGGCGTAATAATGTGTTGCAAATAATGTTACTAGAAAACTGGTTAATTACATAGTAAACAATTGCCTGGAATTCATTTTTGTAGAAAACACTAATTTAAAATTGTGAATGCATATGTTTATGAAGAGTTTATTTCTGCACCAGCACATTCCAGACGAATTAGCAATAGAAAATACATGTGCTTGCCCAGTTCACTATTTCTACTTCTGTTATTACATGAAGCAGGCATAGTTGTCATTCGCCAATCTCTACATCTTGTTTAATTAATTTATTGAAAAAAAAAAATGTAACCCCGACGAAAAATTTTTTTCTATCGTTGCAGTTTTCATCTACTATCCCCTAAAAAGGACAAGAAAGGTCTTGTTTGTTCTAAGGTTCTGATCTAGTGTGCTTTCGTAGATATAGAGGGTGCATTTGATAACACCTCCTAAGAATCCATACAAAGAGCTGCAGAAAAAAGGGGAATACACTCCCCAACAATCAAATGGATACAATCCACGCTAAGAAGCAGAATAATTACCACAGATATGGGGAACGAGTCGGCCACCCTGACTGCAGTTAGGGGCTGTCCACAAGGTGGAGTCTTATCGCCCTTGCTGTGGTCAGTGGTGGTCGACGATCTCCTCCATAAGCTGAATAATTATGGCTTCAACGTTCAGGGCTATGCTGATGACCTGGTCGTTACTGTCAGAGGCAGGCATGAGGTTATGATCTCAAACCACATGCAAATTGCCTTAAACATAATATCTAAATGGTGCTCGTCAGAGGGTCTTAGTGTCAATCCGAGCAAAACAGTTATTGTTCCATTCACCAAAAGGAGAAAACTCAATTTGAGAGCTCCTATGTTAAATGGAACAGTACTGAATTTTTCCAGTGAAGTCAAGTATCTAGGAGTAATCCTGGACCAAAAACTTACTTGGAACTCACACTTAGAAAGGACACTTACTGTTTGGTAAGACTTGGGGTCTGAAGCCGAAAATTATACATTGGTCCTACTCATCGGTTGTGAGACCTATGGTTCCCTATGCATCATGCATATGGTGGCCAAAAACAGAAGAAAAAAAATAGCACAAGGAAAGTTGCAGAAATTGCAACGCCTTGCCTGTCTAGGGACTACAGGAGCAATGCGCTCGTGTCCCACAGCAGCTATGGAGGCAATGCTGGACTTACTTCCTCTGCATTTGCATGTGAGGAAGGAGGCAGCACTTAGTGCCTTAAGGCTGCATCAGGTACTTAAATTCAGACCAGCCGACCTGGTTGGTCACTTAAGGATTCTGGAGTGAATCGAATTCGAATCCATGACCAAACCCACTGACTCAATGCCAATCAAGCATGACTTTGACTGCCCGTTTGATGTGCTGATTGAACGCCGTCAGGCGGGCAGGGTCGGAGCACTGCGGTTGGAGAAAGAGTCACATATCTGGTACACAGATGGATCCAATATGGATGAAGGGGTTGGTGTGGGCGTAGCAGGGCCTAATTGTAGGCTTATCTAAAGCCCTTGGTAACACCCCAACCATCTTCCAAGCAGAAATTTATGCTATAGATCTATGTGCCCAGGAATGCCTAAATAGAGGCACTCGAAGGGCAAAGATCTATATACTTTCAGATAGTCAGGCAGTATTAAAGGCTCTTAGGTCATATACCTACGAGTCAAAAATTGCCTGGGAATGCAGACAATCCCTGAAGCAACTGGCAAAAAACAACAAGGTTACCTTGATGTGGGTGCCAGGGCATGAGGGGATAGAAGGCAACGAATTGGCTGATAGCCTCGCAAGAAAAGAGGCTGAAACCCCGTTTTTTGGACCCGAACCGTTCTGTGGCTTATCCAAGGGACACATAACGGAGGAGGTCCTAAAATGGGAAAAGGAACAAAAGGAGTCCTACTGGAGGAACACTCCAGGCCAAAGACAAGCAAAAAGGGTTATAACCTATTCAACAAAGAATGCCACAAGGCTTCTCGAACTTGAAAAGTCCGACCTAAGGCTGATCACAGGCCTTCTAACTGGCCATTGCCCCTTGAGATATCATCTCAAGAACATGGGCATGGCAGAAGATGACAAATGCAGATACTGTGAAGCTGCAACTGAGACTGCGGAACATATGCTAATCCGCATTAGGTTAAAGTACCTAGAACAGACGGAATTAACGCCTGAAGACATAGGGAAATTAGCTCCCAGGAAAATCGCAAGCTTTGCAAAAAGTCTTGGAATCCTGGGCAACAACTAGATGCAGGGTAATTCACAAAAGACCTTTTAGGTCGAGGTGAAGAAAGGCCTACCCAGGGCCAAGCGACCTCTTAAACAATCTACAATCTACAAGGTTCTAATCTAACTTTTCTGAAGTATTTTGACGCACTGAGGCGCTGTCTTGTCAGTTTTTCTCTACCACCCCATTTATCATTAAGGTTTTGATTTAACTGTTCTGTTGTATTTTGAGGCGCTGAAGCCAATTTTGGACAAAAAACATTTCCATCATGTCAGTTTCCCTCTGCCACCTCTAGACGATAAAAAATATCATTATTTGTTATCATGAAAAAAAAAAAACAGAAAAATTTAAAGAGTAAGTTACTTGCGAACAATAACACAGGCACATAAAATAAAAAAAAGAGGTCTTTTTCTGGTACTCCATTGGGTAACCCATATGTATTTCGACGTTCCGAACACGAATCACGAATCTTTAGAATACCCAATGGAGTCTCAGAAACAAATCACTTTTCACTTTTTTCTTGTGTGTGTAATATATTTGCATACGCGGTTTTCTAGAAAATGGCGGAGGATCCGGTGACAGACACACACATACACACACAGCCGACTCTAGTAACAGAGTCGGCCGTGATACACACAAAAAAAGGTCTGTTTCTGGGACTCTATTGGGCAACCCCTGGGTATTTCGACATTCTATATATGAATCGGGTATCCGTTTAGCTCTATTATGAGTTTTTTTTTGGGTTATTTTCGCGATTTACAAAAAATGGTGGCCAATGGAGCTAACGGACACCTGATTCGTGTTCAGCACGTCTAAATACATATGGGTTACACAGAAAAAGACCACTTTTTTATTTTGTGTGCCTGTGTAATTATTACACTATAAATTGTAACTTAAAATATTCATGAGATACAGAAAACAACGTGCAACTAAATAAACTTAAATTTACTTCTTGTGCGTGGAAATAACAATATCGAAGTTATATATTTACATTATGCATACTTAAACTAAATAATCACCTACAAATTTTCTCTCACAATATTGACCAAAAGTAAAAGAATTAAATTGTTACATAGTCCACATGACTTTTCACACAGATTTTCAAGGTCTAGTTACATTAAGCATACGATACAGAGAACAATTGACAATTAACAAATCCATATTTGGAAGACCTATTCCATTAACTGTGGTATTTTGGACTGCAATAAATAAAAATAAGTCACGCCACTGACAAGTCTAAGTGCATTCTTCCATCTGTATAAGGGCATACATATCGGACAATTACATATACCAGAAGACAGCATCTCATCTCTTTATCCTCCCACTTGACCTTTGCGCCTTTTTAGACTGATACTGCCACTTGTACGCTTCTCGATTCTAAACAACGTCCTTACAGACAGGGAGACTTGAATACGAAATTGCTGACATAGAAAATATAAAACTCTACTATGTGTACAATTTTAATACTACTTGACAAATAACTCTTTAAAATTTAAAGCCAAAGGTTGAATCAATATTGACAAAAAAACTCTTCAAAGTTGCCTTTAAGTCAGGCAAAATTTGATTAACAAAGAAGTTGCATTTTCCGGAATTTATCACTTACATTGGGCAGACTAGTAAATTTTCCGCCACACGCTGTAACGGACATTTGAAATGAATAGTTTCATGTTTTGACTTAGCTACATATCGAATTTCATCCACCCACCGTTTAGCTACTTCCAACATTATAAAAAATTTATTGTACAAAATGTTTTTTTTTTCAAATTTTAGCATTAATTGTTGAGAAGCTCTTCTAGACCTAATAATAAATCAATTTCTGGTCTCTGATTCACAAACTGATGTAACTCTCCGAAAAACTACGTGACTCTATTAAAGTAAATAAAAATACTTAGTTAACAATAAACTATTTTATTAACAAGAAAATAGAATGTCGGTAGAGCAATGAGAGAAAAACAAGGTGTGGGTGAATAAAAATGTGCTTAAGAAATTTTACAAAATCGTTTTATGTAGACATAGACAGATTTATTATATACTAAAAAAGGAAAATATATACGATAACTTACAAAGATAAATCCAGAATTATTGGCAGAAGGCCACAATACATAATAACTACTGTATATACTCTAAAAAGATAGATAACTAAATGATTGGTTGGCCAAGGTCATATTACTGAATGAAAAAATTAACGAACATTTTATTTCTAAACAAATTTTGATATTTTATATCCTAAACAAATCTCCAAACGTAAGTAAAGGTAATAACATAGGAAATGAAATACATAGTAGCATTTTAGGCTACAAGATGCATACAGAAAAAACATAATGTGCTCTGCACAGAAAATTATTTACAGGTATACAAGAAATCTTATTAACATTTTTCAAGAGACGAAAATAATGTAGTTTGTCAAAACAAACAATGAAATATCCGCACAAAAAAAGTCAAAATGTCGCACCATATATGCATCTTTGGTCACGATGTAGAAGGAAAGTTACAAGAACTTCGCCAGGGACTGTTACCAGTTGCCGGTGAACACAAGGTAGAAATGTAAATGTTTTTTATGTTGTACTTACGAAACTGCAGCAAAAGGGTCGAAGACACTGTTAAGGGTTACAAACTCAAATTATAGCCAGCTTTTTAACTATAACAAACTGCTTAACAACACCATTATAGGTATATTAAACACTGACTTTAAACTGAACTTTCTTATTAACTCACTTCAAGCAGCTAGTATTACACCAACAAATGTTACTTTAATTAAGAATCGTCTATACTGGACATATTTTGGTGTTAACTTCTAAACTAATCGGTAAAATTCACCAAAGAAGTTAAATCTCAAAACTAATAATAGTATATTTTCAACGAGCGGTAATGTAGGTAATAACTCACGCAGTTGAAGTTTACAACACGAACCGCAGGTGGGTGCTGTAATTCATCAAGTTAGTTATTTACCATTACCAGGTAGAATACTATACTTTATCTACGAAGATATAAAATAATGTAGTTCAGCGGATTTTAATAGTAGTAATAATAATTTACGAATACTTAAAAAATTGACCGTTACATTGATAATGATGCTTCGGTCACCAGTTTCAAAATTAAGAACCTTTATTTGCTTGGGAACATTGGCATTATTGTCAAACATTTGATTAAGTTGGTAGATTTTTTTTAGTAATTAGGAGCTGAGTAATAATGACCGTCTCCCAGTTTATCAGTACGTTTTGAAATAGTGGAAATTTTTCTTTTAGAAAGTAGACAACCTGGGAAAACGGCACAATCTAGGTGATTGAAAACGGCCAAAATATTACGTTGTATGTGGAAAATTTGAAAATTTGAAATTGAGACTACTTTAAAAATTTGCACTAATTAAAAATAAAATAAATATATCAAGTATTGATTATTCTTAATTTTTGTAAATCTTAAAGCAGCTCTGAAATTATTTTTGTACAAAACTAGCAACACTGCTTGTCCTTGTGGAAGTTTTAATAAAAAATTATCGTTGCTTGAGGTTAACTAGTGTTATTTTACTCTTTTTATTACTATAGACAATTAGTATTACATGAAGAGAACATAGCTAAACCATTTAAACAATAATTATAATAATTATACCTGTACGTTTCTAACAAAGTCCGAAAACATAAAGACTATTATTAAATTTACTATGCAAATACCACTTGTTGCCATTAGAGAACAAATGTTTTATGAATATGATGTTCTCTTCAGATGCTTATTTCAAACAAAAGGCGATATTAAAGAATTGTAAAAATACATTACATTTACATACAGTTTTATTTAGATTATAGAAAAAGAAAAAAGTCGAGTATGTATTTTAAAAAAAATATCGAAAATGTTTATTTCGTGAATAATTCAGTTCAGAATTTAACGGTGTGTAAAGTGGCGTTCTTTGCACGAATGGGAAGTTTGTTTACGAAAATCTTGTGAAAAAGGCATATTACACACAAATCGCATACAATGTTTTTTTCTACTACTGAAATGACTACAAAAAATATATGTGTAAATTAAAATATGATCAATCTACTTTACGCACTAGTACGTAAAATGAAACGAGTAGATGTTGCAATCGATCGAATACAACATTTCCTTCATATCGTTTCGAGTCGTTGGTCCTACTTTATAAACGTCTGACTTCACAAATCCCCAAAGGAAAAAATCTATTGAAGTCAGGTCGGGTGATTTAGGCGGCCATGCAATGGGACCTAACATAATTTATTAAAATAATAAATTAGATATGTGCACAATAAACAAGAAAGCACTCCTAAAGTAAACCTTGAATTAGATCTATTTTAACAGTTTATTAAAATATCAGACCGCATCTTCCTATCCACCTTTCAGGAAACTGGCTACTGATATATACTGACGAACATTTCTACTAAAATGTGGTGGTGCACCATCAAGTTGTAACCACATATTATTTGTAATATAATCAGGGATATGCTCGATCATTTGTGGCAACGTATTTTGCATAAAATCTAAGAAGACTGCTCCATTCTAAAAAAGTGAGGCTCAATATCAGAATCATGTACAATTCCTTTTCAAACATTTAAACTCTAATTGTGCTGCTAATAATTTTTCTGTACAATATGAGGATTTTCTTTGTCATAATAATGGAAATTGTACCTATTCACAACACAAATTTGAAAAATTCTTAATTTTCTCCAATTTGGTTTTGAGCCTAGTGGCAAAAATTTAATCTACGATCTAAATATACATCCAAAAGCTCTTGATGCAACTGTACTCGGTAGGGGTGAAACTTATTTTTACGAAGACATAGAGAAACACTAGATTTACTGACCACTAACTAAATCCCTAATTAACTCCCGAACACTTGCCATAGGATTTTCGATTTCCCCTAAAGTTATAGCCAGCTCATTTTCTTCACTTAATACATTTGTCGTCTCAGCTTCTTTTCATATGCAACACTTCGTTCAAAATGTTTTTTCAAATTTTCTAGAGACCTTACATCTACACACCTTCTATTGGGATATTTTTGATGATACACTCTTGATGCCAATAAACAATTTTCATAACATTCACCAATAGCATACACCATAGATATCAAATCTTGTCAACAATAATTATAATTCATATTTTTAAATGTTACTTAACAATATTAATTCAACTTAATTACGATAATCTTAAATACCTTATATCATAAAGTGAAAAACTAACGCAAAACAAAAGACCAAAGCCGTACTAGATTTTAATGCTAAAATAAAGAGCACCTCAATTTACGCAAAAATTATTTGAAATAATCATATCTCAAAAACCGTTTGAAATAAAAATAAAATGTATGATATTAAAATGTGGGAATTGTATGCTTTATTCATCCATGTTAAAAAATTAGAGGCATTCCATTTAAAGAATTGAGAAAAATAATAATTAAATATCAAAAAATGTAAACAAATATTAATAATAATAATTTATTTAAAAAAATGTTTTTCAACTTTTCAACTTGGCAAGCTGCATTCAATTGGAAAAATATTATAGGCTTAACTGGCGCCAAAAAAATACAGGGTGTTCCATTTAAAAAATATATAATTTCTTGTGAACTCGTTTTTGGGACACCTTGAATAATTGAAAATAATTTTGCGTTGTAGTAGAGATGAAACATTGAAAGATTTGTTGAGAAAGTTTTTTTTATAAAGTTTACGTTTTTGCACAATCTTCCAAGGGAACATTAACTGAACACCCTGTATATCTGTATATTGCAGTTAGGTATCTTGTACATCTTTATATTTGTAGGATGATTTTTCTCTAAAATTTTAATAACGCGCATTTTATATACAATATGATAGTTTCCACACCTCTGACATCACCCTGTACGACGGATGTGATCCAATTTTACGAGGAAGTAATCTACCATGCTAGTTAATATACAGGGTGTTCAGAAGCTCTCCTGACAAACGAAAATTACAAATTCTAGACGTGAATTATGCAGGGAAACACGTTAACTCGACTGAATTTTTTCTATAACAAATTGTAATTTGTAATAGTTATTAAAATTAAATCCTAAGCAACTTGCGTGTAAAATATACGCTTTCTAACATCCATTTGCTGATTGTAATAAAATAGTAAAAATTCTGCATTCCTGCTTGGGGTCGTCCCGACACTCTTGCTCTCTGTACAGCTAAACTTCAGTATTAATTTGAATTTATCAGTCTGTATTTATTTCGCCCACCAGACAAGTCAACCTTCTATTTTATTTATATACATATTATAGTACACCTTGGAAGTTTTCTTGTGGTTTCCAGCCGTTCGGCTTAAAAGGAGTGGTCGATATGCATTTTACTGATGGCTATACAACGTTCGGTCCACGGGGGTTTGCTAGTTGATTACACTGAACGCAGTGGTGCTGCTAAAAACTACATTGTTTACATTTCAGCGATAGTTAAAGCTGCGTTTGAAGGGACGCTATTGTTTCATACGGCCCAATAGCTTTGAAACGACTAGTTTCGCTCTTGTTGCAATTAGATTAAAGAAAACCTTGGTGGGTTTATGCACCCTTTCAAAATTTAATAAGACCGTTGAGTTGAGCACAGATGAGCTTGTTAAGTGATTGCGAATTCGTTTGTACAGAAAGGTAACAAAGGAAATTTCTTAGATACATTCGGAGGGTATCTTTATCCCACAATCTACTTATATGGGCAGCTTTATAGGATGAGTAGTTTCCCGCAATCATAGAGAGACAATATTAGGTAGATAGTGTTTATTTTTCCACTATATGTTCATAATTGAATATCTGCAGTAAGCCAGAGAAGTAGCTGGTAAGCAGAAGATTTGTAACATACATACAAAAATATTATAATTACTAGCGGATGCCCGCGACTTCGTTCGCGTGTAAGACTTCTTGCGCGTGGAATTAAGAACATTGACATACTAACTTATGCCTATAAGCTATAAAGAAGTACTACATACTCACTGAGTACTCAGGAAATACACTCGAGGGAACCTACTGCGCATCTATGGTACCCGTGGAAACCCACTGCACATTCATTGCGCATCTATAGTACTCAGGGAAACCTACTGCGCATCCATGGCACTCGGGGAAACCTGCTGCCTATCCATTGTACTCGGGGAAACCTGCTGCCTATCCATTGTACTCGAGGAAACTCACTGCGCATCCATTGTATTCGAGGAAACCCACTGCACGTTTTCGAAAATCGAAATTTCGTCTTACACGTATCTAATAGATTTCAACAAAAAATATTCTTCGACCCTCTCAGGGGTCGAATTTCGAAAAATCCCTTAGTGGTTGTCTACGCCATTCAAGGAACCTTTATGCAAAAGTTGAAGAAAATTCAAAGACATTTTTTTACCACCACAATAAAAAATTGATGGACGGGGGGGAGAAAATAAAAAAAAAATTCCACCGAAATAAAAATTTCCAACTTATATCTCAAGTTTCCAACTTTTTCCAAGTCTGAGAAAGGGGGGGGGGTTACGTAACATCCATACCTCCCCTTCGCTACGCCCCCGATTAACTGGCGACTAAGATTATTTTTAAGCGATTCCTACATTTTCAGAATGTTATGAATGTTTTTACTTTTCACTCCAAACCGCCCCTATGCGGATATTTTTTTAAATATTTTTTTTTTCTGTCAACTGTGATTATTGTTAAGCGAGTAACAATTTTGGACCACTGTGTAATGTAATATTTCCCGTATATACCTTGTATATTTACTCGTTGATGAGCACCGCTGCGGTGAAGGTTATTGTTAACATTATACATGAATGAATGATTATTGAGCCTCGTACTGACGCGTAGGTTTCGTAATTTTTGCATAACAATGTCCCAACGCGATGAAATGATAAAAAGGCGTTGGCCTGCACGGCTGAATTGTATGTATTTCTGTTTTATTCCTGCGTTTTCTCATTTACCAGCTGGTTTCTATTTGAAAGGTGCGTGGGGTTGCATTTACACTTATTACTGAACACTAGCCGAGTACATTTATTTGTTAATGAAACTTAGGAGATTAATTAAGCAAGTGCATAGAATTATTACAAATATATTAAAATCCAACGAATTAACAATGTATCTTGTAATGGTAACTATAATAAGGTATTCTCGTAAAGGATATTTGGATATTTAATGGAAAATAAACGACACATTTTTTCATTTTTCTCAAACACGCAGTACACGCCCCTTAAAAAATGAAAAAAATAATAATATGACGTACTATCTTATCTACGTGATTTGATTGGTCAACCATCACTGTGAGTCCCGTGGTACACTTCCCTCGATCCCACCATTTCATAAATTAAGAACTGTTGACATTTAAGATATCCCGTAAAATATCCTGACAGACCCCAGGACGAGAAGCGTGTGACTCTGTTATATTCATTTTCAAATTCAAATTCTTTATTTGCCGTCAGTATAATATACAATGTTTAAAATGATAATGAAGTAAAATTTGGTACATACATTGAGATATATAAAACATAAAATATTAAGATAAAACAGGTACAGAATTACAAACAAAAAATATACGTACGTGGTTACATATACAAAGATACACTGTCATAACAAATTAAAATTAATAATTTATGCAGACATTTAAGAACTCATCAGAATTATAAAATGCATTTTTTGTAAGAATTTCTTTTATCTTTTGTTTGAATTGCTTAAAATCTAGATTTGTAATTGTCTTTGGGTAGTTTATTAAAAAATAATAGTGCGTAATAATTTTTGGCACCTCGAAAATGTATATCACTTACTAGACTATATTGATTTAAGTTCGTTTTAACAAACAAAAGGCATCCATAAATATACACACAAGGTAAAGTTAAAATTTTTAAATCTTTTAATTTCTCCCTAACATCTTCTCTAAAACCCATAAAACACATAGATCGAATGACTTGACGCTGTATAGAAAATACTCGACCAGTATGTGCCGAATAACCCCAAGTGATGATTGCATAACTGAGTACCGAATGAAAAAGACTGAAGTAGGCTGTTTTTACTATTTGCATTGGTACGACATGTACAAGATTTCTTATTAAGTGTAACCATAAAATCTATTTGGTGCTCCCTAGTAAGGAGAGGATCTAAGTACACTCCAAGAAATTTCGTACAGTCCGGGTTTTTTACGCTGTCTATATTACGGTATGAAAATACCATGTTCATTATTTAGTAGTAGTTTATTTGCTGTGAACCAGTTATGAAAATCTACTGCTATATTGGCCATATCATGCAGTAAACACTTTAAGTTATTATTTTTAGTGATTATTGTGGTGTCATCGGCATATAATATAGTACTACAATTTACATTTGCGTAAATTAAGTCGTTAATATAAATAATGAACAGCACCGGTCCCAGTACAGATCTCTGTGGCACACGGTGATTGTCTGGTAAGAGGTCGGAAATGGGCCTTTCCCGCTATTTTTTTTTATTGTGCTATTGGAAAGATCCTATCAAAATATTACTAAAAATGAATTTTAATTTTTTTTCTGAACGCATAAAATACTACAGAAAATATTCAAATATTACCTAAATCAACAGCAGATTTAAATGATAGCATTCAGGCGGCAATGTGACGTCATCATAACCACACCAATCAAATATGATCTTAAACCGCTGCCAGAATTAACTATAAAGGTGCATTCCCAAACCAAGTTCCCAAAGAATCTCACTTGCGTTCTGTTTTCCATATCTTGCAATTCTATTGGTGCCTGAAGTACATTTATGAGGAACCACCGATAGAATCTCGTAAAGTAAAGTGCTAACGTTTAATTGAGAACGTCCGTTTATAATCCCGATTGACATTGCGTAAACGTAAATGTTGTGATTTCAATCTAAAGAGACAAATAAAATATAAAATCAAGCCCACTAAAAGGAAGTTAGTAACAATATACATATACGTTAAAATGATCTTCACAATCACAACAGAAAAATCCAGGAGCAGTATAAACAACACCAGAAACTTTTGCAACTTTCCACCACAATTTTCGAATTTCCAAATTTGTTGGGACACGCAAAAATAACTTGGTAGTATTTTCACTAGTGTTTGGATACATTGGTACATAACAAACCCTTATACGCGGCATTTTCTAATTATAAAATAAAATTACGTAAATATCGTATCAAACATAAACAATAGAAAGTGAGGTTATAGAATATGATTTGAGCATTTCAGCACAGCGTTGCCAGATGACACTGATATTATACCATATGTGAACCAAAACGATCAAAAATAGAGAATATTAACATGATATATGGATTTTAGACAGTGAAAGGTTGACAGAATTTTGGCTTTTATTTATCAGGTTAACGAAGAGTACGTTGTAATGAAAAAAATGTACTATTCAAAGTAGACAGTTGATATCGGAAATAGGATGTTCACAGAAAAAGACATACATCTGGCAATAGACAACTCCCTTTAAAAATACGACTTTTTATTGGTCTAATCAGACTGACGTTGCAAGCTCGCGCCTTAGAACTCATGTTTCAAATTAAGTGAAATAAAACTGATTTTGTAAAGTAAATATTTGGGTAGAACATACAAAATTGCCCGAAACTAAATTAATATAAAATTATATTACAGTTTATTATATAGTTTGGTCGTGGTGAAATAGTAAAATTCAGTCATGCGGGAAAGGCCCATTACTTTATTAAAAAATGTACTGTGTCTTCTATTTGACAAGTAGGATGCTAACCTTATTGAAACCAAAGAAATGTAATTTGTCTAACAGGATATCGTGAGATATACAAACGAAAGCTTTACGTCGCAAAAAATTGATCCTACGTAGTTTTTATTTTCGAATCCTTCTACAATATTATCTATCTAGATAAGTTGAACGACTCTTTCTGAAACCAAACTGACTATCAATTAACAGGACGTTTTCTTCAAAGTAATCACAGATTTGTTTTTTCAGAAGAATTTCGAATATTTTTGAAATTACTGGTAGCAACGATATTGGTCGGTAGTTTACTGGGTCGTCTGCTGAGCCTTTTTTATATATTGGTATCATTTTAGCAATTTTAAAGCAGTCTGGATATGTACCCTCTTCAATGCATATGTTAAATAATTTTGTTAAGGGTATAATTAGAATATCCTTGACGTATTTTAATTCTTTTATAGTTCATATCATAAACATCCTTGCTACCATTATTTTTCAGCTCATTTAAAGTTTCTCTTACCTCAATAAATCCTACTTCTCTGAATTTAAATGTGTTCATGTGTTTTGTATGGTAGTGTTGTGATGTATGGTTTATATCTGTTTGATAATATTTTCTGTAACCTCTACATCGTCTCTACATCAACCTCGTCATCTTCTATATATATTCTCCTCTCCCTCGGTCGGTTTAGGTTTTCAGAGATTAGTTCGAATCACAAGTCGTGATACAATGAGCAGGCACAGAAGAATCATGCGTGAAGTGAGATTGCAATATCAAACCACAGAAAATAAAGAAGAAAAATAATGGTGCGGAAGCTAAGTGGCTTTTTTAGAAACACATCGTTACAAGCATTTTCTATCGTTGATTAATTCTATCGAACTTAAATGATGACAAAATAGACTTCTGGCATATGTCAGCCCGTCGAGTTGGCCATGGTTCAAGATATAAAAATCAGTGAAATTATATCATCGTTATAAGGCTTTTTTTTTTGTGTACACATTTTATGTTTAGAATGAATAAAATAAGATCGCCAGAAAGTGTGGGCCGTACGGGTCAATTAAAAAATTGATTAAAAACACAGGTACACAAAATAAAAAAAGTGGTATTTTTCTGGTACTCTATTGGGTAACCCATATGTATTTCGACATGCTGAACACGAATCAGGTGTCCGTTTAGGTCCATTGGCCACCATTTAAAAAAAAAACCTCATAATTTAGGTTATTTTCGCGATTCACTAAACATCGGTGGGTAACGGCGCTAAACGCTGATTCGTATTCAGCATGTCGAAATACATGGGGGTTACCCAATGGAGTCCCAGAAACAGATCTTTTTTTTTTGTGTGTGTGTCTGTGTAATATATGAATATCACCGGATCCTCCGTCCTCCGCCATTTTCTAGAAAATCGTATATGCAAATATATTACACAGACACACAAAAAAAAAGTGAAAAGTGATCGCCTGCGGCTCGCCCTGGAAGCTTGGGGAGACCTGCAGAACACTGTTTTTCGTTCATGTAACGAACAATATATATATATTTTTTCGGCCGACACTTCTCCAAAAAGGGTGTATTTGCTGGTGGGCTAAAAACAAAAAATTTTTGCGGGAAATTATTATTACACTTAGAAAATCGGAAACAGGCTCTAGAAACGGCAACGACCGGCTGCAACTTCAGCTCTTTATTATTACGTTTAGTTCATTAGCCATGCAATATCCGCTCTGCATACTGTGTTAAATGAGTAGAAATATTTAATAGGGATATTTGCCACAGTTGTTGTTAGGGTACCTATTAAGCTGTGAATTACCCAAGCGATATCACTCAGCAACAACACAGCTGAAAACTAAATTTAAATAATTTCTAAACATATATCTACAATAAAAAAAATTTAAACTATTTGTTTAAATGGCCTTGCAAATTGGCATTTATGTAAAAAAAGGTTTTCTTTTATTGATCTAATGGTTTTAAAATACTGTTTATTTTTAATCCGTCTGGCCGTAGTGAACTGTCAAGCGTTTCTTTACTTTATTTTCTATATTTTTCCGATATTGATGGCACACTCTTAAGTAAAGGAGTGAGCCACTTTGGTTTCAGATTTCTTTGGGGAAATCAAAGAGAATAAGTTTTTCATGAGACGGGAATAATCAGTATCTAAACTAGTTTCAGCAAAGAATCACAAGTAAACTACAAGTTGTAAGATAATTTGTTCCCAGCGCCACATGGTGGATTCCATGGGCCAAAATAATAGAAAAACCTAATAAGTCAATATATAAAAAAAAACGTCATTTTGCTCTATGCCGTCGACGTATGAAATTATTTTGTATTGGGTTGAAGGTATCCCCTGAAATTTATTGCGATGCTTCTCAAATGCCCTTGAGCAAAAAATCGATTGGATTAAGGTCATGTGTTCGAGGTAGCCAAGTGTCGCACTCCATGATTAAATTTTTAATGTTTTTGATTTATCCTATCTCCTCAAGGGGAGTTTTAACGCTGTAAAACGCGTTGTAACCGCGTTGACATGTTTTATTTCGTGCTTAAAGTTAATACAGCTCGTTTATATAGCACGATATAGTCTGACTCAGACTTGTCTGTAACTATTTCAATTTCCCTACTTTTATATTTTGAGTTCAGATATTGTTAGCTATGCTGTTACAATTTAATCAGAAAGAAGATGCTCCAGGGAAAAATTTAATCCAAATATAGCTCGTACATGGTTAAATTAAACATAGCCTTCAATGGCTTAAAAACTTAGTTTACAAATAATTATCACTGCGGTAATTAAAATTAAACAGAAATGCCTACTAAGCACACTAATTAATTATTACATGTGTAGGCACAAATGACAAGAGCTACAAGGTAAATACGCTCACTCTGGGAATATATAAGAGAGAAATGTACTTACGGCAGTGTACAAAGTTATTACTTTGTACACGTTAATAATTCGGGAAATCAAAATTAAGCAATGTACATTACAATTCGTAGGACTTATTCCAACTCTGCTTAAGTAAACAATCATAGCTTCTCCTTCTAGATGGCGCCACTGGAAGTATATGCCATTTCTATTTATGTAGTAGTGTTCTCTCCGTCTTTACTTGTCAGTGATTGATCGAAGCGTGTGCAAGAACTCTATAGTAAAGTCGCCTCAGTGGTTTTGAATCAGTATTACAATATCTGCGGTTCCAACGTGCTATTTTGTTTCTTGGTTGTCATTACATTTAAAATATGGCGAATTTCATAGGCTTTAAGTTTCTACAGCTGGGTTTGTTAAATATTTATGCTTACATTGTTTTTACTAGATGAGTCGCTTTGGAAATACATATGTATGTGATGTAAATGATGAAATTGAAAAAAAGTCGGTAAACACCAAAAAATGTCATGAAAGCGTCTGGAGGCAATTAACTACAAAACTTAATGTTAAAGCTGTGTTTTAACGTATTTAACTAAATTATTCGTGAAATATTCTCCTCAAAAACCGCTTGTGCTTTTACATTTTATCTATAAATTTTTTCTCAAGCTATTGCCAAAAGTAACATAATTCATGTGTATTGACAGTTTATTATCAAAGCAGACAACCATGCTCTCGAAAAAACTTTACCTATAAAATTCTAAGCACTAGTGACATTATATACAATAATATTTTATTTTTATACTTTGAAAACGTTGTTATTAACCGCAAGAAATTCTTACGTCGTTTCTTAAGCCTCATTCTCACTATGTAACATGTTTTAAAACATTGTGTTTTAAAACAATTATTTTGACACTCCAGGGTTTCATAACATGTTTTATAACATTTGGTTTGAAAACATTCCACATAGAGTACCAGACTATGTTTGAAAACATTTAGACACCATGGCTTCTTCAAGCAATTATCAAATCTGTTTTCATAATTTCTAACTGGAAAATATTTAAATCACCGACTAATATCTGGGAAGAGGGGCGTGTCTGAGAACACACTCATATTGAATGTGACGTCATCTAACAGTATATCTCTGCGAGTGCAATGATTCGGTCTGTGATATTAAATTATAAGGTGTATTTAAGTGTGCCATATTTAAAAGAGTTTAAATTGTTTTAAACATGACTGCAAAAGGTTATTTCAAAGGTGAATCGGATAATTTACGCCGTACGCCTGCCGGGTGTATGCCATATGCTACTGCGTCACAAAAATATTCATAAATAAAAAAACTATAAATCCTAGATGAAAAATTTTTTTTTCAAAAACTTCTCCAGTATCCTGGCTTCAATAACTTCGCTGCATGTATATGAAAATTTGCAAAAATAAAAAAGTTTGTCGCATAGTCAAAATATGAGTACATTCTTAGCGAAGTTCATTGTTATTAAAAGAAAATAATAAACAATAATCGATAGCAACAAAAAGACCATTGGAAGTGCTTGTTTGTGTACTTGAATCAGATCTATAGCTCGATTAGATTTGAAGATATGGCAGTGTAAATGTTAAAAAACACGATTTTTATAAACAATCAGTTTCTCAGGTTTTTTCGAAATAAAAAATAACTGTACTACAAAAAAATATCGTAAATAGCCATTTCTTATGTAGAATTGTTCACTTTATAAAAACTGGGTCTGGTCTGGTTCTACGCTGTTTTTTTCTCGAGAACGGAGAGACTTTTATGGTCTACTTCACTCCACTGTCAAGCTATTACATGGGCAACGTCCATAAATGGAATTAATTTAAAATGTACGCTAACGATGTGACGCTTCCTGTTACATGACGCCACGCGTTGTTTGCGCGCCTAACGGATTTATTCAAACTTTAATGTTGAAAACCGTCTGTAAAAGAAAGAATAAGAAAAAACCCTTTACACACTGTGTTTTGTATTAAGTAAAGATTCTAAAAATACTAAAATTATATTTTTTGCAAGAGGCCTATTGTGGCGGCTGCAATTTTTGTGGGGTTAAATGCGTGTTTTATAACATGTTGCAGTTTCCACACGGAATTGCTACACGTTTTAAAACAAGTTACTGATTTCCTTTCATGGTTACCGATACAGACTTGCACACTGCAATTATATACTAAGAGCTGGCGGCCGCGGAGGTACTACGATATTACCTCCGGCTGGAATTTTGAGAAGTGGTTGGGGGGACCATCAGGAAGTGCCATCTGCAAGAATTTTGCTCAAAACCCCTGCAAAGGACACGTCAGACGACTCAAAAATGAAAAAATTTTTGCTCAAAAAATGGTCATACCTCCGGCTGAAAATTTGCATATTACCTGTTTGAAGGTCACATATAACATCTCCGACGAAGACACCCCACGGAAGAGACAGGACGATCACCCAACCACCCACCCAAGACCCTGCGGGTACCGGACAAACAACCGTCCAGTACCTGTAGTCCCCCTAGCTCTGGGCAGGCCGAAAATGCTACCAAAGCAGGTAGGTCTGTCCTTCCTCTAGCTACACAGCTCATCCTTACCCTACCGACGATCCGGATGGCAGGATGTCAATTGACATTCTGTGTACCGGCAGTCACTCCTGCCAAAAACCCAAAACACCCGACTGACCGATGACACCCCCCGGGGGGACAAGCTGGCGAAGAAAGAAGATCAAGACAGAAGCACGCCAGAAGAGGCCTTAGCCAGCAAGGTCCAACGAGCCAGGACCCAGGGAGGTGGGCCGAAATCGTCTGCACCGCTCACATTTGTGAGTGGGGCCGACGTAAAGTAAGCTCGCCCGCCCTGCACGAGGCTGGTCCCCGGTCTACAGCGATGTATTGGGGTAAAGGGCAATAGTCCTGCCCGACCCCAGTCATCCGAGACCGACATCTTTAGCCAAGAATATTGACGTCACAGATAACGTATGTAAATCGTCAGATGCCTAGGTCGCTGCCAAAGGGGTGTCAGACGCGCTCAAATTTGTCATTTTTTTTTTCAAAAATTTTTTTTCCTTACCCCCGTCTGACGTTTTAACATATTGCAACAGAGACCATTTTAAGCACAAATTAAAATCGTCAGACGAAAATGCCGCTGCGAAGTCCCCCTACAACGTTCACAAAATTCCAGCCCGTCTGAGAGGTATACTTTTTTTTCGAAAATTTATTTTCGTTACCTCCGTCTGACGTTTTTACATATTATCCTAGAGACAATTTTAAATACATATGTGCTTGTTCCACTTATAACGCGATCGTGAAATGTAGTGTCTAGGAATCTACGTATTACTATCGCGTTATGAGCAGGACAACTATCCTGCTGGTACCAAATCTCTTCGAGGTCAATGCCCAAAGTTCGAACGGCCGGAATAATTTGTTCACGTAACAAATTCAAATATTTTTGTGCTGTAAGGTTGCCGTCGATAAAAAAGTATTCTCTAGTATCGCGAAATTCCAGCCTAAATTACTGAATATTGTTTCAACATCTTTTAAATTTAATGAAATACTGGTTGAGTCACTATACGTTGTAAAAGAAAGTCAATTCAAGGGAAAAGTTTCTAGCACATATACATAAAAAGTAAAGGATGTTCCGATCTTGCAGAAAATGTAATAATGAAGGTGGTGACAACGATGGCAGACAGATGAGCGACGAACGGGGACAGAGGGAAATAAATGTGTGTTGTTTTGCGGAGGCACATGCCCCTTGTTCCAGCAGGCAAATCTCTGCCGAGCTCGATGTACCTGACCGCACGGTTCGGGCAATTTTAAAACGTAACAAATATCATTGTTATAAAGTTGCCGTCACACAAGAAATTTTTCCCGATAACTTTATACGACGTATGGAATTCTGTGAGACCATGACGGAAAAGGCGAACGAAAATGAAACTTTCATTAAAAATATTTTGTTTACTGACGAAAGTTCATTTTCGCTGCACGGTCGTCACAATTCATGCATTACTAGATATTGGTCTCGGGAAAATAAATATTTAAGTATGCCACACCGAACTCAGTATCCACAGAAAGTCAATGTGTGGGCTGGAATTTTAGGTAATTCAATAGTTGGCCCCTTTTTTATCGACGGCAACCTTACAGCACAAAAATATTTGAATTTGTTACGTGAACAAATTATTCCGGCCGTTCGAACGTTGGGCATTGACCTCGAAGATATTTGGTACCAGCAGGATGGTTGTCCTGCTCATAACGCGATAGTGATACGTAGATTCCTAGACACTACATTTCACGATCGCGTTATAAGTGGAACAAGCACATATGTATTTAAAATTGTCTCTAGGATAATATGTAAAAACGTCAAACGGAGGTAACGAAAATAGATTTTCGAAAAAAAAAGTATACCTCTCAGGCTGGCTGGAACTTTGTGAACGTTGTAGAGGGACTTCTCAGCGGCATTTTCGTCTGACGATTTTAATTTGTGCTTAGAATGGTTTCTGTTGCAATATGTTAAAACGTCAGACGGAGAGGTAAGGACAAAATATTTTTGAAAAAAAAAAAATGACAAATTTGAGGGCGTCTGACACCCCTTTGGCAGCGACCTAGGCGTCTGACGATTTACATAGGTTATCTGTGACCTTCAAACAGGTAATATGCAAAATGATCATTTTTTGAGCAAAATTTTTTTCATTTTTGAGTCGTCTGACGTGTCCTTTGCAGGGGTTTTGAGCAAAATCCTTGCAGATGGCACTTCCTGATGGTCCCCCCAACCACTTCTCAACATTCCAGCCGGAGGTAATACCGTAGTACCTCCGCGGCCGCCAGCTCTCCGTCTATTAGTTATAAAACACGAAATAGTATATTATATTACTAGGAGTAGAACGCACTCTTTTTTTGTGTTGAGCCCAGGATTTGCGGCTGAGGCGAAGCCGAAGCCGCAAACTGGGCGAAACACAAAAAAAGGCGTTCTACTCCGTGTAATATATACTATTTTTTCTTCAAGCGTATTACAATGCAAAAATTCATTTATTTATCATAAATGTACAAATATTCAAACTACAGTCTTAGATGTTGACACAATATGACAAGTGGCTAGTGGATAGCGCGCCACCGGTGGCTTCCGGTATTAACATTATGTTACTAGTAAAACAATACCCACTGCGGTGGCGCTTTCGGAACTAACATTATGTTACTAGTAAAACAATGTCCACTACGGTGGCGTTCGGTACTAACATTTTGTTACTAGTAAAACAATGTCCTACTTCTACTTCTGTTTTTGGTGACATAATTTAGACATTTTAATACGCTTGAAGAAAAAATGTTTTAAAACGTGTCCGTTGAAAACATTTTCCCTTGGAATTTGTTATAAAAGTCTGGTTTTACATAGTGAGATTGCGGCTTTATAATAGGCAGTAAAAACTTCATAAAGCAGAATGGTAAGACAATAATCCTCATGTCAAGATGTCTCTTTCCGGAATTATTGTAATCGATTTATAAGTATCCGTAATGATGAGTCCAAAAAAGTATATAAAACAGTATTATTTCGCCATTTCAAAGCCATTTGCGCCATCTTTTTTGCAATTTGCCACATTAACGTTAGCTTCCAACTCGAGTTTTATGTTTCTTGCAACAGAATGTACTTTATCTCCGTTAGATCTCATTCCGCGGAGTATAATTACTTGCAGTTTCTAGTAATGAATTCTAACACATTTGCTTAATTATATACCAGATCATATGCCACTTCGTTATGCTAAATACACTTAATGAACGCCTTGTTTAGCTTAAATTAGTCAGATAATTAATTGTTATTTAATTTTTATAGTATTACGTATAAAACTTGAAGAGAGCAAGGCACCGGCGATGATGGTTACTTTAGGATAGAAATTAGAGATATAGATAGGTAAGAGTGTGTCGAGTGTTTTAACTTATCACTAAAAATTTTGCACCAAGAGCTATTAATATTATTGTACCTTCCAAAATGTCAGTATCGTTTAGGTGTAGGTCAATTGTTGTTGTTTTGAGACCTATGAGGTCCGAGTGGGAACCTTGAGGAATATGTTTTGTCAAGTTAAAACGTAAAATTGTACATAATAGTGTAACACTTGGCATTTTGGATAATGATAAGCTAAATTGGAAGTATTTAGTTATGCTATATAACTTTTAACCTCTGTGTAGCCTTGTTCTTATCAAGTTTTTACGTGTATTAATTGTTTGGTGTTTTTTTAAATAACTCTAGTAGATCTCAACGATGACGATATTTAGTTATGTGGTGGAGGCTACTTCGCTTTTCGCCACTGGAAATGTTTTAAATTTTTATTAAGAAAAAATAAAAAAATAAGGTCCAGTCCAGTCCAGGGCGAAATTTTGTTTCGTAATTTTTAGTTTTTTTTTTAAGGTGGTTAAATTTTTTACATTTTTTTTCACGCTTTTTTAGTGAGTTACATTTAGAACCTCGAGATATTCCCGTTGTTGAATGAGAAAACGGAGTATATCAAGCAAAAAATCAGTCCAAATAAGGAATAATGGAAAACACAAACATCAGGGAATACGTTTTTATTATTTTTTTTTTAATTCCGTTACTTAAAAACACATATCTTGTAATATTTTTTGCTTATATTAAAATAGTTCTAAGTTCCAACAGAAAAAAGTATAACAAATATCTTAGATAAATAAACTCCAACGTGTTTATATTAATTTTATGTATGGAGTATTCCTAAAAGGGTCTGCCTGATCGTATATTTGTCATCTCATAACCAGGTCATAATTTGGTTGTTATAAATTCTTTAACTGAGCCTTTCTTTCAGAAGAAAATAAACTTCGCCACAATTACTGTCAACAATCAATAATTGAAAGCTAAACCCGCATTAACATGTGATAAAAATTTCTTTTAAGAAAATAGTATTTTCTCAGAGAGCAAAAACCCAATGAACCTCTTACAGAATCTAGGGACGGAGACTAACAAAACACTAAATAATACCCGGTACGTTCTTCTACTACAGCGTGAAGAATTCCAGAAGAAAGTCCACAAGGAAATAGAAAACTGTTAACAGGAGAAAAACTATACCGGACATCGATGTTGTAGTTTCAGATCCCGTTAAAATACATACGTATACCAAATTTGAAGTCAATATCTTACACGGTTCCAGAGTAATCGTGAGCACAATAAAAAGTTAGACAGAAGGACAGGCAGAATTTTTTTTGCTCAAATTTAAAATGTCGACGTTTCATGACATTCTAAGCCTATTTGAACAAACAAATTATCCAATTTTTTGCATTACTATACTTCCGCTAGATGTGGAAGTAAAATGAGGGTACTTTTCTCTTGAACTTTTTAATATTTAGAACTTTTCGAGTGCCCCGTATATCCCACATCATTTTTTTATTTTAAAGATATTTGAAGTCTGCAGAAATACTCAATTTTGCTACTATTTGATGGCCTTTCTACTCTCACGATGTTCGGGAACTCTCAGAAGCGAAATTGTAACTGGTTCCGCCACTGTTTATAACAGGACTATTTGTACACAAATTACCAGGCATTAGCATTTTTTGTTAACTGTTTATAGCGCTACTCAAAGAAGCCATGCCTCATTGACTGCATTGTTACACATATATGACTGGAAAACGCGAATGCTACCTGCTGCAACTATAAACCGGAACTTCTCAATTCGGTGTTGTTGTCGCCCCCTCTCACTCTGCCCATTTATTCATATTAATAATAAAGCGACTTACAGACAATAATAACGTCGTATATCATTTAGTTTATGTATTGTCTGATGACACACATTTTTGTTTATTTACTTATAACATTAGAAGTAGCACTTACAAACTTCAGAAGGATTACAGATATTCAAAAGTTATCTATCTCTGTTTGAGGAAGTAGCAAGAAATTATACTTCAAAACTGAAACAGCTTATAGAGATAAATAATAAGAGGGAGTCTTATTATATATCTTTCTTTTTTTATTGAGGTAGAAATAATGGCAGTTTTTAAAACTAGGACTCAAAATTACGTTGTGATAGTAATTTTATTGACCAGATTATTAAGTTTAGTATTACTTGTTTCTGTTCACTGAAAAATTTACATTAATTTTGAAAAACATTTACTTAAGAACGGTTTCTACTTTTGGTATCATTTCATTTGTCTGCAGTTTAGTTTGTACTGATTTCACTGTGGTTAGAAATGTTATTTGTATTTGATTTATTGTGTCTAAGGACTTATATCTTTATTTAATCTCACGTATTCTTGAAAAAATAAAACAGAAAACGTTTTAATTCGTTCATTTTTTGACATTTGCCATATTCATTTGGATTAAATATTCGTTGGGGCTACTGCCGCATTTTATATGAAAATATTCTTTGGGACAATAGTCACAATAATTTACTATAAGTTTAAATCGAATATTCGTTGGGACAAGTCGTCATAGTTTCTTCTGTAGAATAATCAGATCAGCTATGCAAACAACAAAGAACTGTTTACAACGACAATAGTCATTTATTCTGATATATTCATAATTGACGTCGGAATATGTAAAATCTGACACAAGCTCGGGTAAATTTCCTAGAAGTGATATGATTACAATTACAATCACAAAAGTTTATATGGTTATCGCGACAACTGGCATAGGCTTTGTTGTATTCTTTTTAGCTCAACCAGAATCCCAATTCGAATACCAACTGTCCTCGGTGTTTCGATGATTTATTGGATTACTAGTTACAATTTCAACTTAGCAGAGTACAGCGATCAACTGTTCCCATGTAAACATGATTGGTAGCAAAAAACCTTAGAGTATCTGAGTAATAGATCTTTGTCAGTTGCAACTACCGCGATGGCAATTAAGAACCATCTAATTCAGACAGATGGACATCGACAGAGAAAACCTACTAACCGCAATAACAGTATACAGCTAGGGGCGTACGCGAACGACATCAGTATTATGAGCCGAAGAATGGAAACATACTCAGAAATGAAGAAACATGCCAGGAATATTGGCTTGGAAAGAAACACAACGAAAACGAAAATACTAACTCAAAAACGAGAAAACAGGGCCACAGACATTACAATAGATAACGGCATAGAGTCAGTAGCAGTTTGTATATCTAAGGGTGGAACTAAGCGCAGATGGAACGGAGGATAGAGAGATACTCAGAAGAATAACCCTTGCTAATAAAGCCTATTTCGCACTATCTCACGTATTAAGATCAAGAAAACGTGCATCGTAACAATAAACTCAGAATCTATAAAACAATTATAAGATCAATTGTATGTTACGGAAGTGAAGCATGGATAATGAGAAAAAATAAAAAAGCTGAACATTTTTGAGATAATGGTACTGAGGAGAATACTAAAGACAATAATGATATAATGTGGAGGCCCCGACAAAACAATGAACTGTACCAAATTTTCGGAGATTCCCCCTCACAGAACATTTAGGTTCCAAAGACTGCAATGGGCTGGACATGTGAGCAGGATGGAAGGCAAAAGGCTACCGAAGAGAAATCTCAACTCGGATGCATGGGAAAAGACTAATGGGTAGACCTCGAAAGCGGTGGGAAGACGAAATTTCGGAAGACGCCCGCGACCTTCTAGGAATAAAGGTATGGAGGAGAGCGGCAGCAGACGGAGTGGAATGGAGGCAGAAAGTAAAGGAGGCCAGGCCCCCTTGGGCTGTAGCGCCATAGGAAGAAGAATACAGATTCATGCAAAAAGGTAAAGAATTGCCAAATCTGAAGACAACCAGTTGCGTCATAAATATCGTTTACATAACTGAGTTGAATGGTACTCAAATTATAACATTCATTATAATAATATTTTCAAACCCAAAAAAATAAATTAGTTGAGAACTTAAAGAGCGAGTTAATTTTGACTATGATTAGTAACAATGACATAAAACAATATAGTATAATTTCAAATAAATTAGCTAATTTATAAGGTACTGTCGTGCGCAAAAAAAATGGGACAAGTCTTATAACGTATTTTTGCTAAAATCTAGTTGTGTACATTTAACTTTAATTTTTGTGACATTGTCAGTTATTTGTCAAAATTCATGGCAAGTGTGCAAATAGAGACAGATTTACATTAGAAAAAAATAGTTGTCCTATTTTTTTTTGCTCACGACAGTACCACTGTAGTTGTCACAATCGCGTTTTCAACCGAAGATATAAAGTCGTTTACTTGTGGTAATGTTTGCATTGCTATGTTTTTTAATAAATTTAGGAAACATAAAATTTGATGAAATAAGTCATTACTAATTAAGAATGAACACACAATAGGAGA
The DNA here is from genome assembly GCA_936432065.2 of Rutpela maculata. NCBI lineage: Eukaryota > Metazoa > Arthropoda > Insecta > Coleoptera > Cerambycidae > Rutpela > Rutpela maculata. The sequence continues at coordinate 118,882,134 of OW386293.2, read as the reverse complement.
AGGAGTACATCGATAATCATGATATGACTATAAGACAACATTCTCAAAGGGTTAAAATACTAATAAGTTGTTTAGGTGGAAAGATACGCCATTGTCCAAATTATACCAAATCCAGGAAGAATTTTTTTTTTTTAAACTGTTTAACGTCGGCCTATTTCCGCTGCCAGGGCCTATCACCGACGCCAGGAGACGAGCTACCCCCAACCTGGAAATTTTGCCGAACCTCTTCCCTTAAGAAGAGTAGGGATCTTTTACTTGCCTAACATTTAATAGACAAGGGACCGCCTGCTTTACATCCCGTCCGAAGGATGGTATATCCACTACGTAATCCTCGTCTGAAATTACGTAACTTCCGAGTATACACTGATATACAAGCCTCTAGAAGGTGGGACGAGAACGCTGTATTTCCCAAGATGGGAGCCCATCCAAGTACTAACCGCGCTCGACGTTGCTTCAACGGAATATCGACTGATATTCACATTGAAGTCGCCTCTACGCTCGCCCCTCCAGGAAGAATTAAAATATAAACTTCAGGATGCCCAAAAAATCAAAATAAATGTTGGTATAAAATAGGGTCTCCCCCACCTGCAGGATCAAAAAAAAACCTATTTAAATTACGATCTGTTAAAAGTATAGTAATCAAGCCGATAAAATGCTTGTTTTTATGGTTTCCATCCTTTATTATCTTCCCCTTATTATTAGGTAACACTTAGTACATCCTGTTTCCGTCACTTTTATTGATTGTTGTGATTAACTGCAGGAATTCTATTCTGTGCTTGCATCTGAGAAATTTCGCAGGTTTCACTCGCTAATTATTAATAATAGTAATGTTTAAAATAACCGTATTTATTAAATAAATGCATTTCGTACATACAGGGTGTAACTTAAATACGTTAAAATATTTCAGGGTATGATTCGTACATTAGCTAACTTTATGAAAAACAGTTCATATAAACAGGTGCCCAATAATTCTTTGTTTTGCAGGTACGATGTCTTGAAATTTCTAAAAAAATATATTGAGTTTTTCTTGCATTGTCCTTATTAGGGCAGCTATTTAAATTTAATTTAACACGCAGTAGTTTGCCTTAAGATATGATTATATCGCGCTCTACAATTAACCAGTGGCGGAGATGTGAGTCATCAGTACCATATAACTGTTAAAAAAAAGTAGCAGTAGCTTATGAGCAGTTGCTAACAGTGACGTGTGGCTGTGAAGCTGTCATAAATTCTCGCCCACTGACGTACATATCTGAGGAAACTGAAGATATGATAACCCTGACAGTGGCACACTTTTTGCAAGGTATTAAACAGGGAGAGTTGGGTTAGGTTGATATGTGAGTGGGCTAGTAACAGACCCTCCACTGCGACAATCTGGTCTATTGTGGCTCACTCCTAATTATATTTCACCGAATAGGTTCAGCTTTTTAATAAAGTCGACTACCTTATTGGGTGAGAGGTTGTCCAGGTCCTCTGGTAGCAGTTGCCCTTTGCCAAAAAGTGAGAACTTGTTTTTTTCTGCAGCGGGACAGGTACATAGAACGTGCGCTGCCGTTTTATCCTCCTCCAAACACAGTCGGCATTCAGCGTTGTCCGATATTCCAAGTCTGTGTAGGTGGTATTAAGTCTACAGTGCCCAGTGTATTGGCCAACTAGAGTTCTTAGGTGTAACCTATTTAACTCTAGTAGTTTTTTAGTTCTTGATTTCAGAGGGTATGTAATAAACTACTTCGAATTAACTAATCCTGGTAGTTCTTGCCAGTACTGGAGGATTTTCCTCTCGGCCCAGCCTAAGATGGTTGTTTTTGCAGTGCTTGCCGTTATGCCAAGCACTGTTCTGTTCCGATAAATTTTGATATCGCACCTTCCTTGGCTAAGGAATCTGCTATTTCGTTGCCCTCCATACCAGAGTGGCCCGGTATCCAGACCAGAGTTAATTTGTTATATCTGCCCAATCAGGTTAGAGCCTTTTAGCAGTTCCAGACCAATTTAGAATTGCACCGAAGAGCTTTGAGAGCTGCTTGGCTGTCTGAAAATATTCTTGTTGATCTGTGTCTAGGATGCATCTGTACACAGTTCAATGGCAGGAACTTCTGCCTGAAAGACAGTCGCATAATTACCAAGGCTCGAAGTAATTCTTACCTTTGGGTTGCGTCTGTATGCTCCAGCTCCAACTCCCTCAGGAGTTTTGGAGCCGCCTGTAAACCAACAGATGTCTGCTCTTTTTAGGTTGGTTTTGTTCCGATCCCATTCGTCTCTTCCAGGAAACAGGACGTTAAAGGGCAGTTCATAGTTGGTCACGGTAGGCATCACATCTGAAAGCATTCCCAAGATGTCATGACACTCCATATCATCTGTTAGCCATTCCATGATGCTAGCCCGCGGCATATTAATTGCCGCTTGTCGAAGTCTGTATGTTGCCCACCTGGCCTCTCTCTCCAAATAGGTATGGAAAGGGGGTAGATCCAGGAGGATTTCCAGAGCAGCTGACGGTGTGGTACTTATTGCACCAGTTATTGCCTGACATGTTTGTCTCTGTAGACCAGAGAGTTTGGCTTTGGTCGTTTGTTGCAGCACTTTCGACTACCAAACTATGGAGGCATTGGTCTTATGGTCTTATGACCGTAACGTATATCCAATATGTTTGTTGGGGACCTATGCCGCACGTTTTTCCACAAATCGCTCGATATGTCCACAGACACAGTCTTGCTTTGTGGATTACCTTTTCCAGGTGGAAGTTCCAGTTAAGTGATTTATCTAGGTATTTCACTTCCCCCACAAATGGAATAGTTTCACCTGCTAAGGAGGGCGGTTCTAAATTAGTCAGCCTCCTTTTTCTGGTGAAGGGTACTATTACAGTTTTGTGGGGGTTAACAGTCGTCTGTTCCTAACAGGGAGGGACACCTGAATGTGATGCAGAAGGTATGTTTACTAGAAACTACGCCCTGGGATACGCAAAACTTTCTTCAAGATCGTTCTGGTAATGATAGCTTAGAGAGCAAGAATAAAAATGTTAGTGATCGTGATAGTGCATTTAAACAAGTTAAAAAACCTCTTAAGGATCAAATGTCTAATGCACAGTTTTCTGATTGTTTTTTGTGTTAAAAAAAAATATATTTAGTTGGAAGTTTAGCCTTCAGGCTACTATTTGTGTAAAAAATAATTTTACTATCATCTTCATGCTATTTTACTCGAAACATGTAAAGTACGCCAAAAATAAAGTGCATTATGTTCTTCCCATTGTTTCTGAAAATTCGTTTATAAACATCCCGTCAAATAAATTGAATTCGTGTTTGTATACATTCGAATACAATGCATTCTAAACCGATCTATTTAAAACCATAATATTCGATCCTGCATCTTGATATTTACACTGTAAGATATTTATAGTTTCTTTAGATGCATTTTGTTCATACAAATATCCAGACGGCTTGCTTTGATTGAGTGCAATCGCTTGATATCTTTTGTTTTGTAATTCCGCAGCATACTAAAGTTATTATTACAAAAGACTATTAAAGGTTTATTATGTTTATCAGATATCCTTTTATATGAGCTCTGTTGTAAAAGATTAGGTAATGATCATTTAGTTTTATTGGAATTTTGGAATTTTTTAATTGATTACGAATTTTAGGCAGGATATTAATTTTACAGAGATTGATCCGTACGCACTCATAGAAATACAAAACACAAAATAGCCTCTCGTATACGAAGCTTTATGTTGGCAATATATTAGAAGCTTATCTTCTAATGTATCTGCTAATTAATGGTCTTGACCATGACTACTTTGCGTTGTCGTGTTTTTTCACTTTCTGACTTGTGAAAGTAGTTTTGTAATAAGGAAGTTTTCTCTAATGAGAGTAACATATTGTTTAGAGTTGCTTTCTTAACATTTCAAAGGGCAAAGCAAAATTGTAAGAATTTATTTGGCGTGCAATGTTGAGATGGAAACGGAGTCGCATCTTCGTTGTCACAGAATAAAATGGTATTAGACTAAAATCGCTAATATCGCATTGGCCTGTCAGTGGAATATGTTTAAATAGAGATATTCTGATCGAAAACTGACCCTAAATATCTTCTATTTACTGCAAAGCCGAGTTCTGTAATCTAAAGTATTATCCAGTTTTGTCTAGTTAGATGGAAACATTCTAGCAAATCATTTCAATAAGAATATCGAGGTTAAAATCAGCTAAACTAGTGTTATGGAGCTGGGCAGTCAATCATTTTGGATCACTAATCCAGGCAAACATTATTCATTTTTTTTGATAAATTTAAAACCCAAGTATAGTAAAGGGATTCCTGCCTGATATACGCGTTTCATCTATATATTCCTGGTGTAAAGAATACGTATAGTAGACGCGAAAGCAGGGTCGGATTAAGGATTGGCGTGCCCCTAGGCTAATCAAGTATTTAAGCCCTCTTATTCGTAGTGGGAACGAGAACGCAAAAAAACGCAACGCGCCCCTTTGCTCATTGTCGCCCCTAGGCTATAGCCTAGTTAGCCTTATGGATAATCAGGCCCTGCGTAAAAGATATAAGAGAAGTCCTATTATCAAATATCAAAAGCGCCGGCTATGCCGACAAAGGAATAAGCCGGCGCGCACACGGTCGGCAATAAAACAATTATCTTATATCTTTTGCGTTTACTATACTTGTGTAAAGAGTACATAACAGACAAATACTGCAAAGCCGAGTTCTGTAATCTAAACGGTTTTCTAATTATTTTACTAGTCAGATGGAAACTTCTAGCAAATCATTAATAATATCGACGCTAAAATCCGCTAAATGAGTATTTCTGGAGCTGGGCAGTCAATCATTTTGGATCACTAGTTAAAGTCGAAACAAATATTAGCGACTCTTTTCGAGAAGTGTAAAACCCAAGTGTAAAAAAGAAATTCCTGGGTGTGTCTAAACATTCCTGACGTAAAGAGTAGTAACAGACAAGTGCAACTTACTCTTTAACAAAAAAATAATCATAATTGCAGCCTTTAAAATCATGTAAAGATTGGAAACATAAGGAACTACGTGATTACACACTAGTTGCTATAAAAAAAAGTTTACAAAATGAAAATATGTGGAATGCTTTGAAGTTTCTGATTATACAGCAATGTTAGAAAAATACTTACAGATCAATATTAGTAACACTGATGTTAACAATTACTTTGTTTGAGTTTGCGAAATGATTTGATGAAACAATCAATTTTTACCAATTCAGCCAATTTATTAGCAATGTAAGTTATAATATAATATCAGTCTAAAAGCAAAAACACTGACAAAATTTTCATCGTCTTTTTGAAGTATAATTATCAAACTCACATTGTAATTTGTTACCTGGAAGATAAATATTGCCCTGAAAAAGGATCTTCTACGCCAGTAAATAAATGATTTGCCATACAAAACCGAATGATTCACGGGGTTTATAATCCGGTGATATTAGGAATATGTTTCGGAAAGTTTTGGGAGTAGCCAAAAATTAGTCTACCCCCTACAGAATTTCCTCAGGAATCCGAAAAAACAGTGTTGACCACTCAAAACGGCGGCTTTAATTGTTATTTAACTTTTTGTGAACAAAATGAATTTTGCAATTTAGTTTTTTGCTTATATCTTCGCTTCTAAAGGTCGTAAAAAAACGTTCGACCCATCAATTTCTTCGTCATGAGCTCTCCTATAAGGTAGGTATACGCATAGAACGAATCTTTGATTGTTAATAACATTTTATGGCAAAAAGCTCGAACTTTGAAGTACTGTAGAAACAAATAATAAAACCTGTATGTTAACGATATTATGAGAAATAGTACATATTTTTACCCTAAATAAAATGTCCCGTTGCAAATTAATTATTTTTTTTTGCAATTAATTTATAAAAAAAATTACTGTTATATTAAAAGATAAATTAATATTTTACAGTTCTGTTTCGGTAAATACATTGTATTTGACGTACATTTACATAATCAAAAAGAATATTGCAAAAAATTTTAATTTGCGACTTTTTTACGCAAAAAATCAATTTTGCAACTTAAACAAATGTAAATATCTCAGTGGATTTTGCATAAAATTTATTGTAACCAACGGCATTTCAATTGTAAAAAACATGAATTTAAAAAAAAAAAATGTGTGCCGATGCTTTGGAGCCGAGATATGAAGAATTCACGTTTTTTGCCATTACGGCGAAATTTGAAAATATTTTTACTTGAAAATTTAACTGAATATTTCTCAGAGTGTGTGTTATCACTTACAAAAAGTGCCATGTCTATATAAATAAATGGGCCATGGAAAAAAAATCGAGAAAATTGCATCTTTGTATAATTGCAAATTTTTCAAATATTTGAAAATTTTTAACCGTTTAGTATTCAGGGCAGAAAGGGCTTTCAAATCACTGTATCTGAGTCTCGGGAGGTATTTATAAACACCGAAGGTAAATAAAAATGTATTGCATACTTTTTGAAAATTTAAATTAATAAGCATATTATCAGTTGTTTAAAACAAAACACGTGCAAACCTAAAAACAATCGTGCACTCGCATAGAAAATCAATAGACCTTTAAAATGAGACCACCTTACCGTAATTTTTGTTTTTGTTGGGGGGTTGTTGGGGCTAGGGGGTTAACCTGATAAAGTAAAATTTGACATCAAAATGTGCCGTTCAAAAGATAAAAGGGACGTGTTTCAGGATTTTTCCCAAACAACACCCCCACCTTAGTTAATCTAGAGGGTGGTTTTCATGGGTCGAAAAAAAAATTGAAAAAAACTAATTTCGACCATGCTGTCGCATAGAGAATTGAAAGACGGAACCGCTCGACCCCATTCCGTCGAGCGGTTCGAGGATCGAGAAATCCATTTTTTTCAGTTTTTGCCATAAAATGTTATTAACAATCAAAGATTCGTTCTTTGCGTATACCTACCTTATAGGGGAGCCCACGACGAAGAAATTGACGGGTCGAACGTTTTTTTACGACCTTTACAAGCGAAGATATAAGCAAAAAACTAAGTTGCAAAATTCATTTTGTTTACAAAAAGTTAAATAACAATTAAAGCCGCCGTTTTGAGTGGTCAACACTATTTTTTTCGGATTCCTGAGGAAATTCTGTAGGGGGTAGACTAATTTTTGGCTAGTCCGAAAACTCCGAAAAATCGTTATTTTTGAAGCTAAAATCACCGGACTATATTTGAAATTAAATTGCCTTCGATTTAATTAGATATCATCCAGATTAATATTAAATGCTCAGATTTATTGACATTGCGCAATTCTTGGCGATCTAGAAAGGGCATCGGCCCCTTGAGATAAGTAGTTCGTGGACACAAGACCGCTTTACAGAGTTTTATTTTGTAACGAATATGGCCCATATAACACCGATACGAATAGATAAGTCATTAAAGTCCATGCATCTGTATTTAATTATAGATGGGAAAGGGAAAGCGCTGGAATCTGCATACACCAGCAGCGATTGCAATCGACAAGACAGTTGTGTCTTTATTACGCTCGGGAATTTTGCTAATAGGTCAGAAATGAATAATTGCACTTTGCATTCCACGTGCTTTGAAGTCGCAATGAAGCGTGATGCAGGCGAAATGAAAAAAGGGCTCGATCACCCTAGCGAGATAATTCTTAATCGCAGACATCAAAGATGAATTAACGTCTCTTTACATTAGGCACTCAGGAAAGCTGTGACATCTTTTACTCGGGGACGGGGATAATATATTTTTTGAAATTAGAATTCCGTAAATGATTTCTTAGGCATCCGTCTTGGAAATCGTGCATTTACTGGTCAATTTTTAGAATGGAAAATTGTAACATCATACGTTGCAATCTTGTAAAATTTAATAAACATATAATTTGTGTTAATTTATAAACTCGAGTGTGCAGAAAGTTAGTCCATTTCATAACATGCTATGCATAGCTGGTTGCCAAACCATCATTTCAAGCAGTAATGCAAATTATTAAACCTTTTGTGATTCTCCAGCTAAATGCGTTATATATAGTTAAAAAACTAAATTAAATAAAAATGGAAATCAATAGAGCACTGACTGGCTACACCAGCAAAGCACCGGTAACTAAACACTTTAGACATCTCGCTTGATACCTCGTAAATGATGTGCTGGTACTTTTGACACTTTATCTTAAATTTCATAAACGACCCCGCACGTTTTAAAATGGAACATGCTTCCCAGTCAATTTGCGTCTAATTGTGATATGTTGCAGTTCTAGTCGTGCTGATCAAAAGTTTTCATGGGCATAACCCTCGACATTGGCTGCGTTTCGATTTGCACGGGCTAGAAAAACGAGGTAGGCTTACAGTGGAGTCAAGTAGGACAAAAATTTGCAATGTGAATTGTCTGGTCAGGCCAGTTAAGTTTTTTTGTTTTAAAGGGTTCAGGGGATCAACTTAAGTTCACAGTTCAGTTTTGCATTCGGAGTTGGGATACGTTAGTTTTTACGTCACTTATAAATAAACAAATCGATATATCTTATTGAAAGGGGGAGGGTCAATAAGGCCGGTTTTCGGCCCCCCTCAAATTTGGCAAAAAGAAAAAAGAAAATATTTTTTAACAGTCTAGGATCAATTTAGAGTCGAGGTTTTTTGGGTCGCTGATTCCGGATCCGAGGTTAGTTTGTCTACAGTGTGTCCCAAGATAGATGTAACAAGAGGTGTAATGGACCAAAAATTTTGAATTTCGGAATGGTATTTGGGGATTGAGTCCTGCTTGTTGTAAAACTAAAGTATACCAAAAATGACTTGATTTGGTGTTCTACAGGGTGTTTATAAGCAAAGTTGTAAAAATCACCACTAATAAAGTACCTTTATTTTTCAAAATATGAAAAAATTCCACTAAGAAAAGTTCTTTAGAATGCAATTTTATACCTCTATACCTTTCAAGAATATAAAATTATTTTTTTGAAACTTCCCATTTTTTCAATAAAGTATTTTATTTTGGACCATTCAATTAAAACTGCATAGAAATTATTTTTTGCGAATTAATATTTAAAGTTATGTAGAAGCTAAAAGTAGGCTATGAGAAAAGCAGATGATTAACATTTGCTCCTACACAACTTTAAATATGAATTCAACTCTTAATTCGCAAAAAATGGGAAGTTTCAAAAAAATAATTTTATATTCCTGAAAGGTATAGAGGTATGAAATTGCATTCTAAATAACTTTTCTTAGTGGACTTTTTTCATATTTTGAAAAATAAAGGTGCTTTATTAGTGGTGATTTTTACAACTTTGCTTATAAACACCCTGTAGAACACCAGATCAAGTCATTTTTGGTATACTTTAGTTTTACAACAAGCAGGACTTAATCCCCAAATACCATTCCAAAATTCCAAAATTTTTGGTCCATTACACCTCTTGTTATATCTATCCGGGGACACACTGTAGACAAACTGACCTTGGATCCGGAATCAGCGACCCAAAAAACCTATATATATATTAAATCGAAGTCCCAGAATAAGCCTACTCATTCCGAAAAGGCGAGTTTATTTCACGGCTTTTTCATAATTTGACTTTGAAATGACCCTAAGAGGGGGATGGGGTTGGTTCCGTTTGTGATCGAATCGACTCTAAATTGACCCTAGACTGTTAAAAAATATATTCTTTTTTCTTTTTGCCAAATTTGTGGGGGGCCGAAAACCGGCCTTATTGACCCTCCCCCTTTGGATTGGTAATTCTCCAATGTCTATTATTTTGTCTCTGCTACTTGAAAATAATCCAAAGCTACAATTGTTAAAAGATAATGTATAGAGTTGACTATAGGGGTTGTAAAGCTCTTAGTCCATGCTCCGAAAGCTCTCCAATCAAACTTTCAGCAGCGGTTTAGTATTTTCCCATAGGAACAGAGAAATCTTCTTCTAATAAAACTGGCTCTTTTATTAATAACAATTTATTCAAAATTATTTAACAGTTTTTTCCAATAATAATTATTTCTTGACAGTTTACAGTAATAATAATTTCTTGACATTCGCACATTCATTTATGTTTTCTATTAAAAATAAGAGAGTTGGGGTTGCCCCAACATAACTCCCCCCTTGACGTTTCCAAGAAACTTCAATGGAACACAAATAAATTCTAACAAAACACTTACATTAACTAAAAATTTCCCTAGTTTAATGAACATAAACTAAAAAACCTAAACTAAACTGACATTACATTGTCTTTAAGAAAAGTATTTAACACTACGTATAATTAAGTACAATCATTATTTACAATCCTAGGAATTTCTACAAGATTAGCCTCGTCGGACAAAGGACATATTTTAATTATGGATTTAGTAAAAATTCCGTCTTTAGTGCGTAGTTTTACAACTCTAACCTTCCCATCAGCACCCGGAATTGTTTCAATAATGCGTGCTAATGGCCAACTAAGTGGTGGAGTATTATCTTCCTTTAATAAAACAACCTGATTTACAGTTAAGTTTTTTGAAGGACTTAGCTATTTAGGCTTATTTTGAAGTCGATTCAGATATTCAACTGACCACCTTTTCCAAAATGCTTGCTGAATTTTCACACATTTCTGCCAAATAGACAGACGATTATCAGGTACTTCTGACAAGACTTTGTTAGGATAAGCAGTTAAATTGTCTCCTATCAAAAAATGACCAGGCGTAAGACATGCTAAGTCTGCGGGATCGGTGGACAGGGCAGTCAGTGGCCGAGAATTTAAAATACTTTCCACAGTAGCGAGCACTGTGCTGAATTTCTCAAAAGTCAATCGACTGTCACCCATCACTCGATATAAGTGGTATTTGGAGATTTTTATAGCAGCCTCCCATATACCTCCCCAATGAGGACTTCTTGGCGGAATGAATTTCTACTGAATCTCATTAGTGGCTAGGTAATTTTCAATTGAATCCGAATTTGTCCTATTTTTAAAAAAGTTATATAATTCCTTTAATTGATTGCGTGCTCCCAAGAAATTGGTCGCGTTATCGCTATAGATAATAGATGGATTACCACGCCTGGCAATAAACGTTCATAAGATAAGAAGAAAAGCTTCCGTTGTCAAGTTAGACACAATTTCAATGTGCACGCATTTGGTAACCATCCAAACAAAAATACATATATACCCTTAACCAACGGTGCACGCCTCAATCTAGAAGATTTTATTAAATAAGGTGAGGTCTCACCAAATATGTCTATATGTTATATTATGTTTTTACAAACCGGACATTAGTCGCTAGATAACCCAGTGGGTAAGGCGACTAGCACTTTTTATTCAGGATGTGGTCGTCTCGGGTTTGAATCCTGCTCGCGAAACATATTTTTTTTTTATTGTATTAGTGTTATTAAAAGTTTTACAAAGCTGTATACATGAACATAAGGGTAGTTAGATTGGTAAGCTAGATTGGTTTACTATTTCGTTACAAAAATTAAAAAAGATATAAAAAAATTGAAAATGTGCATTATGTTCTCAAAGCCGCTTTATTCGATGTTATTTTCACAATTGTAGCTTTGGATTATCTTCAAATAGCAGTAACAAAATAACAAGCATTGGAGAATAACCAGCTCGAATTTCAAGAAAAAATATCGATCTGTTTATTTATAAGTGACCTAAACGTAAAAACTAACGTATTTCAGCTCTAAATGTAAGTAGAGCATTCATTTTTTTTCAAAAGTTGGCTCTTTTAATCTACTTTCATTGCTCGTTTACCGTTTTTGATTTCATAAAAAAATCAGTTACTTGAATTTGTTTGTAACTAAAATTTCGAAAACTATAAACAACTGCAGTAAAACGAGTTTAAATTTTGAAAAAACAATATTTCTCTAATTGACCATCAAGTACTTATAGAATGCTACAATTTGACCCATCATACACATTGCTTGCTCTTGATTGCAGAATTTCACAAGGGTGCAAAGTTTTAGCAACAATTGTATATTTGAGCCGTTTTAGTAATCATTTTGATTTGAAATCTTAAGTGGTGAGTGTACTTTATAAGAGCTATATTTTTCCAAAATTTCGTTGAGTATTTTCCATTATTATTTCCACATCCAGTGGTTTTTTAAAGAACAGTGATTTGTTTAAAAACACAATTTTGCAATGTTCAATTTTTTTAAAATAAAATGATGAATTGGAATGAATCATAGTTTATGTACTTTTACTATACATCCCAAAACGAACATTTTCTTTGTTTTTATTGTTTTCCATAGGACTTAAGATTTCGAGACATTCAACGAAAACCGATGATAAACACGGTCTAAAAAATTAAATTGTTTAAATAAACAATACGTCGACCTCGCAGAAACTGCAAAACTGAGCTGTGAACTTAAGTTGACCCCCTGAACACGTTAAAACAGAAAAACTGCCCTCACCGGACAATTCACATTAAAATCCTAATTTGACTCCACACTCAAAGAAAATGATAGGTAAATTCAACCAAAAAGGGCATATGAAATCGCGCCTATCTAGTTTCATAGTTAAATCAATCAGAAAAGAATAGTCATACAACTTTATTTGTTTTCCTAAACAAATAGTAGTTTAATAATCATATCTTCTTGTAACAAATTAAATAGTACAATGACATTTTTTTATGTTCACTAACCATTTTCAATTTGGCCTACAATTAAATAGTACAATGACTTTGTTTTTTGTTCACCAACTAATTTTTAGGTTGATCTACACTTTATTGTATGATGAAGTTTTTTTTTGGTTAGCCAAAATCTCAGTATTGAGACATCAGACCACCCAAACCAAAGATTAGAGATCGTTTATAAGATCCATCCAAATATATCGATGATCCCCGAGAGAATTTGAACATTGCAATCATGTTATTAATTTTCTATAAATTCATAAGAGTATAAGATAATGCATGATTGATTATTGTCAGTGATTTGTATGTGGCGTCATCTGGGAATAATTTCTGTAATAGACTACGTGGTAAGCAAGCAAATTTTATGGTAATTCTTTTAGAACTTCTAGAAGACGACAATAATATTGGTTTGTCTACCAAGTACAATAATACAGCGAACTAATACTGTGTTAGAATTACAATTCGATAATAGTTAAAAATAAAATATACTATTATCTAGTTTAATTTGACAGAATTCAACAAAATAATAGTCAGACGAACAAAATAATAGTCTTATTCATCTATTTTTTAAGTTAATGTTTGTTTTGTTGTACGACAATTTTTTATTAATTAAAATAACAATCACCTCTTGTTTAAAAATACCATCAATATAATTTGGTTTAACAAAATTAACGATATTGTTAGTTAACCATTTTTTTTGTTGAATTTACCCATACTATTTTTTGAGTGCACTATTATAAGTATAATGAAAGCTGACAAAAATAATTCAACAAATCTGTTAGCAAAGTTTTAAGGTACAATTTGTAGGGTTACCTTTGGTGCTTTCAGCGCCCACACTTTCAAAAGCAGGATTTATCCAAGCCCTTTTAATAACATATTCATAAAACTTATTTGATATCATTAAGAGCCATCCTACCGGTTGAAAATGAAAATACTCTACTACATCTAGTACTGGCTGTGGCTTATTCGGATTCGTCGGAAATGCCAAATTTAGATTTGAATATATATATCTTATACATAATTATATAAATGTATTGTATTGTGTATATTGTGTAAACATCTGAGTCATCTTTAAATCACTATTCAAAGTCAGTAAGTAGTACTTGTGATGAAAGTTTAGTCGAAAGCCAAGCCCCGATAGCTGAGAGAAAATTTATAAGCTATTTATAACTGTTTTACGGAGGCCCCTTCCAAAAACGGTGAACAAAGAAGTCTTGTTTCAAAATAAGAACATTTTAAGAAGTATTAATTAAAAGTGTTACGTAAATAGACAACAGGTACGTAATATAATTGCTGAAAATACTTAGTTAATATTAGATTAAATTATTGAACATAATCATATTATGCTTTTGTGACACGTGCTGAAATTTTTTCAGTTCAAATATTATCAATTAGAGAATATTCTGAATTTTTTTAAACGATTTTATGTATGAACTTCAGTGAAAAATAAGCAATCTTATAGTTAGCTATGAACTGTCAGAATCAAAGGGTCGCGTAGTTTCCTTTTTAGTGGAGTAAACATATATTTCTTAAAAAGAAATGTTTAGAGAATAGTATATGGTATCTGAAGAATACATGAAGAAGAAGCAGAACTTTATTGAATTAGGAAGAAACCTAATATACATATGATTATTTCATTCCTATAAATTTCGTCCAATCAGAATCGATTATTTTAATCAAAAGATAGTTTCGCATCGACAAAATTGAACATTTAATATTTTACCAGGGTTGCTTAACCAATGAGAAGCCAGAATGAAGCAACCAACCTGTTTTTCAGCGGCAAATTTTCCTTTGTTTTTTGAAAACATAGTAACCGATTCAACAAGTGGGACGTCATTAGGTACAATGATAAAAAAAACTTATACGACAAAAAATACGTTTTAAAAGTAAACGTAGAAATTAAAAATAAAACATTAAGATACCTTAACCTAAATAGATGGTAATTTACAAATTATATAATACTTAATAATAAATATTCTATTTTTATTTAATTTACTTTAATCACAATCTATTTATTCTTAATAAATTCTTTTAGTTTAATTTTAAAACTGTCTAAAGTTGTAGCATCTTTTATAGATTCGGATAACTCATTAAATTTTTGAAAACCTTTAACAGGTTACAGTTACGGCAATTAGTTCTTTCAATAAGAATATTGTTCGTACCTCTTGTATTATATGTATGAATATCTTTGTTGAAAGTAATGAAATGCAGAAAATATTCTAGAGCCCTATGATTTACTATTTTAAATACAAAAATCATAGTAAAATAGTACAGTCTATTTTCAATTGAGAACCAATTAAGAGATGTCAACATTGAAATAATTGGAGTAAGGCGACTTGCCTTTAAAATGACTCTCATTCCACGATTTTGCAGTTTTTGCAGCATATTTAATTTATTAAGATTGAATAAGAATAATATTGATGCACAATAATCAAAATGCGGCTGAATAATAGTATTATAAACCGCGATTTTAGTTTCAGTTGATAAATGTTGCGCTATTCGATTAAAGAAATATTCTTGTAAATATAACCAAAGTGATGGTCAAAATTCAAAAAGTTATCAAGTTGAAATCTCAGATATTTTACTGTAGACAGTTTTAATTTGTTCACCATTAATATTCAAATTTATGTTGTCAATATCAAGAAAACTATACTTATATTTTGTAGTAAATATCAACGCCTTTGTGTTTTCCACATTTAATTTTGGTTTATTGATATTTAAATATCTATTCATAGATACTAAGATAGCATTCATTTTTTGGATAGCTCTGTCCAGGTTAACATCACTACAAGCTATTAAGTTGTCGTCAGCAAAGAGATTAATAAATTCACATTCTACAAATAGTTCAATATCATTTATGTATAATAAAAACAGAAGGGGGCCTAACACACTACCCTGTGGAATTCCTACATCATTATCTATTTCATTTGATATTATATCATTAAAGCAGACGCGTTGTTTGCGATTCTTTAAATAGTCACAAATCCAGTCAAGTACCTTACCACCAATACCATATTGTTCTAACTTAAATAACAATATCTTTCGGTCGATTGTCCCAAAGGCTCGCTTTAAGTCCAAAATTACAGTAATAACATATTTATTGTTATCTAAGCTAGTTTTGATGTTGCATAGTGTGATTTGTAATGCTGTTTCACATGAATATTTTTACGAAAACTGGATTGATTATTTATTAATATTGAATTCACAGAAACATGGTGCAATACCATATTTTTTGCATTTTTTTTAAGACTGCAGTAAAATATCGTTTGTAAAACCAAAAGTACACGCCCTGCAAGCTGTTTTATCCAATAAGTGCTATGCGTATAACATTAGTTCATTGCTCCAATTATTATTATTTTTTAAAAAGCCACAAAAAATAATAATTTGACGACAACTTGCTAGGTGTACACTTTTGGTTTTGAAAACGATTTAACAGAATTGTTGTTTATTGCGAACCAGTGTTATTATACTTCGCAAAAACGAAGAGTATATTGTATTTGATCGGCACCCCCTAGTAGCACAAATATTGGACCAACGTACAATCCATATTGGACCAATATTCATATACTGGTCCTACATGGATTGTACGTTGGTCCAATATTTTGTCCTACTAGGGACATTTCTAAATCAGTAAATATCGCTCGCAGACAAAAAATTTTCATATAATTGTGTTAGTGAACGAATTCTGAACAACTTTCAAAATGTTCGTCCGTCCGTCCGTCACGTTTCTTGTAAGCACGATAACTCAAGAAAGAAAAATCCGATTGTATTGAAATTTGGACAGTAAGTTAGTGTTAGCTTTTGAACAAAATCGATTGGTAAATAAAAATGTTATTAATGATTTAAATTTGAAAAAAAACTATTTTGAATTTTATGTTTTTGTAATTGAACAGAAATCTGGTAGAATGATATTTCACTTTAATATCTAAATATTTATATATTTTACAAATATACATTTCAGAATGTAATATACAACCGTAAAAATATGATTTTAGCTCGTGTCTTACAATGTAAAAATTTACATTTTTTACGTGTAAGCTGGTGGTGTAGTTCTTACGCTTTTGACTCGGAATCCAAGGGTCCCGGGTTCGAAACCCAAAAGGGGTTTGGTATGTTTTTTTTAATTTTTACTTTATTTTACATGGAGTCTTTTACCAACTAAGTTCGTACTATAAAATTAAAAATGTCTAAAACTAACACTATTTACAAAAAACTGCCATGATTATCCTATAGAATGTGTAACAATTAAATAAAAAGTTCAGTAAAGAGGCGAAGAGTACGTTTTTAGGTTGTTATTATTATAAAATAATACCACCGGTGATTCACGTACAGATAAGTAATATTTATTTGTTATTTTTGGTCTAGTAAACAAGTCGATGTTTACGGTAGTAACATAAAACCACTATTATTTTCTCATGATATAGTTTATATGCAGCATGCCCTGCATATAAGTCTATTTGTTATTATCATTTTTACAGTTTTAAGAAAGATACGGATAAGAATGTTATGGCGACAAAGTAGCTTTAACCCGTTATCGCTGGTCGTAAATTTTAAAATTTATTTCACCATTTCATTGCGTTTACAACACTTTAGATCTAGCGGAAGTTCTTCTGAATGAAGTTAAATTGACCTAGTCAGTAGCGGCTCGGCTGCTCCAACGAAGAACACAGTAACCAACATTCTTTTTCAAAATTGAGACTTTCATTCATGTGCTGATACAGTGCTGTGCTGCGTCTTATTTATCCAACAGCGATTGTTCTATCTAAAAATAATATGAAGATATAAAATGTAAGATATAAAAGATATAGAGGTCATCCAAAAATGCCAATTTTCCAAAAACGCTCTGTAGCTCGTTAGTCGAAAAAGACCAAAAAAGTTTTTGATGCATAATTCTTATTGTCTTTAATAGTTTAGGTACAGTGATTTTTTTGGAGCGCGCGAATTTCAGAAATTGAGTATTAATACGCCCGCGTCCACTAAAACTAACTAGTCTCAGGGCGGTGTACTATCAACGTTATTCATTTTCATCGAAGGTCAAATTATAAAACCGCTGTCCAAGGAATCACTACTTCCACATCTAGATCTTCTATCCAAGTCTCTCACAACGAAAAAAATTTGAATGTGGAAATAATTGTTTATGGAACTTTAATAATAAAATATTTGAAATCGTCCTATAAAAAAAACCTATAAAACGATATGCCACATCGGTAGTGAGGTTGAGAGTGGTGGAAGGGAGGTGGTAGTAGTGGTGGTTAAAGTAAAAAAAAATTGAGGCCTTTGGTTCTTGTACACACACTAAATGACAATTTTATTTTTTTCGCCCCCTTGAATAATGGGGTGGGAGTTGGTAATGGGGGTGGTTAATGCCAAAAAAATGTTCTCTTATATGTACTAAATATCAATTTTATGGACTCTTACTTGCTTGATTTGCTTATTTACCCCCATTTACCCCCCAACCCTTTAACGGAATAATCTAGTTCCAGATCTCGTTAAAATACAAATACAAATTTCAAGTCAATATCTTAAACGGTTCCGGAGTAATCGTGCGTACAAAAAAAGTTACAGACAGACAGACAGCATTTTTTTTTGCTCAAACTTAAAATCTCGACGTTTCATGACATTCTAAGCCTATTTGGACAATAAAAATTTTCAAAAATATTTTTGTTGATACTATACTTACACTGGATGTGGAAGTAAAATGTGTAACGATATTCTTTCCCTTATTATCACTTGTATTATATTGTAGAACGTATGGCCATTGTGCGAATTGTGCGTGGATTATCTGCTAAAAAAATATTTAAGATAAAAAAGCAATCTAAGTTTCATTGTAAAATGGAGTGGATTTTATGTGGCGTAGTAATAGAGGAGAACGATAAACTTGTGCACAAACAGGGCTGCGGTAAATTAAAAGCGACTTAATTTAGGATATTTTTTTCTTTTTTGTTACCTATTTTAGACGAAAATAACACGTTTACTCAATTATTGTGTGGATCTTGGGTAAAAATGCAATGCATGGGATACAAATATTAAGATTGCCACGTTCAAAAAAAAGTGCTTTAAGAAACTGTCTTTTCTATTTAGCTCCAATAATAACGCAAAAAAAGGAAAACTCGATAGTTTACTTTTTATCAAAACACTCCAAAATTATTACTTTTCCTAAACTTCTGTTTATGGAGTTTTATTAGCCCCCTAGTTGCGCAACTTTTTTTTTCATTTACTATATTATTTTTTACCGTTTCCGAGATCCCAATGCAATGCATTGTTATCCCAGATACTGTATTTAAGATTTTTAATTCCTTTTTGCCTTCAACCTTAGTCCTTAATGCGCCACTGGAAAAATAAGTTATCCTTTCAGATCCTAAAACGTGATAAAACAGTCCTAAACATAAAAAAATAATAATGAAAAATTCCGTTACACACAATACATAATCATTATTATTCTTAAGTGCCGCGCGCGTACGCTTCGACAATCCTCCATACTAAAAAATTCGTAACTTGCAAACTATTGCTAATAATTAAAATATTTTTTTACTAAAAACTTTTTTAGTCTATTGACTTCATTTTCTTCATAGCATGTTACACAAAATTTTCAAAAACAAAAAAGTTCCTCGCTTAGTGAAAATTTGATGGCGTATTCTCTAAACTTTCATATTCATAAAATGCCCCTGCTAATACAGATATTACGAGCCGCATCTGAATTGAAGATACATCCACAATTGAAGCGAATAAAGCAGCGGGGTTATTTATATAAATAAGCTCAAGATCATTTTGTTTGGTGTGATGATTTTCTTTGGCTGTTTGAAGTCGCCACGAGGACTAATGGTGTTTTTAGGGCCTTTGTTGGCTGCATTGAACTTTATAATAAACCACCTGTTGACGCCCGCTCTCTATGTAATTCGAGTACCAATTCATTTTGCGTTTCATAACGGTATAGAAGCATTTGAGTTTCGTGACATTATTTATTTTCTGGAGTTATTTAATCGTAATCATCTATGTCGGCCCCTCGGGTGAATAATGTTACGTCCTCCTGCGTGGCGTTATTATTTTCATTTGTTGTTTTGTTTGTTGAAAATGAATTAGTACAGGTCAAACGGCTAGAGTTTTGCCACTGCTGGATTAGCATCAAAGATTAAGCTTGCGATAACAAAATTGTTTTTCTGTTACAGTCTCTTATTATTTATGGTAATTGTTATCACGACTGTAAAGGATGGATGCCAATACGACCCTTTTCCTGTCCTACAAATTTTTGAAAATCAAATAGGTCCCACGAACGTAGTAATTAGCATTTACATAAGTATGGATATTGTCATGGTGTTAATTCTAAAATTCTAAAACAAGATAACCTCTAAATGTACTTAGCTTAGATAACATAACCTAAAAAAACATTATTTATTTCGTGTGTTTTTGAGTGTGCGATCATTAATTTCTCCAAAGGACTTATAAGTGCCCTATAAAAACCAAACAGTTTTAACGTAGCTTAATAAAGCTACCAAAAAGCTATTAGGTTTTAAGGAACGTTCACCAATTATCGTTAAAAGCAAATAGTATTTATGATAACATATATTAAGGGTAAGACTACTTAAGAGTTATTAGTTTTATTGCTTGATCATAAGGAGTACTTAAAGACCATATTTTAAAACTCCCATAAAACCTAAAGATTTATATATGTCTACCACAAAACTTAAAATATTTAAAATCCACTATAAAACTTAAAGAGTTTATTGTGTTTTTGAATAATGCAGCAATTAAGTGGCTATAAAACCAATAGGTCTTAAAGAGCAAAGAGGTTTAACAAATTGCTTTAAAGATAACTTGAAGACCTTTTTTAAGTACATATTATCTGCAGATAAATTGGTATGCACCGAGGTATGCACAAAAAAAATAATAAAACCTAGTTCGGTTTATTTACCTTCTTAAATCTGTGATAAAACCCGATAAATACTTGTTGGCATTTAAATTGTTACTTGGGATAAAGGAAAGTAATTATTGTATGAAGTATCATGTATTAAATATGCGTTTGTTATTAATGCAAATAAAATGAAAACTTATCCTTTGCTGATCGCTGCTGTTTGTGTTTTTCGAGGTGTTTTTCTTTTCTCGAATTTGTTGTACTGATTTTTTTCTTATTTTTGCCAGCATGTAGAATATGTCACTGCACTATTATACTATGATTCACTACTGCGTTATGCCAGAAACACTGGAAATTTTTGGTTTGGGTACCCAATTAAATACTAATATTTCCCGCAAAATTACTGAATATATTCCGAAATATATTAATTTTCAAACATACGGCACCCACCAATGTAAGCTGAAACATATTTTCTAACTTTAAAATGTTTTTCGGTATTCACTTGAAAGGGTCGTAAATCGTAAAGGAGACGTCCGATCTCAACCCCCTTTCATTTTTATCTCGATTTTTATATTAATTATTTCCAAATGCCAATAGGTGCGAACGGATGAGATACTCTGTAAAAAGTTTTGTTACAATCAGGAAAGCACTACACTGACTTTCATCTCAATCTAATTACTGCCAATTTACTAGTGACACATTCAGTAGACAAAAATAATCAATCAAATTGAAATCCTATTATTTTTCACAATCCTGCATTGTTCCATCGATAAAGTAGACTACTTTAATACCGCGTTGTAGATAAGCACCTTTGTTTTTCGCCATCTTCCCTCGTCATCTTTCCACTGGTTGAACTTGCAAATAAAAGGCACCTAGCTTAGATCTACATTGACTAACTATATGTAGCCCAGTAAAGTTATACCCGAGATTGGAAATAACTCGAGTGTAAGGTTTTATTGCTGCAATGAGCCACAAGTGGACTACTTTTCAACATCCAAGAAGTTCGAGAAATGATATGCGGGACAATACTCTCGAGTTAGGTGTGAAAGGGTTAAAAAGTGTTTATTTTGCAAATACCTCGAAAAATGTTGATTTTGGCGAAAAAAATGTTTGCGTAGCTTTAAAGATTATTAATTTATCTTTTATTTAAGACCAATCTGGTTTCATTTTACTAAAAATTCACCAAGGTAGGTTTTGTTTAAAACTGTATTTTCACTCATTTTCAATAATTCAATTTTACTTCATTTTTTAATGCAAAGTTTTAAGGTTTATTCGATTCGTTGCATTTAGAATTTTTGTGTATCCCTTTATGACCAAGTTTTTGTAAATAATTTCGTTTTCGTGAAAATCGAAATTGTTAATTATTTAGTTGTTTAAATCGCGTCAAAAACTTTTTTTGCAGCTTTTAAGAAAATAAATTCAGACCCTTATTTTACTTTTAATAAAAAATAATCCGTAACCTAACAAATCGATTTCTTTAATGAAAAAGATCGTTTTTCTGATTTTGCTCCAAATAATCATCTTGAAACAAATAAAATTTCTATTTTAAAATAAAGAATTCAATTAACTTTCAAATGAGACCAACCGCATTCATTTAAGTATATTTATTACAGCGTTTTTAATAGCTGTTTGAATCGAATGCAGCTGATTTTCGAGAAAAAAAAAATAAAATTAGATTATTATTGTAAAAAGAAAATTTATAATGGGTATAAAAACTATAAAAATATAATTAATATACTTTCTTGAAGTATACCATTTTAGCGAAGGGATTTTTTTCTTTATATCAAGCAGTAAAAAAGTTGGACGTCTGGACTAGTGTTATTTTTACCTAATATATACGCTCCTGAGATATTGCTCACATGTTCTGAAGCACCTTGTATATGCTCCAAAGAAATAAAAATTTTAAGTGTAACAAAAGTTATTGTATTTACAAGAAACACGCATAAATACAGACATTTTGTATTTGATATTTGAGTTCAATGTGTTGTAAAACGGATTTCTGTACACAAACTTTTTTTTCTACGATGATTATTAACATTGTTCGGTTATAATATTACCTATTTGAAGAAATCAAATGTTTATAACTCTGTTTATAATAACTTTCAATTACGGATATTTTCTCCGTTTTTTGACCATAACTTGACCAATTTTGGTCGTAGAGGGGTAAATAAAAAATCAAATTGCAGGAATGAACGTTAAACTTTTTGTTTTAAAAAAAATCTATCGTTCCATTTTTATCTACATGAGGGGGAAAAGTTTTCGTTCAAATAAATAGTTTTCGAGATATTATCAAAAATTCTTTTTTACTCCTTTATCCCCTAATTTGGGGTGGTGTGCCAAATATTTTTGCTCACATTTTTTGGGTATTTGTGACTCATACTGGCAATAAAACCTTACGCTCGAGCTACTTCCATTATTTACAAAAAAGCTAATTTTACTGGGCTAATACAACAGGAAAATCCATCGTCATTGTCAACAATCAGCTTCACCTAGTTGGGTATTCAGTGTAAATCAGGAGAGATATGTTTAGATAGTAACAGTTCGTTGTAAAGTCCTATTTTCTGTAAATGACAGCTAAATTTCCTCTGCACCTTATGTAACATCGCGTTGCTTTGTTCTTTCATGTGCTTTGTGGCCATCGCGTGGCCCAATTATTTTGTTAAATTTCTAGTTAATAAAATTACTTTTATCGATATATATGACCTACATTTTTATTTTAGTAACTTCAGATGTTTGAAATATTATAAATTACACAATATTTACATTGTCTAGATTAGCGGTTTTCAACCTTTTTCGAACCACGACCCCCTTACAAAAAGAAAAAACAAGTTACCCTCTCGCGACCCCCAACCTCGATCTCTATTAATAAAATCTAAAATCAATCAAATTTTAAAATTTCATGTTATAGTTTTTGGTATGATTTCTCATTAAAAATTGGTTTCAATAAAATTGTATGTGTGTAATATTTAGATTTTAGAATAAATGATTTAACTTTATTGGTTTTTTTCTCAATAGCTCGGGACCTCCTTGGAATTGCTTCGCGACCCCCCAGGAGGTCGCGACTCACAGGTTGAAAACCGCTGGTCTAGATATACGTATGCGTCGTCCCCATTCACGCGTAAAGGCGTATCTCATTTTTCACAAGTTTACAATGGATAATTTTAAAGATTTTGAACATTTTCAGATACTTGCTATAAACAAAGACCTCTACGTAGCCAATTTTTGAAATGGGTGTTATTGAGCGAAAAATGTAATATAATGTTTCTTAAATTATCTATTTGTTATACGGTTTCCACAAAAAAATGAGATCCGTCTTTTTGTCTCGATTTTTTTGTAAATGAGATAAATATTTCAAATGATCATTGTAACTTTTGCTAAAAAAATGTTTAAACTTGGTACAATGAATGTCATTTTTTTTTATTTTAAAAAATATACAGAAACAGATTTTTTCAGAATCGCGATATTGCTTACACAATTTAGAAGTAACCAAATGACAAATACCTAAGAAATAATTATAAATATACTAATTATAATATATTTATTTACCTACATAAACTTTAAATAGGTATTTAATCATGCGGTAAAGAGATGTAATATTGCCTGTTTTCAAAATGGTGTTTTTCTCCACTGCAGACTCATTAAGCCTTTTTAATTTTTTATAATTAATACTTTTTTATAATTTTCTACAAGGCTTCGCCAAGCTTCGCCCAGCTTCGCCCAGCTTCGCCAAGCGCGACAAAATATCTTCCAGCAAGACAATCTTTATTCCTCATTGTTCGAATAGGCTTAGAATGTCATGAAACGTCGAGGTTTTAAGTTTGAGCAAAAAAAATTTTTCTGGTCTATCTGTCTGACTCTAACTTTTTTTGTGCGCACTATTACTCTGGAACCGTTTAAGATATCGACTTGAAATTTGGTACCTACACATATGTATTTTAACGAGATCTGGAACTAGATTATATTTTGATCTTATTCCGTTGAAGGGGTAAATTGGGGTAAATGGGGTTAAATAGGTAAGTGAGCAAGTGAGAGTCCATAAAATTGGTATTTAGTATATATAAGAGAAGCTAAGGTCTCAAAAAATTTTTTGGCATTTGCCACTTCGTTGTTAAAGGGGGTGAAAAAAATAAAATTGTGATTTAGTGTGTGTACAAGAACCAAAGGCCTCAAAAATTGTTTTTACTTTATCCACTCCCACTATCACCCTTATTGAAAGCTATTACAGTGTATTGCGCCAAATAGTGGCAACACGCCCCACTCCCAATTACGTCTCAAAATCAATCTTCAACATTTTTTAAGTGTCCGTTAGGGCAAAAAATTTTTCTTTTTAATATTTCCAATGCACTGTTTGTATCTTGTGACACTTAACAAAATAAAAGTAAATACCAAAGCTCAGATCATTTGGTACAAAATAGACCCCCGCCCACGTCGATTGAAATTTAGACGTATGATTAGTACAGTTACAATATATATTACACCTTATTTTTTAATATTTGGTTAATTTAGCAACAAACTGAAACATTTATTTACAATTTATAGATTGGGATTCACAAGAGAACATGACATGTTACAAATTCTCAATATCTTAATCACTTGTCAGCACGGTGCTTTTTTGAAATTTGTATTTCCTTTGAAATTCTACCACTTGCAACAGGTATTGCTTCTGCAGTCTATTAGTTGTTATGCTGGTGGCAAAGTCTTGAATCAATTTAACTTCTCGTTCCGAAATATCGTCAACTACTTTCACATGTCGAACGAACCTTTCTGCTTCCTGGAAATTGGAATTTAGTTTCCACTGATTAACCGATGTCCAAAGCCAAGAGGAGTCAACTCCCACAGCTTCAAACAAGAACTAGGAATTGAGACCAACGAGATTGGTAAGTGTTGTGCTAGGGTTCAAAGTAGGAAAGATTGACCGACCTCTTGTACTTCTGGGGTCGCGGTCTACGCGTCAATTGCCTAGCAATCTGTTTCTGTTCAGTATCTGATACACGATTTAAAAACAGTCAGAATACTGCACACACTTCGGTCAAATACCAGTAATGTCTTTCCATTGCAGTTAAAGCTGCACGAGCAACCTGAGGGTCATATTTTTCGTATTCCTTAAAGTTATGCCAAAGTTGAAGATCATTGTATGATGCGTCGGCCCCGACAGATGCACAAAGCCATTTCTCGACGTAATAGAAAGCATTGAATTTGTAAACTGCCTCCAGTTTCGTAATCATGACGTCATATCCAACCTGGCCACTAAAAGCAAACATCTTTTTTGATGTGTTTTGAATGCATGTTCCATGTTTATATTTTTCCAAATGAACTGAACGATATCAGCATTATCAGGGCCAGATGTATTTCCGAACAACTCTTTGTGAACTGCACACAAGATTCTGTCAAATACATGGTGACGACAAGCAAGCCTAAAACTTTTTGTCTAAAAGTTCCTCAAGTTTTACACGTTTCGATCTTTGTCCGAATTTGATACCGTCGTGTCAAAAACAAGAGCCCGCACATTATCACGTAGCCCCAACCCGCTAGTCAGGGAATGAGTGGCGTTAGCCTATTCTTTTCCTTTGGAGCTGGTGATTACAGAAGCGCCCCTCCCTTCTTCAAATTCTGGCATACCAGACACCAGAATCCCAAGGTGCTCCTTCTTTTATATTTTGATATCTGGAAGAAGCTTACCCTCCCAATGCAATGTACAATGCATTAGGGGAATAAATTTAGACTTAATCTCTTCAGCGATAGATATTCGAATGGTCTTGTCCGCTTTCCAAGTACTTGTAACTGACAGGGTAGTCTCATGGGGCGGACTCCGCCTTCAGAAAGAATTGCCCGCATAAATGCTGTTCGTTGTCCAGCTGAGAGGTTGAGCCAGTCTCTCATTGCCGAAATTTTCGTGCTGCTAAATGGATTGCGAGGTAGGTTGAGAACAACAGAAGTAGAACATTTAGTCTTAGGACGAGTACCAGCAGCAGTACTAGTTGAAGGAAACACAAAGTGAGGATCAGGATTATAAAACTTCTCCTCAATTATGTGTTGTTGGTCTTCATCTTGTTCAGGTTCAGGGGATAATTTATCGAGGTATATTATGCGTATAGTGGTAAAACTGTAGTTCACGTGAGCGGGGTCTAAATTTGTCCAATCGAGCTGAAAATTGGTATACAAATAGGTTCTTACATTCGTCATAACACACAAAGGGTGCGTTTATGATGTCAAAAATATTTTTTTACCATATTATTTTGCAGTGCCCTAGTGTCCGTGCAACAATCTAATGTTAAGAAAAAAACAATATTAAATCAATAATCATTTGCCGTTTGCTTGTAACACTAATGGTGCGGGAGCTACGAGGCTTTTTCGAAAACTCATCGTTGCGAGTATTTTCTATGCGTTGAATAATTCGATCGAACTTAAATAACGACGAAATATATTTCTGGCAGCCCGTCGAGTTGGCCATGGTTCATGATATAAAAATCAGTGAAATTATGTTATCCTTATAAGGATCATTTTTTGTGTGTGTGCACATTTTATGTTAAACATTAATAAAATGAGATCGCCCGAAAAAGTGAGCCGTCAGAAGGTGCAGCAAGAAAGGTCAAAATTGTAAAAAAATGGAGTTACATCACCTGATCGTTACAAGCTTTTTTTTAGGCTGAGCATATGTATTTAAATGTTTTGAACACATAAAAAAATCCCAGAAAGAAACTCCTGCCAGTAAGGCTAGCCAGAAAGGAAATGTTGCAAAAAAAATCAAATTTTCTTAAAAAATTCTAAACATTTCCTTTCTGGCTAGCCGTACTGACAGGAGTTTCTTTTTGGAATTTTTTTTTCTGTGTTCAAAACATTTAAATAAACATGCTCAGCCCAAAAAAAGGGTTTGTAACGATCACGTGATAACTCCGTTTCTTTACAACTTTGACCTTTCTGGCTGCGCTACCCGACGGCCCACACTTTCTGGCGATCTTATTTTATTCATTTTAAACACAAAATGTGTACATACAAAAAAAATGAGCCTTGTAACGATGACGTAATTTCACAGATTTTGATGTGCAGTCGTGTATCTGTGAATTTTTCAACGTCAATTTTTACATTATTTGTTATAAATCGAAATCATTCCCATCGAATGGTGTAAAAAAGTAAAAAAAAATAAAAATACGTATGTTTTTCTTCTGGATTAACATTATTCAAATACATTACTTTTGACGTTTCACAATCAATGTCAGTTTTTTACAACCTATATGATAATAAAAAAAATCTAAATTCTAAAAAGACTGATTCACACCACTTAATATTAGTGAAAACTGGATTACTTGATTTTTCAAGTGTACATGATTTTATTGCTCAGAAGTGTACCTGACAGGCGGTGCCCCGTCAGAAGTCGATTTTATGAATTGTTAACATCCATTAAACCATAAAAATCTCTCGAAGTTCATAAAACGATGACGCGCCAAAAAAGTCACCTAGCTCTCGCTCTATAAGGAGCATAATAAGGAGCATTTATTTTTGGCATTTCTCTGCCGCACCACGATGTTCATACAGGGTTGCCACCCATCTGGATAATCTGGAAAAGTCAGAGAATCTATAAAAAGTTTTTTTTTTAACATAAAACAATTCTATGTACGCCAATGACGCGAACTGAAACAATTGCGCGTCCATCAATAACGTCAATTAAAATTAAATAATTACGGTAATTTCTAATTTAACAACTACTTCGTTTATATACCGCGGCATGACCAGGTCACTTAATCTTGAAGGTTAATAAAAATCTATTTAATTCTGCCCTCGCTCGCTACGTTTCTATTAGATTAATTAATAAATGGATTAAGACCGCTCAGGTTTCCAGTCAGTCAGTAGTTCACCAAAAGTGACGTGCTGAGAAAATATCAAAATTTCCGGTGGTGGATCCACTATAAAGGTACCGAAACAAGGAGTACCAGTGCCGTATTTTTATTAAGATCTTGAGGAAGCTAATAAATAATATATCTAAATGATGGATATTTTATACGAAATGCCAGGCCACCTCGATGGGGATTTGTATTGCCATCAATGGGTGCGCCTAAGTATGTTGTGGGAAGAAATTGTAAGTAATTTTGATTTTTCTAAGCAGCACATGGGTTTGCTATTGGCTGTTTATCTATTAGGTAAAAATATAGAAAGCAAGGATAATGTTTACAGTAAAACGATAACTGCTGCTATTTATTATGATTCCATCTATAGGTTGGACATTCATGTTTCCCGTTGTAATCTGTTATCATAGTCAACGTCTAATTTGTGCTATTGAATGGAGTTAGATGAAACCGTGTGCAATGTGTTTGTAATGACGTTAATAAAAAAGTTGGGAAAAAGATTAGAGTAGGAAATGATCATCACGGGTTCCGTAACTTGTAGAATTAGGTCAAAAATGAAAAAAAAAACAATATATTTACATTTTTTGGCCCAAAATACTCTTAAAAAATATGAAACTTATATTGTTATACCATTTTTAAAGGTTCAATATAATGTTTAAATTGAAAATGAGAAGAAAATGTAGTTAGTAGTTATCGTGAAAAACTGCCTGTAACTCGGAAAATTAGCAAGTTACAAAAAAATTCCAAAAGACAAAAAATGTTTAGAAGGCCTCAATGCATACCACTGAATTTCTTAAAATTTTTAAATTACATGTTTTTAAAGCACTACAATTTCAAAGAAATAGTAGTTTTTCATGTTTATCCGGAAAAACTCGGTGAAAACGCACTTTACAGAAAAGTTGCAAATAAAAAAAGTCTTGTATTTCAATGATACATTCACCTGAATTTTTTCAGATTTTTTTCAACTTTTACATTTCCCCTCCCCCACTTTTAGGAATTTTCGACTGGCCATATCTCCAAAAATATGCATTTTTCGAAAAAATTCACAAGCATCAACATCTTATTTTTGTCCAAAAAAGGTAAATATATTGTTTTTTTTTTAATCCTTCCAATTATTTCTTACTCTAATCTTTTTTCAACTTTTTTATTAACGTCATTACACACACTGCACAAGGTTTCATCAAAATCCTTCATTAGCACTCAAATTAGAGATTTTGATCATTTTAGCGCTGCGTTGACTGGACTATGAGTACTTAATTTGAGATCCTCTTGGTATATGGAACCAGAGTCGAACTTTTTTTTTCAAAAATTATGAAATAGCTATTTTATTGTTGAAATGTGTTCTCAAAAAATATGGCAAACTTTTTTGGAATAAAAAAATTTGTAAAAAGTCGAACCCCCGTCAAAAAAAAAGGAAACTAAATATTATGAAATAAAAGTTCATCCAGTCGCCAGATTAATTGGTCATTATTACCTAATATTGATATATTCAAGGTCTTTTCACTTTACACTGTTTTCTGCGTCATTTTATCAGCTAGGGCGTATTTTTACATGTGATTTTCTTGAAAACTGCTACTCCTAGAAAAAAAAGGATCTTTATTTCTTCTGAATAACTTGATATCAGTTTCGAAGATAAAATCTACCGCTTGCAAGTTTTCACATTTTATCGACATAGCCTTAGAAGAAAATTCATGTTTTCTCACTTATTAAAATTTGACCTTTAAATTAACACATTTTGTTTACAAATATGTAGTGATTAAACGGTGAAAAATTGAGACAATTCATTGTTCCGCTTTTGAGTTAGAGCAAGTTAAATGAAAACATGTTTTTTTTTAATTGCCTTGTTTATTTTAACGTCGTGTCGAAGTTTAGCGAACGCTATTCCACCTCTTAACCAGGACGGCGAGATGAGATACGGTCACCCATCCAAGTGCCGGACTCGCCCGGCGTGCCTTAACTTCGCCGATCGAGGTCTCGCCACTGAAATCGGTACCGTACCTCACCTCAAATTTGTCTTATTTTATAAATAACTATATATCCAATAGATGCCAAGAGCAAGAGAAATGGTCCGCAATACTCGTTGTTGTGTTAAATAACACAGCCCCACAAAAAAATTGTTCTCTCCGGTGGATCAGACCAGTGTATTCCTTATGTATTTGGACCTACTGAATCCGAATCTGAAGTTAGAATTGTCAGATTGACTCGTTTTTCACCTCTAACCGTAAAAAAACACCTGTAGAACAAAAAAAGTGGTCTGTTCGGCAGACCACACCAGTGCATTCTTCAGGGCCGTGGGTGTGCGAGGTGTGCGAGGTGTGCGGTGCATACCTTCGTCTATTTTTGGGGCGGCACGGCGGCGGGCGGACAGATTAGGAAAAATTGTTTTAAAGATTTTTCTCCCCCTCACATTTTTCAACTAGGTAAGTGGTATGTCAGGGAAATATTTTATATATATTTTCTTATATAATTAAATTTTAAATTACCATTAGTTGGAAATACTTTACAAATTACCTTTGTTACTACTGAAGTAGAGGCGGCATTTTAGATTTTCCACACCAACGGACAAATCTTTAGAAACCTAATATATTTTGACCCACTGAATCCGACTCCGAAGTCATAATTGTCAGATTGGCTCGTTCGATCCTAATGTCAAAAAACACCCGTAAAAGTCGTTTTTTCTTCTTTCACACTCAAATGAGTAGTTGGAACTTTTTTAATACGTTTACATCATACTTCAAGATATTTTTGCATTGCATTTTTGCGTTGTTTTTTTTTTGTCACAAAATGTGACCTTGAAAACAGTAAGATCTATTTTGTAGAGTGTTTCCGTCCGTACGTACAGACCAACTGACGTAGACGTATAGCACTTTTCAATAGTAATATTAGAACTTCAGATCAGTCTAAAAATGGTATTATTTTTCTCTAAAACAAAAAAGAATTTCGAATATGACGTAATAACATAAATTGAAGCTAATTAAAACCTTTATAAGAAAACATTAACACAGTCCATGTACAGAGTGAGGTAAAAAAATATTCAAAGAAATTAAGTTTCCTTTCTTAACAATTTTTTCAATTTTTTTTTAAATCACTCTGTATGCATGTTTAAAGGCTTTAAAAATGTCTACAATTTGATGTGCCCAACTTGGTCATCGCTTAAAAAATAAAAAAGTTACAAGTCTGGAGAATTTTTAGTGGCGCACCCTGTATAGTGTGACCTAGACGCTCAAATTTTTTTTTCATCGGCTTACTGCGCTTGTTTTAGAAAAAAGATGTATTTTAAACTGTGAAGGAATTTTAGAAAAAACGTAACATTCTTGCAAATATCTCAATAAATATTAGTTTAAAAGAAAATATGGTGGACATCAAAAATTAAGCTTATAAACTGAGAATGAATTTATTTTGTTTATATATTTGGGTAGGGTTGATTGTTTCGGAGATATTTAATTTTATAGATGGCATCCAACCGTTTTTACGATGAAGTATTTAGTTTAAGATGTTGAATATTTTGGAAACTGTGACACTTCTTAAGTTCTAAGAAACAAGATTAAAGGTAATTAATCAGTCTTTAAAATGATTTTTTGTTTGTTTCTACATCACAAAAAATAAAGAAGTTATGGTCGATTTAATGTACGTTTTCACATTTTTGTTAGCAAAATGTCGGCATTTTGTTATTGTAATTGCTCAGTAATTATTTTTTCTTTCAAAAATGCTGTTTTTCGTTAATATATAGCATCACCTAGATGTTCAATTTATTTTGTCCCTTTAAAACACTTGCTTTAGAGAAAACTCAATCCGCCCATCGAAAAATGGCCGTATTTCGGTTATTTATTGCTATAAAATTAATTTAAAAAATCAAATTAAAAATAATTTTGCCAGAAAAACTTCTATTTGAACTATTTTTTTTGTAAATGCCATATTTCCCGAGAAAATAGAGAAAAATCGATTTTTTTTATTAAAAATACCCCTTTTTACCCCCCCCCCCCCCCTATAGGTTCCCGCGGATCCGTAAAACTACTAGACTTTTTTGTTTCGTGAACTTTGGCCTATTTTAAACTTATAACCAAAGTTTAAAGCCTGCACAATTTTTTTTCGACTTACGGTAATTTTTTTAATCTTTAATTAGAATGCAATACCATTATTAGAATTGTCTGAAAACGAACATTTGGTGGAGGCGCCGGTATAAATGAAGTATGTATGAAAACTTAGTTGTTTTGTTCCCACCTTTCACTGGACTTGGTAACAACAAATATTTTAATGAATCGAGAACCTCCCCCTTTTCGTTTAAAAACTATGCACTAACCTTTCATTCCCAAAAAGTTGCAGTAAATGATATAAAAACATGATAAATACTGCAACAACCTTTCTAACAATCTGTCATGGTTTTTTAAATACGCTAACGAAATAGCACAAACAATGCAAATTTAAAAATCGCTAAATCTAATTACAATGATAAATGATAGTAAACCGAAGGTCAATGGTGTTCAAAGTCGTTTGTTAAACTCAGCATTATCATTTATTCAATATTCTGCGTTTGAGTACAAAATTATGTTTGTCAATTATCATGGGAAATAAACAGGATAGACATAATGCGAATTAGTTGAAAAATTGTCTGTGACACGTGTATGTGTGTGCGCACCGGAGTGTGTGATGCGGGGAAAATGGTTAGTTATTTATTTAATTTTCTCTTACAACATTAGGCAGATGTAATTTTGCTGTGGCCATTTTAATTTAAGGTTAGTTGTGTGTGTACACGGGGTCCATTAAAGGTATTAATTAGTTTATACGATATGCAAATAGATAATGTATTTCTCAACAAAGCAATGGACTATGAAATCCTCCAGGAAATTAACACTTACGTTGCTAAGTTTTTTATTCAACTCATATTTTACCGTTCTGTTTGTTATTATCGACATTATGCTCATGATGGGGTAAAAAGCAAGAATGTTTGCAGTAAAATGACAACAACCGACTCTGTTATTCTTTCATTTCATGTGTATAAAATGGATATATTCATAATATTCATATAATGTACTAAAACGTAGTCGGTAATTAGATATTTGTTTCGCAAAATTGGCTTATTAATACAGATTGAAAAAAGTGCCAAACTTAGAATGAATATATGTAATAATTTTTTATAGTCAAGGTATCATCTTCAGTCTCTATATGGTCCCGATTAGGTTTATACCTCGGAACCCAGCTATAATGAATGGATTTGAATGATTTTTTTTTTTTTGGATTTCTAATGCCATAAACTAAAAAGTTTACCCATTAAAAATTACCGCAATTTCAAAAATCCCTAAATTAAAAAATAAATAAATTTTTTAGAAATCCCAACGAAAAATACAATTATCGGCATTTTTAAATATTTCTTTTAAGAAAATAATGATTCTTACAGTTTTCGAGGTTGTTTATAAAGAATTTGTAAAGAAATTAAATTTTTAAAATTAATTCGAAGATGGCAGAAGCTCCAAAAAGCGAAATAAATGAAAGAGACGTTAAATAATTCAAATACATCAACTTTTTATAGAAAATTATTGAATCAAAGTTTATAAAGAAGTCATCCCAATAGATGAATTGTTGCTCTTTCAACGTATTTGTGTTTTAAAAAAATCAGAAGATGAACTTCAAACATACATGAATGATATCGAAAAACCGAAGAAGAGATAAAGCGAAGAATACTTATAGCTAATAGATGCTACTATCGAAAATTTAAATGTATGATATACAGGATACTAATAAGACCACTCTAGTAACGTATGCCTCCGAAACGTAGACCCTAAGCAAATTAGATGAAAACCGCCTGGGAATCTTTCAAAGAAAAATATTTGGTCCCATTCAAGAAAACCAAGTATGGAGAAGCAAATACAACCACAAATTGTACGAATTATATGAAGATGCTGATATAGTAAAAACAATAAAGCTAGGACTGGGAAGGCCATGTACGACGAAATGCGTACAAAATGAATACTAAAAGCAAAGCCGGATGGAAATTTAGGAAGAAGCAGACCAAAACTACGACGGGTAGATGTGGTAGAAAAGGATTTGATGAACATAGTAAGCTATTTTTTTTTTTTTAGATTAAAGTAGACACAATAGCGCTTCGAACAACGTCCCACGTGAACCCGATTTATTTTTTTTTAAGTTGGAAAAATAATAGGAAACTCAAACTTGTTATTTTCAGTAGCGTAATTTTAGACAATCGAGAAAAAAATTTATTTATGAAAATTTGTATATACATGCTGCGTACACATTGAAGCCAATAGTTGAAAAAAGTTTTCAGGATAAAAATTTTTCATGTTCCGTTCATAGTATTGAGTCAGCGATTTTTTTTAACGGGCCAAAGTCATATTCTTGCGCGCTCGGCTGTAGCAAGCCTGCCGACTGCAACGATCTGACGGTCCCGGTCGGGGTGTATGTAGTAGTTTAACTTATATCAATAGATACAAAACCAGTAGTGATCAAAAGCATCTAGGGGATCAATATTATTGTTCAATATTTCATATACTGTACAGTAGTATTGATCATATGTTGTTAATATTAAGAAATTGTACAATAAATATAAAATAGTCTCCTTTTAATAATACAAAGACAGGTAGGTACATATAAATACCTAATCTATAAATATCAATCAGTGTTACTAACGACCCACCTAATTAGTAAGTTTATTAGACATTTTTAAATGAATGAAAGTAAAAACGTACGCATCAAATGAGTTTTATTGTTGAAGTAAATTTTCTATTTGGATAGATAAATATGTAGTATGTAGTTTATGTAGTCCCTATATTAATAACATTCTAATTCGTTCATACCTTCCTCGAAATCTTTAAGGGAAGGAACGACATTTGCACTCGTTGCAACATTTTAGGCCTTCCTTAAAACAAGCACATTTTCGATTGTCACAATTTTTATCCGAACAATGAATACTTAATGATTTTCGACAACCGCCACTTCTACGCGACTAATCTGACCAACCCTGCATGCGAGGTGTATTAATTGCGTCCCAATGTCGCATTTAGCTGTGATAAAAAAAATCGCTGTTGCCACACGGTACATTTTAGGAAAAAATATATTGTTTCAAAAACTTTTGTGATTATTAGGCTTTATTTTCTTCGCTGCATGTATGTATATATTTTCAAAAATAAAAAAGTTTATCGATTGGTGAGGATTTCAATACATGAAATATATATTTTTAGTTTATCTGATTTTTAGAAAAATGAAAGTGCGAATTGTGCCCAAACCGTTTATATTGGTAAAAGCGCTACAGTGTGTGCTTTAATTTGACACAAAACAAATTTCGGTACCTTTAATAGTTTTAAAAATATGGCGGTGGAAACAAAAAAAATATATTTATTTAAAAATACGTTTTTTTCACTTTTTATTGATTTAAAAAGTTCGAGACCACAAAAATATGTCGTAAAATATGATTTCATATGCCCGGTGACATACTCAAAGGAACCTAACATGTTTGACCTCGTTTTACGCCAAAAAAAAAACGACACGATAGACTTACGAAATCGCTGCTCTAATGTAGGTATCGGCGCACGCCAAGTGACGTCACTCTACGGACTGTTGGCCGGCCGAGCGTGTTTCTATTCAAATGCGAATATCTCTGTGGCTATTGATTCAATTGAGCTGAATTTTTTTTCTGAGGCTATTGATTTGTTATACTTTAAAATGAGGAAGAAAAAGTAGGAAACTGCCATATCACTAAATGACCCTTATAGCGACTATAGCGACTCACTCACTGGAAATCGAGAAGTTCCAAAAGCGAGAAGTTTCCATGGAGTCGCTAAGAAACAAAAAGGAAAACTCGATCCATAATGGAGAAGTTTCCATGGAGTCGCTAAGAAAAATAAAAAACATTCGATAAAAATATAATATCAGTATACTTTAAAATACCAAAATCACATAAAATATGAACATGTATTAAAAACAAATATACGTATATTTACTTCGATTTTAATTTTATTTATAGCGATAACGCTATAAATTTGGTGACTATATAGCGACTATAGCGACTCACTCACTGGAAATCGAGAAGTTCCAAAAGCGAGAAGTTTCCATGGAGTCGCTAAGAAACAAAAAGGAAAACTCGATCCATAATGGAGAAGTTTCCATGGAGTCGCTAGGAAAAATAAAAACATTCGATATAAAAATATAATATCAATATACTTTAAAATACCAAAATCACATAAAATATGAACATGTATTAAAAACAGATATACGTATATTAACTTCGATTTTAATTTTATTTATAGCGATAACGCTATAACCCTATTGAAAATGTTCAATTTTAAAGTCATTTTATACCTTATGAACTTTATGCAGCTGAATTTTTATACTTTTTAAATAATAAATCGTCAGCTGTATTTATTATGGGGGAAAGACCGTCAGTCAGCGTCATAAACATGCTGCGCGCTCAGTGCATCTGAGCGTTGTATAGTCACTTTGACAAATGAACCGACTATCTTTACACCCACAAACATTCAACTGACTGCGATTCTTATTTTTGTTAACAATAAAATTACTCTTTGTTTCAATTTCAATCAGTATTACCTGGATGCTTAGAACAAAATCCTTGAGAGGGGTAAGTCGGAGTAGTGGGACTTTCGCAGTTCTTAGGTCTTGGTTCTACAGTACATAATAATATAATTTAAAACCGACACGAACTTGATTAGTATGAAAAATCTATTAAAAACTAATTATTCACAGCATTTTGTGGCATAACTTATGTTAAATTGATGTAATACTGATTGAAATTGAAACAAGGAGTAATTTTATTGTTAAAAAAAATAAAAATCGCAGTGAGTTGAATGTTTGTGGGTGTAAAGATAGTCAGTTCATTTGTCAAAGTGACTATACAACGCTCAGATGCACTGAGCGCGCAGCATGTTTATGACGCTGACTGGCGGTCTTTCCCCCATAATAAATACAGCTGACCAGCTGACGATTTTCTTTATTATTTAAAAAGTATAAAAATTCAGCTGCATAAAGTTCATAAGGTATAAAATGACTTTAAAATTGAACATTTTCAATATGGTTCAGATACGTGACTGACGTATAATCCCCTCTCTTCTATACAGCTGATTATTATTTTTTTGTTGAAAAGGATCTAAACAATCATCCCATAAATTTTGGCACGGTATGAAAATACTCTAGGAATAATTTTTTTTAACAACTTTAACATGCTCTCACCATTAGCTACCAGAGTAGCTGCGTTCAGATTGCTGATGTATTAGGGGAAAATTATTATTGTTATGATTTTCAGTCGGTATGAAAGGACTTGTTAAAATCACCGCTGTCTCCCGTACTATAACTACAATCGACGCACCCACTACGTGCCATTGCTTTAACTATGAATATTCTACTACTAATAATATTTCAACTATACAGGGTGCGTCACTTAAAACTCCCCAGACTTGTAACTTTATTTTTGAAGCGATGACCATGTTGGGCACATCAAATTGTAGACATTTTTAAAACCTTTAAACATGCGTACAGAGTGATTTAAAAAAAAAATTAAGAAATTGTTTAGAAATGAAACTTAATTTCTTTGAATGTTTTTTTACCTCACCCTGTACATGAACTGTGTTAATGTTTTTTTATAAAGGTTTTAATTAGGTTCAATTTATGTTATTAAAATAAAAAATTTTAGTTTCCTATTTAGTACATTTTAATATAAGTTTGTTTTTAAAAATATTTATTTCTTTTGTTTCTTGTTGCTGTTTTGTTACGTTGAATATTGTTTGTGGTTTGTGATATGTCTTTTACAGATAAAGCAGAAAATTATTATTTACTTTCTTTTCAAAGTTATTTAAAAAAAATCAGTTTGGAATCGGAAAGTGTTTTTAATTTTTTTCTCTAAAACCAAAAAGAAGTTCGAATATGACGTAATAACATACATTGAAGCTAATTAAAACCTTTATAAGAAAACATTAACGCAGTTCATGTACAGGGTGAGGTAAAAAAATATTCAAGGAAATTAAGTTTTCTTTCTTAACAATATTTTTAAAAAACATTTTTTTAAATTACTCTACACTTGTTTAAATGCCTTAAAAATATCTACAATTTGATGTGCCCAACGTGGTCGTCGCTTAAAAATAAGCCTGGGGAGTTTTAAGTGGCGCACCCTGTATTTGTGTCCCATCTCCTCCATAATTTGATTGTTCCCATTAGTTTGAGAACAATTACATAAGAGTATGGCAAATTTCAACTTTCCAGCACATTTAGAACATCTGTTTTCTTTTCCGGACAAAAATACATCCCGCTTTATATAGTAATTTATAGACTACGCCATTAGTTGTTTGTCAGATGGAAAAGTTCCCTTATAAACTTGGCTAATAAATTTCATTAAAAATTACCGTCATAAATATTCATCTATTTTCCAGTTTATATATTTGTTACATTTTACAACCTTATTTGCATTATTCCAACATGCAAACCTCGTTTTTCCTCGTATCCACACTTCTTTCCGTGTGGTATTTGATAATTGTAGCCGAATAATTCATAATCAAACTCGAAACGGCAAATGGAAAACTGCTAACTCAGCGAGCCTGTTCTTTAATTCATCCGCTGAATTATTTATATTCTTTTGTCTTTCTTGACACCAACAGCCCTCTTCAACTCGTTCAATTGTATTGTTTCTATATTTGCAAATAACAGCGGCGTGTCTAGCTAAAATGTGAGGAGCACGCCTTAAGTCATTTAGGAAAACAATGCCGGATTTTCAAGATTGTCAAGTTGTTCTTCTTTCTATCTCGTATTACTTGTCTCTTTCTTTTGATTGAATCAGAAAAATATACAAAGTTGGCAGCTACGTGATCGTCAGTAGGACCTAAATTTACGTTGTGCTGGTAATTTTATTAAACAGATATCACCTGTTTCTGTTTACTGATTTTAATTTATTTGTCTGCACTTCATTTACTAATGATTTCATTGTTCACAAAATGTCGGCATTTTGTTATTGTAATTGCTCAGTAATTAATTTTTCTTTCAAAAATGCTGTTTTTCGTTAATATCACCTAGATGCTCAATTTATTTTGTCCCTTTAAAATACTTGTTTTAGAAAAAAATTCCATCCGCCATCCCCCAATCGAAAAATGGCCGTATTTCGGTTAATTATTGCTATAAAATTAATTTAAAAACACCAAATTGAAGATAATTTTGCCAGAAAAGACTTTTATTTGAACAATTTTTTTGTAAACGCCATATTTTCCAAGAAAGTAGAGAAAAATCGATTTTTTCCATTAAAAATACTCCTTTTTGCCCCCTATAGGTTCCCGCGGATCTGTAAAACTCCTACACTTTTTTGTTTCGTGAACTTTGGCCTATTTTAAACTTATTGTAATATGTTGCACCCCTTAAGATTTAAGGTTATGTTACTAAAAAGTAGGCAGACTTCAACAGATCGAATGTCTGAATGAATGTAGTGTATTTGCACCTACTCGAAAAAGAACCTACCAGAAGATTCCAAAGTGACATCTGGAATTCTCTAGAGAATGGTGGCGTCATCACAGAACAATCGAGATCTGTCATTTTTAGGTATAAAAGACCAACCGCATTCTCGGCGAGTAGTTCAGAAGTTCAGAAAGTTCAAAAAGTATAGAAAGTGAGGTTAAGAGTTCAAAGATAAACAAAGTAATAAACATTGTGATTTTTAGTCAGTAAAGTGTATTTAAATTAATAATAGTATTGTGAAGTATCCAGTAAATATTTAATAAAGTGTGTTAATGGACATCTCTTGTTATAATTTTTGGAACCCACGGATTTTGCGAGGGTGGTTTCCTAAGGGTGGAAACACGTTACAATTGGTGTCAGAAGCGGAATTTTATGACAAGAGGAGCTCTGAAGTTGTGTTGGAGTGTTCGAGAAGTATTCTCGAGAGTTAGTGCTAACACAGGACTAATTTACTGGACATTGTTCGAGGGTTATTTTCGAACAGGAAAATAGTGTTTAAGTGCATTTTTGAGACATTGTAGAACATTTTATTAGGACATTAGTGTGATAATTAAATCCTTTGAACTGAGAAGTGATAGAGACACTGAAAAAGACTCATTTAGTGCGTGAAAATTTCTAGAACTTTTCTATTTGGACATTAGTGGAGATTATTAAATTCTCTGAACTGGATAGTGACAAAAGACTCTGGATAAGACTTTTTCGTGCTATTTCGAGATTTGTCTAGAAAGTTCCATTACCGATATTGACGTGACAGTTAAATTTATTTTATTTTAATTTCATCGTATGCCCGTAACAACAAGAAGTATGGCATCCGATAAACAAATACAGGACTTATTCGAACAATTCCAAAAAATGATGGCGCAGCAACGGCAGGAAGACAAAGAAGAACGAGTAAAACTACGTCAAGAAGAAAGGAACGAATTAAAGAAAATGATGGAAGATCAGGAAATAAGACGTCAGAAAGAAAAAGAGGATGAAGAAACAAGACGTCAGAAAGAAAAAGAGGATGAAGAAACAAGACGTCAGAAAGAAAAAGAGGATGAAGAAAGAAGACGTCAAGAACAAGAAAGACAACGTCAAGAGGAAAAAGACGAACTCAGAAAAATAATGGAAGACTTGGAAGAAAGACGCCAGGAGGAATTAAGGAAAATCCTGAGCGATCAAATAAAAATACAACAGGACGCAATAATTTCTGCCAATGAAGTACTAAAATGTGAAGTCAAAGAAGAGATAAACAAGGTCGAAGGTAAAGTAGGAGTAGTCGAGACAGAAGTCAGTCAAGTAAAAGAGGAAGTGAGTGACATCAGAGGAAAAATGAGCGAGTTCGAAGGAGAAGTGGAGCGACTTAAACGACAATTAAGAGAGAAAGGAGGCCAGCTAGTAACATCATCGGGTCCTCGATTAAAACCTCCCTCCTTTGACGGCCAAAGCTCATGGACAACGTACAAGAGACAATTCGAGGCAGCAGCATCGGCGAATAACTGGGATAACGAGGAAAAGGCTATGGCATTAGTTCTGGCGTTAAGGGGCCAGGCCTCAGAATTACTTCAGACTATCCCAGTGGAGAAACAAAGGGACTTCAAAGTCTTGGAAGCTGCATTGGACTTGAGGTATGGCGATCAACACCTTGCCCAATTATACCAGGCTCAGCTGAAATCCCGGATGCAAAAAGCTGGGGAAAGTTTACAAGAATTTGAAGCTGCGATAGAGAGACTGGCGCACCTGGCGTATCCAAGTGCACCTAAAGAATTCCAGGAACAATTAGCCGTGGGGGCCTTTTTAGATGGTATCAGGGACGAAGAGGTCAGGCGAGTTTTGAGGCTGACGAGACACCAAAGTAGTAGCGAAGCTTTGGTGCGTGCACTTGAAGTAGAAGCCGCCTACAAAGATACTCCAAGGTCGAGAGTGCGAGCTGTGACTCTCGAAGAATCGCAACCAGAAATGAATCAGAACCCTATGTTGACTGAGATGCAGAAAATGTTTACCAAACTATTCGATAAATTGGATGGCCTAGGAAAGCAGGATAAACAGCAAAATAAAGTAAAGCCGAGTGGTGGTATTAAATGTTACAACTGCGGCAAGATGGGCCATATGAAACGAGACTGTCGACAGCAGAACTCGGAGAGTCGAGTAAATGCTGTAAATGTTGAAGAAAAGCAGGAAAACTAAAGATAGCCAGCACCAAGGGGGCTGTGTTGGCTAGGGAATGCGGTGCCCCCAGAGAAATAAAGATTTCCCAGCTTCAAAGAATTCCAAGCAGTCTGTTGTTGCAAGGATATGTGAATGGAAGAAAATGCGTGTTTACTATTGACACCGGTGCTACGTCATCAATAGTGCGGCCAGGGTTTATATCAGGCTTGCAGATTAACAAGAAGCAAAATGGAGTAATTATTCGGACAGCCACGGGGGACAGGGCTGCGGTCCATGGAGAGGTCAGCTTGGAACTGCAGGTTGGACGGTTGAGGTTCAATTACAAGGTCATTGTGGCTGACATTATGGATGATTTCATTTTGGGTCTAGACATCATGGGAGAGCAGGGATTCATTGTTGACGTAGGGGAGCGAGTCTTAAAAATTGGAAATGAGGAATTTATTCTGGCAACCGCAGACGACCAATTCCATAAAGCGAGATTGTTAACAACACAGACGATCAAGATTCCTGCTCATTCAGAACAAATGATCGATGCTGCCGTAGAAGGAAATCCTGGAGGGTACCGTGTTGGCCTAGTTGAAGATGACGAATCGATTAAGTCCCTACCCAATATTATTGTGGCGAGAACTTTAACCCGGACTAAAGACAAAATCCCAATTAGAGTCGTTAATTTAAATTCCCACTCGGTGACAATTAAGGAAGGCAAACCGATTGGCTCCTATGAACCGGTCACATGGGTAGCGAGGTGCGAGGAAGAAACAGAGGGAAGTTCATCTATGAAAATAGACCAGGAAGTTTTGACCTTGTTGAGTACCCAGTTGGAGCATTTATCTGAGGATGAACGAAGGGAGGCAATCAAGTTCCTGGAAAAGGAAAGTTCAGTATTTGCCAAGAATACAGAGGCCCTTACAAAAACAGACATAGTCCAGCATCGGATAAATACTGGCGACTCACCAGCTATTCGACAACCACCTAGGAGGCTTCCATTAGCGAAACAAGAGGATGCCTCGGCAATGATAAACAAGATGCTGCAAGACGGAGTCATTGAGGAGTCAACGAGTCCCTGGTCATCGCCAGTAGTTTTGGTTGCCAAGAAGGACGGAACATTAAGATTTTGTGTCGATTATCGAAAATTAAATGATGTCACGAAGAAAGACAGTTACCCATTACCACGAATTGACGACACGTTAAGCACGTTGGCAGGCTCACGATGGTTTTCTACGTTAGACCTTAGGAGTGGATACTGGCAAGTGGGGCTTCATCCTGATGATAAGGAGAAGACAGCGTTTTCAGCAGGCAGTGGTCTTTATCAATTTACCGTGATGCCTTTTGGACTTTGCAATGCGCCAGCTACCTTTGAAAGATTGATGGAATTCGTACTGCGAGGGCTAACCTGGAGGACGTGCCTGGTTTACCTTGACGACGTGCTTGTTATGGGACAGGACTTTACAGAACATTTGAAAAATCTTCAAGAAGTATTTGGGCGAGTCAGGAATGCCCACCTGAAGTTGAACCCGAAGAAGTGCCTGCTATTCCAGAAAGAAGTCAAATTTCTTGGTCACGTGGTGTCTTCGGATGGAATACAAACAGACCCCGACAAAATTTCTGCTGTACGAGATTGGCCAAGACCATCTAACGTTCATGAAGTACGGAGCTTCCTTGGCCTCTGCACTTATTACAGGCGCTTTGTGGAAGGGTTTGCAGAAATTGCGAAACCATTACACCGGCTGACAGAAGAGAAAGTGCAGTACCAATGGACACCGGAATGTGAAACGGCATGGAGAAAATTGAAGGCAGCTCTATGCACTGGTCCTGTGCTAGCGT
This sequence comes from Rutpela maculata, assembly GCA_936432065.2. NCBI lineage: Eukaryota > Metazoa > Arthropoda > Insecta > Coleoptera > Cerambycidae > Rutpela > Rutpela maculata. The sequence continues at coordinate 118,838,495 of OW386293.2, read as the reverse complement.
ACCCACAACGGGAAGGACTTTTTATTTTAGACACTGATGCCAGCAATTCTTCGGTCGGATCTGTGCTGTCTCAAATCCAGAATGGGCAGGAAAGAGTGATCGAGTACTTCAGCAAGGTGCTGTCCAAACCAGAAAGAAATTATTGTGTAACCCGGAAAGAGTTACTGGCCATCGTAAAATCAGTGGACCATTTTCATAAATATCTTTATGGAAGACATTTCAAGATTCGGACCGACCATGCTGCATTAAAATGGCTGTTGCAGTTGAAAACCCCTGAAGGTCAACTGGCTCGTTGGATAGAACGGTTGCAACAGTATGATTTCAAAATAGAACATCGACCTGGAAGATCTCATAAGAACGCAGACGCTTTATCTAGAAGACCATGCAAGGAAGATTGCAAGCACTGCCGCCACGTTGAGAAATTGCAGGGTACGGTGGCCGTCAACACTATTAAAATAGAGGTTCCGGACGATTGGACAACCGAAGCCCTGAGACAAGAACAACTGAATGACACAGAAATTGGGGCTATATTGAGAGCAAAGGAGAAAGGAATTCGACCAGCGTGGAAGGATGTTTCGGATAAGGCAGTTGGATTGAAGGCTTTGTGGGCCCAATGGGATTCACTTAAAGTCATGAACGGGCTGCTAAAGAGAGCTTGGGAAAGCCCGGATGGCAGGGAAGTTGTTATGCGTCTAGTGATTCCCAGGTGTCGAGTACCGAAAGTACTTCAGGAAGTGCATAATGGAGCATCCGGTGGGCACTTCGGCGTTAATAAGACCCTGAATAAAGTACAAGAACGATTTTATTGGGTAAATAGTCGTCAAGATGTGGAAGCTTGGTGTCGCAATTGCAAAATTTGTGCAGCCAGTAAGGGACCACAGACTAGAAGTAGGGGTGCAATGAAGCAGTATAACGTCGGAGCTCCTTTCGAGAGGATCGCGATCGATATAGCCGGCCCATTCCCAGTAACCAAGGATGGGAACAAGTACATACTGGTTGCAATGGACTATTTTAGTAAGTGGCCAGAGGCCTATGCAATTCCAAACCAAGAAGCAGTCACTGTCGCCAAAGTCTTGGTAGATAATTTGATATGTCGGTTTGGTGTACCCCTGGAGCTGCACTCAGATCAAGGGAGGAACTTTGAGTCAGGGGTGTTTCAGCAAATCTGCAAGTTATTGGGGATACACAAAACACGGACCACAGCCCTTCACCCGCAATCAGATGGAATGGTGGAACGACATAACAAGACCATGAAAGAACATCTCTCTAAAGTGGTTCATAAGAATCAACGCGATTGGGATCTCCACATACCGTTCTTCCTCATGGCATACAGAGCTGCTATCCACGAGTCTACGAAACAAACACCAGCCCGTGTAGTATTTGGACATGAGATCAGACTGCCGTGTGATTTGATTTTCGGAACACCAGGCGGAGAACAGCTTCCTGTGAACAGCTATGTGGATGAAATGAGTGAACGGCTAAGAAATGTTCATGAGCTGGTTAGAGACCAAATCACCATAGCCAGTGACCGAATGAAGGCTCGATACGACCGTAAGGGTAGTTCAGAAGGGTTCAAGGCAGGAGATCTGGTTTGGCTGTACAACCCACAGCGGAAGAAAGGGAAGTCACCGAAACTTCAACCTCCTTGGGAAGGACCTTATACTGTTATTACCCGAATTAATGATGTCGTCTATCGTATTCAACGAAACAAAAAGTCCAAGATGAAGATCGTACACTTGGATAGACTGGCGAAGTATGTGAAAGAGGCTGAATTGCCTGACCGGGACGTTCAGGCTTAAGGAGGGGGCAGTGTAATATGTTGCACCCCTTAAGATTTAAGGTTATGTTACTAAAAAGTAGGCAGACTTCAACAGATCGAATGTCTGAATGAATGTAGTGTATTTGCACCTACTCGAAAAAGAACCTACCAGAAGATTCCAAAGTGACATCTGGAATTCTCTAGAGAATGGTGGCGTCATCACAGAACAATCGAGATCTGTCATTTTTAGGTATAAAAGACCAACCGCATTCTCGGCGAGTAGTTCAGAAGTTCAGAAAGTTCAAAAAGTATAGAAAGTGAGGTTAAGAGTTCAAAGATAAACAAAGTAATAAACATTGTGATTTTTAGTCAGTAAAGTGTATTTAAATTAATAATAGTATTGTGAAGTATCCAGTAAATATTTAATAAAGTGTGTTAATGGACATCTCTTGTTATAATTTTTGGAACCCACGGATTTTGCGAGGGTGGTTTCCTAAGGGTGGAAACACGTTACATTATCATAATAAGTTTAAAGTCTGCAGTGGCAGTGTGTAATATCGACAAAAAATTTTTTGAACATTTTTATTGTTCAAATAGGCTTAGAATGTCTTGAAACGTCGAAACTTTAAGTTTGAGCAAAAAACTTTCTGTCAGTTATAGTCTGTAACTTTTTTTGTGCGCACGATTACTCTGAAACCGTTTAAGATATTGACTTGAAATTTGGTATACATATGTATTTTAACGAATCTGGAACTAGATTATTTTGATCTTATTATGTTGAAGGGTTGGGGTGTAAATGGGGGTAAATCAAGCAAGTAAGAGTCCATAAAATTGGTATTTAGTATATGTAAGAGAAGCAAAGGTCTCAAAAAATTTACCAACCCCCACCCATTATTAAAGGGGGCGAAAAAAATAAAATTGTCATTTAGTGTGTACAAGAACCAAAGGCCTCAAAAAATTGTTTAGTTTATCCACCCTACTACCACCCCCTTCCACCACCCTCACCTCCCTATCGATGTGGCATATCGTTTTATGGGTTTTTGGGGTAGACGATTTCAAATATTATATTATTAAATTTCCATAAATTTCCATATTATTAAATTTCCATTACCATTTTTTTTTGTCTGAATTGTGTTTAATAATGATTTCACATTTATTACAAATTTAATTTGTATTTGATTTATTTTGTCTAAAGAATTGTCTTTATTTAATCTCACTTATTTTTGAAAAAATAAACTATTTAAGAAGCAGACAAAACGTTTTAATACGTTTTTATGAAAATTACCTTATTAATTTGCACAATTAGGTACTTGTTGAGTCAAACTTCCACAATTTACATGAAAATAAAACACTGTTAAATCTCATGTATAGATGAAGTGACAAACAACAAAATCTTGTGAAAATCTCCGAAAACATGATTGGTACACTCAAAGAAAATGATAGGTAAATTCAACCAAAAAGAGCATATGAAATCGCGCCTATCTAGTTTCATAGTTAAATCAATCAGTAAAGAATAGTTATACAACTTTATTTGTTTTCGTAAACAAATAGTAGTTTAATTATCATATCTTCTTGTAACAAATTAAATAGTACAATCACATTATTTTATGTTCACTAACCATTTTCAATTTGGTCTACAATTAAATAGTTCAACGACTTTGTTTTTTGTTCACCAACTAATTTTTAGGTTGATCTACACTTTATTTTTATTGTATGATGAAGTTTTTTTTGGTTAGCAGAAAATCTCAGTATTGAGACATCAGACCACCCAAACTAAAGATTAGAGATCGTTTATAAGATCCATCCAAATATATCGATGATCCCTGAGAGAATTTGAACACTGTAATTATGTTATTAATTATCTATAAATTCATAAGAGCATAAGATAATGCATGATTGATTATTGTCAGTGATTTGTATGTGGCGTCATCTGGGAATAATTTCTGTAATAGACTACGTGGTAAGCAAGCAAATTTTATGGTAATTCTTTTAGAACTTCTAGAAGACGACAATAATATTGGTTTGTCTACCAAGTACAATAGTACAGCGAACTAATACTGGGTTAGAATTACAATTCGATAATAGTTAAAAATAAAATATACTATTATCTAGTTTAATTTGACAGAATTCAACAAAATAATAGTCAGACGAACAAAATAATAGTCTTATTCATCTATTTTTTAAGTTAACATTTGTTTTGTTGTACGACAACTTTTTAATAATTAAAATAACAATCACCTCTTGTTTAAAAATACCATCAATATAGTTTGGTTTAACAAAATTAACGATATTGTTAGTTAACCATTTTTTTTTTATTGAATTTACCCATACTATTTCTTTGAGTGTAGCAAAGAGAAGTTCACATATTATATGTAGGTAATAAATTCTTATTGGTTACGACGACAAAGATGGCACTTAAGAACCCTTTATGCAGATTGATGCAAAAAGGTAAAGAACTACCAAATCTTAAGTTAACCGGTCGCGGGTGTCAGAATTACCGTTTGCATAACTAAGCTGAATAGTACTCAGATTATAACAATCATTGTAAATATTTTAAAACCCCAAAAAAAATGGTTCGATTTTTGCCCACAACGTGTGTTACTGATATTTTTATAAACTAATGACCTCATGTAGCCCCATATGGGAGAGTCTAGAGGATTTAAATCAGGACTTGGCATTGGCCAAGGAAATTCACTTCTACGATCAATCGAATGATGTGGAAAACGTTCATTCAAATTGACATTTCTGCAAGTGTGTCGCTTATTGAGCCGGTTTTGTTTTGTAAGCGCCAGGTTATAAATAATATAGGAGAAAGTCGAGAGGATCAAATCTGGTCAACGAGTAGGCTACAAGTTTGTTCTCGTCGTCCAATTCACTTTGTTAAAAAATAAGTCTTCAGTAAATGCAGTGCCTTCCTTGTAATTACAACTTTCGTTGATAGCCCGTATAGGTAATCTAGGAAATGAAAAAATTCTACATCCGCCACTGCGTGTAGAACCGTTTAAGGTGATGATTCCATTACCATTTATAACTTTTAATCTAAAATCAAAATAATCTCCCTTTGCCGTTGTTAAAATGACAATCTTAATTTAAAATCAAACATTTATCGTGTTATATTATTTATTAGCTGTTATCTATCGTAATATGTACCTACCTACCTATACTATGGAAAAATGGGGATTTGAACGAAAGTAAACAGACAATTTGCGTATTTTAAAACACTTATCTCGGCAAGATACCGTCTTGTCATATCTGGTGATGTGGACGAGAAACACTTAATTTTGGGTGCGGATAAGTTTTTTTGAGGTTTCATTGTGGAAAGATGCACAGAAACATACCAAATTAAATATGGTGAGATGTATTTATTAATAAAATTATAAATTTCATTGGTTTTGTGGTTGTGGTGTTGTGGTTAGAATATTTCTGTTATTACGATTGAGAAAGATAATTTAGAATGAAGAGTTTCTGTCATTCGACTTGTCTCTATTTTTTACTACTTGAAGTGACAGGTAGTGGATTGGTCCAAAAAAGAGAGCAAATTTTACGCGTCGGCTCCCAAGTTTTTTTACAGTTGCTCCTATCTAAAAAAAATTGTGTAGAATTGCAATATGGTGCCTATAACAGCCGTAGAAGTTTGCTGTTGTTACAAAACTCGATTATTTCCAAATTGTTTCAATTACTTTCCTATAATTCTAAGTTCTAGCTCAAGTTCTAAGTGTGTACCAAGCCTCAAGTTTTTACTATCAGTACAGATAAAGATTATAAATAACAGCAATATTAACCCTTAACCGTTAACCCTTAGTTTCTCCGCTTTCATCCCAGAAGGATGCCGAATAACTTAAAGTTGTTTACAGAAAAGCAATAAGATTTCAATCTGTTTCATAATTTAACCACTTTGTATCTGTCTTACCATTTCCGCGATCGCAAGGGAATATGCGAATATTAACCAACTTCGATTTATCGTATTTTATTAAAACATGTTGTATGCACTTTACTAAATAAAATCATTTGTTACTATAATCACATGGAACTTAAACATTATAGGAACTGTGCAAAAAGTTTTGAAACGAATCCGAGGCCCGCAAGACATCTGTTTAAACGAAATAATTGTCAAAATATAGAGATAAAAACAAATTGTTGGTTATGGAATTGCGAAAAGAATCAGATCTCTCCGAACCGTCTTATGGTCACTTTGTTACATTGCAAAAAAAATAAAAACAATTAAGATTAGCTATTTTTAAACAATTGATAATAGCTTAACTGATAATGCATCGATATTAACAATACTGTAGGAAAATATCTTTCTAGTAGCGCTCGCTAAATGCATTTTAAAGGTGGAGGAGAGGGTCGGGTGGTTCGAAAGGATATACCTGCAAAATTAAAAATAGAATTTTACGTAAAATATCCTGCCAGATTCGAATTTTGAGTTCACCAGTTCATTCGAAATTGCGAAATTGGAGCAAAAACGTATCTTTGTCAAAGCTGAAATTTGGTACACGTATGTATATTAATGAGATCTGGAACTAGATTCTATTTTCATCTTGTTCCGTCGAAGGGTTGGGAGGGGTAAATTGGGGTAAATTTGGGGTAAATGGGCAAATCAAGCAGGTAAGAGTCCATAAAATTGGTATTTAGTATATACAAGAGAAGCTAAGGTCTCAAAAAAATGTTTGGCATTAGCCACCCCTCCTCCCCCCCAATACCACCCCCACCCCATTATTAAAGGGGGTGAAAAAAATGTGATTTAGTATATGTACAAGAACCAGAAACCTCAAAATATTTTTTTACTTCATCCACCCCCACTACCACCCCCTTATCACCACCCCCCACCCCACTACAGATGTGGGGTATCGTTTTATGGGTTTTTGGGGTAGAGGATTTCAAATATTATATTATTAAAGTTCCATAAACAATTATTTCCACATACAAAGTTTGTGAGTGACTTGGATGGAGAATCTGGATGTGGAAGTAGTGATTCCTTGGGCAGCGGTTTATTATTTTTTTAATTTACGGATTTTCGAATTGCGGTAATTTTCAGTGGGTAAACTTTTTAGTATAGGTATGGCATTAGGAATTCAACAAAAAAAATCATTCAAATTCATTCACTCTAGTTGGGTTTCGTCATTTACTTCCACATCCATAAAAAAATTTAAAAAATTTTTATTGTTCAAATAGGCTTAGAATGTCATGAAACGTCGAGATTTTAAGTTGGAACGAAAAAAAAAATTTCCGTCTGTCTGTCGGTCTGTAACTCTTTTTGTGCGCACGTTTACTCTGGAACCGTTTGAGATATTGATTTGAAATTTGGTACACATATGTACTTTAACGAGATCTAGAACACGATTATATTTTCATCTTGTTCCGTCGAAGGTTTGGAGGGTAAATTGGGGTAAATTTGGGGTAAATAGGTAAATCAAGTAGGTAAGAGTTCATAAAGTTAGTATTAGTATTTAGTATACACAAGAGAAGTTAAGGTCTCAAAAAAAAATTTGGCAATAGCCACCCCCATTACCACATCCACCCCATTATTAAAGGGGATAAAAAAAATTGCGATTTAGTGTGTGTACAAGAACCAGAAACATTTTTTTACTTTATCCACCACCACTACCACCCCCTATCACCACCTCCAGCCCACTACCGATGTGGGGTATCGTTTTATGGGTTTTTGGGGTAGAAGATTTCAAATATTATATTATTAAAGTTCCATACACAATTATTTCCACATACAAAATTTTTTCGTTGTGAGTGACTTGGATAGAAAATCAGGATGTGGAAGTAGTGATTCCTTGGGCAGCGGTTTATTTTTCCCATCTATCTTTTGCTTGTATTGTTTAAAACAAAGAAGCATCGGACCGTGGCTTTAGCGATAAATTTTGTTAGGACATTTTTTTGTTCATAAATGCGTGATCTATCCATCTGTCTTTTTAATTTTTTCCTAGCTTGAATTAATTTCTAAATTTTGAAAAAAATACTAATTTTCAATACGCATAATGTTTAATTTGAAATATATTATTTACTATAATGATGTAATTAGTACAAAATGTAAATAATATATTTTTATTTATATTAATAGATCAATACAAAAATGTATTTAACAGATATGTTGCCGGCCCTTTCAGGTGCGGGCTCCGGGGCTGCTGTTGTAGACAACTATTTTTTGTAGAATTCGGCTTTACTGCCAATTTTAAAGTAAAGTAGGTATCAACTTATATTACGCCATTTAGTTTGATTATAAATGGTTAAAATGTAAAAAATATCTCGGCTCCCAATCGGCGTTCAGACATCGTTTTTTTATTGTTCTTTTTTCATACTTTTGATGGATACTGATAACTTTCATTTTAATAAAATTTTGATGGAAAAATGTATTTAAAAAAAAAAATATATTAATCTCTGGAAAAAAATGTCAATGACGGGTTCAAATGTCAGTGACATTTGATCGTGCGAGCTTTTTATTGATGAATTCGTCAGAAGTGATAATCGTTTTGTCGTCTTCAGTAGTGAATTATGTAAGAAGTGGAACTTATTCAATGAATTTAAAAATGTGTCCGTTTTTGATAGATAATATAAGGACCTAAATTACTTTTGTTATTTATTAAATTGTAGGTTATGGTTTTAGGTATTCGAAAAAACACAGTTTACTATTGCGTACCTAAACGCTAACTGAAAATGGATTTTCAGCGAATTGCGCTGGAAAAATATTCCTCACTAATTACTCAATTTAGCTTGTCATAAATACTCTTCTTTATGACTATGTATGCCTTTTATATAATATATCCTTACTAACTCATCTTTCTATTGTTTCAGCCACCAGAAAATGAACTTCAAAAGGGCGAGAGGGTGATGTCAGAGCACCAGCTCCGCGTACAACGCTCCCTGCAAAAACTAACCGTTCCCGAGTGGTACAAGCAATCCCAGGTCCCTCGTGAAGGTTTCCTCCTCAAGAAGAACTCCCCGCGTGAGGCCAGATGGGCGGGAACCGGAAGTAAAACCACATCTCTCAGCAGCTTAGGCTCCAACACGCAATCGCCTTTAGTCCTTAGTCCCACCCCCTGCAACCAGCCCTTTGTGCGGTGGTCCACATCCAAGCTGAATTCCACAGCCTCCTCGCCTTGTGCCTCGACGCGAAGCAGCTTCAACACCAGGCAGCCAAACGGGAGCATTTCCCCTTCTTCTGTAAGATCTAGCTTTAGTTATAGACAGCCTTACATGGGCTGGAGATCGCAAGAAAGACTGAGCAGGCCAAGGACTCCCGCAGAACGCTTGGCTAGTTCTTTACTTTCCAGTCAAAATCCCAGCCACCATCAACAACCTCAGGAGAGCCCTGAAATCCAGACATCCATCAAGGAAGTCACTTCAGCTATAGTACACTATGTAAGTGGCTTAAGGCCAGAAGATAATAGAGATAGGAGCTATGAGAGTCAAGAGACAGCTAGTCAAAGGTCCAGTTCGGTTAGTCCCAGGGGTAGCCAGAAGCTGTGCTGGTTAGAGAGTTCGTTTGTCGGTACTAGGCCGCTCGATTCGCCCCAGACGCCTGTAACCCTCTCCGAAAGCCAGAGTCACACCCCTGTCCCGCCCGCGAGTCTTAGATTAGATCTTCAAACCCACAATGGTAAGTCTGTTACTGCCTAGTTTTGTGACTGGAGGATTTAGTTGTAGCTAGGCTGGGTGTAAGCGTTGAGAGACTAAAGTTTGATAGTGTCATATAGGCAACTTGCGAAATGTTAGAGTCCTGAGACGGATCCGTGGGTATGCCAGATATAGAGCTGTTTGCTTCGACTTGTAAAGGATTTCTTTGATTGGTGCTAAACTTTTCTGCCTTTGTAAGGAGCTGAAATGGGGTAGGGAACAGATTTTTTAAATGGATTTCCTATTGCTGTTTCTAAGGAACTATAATAAGTTAACTTTGACCTCGGATTTGTCACGAGTCACGAGTCGGTTCCCATTAGATAACAGTAATCGTTATGTCCTAAAATGTAAATAATGCGTTAATTGACGGGAAAAATCCCAAATATTTTTAGGTGCAAGTCAAGACAAGTTCTCTATCTCATTTTAGGCGCTGTGGGTACTAAAACTGGCCATATCTTGTACATGTTTTTATAAAATTTCGTCTCGTCTTAATAAAGCATAAAAAATGTACGGTATTTTGATTATTTTGGTTAAATTGTGTATAGATATTGATAAATATTCACGCTCTCTATATTATCTACTTTGGTGCTATTGTATGTTGTTTGTATTTATTTTCCCTATCTTTTTATTACGACCGAGTATCTGACGAAGCTTTTATAAGAAAGCTAATTTAATTTTTATGAAGTCTCAGTCGATCATGTGATCGACTAAGGTGTCATAAAATTGGTGCTTTTATGTCACCTCATGGTTTACGGTTTTTGGTAAATTGTGACGGTTTTGATGATGCCTGATGATGGGTGGACTTTTATGTTTTAAAAATAGGAAACGTATTTGAGCATCAGAATTTCAACAGAGCCCGAATTAGATTCTAAATTTGTAAACTTGTTTGATTGTTTTTAAAACGTGAAAAACAACCATTGTATATAATTTTCATCATAGTATAAATGTTACGCAAAATTATCGACAAAGTCAAATTACGAACGATTTATTTTTGTTTTCATTATATGCTGTATTAAACGTTGATCAATCTACGAGACAGATTCTAATCTAAATACGCTATGACGACAATTCTCTTGAATTTTCTTCAGTTTCATTGGTTTCCAAATTTCCTTCTCGCTTTCTTCACAATCACTTCTTTACAAAGAAACGTCGTTAAAGGATATAATTCAATCAATAGATAAAAAAAGTGGGTTCGTAATGAAAAATGGCATAATAAATAATTTTTAGTGTTCGGGGTGTCTCGAGTATTTTGCCAAGTTGGCGCGGTCGGGGAGGATGCGTTAATATTTTGCGAACTGTTGATGCTACGATAAAAATGGTAAGGGCTTTTGTTCAGCACCATTCTCGATAAATTCCATTTTCTTAGAATGAGCTCACTGTTTATGAGCTACAGCTCGTCAAAATTTGCAAAAATTAATTTTTACCAATTATTTCGCAACTTTTTGATTGTACATTAAAATATCAATTCTGTAGAACAAATTTCTTTTACAGACGCCATTTTGTAGGACTGATAGTTTACAAACTAGAGGAAAAGGAATTTCTAGATAATTTAGTGCTGAACAAAAAAGTCCTTACCATTTTTGTCACAGCCTCAACAGTTCGCGGGGGGATTCTTGATTGTAACTCAAGAATGCTTAGAGATAACAAAGTGGAGGTTATTATGAAAAGTGACCTTAAAGTCTGCCCAATAAAGATTTTATAAATTTTTTTTGTAGAATTGACAGTTTCCCACAAATTGCCTTGAAATATCACATTTTTTCTGGAAGAATTTCTGTCAGTGGAATTCATACTAGATATGAATGAAAGATTCAATGACACCATATAATTTATGTTGTTTGAATATTATTTTTAGAAAAAAAATGTTGTTTTTTATATAATAATACATATACAGGACATTCCCTGATTAAAGTCGCAGTAGGCGAAACACGCCCAGATTTTAGAATATGTTTTGCACATTTGGGAAATAATCTCTACTTATTCTGAAATGTAATTTTGGGTGTAATTTTAATTTTTTTAAATCTCGTAGACCGTGGCAATTAAACAAAAACTATTTTTTTGTTTGGTAAAGTTATAGGCCAGGTACCTTTTCAGTAAAAAATACAGCAAAATGTCAGTAAGGAAACATCTACTGATGAAAAATTATAACTCTATGCAAAATTTCAAGAAAATCCGCCTACTTTGATGCTTTTAATATTTTTTTCCCTAAGTATATCTTAACTTCCTTAATTGCCATGACCTACGCGATTTAAAAAAATTAGAATTACACCCAAAATTGTGTCATTGAATCTTTCATTCATGTCCAGTGTGAATTCCATTGATAACATGAATTTTTTCAGGAAATTAAAAAAAAGTGACATTCCAAGGTCATTTGCGGGAGAACTGTCAGTTCTACATAAAAATGTATAAGATCTTTTTTGGGCAGAATTTTAAGAGGTACATTTTTCATAATAACCTTCATTTTGTTATCTGTAAGCGTTCATGAGTTACAACCAAGAAACCGTTTTGTAGCACTTTTGATTTGGTAACTGTGCTAAACATTCACTTGCTCCTTGCTTGATAAAATTTAGATGTTCGCAGATGATATTTTAATTTGAATAATTTGAAAATTCCTATGTACTGTCATATCATAGAAAAAATATTTTTCATGCTTTTGAATTTGTGATAATTTTGCGTTGTATATTGAGTGTTTAATAATTAATTTCTTGTATATGCAAATAATATTTATTTCAGAGAGTAATTATGTTAATATAGTTTTTTAAATATTTTATTGAGTGCTAATTAATACAAATCTATATTAAATATATGATAGGTTCTACGTTTGTACAGTTTTAATTTTAATTTTTATGTACGTTCACATTATTTTATCTACTTTTTAGACGTAAGGGATATATAGTATCATAATAAACGACCCAAGTGCAATTTTATGTACTTTTCTTGTCTTTGTTTCCTTGCACTGTTAATATAAATTGTATTATTTGCTGATATGTTTTATCTTTTTTTTTTAAGTGTATCATGTCATTATTTAGTCTTAGATGCATGTTTGTAAAAACAACACAAGGTTCATCAATAAATTGTTTTATTTTTTGCAATTTTTGTTTTAGTTTTTTTACTTTATTTTTTTTGCACCTTTCTAGGTTTTTTATTTTAGTGTTAAAAATGAATGACTTAGAGGAGCTTTAGGAAGGGTTTTGTGATGTCCACATATAGGTAATTATTACACTCAATTTTTTTTGCTGCACTGCTTTTAACTAATTATTCTGCTTTTTAACATGTTTAACACTTGCTTGGCAGTTCTGTTTTTAATTTCAGTTAATAACAATGGGTCCAGCTATGTGCCTTGAAGTACATCAGTCTCTAATATTCATCCAAGACCTTGATTTCTTTAAAATCGCGCAAATAGTTATTTGTGTGACATTACTATTAGTGTTAGTAATTGATGGAGTGGTTACTACGGACAGGTCAGATGTAGGACGCGTGCATCACCCATAACCTCAAACCTTCGGTTTTTGTTTTAATGAAAGTTTTATTGTTTATATTCATTTTTGAGATTGATGCCAATATTGTTTCAAAAAATCTTCAATAAAGACAATACATGGGATGTATTAATATTAGTTAAATAAGATTTCCTTTCTTGGTTAAAAACCTAACCTATAACTAGCCATTTCCTTTTAATAACTAATGATATGCATAATTGTATAATATACATCCTATGTATTTATTGAGGTTTTTAAGTATAATGCCACCAATCACAAAAATGAATATAAACAATAAAACTTTCATCAAATTTACAGAAACGGAATATTTGAGGTTATGGATGAGTCTTGACGTGACCTATGATCTTGCAGATACTAATGTACTAACTATTTTCTAACCATGAATGCTATCAGAGATGTATGGCTTTTGATTATGTCCAAGATTAGGTGCATAATATCCTTATGATAGTCCTTAATTTTAGTACCAAATACTCAAATAGTAAATAGGGAAAATCATTTTGACTTAACTAATACATATAAAGAGTTAACAGTGTGGTAAAAAAATCGATTATCAAATTTGACAGTTTTAAAATGTCTTTTTAACCACTTCATGTAGTTTATTCAGTGTATGTCCAATATTATTTACCGAGGTCGAATGGGAGATTTTAGCCTTATGCATGTTTGATATTGCTCCAGAATTTGGACCTTGCGGCACTCCCAATATTCCGTTACATTCAAAATTTAACTATGTATATTTTATATAGATTTAACGCTTTTGACGACTGGAGGGTCAACGGTTAAGCCTTCTCCAAGTTCTACGACACTGGAAGACGTTTTGGACTCACTTTTAGGCCTTCCCTCATCCGGCAGAGCTCCCAGTCCCAGTCTCCAAGGTAGGAGACATGTGTAAGTTTCATTTTCAGGTTTTCTACAATTATCTTCAAAATCACTTCCAGCACTTTCCTTCACCTATCTAGACTTATACTTGAGTGGAAAATGTCAATTGTCACTTATCCAGATCTACCTTTAAAGGCAGAACAATTACGTAACTGTTTACACTCAGAATACAAATAATACAATTTCCAATGTATGGTGAATCTCCATGAAGTCACGTTGTGGATCTGTTTTACCTAATTGAGATTTAATTGAACAGGTTATCCGTGTAGAGTTCACCTTAGCACCGAGAAATAATGTTCAGTTGTATAATTAATCGCATAAGCATAAATGTGACTATTAGTTGTTTTGAAATGTACTTTTACTTATGCTAAAAAGTGTTCAAATTTTTCAGAGACGGCGTCAGCTAATACTAGCCCATGCCACGAGGGACCAAATATCGACCTTTCTGAACAGTTTCGACGACGATCGGAGGGTTCAGAACCCGCCTCCACCTCTGTTAATACCTTAAGAAGAGTTTCCTTCCACTCGTCCCCTGTGTTACGTTGCCGATACTCCCGATGTGGCCGCACAGCTTTGGCCACGACATCCGAGGCAAGTTCCTACAAAAACTGTCACAACTGCTCTTACACCTATTGTTCGAGAGCGTGTAGACGCGCGCATTGGGAAAAACACCGGAAAACGTGTCTATTTTCCCGGATTGGAACTTTGTGTAGGCAGGTGATAGCAGCAGCCAAAGAGCAGAAGGACACTTTGACCCACTTATCGAAGATGGCTAGGCGGGGATACCTCTCACACGGTCCTGGTGCTGTCAAATGTTTCTTCCCCAATCCGGAAGCTGCTGAGACCTTCCTGTCTAAAGGGTTACAGAATTTGGGGGAATTGACTTATGTGCGTTGGCAGGATCTACTTCCGTCGGAAATGGGTCCCCAATTGTACGCAGAGTTAGTGAAAATGTGCAAGAACTATAATCCAGACAGCAAATTAGTTTTGTACGTTTCCGTGTGTGTTATCTCTGAGGCTCCGGCATCCGGAGCAGTTAAGTGGGAGCGGCAGTTAGTGTCAAGATGTGCTAAAATGCGTCTGAGTAAGGATATACAAATCCCGGAGCGGGAGCCTTTGGAAAACCCAGAGACTTTAATACTCACCTCGGCTCCTGTCAAGGGTGGTGCTGATAAAATAAAACAACAACGCCAAATAGCAGTCGAAAACCTACAGAGCCACCTGAGGTCCCGCGGGGTGTCTCTCAAAAGGCAACATCCGGAAATTCATAGGCAACTGATGGTGTATTGCGAAGATTCGAGCGTAAAATTTACGCCTGTGACTGTGTACCCCAAGGACTCTGTTTCGGGGAAGAGTTTTATGTGCATTATAATGCTCGAGGCCAACGAGGAAAGCTTGAAGAAGGTGGAAAATGCTGGGGTGATAGTTAGAACTGTCGATTTAATGAAAAATCCATTCTTCGAGTGATGCGAGTGCTTTGAACAAATATAGGACATAGAGATGTATGATAGTTAATATAACACCAACATTAACACGTACTAAAACATTACTAAAACAATGAATATTAACTTCCTTAAAGGAAATTGTTGAATAGGTAATTAAATTTGAATCATAGGCTAAAATCGGTTTTGGATATTAACAGCAAGCTAACAGTTAGATGTTCTATAACCTGAAAAAAATTAACCTAGGATTCCTATTTTTCTTAATAAAACTTTAAACTTTGGTTACAAATAAACATAGGAAATTATTGCTTTTAGGTACAGCAGCACATTTAAGATTGCTTATGTTTTATAGGTCTTTACATGTTATAATGAATTGCAATATGTACATAAAGTTTATATAACAGTTAAATTGTGATCACAAAATGCTGAGAATGCTAGCCAAAAATATGTGTTCTTTGTTGTTAAACTTGGAAAGTTGCATAGTGAAAGAGTCAACTCCTTGAAGAGGATGATGAAGGGACGCTCAGTCAAGAGTTTACTGTCATATCGACGTCTCTGTAACGTCATCTCTTTTACATCAATTTGTTATGTCAGTTTGATGTATTTGTACTGTCACATTTTAATATTGGATGGTTTTATACATTACTTGGTACTTGATATGACACATGAGACGTTGAGATTTTAAATTTGAGTAAAAAAAATTTCTGTGTCGTTCTGTCTGTCTGTAACTTTTCTTGTGCGCACGATTACTCTGGAACCGTTTAAGATATTGACTTGAAATTTGTGATCTGGAACTAGATTATATTTTCATCTTATTCCGTTGAAAGGTTGGGGGATAAATTGGTGTAAATGGGTAAATCAAGCAGATAAGAGTCCTTAAAATTGGTATTTAGTATATACAAGAGAAGCTAATGTCTCAAAAAGAATTTTGGCATTAACCACCCCCATTACTACCCCCGCCCCATTAGAAAAGGGGGTGGAAAAAAAAATTGTGATTTAGTGTGTGTACAAGAACCAAAGGCCTCAAAATATTTTTTTTACTTCATCAATCCCCACTACCACCTCCCTATCACTTCCTCACCCCACTATCAATGTGGGATATCGTTTTGTGGATTATTGGGGTAGACAATTTCAAATATTGTATTATTAAAGTTCCATAAACAATTATTTCCACATACAAATTTTTTCGTTGTGAGAGATTTGGGTAGCCAATCTGGATGTGGAAGTATTTTTGTACTGGTTACGTGTGCAGAATCATTATTTAACTTTTAATCGTGAAATCCTAAAAAATTTAAAAGCGAAAATGTTAGCGTTGGCAACAACATACAGTGTCGCCATAAGGTATTTTTATTAGGGAGAAATAAAATGTTGCTAATTCGGTCACATATTTAATTTTTAATCATTGGGTAAAAATGGACCGTTACATTATAGTTTCGTGAAATATTTTGCATCACTCCATGTACTTCTGCCAACAAGACAAACTATAGCACTTCATTGGTACAATTTGTCTATAAATAAAAACTAGAAAAAGATATGACTGACACCTCTATTTGCATCACCAAACATAAGCACAACATTCATAATCAGTCTGATTATTTTAGGTCCATGCTTATAGCAATACACCTACTACAAATATGTTTTCTCTTGGTCCTTCTCAATAGAAATTTACCATGAAAATGATTTTTCTTTTTTCGTCAATTTCTGTTTATTTTTAAATTTATTATTGGCGAGCACAGAGCTAGCAAATATGCTGTTTCACTTTCTCTATAATCACACAATATTTCTCTGTCTTTTTGACATAAAACAATATGTTCTGCTTTCACTGTTATTTATCCTTGTGTAAAGCTTCTGAGAAGGTTTCATTTTTGCATACTAACAGGTATTATCTAATTTTAAAGGCATGTTAAGCATGATGTCAAATTTTCTTTGTATAAAGCATAGAAAGACATTTTAAATGATGGTATCTCTATGCGGAAAGTTAAGCAGTTAATGGCAGTTAGTACTTGGTTGGGTGACCTTCAGGGAAATACAGCGATCTTACCTCACCTTTTAGTGGTTTGTATATCAGCATATACATACACAGAAGCTATGAAAAGATTATTATTATTGTTATTTAAGGGGAGATTTGTGTAGTGGATATAAAACGGTTGGTCCCTTGTCTACTTGATGTTAGGCATGAAAAAGATCCCTACTCTTCTTATGAGAAGAGGTTCCTCATGAAATGAATGAATGACATCTTAGTCAACATCAAAAGTAAATGATTAAGTCATTTAAGTGGTCATCCTGTTTGTTACCTTGTATTTAATTTTATTTAAAAAATTTGACATTATACAGTGTTTAAACAAAAAGTGTTATTTGAAGAAGATGAAATATGTTTTTTCAATTATGAGTATCTTAACTATTAGTATTTTTCATCAGAGTGACCATCTTAGAAATATTCTTAAGTACCTATACCTATACATAATATGTATATAAACTGATAAAAGTTTGATCAAAAACAAACTGCTGCAACATAGTGAAAAATAAATAAAAGTCCAGTTGGTGCGCGGTTTTGTCACTCTGCAGGTTATAATTATTCAATTCAAATAATAAACACTGGCTACTTTTTCATTTTTTATGAATCATCATCACTATCACGATTTATTACAATAGATACACTGTTTTTTTCGAATATTTTTGACAAAAATTTTGCTGCTCTTGACGTATATATTCGCCGACCGGTTAACTGCTCTAGACGACGCATTCTTAATAAAAATGTTATCAGGCTGCTCTACCTGAACAAATTCGCGCACGTGATATTTTGAGATATTACACAATGATAAAAAGCATAAAAAAAAAGACACTCTAAACATGCAAAACGATGGATACTTTTCCGTACATAGAACGGTTCACGCTGCTCTTGACGAATATGTACGCAAGCGGTAAAAAAAATGCTTAATACGATGGGCAGCTTTGAAACAGTAGTGCGCAGTGAATGTGTTAATTGTTCCAGAGAGATATCTAGCATGAGATAAATAATGGATGCCACATGTGAACAACAGCCCACAGTTCTATTGCCGTTAAGGGCAATCACAAGTATATCGCACAAGTATAGCTCTTACTGTGGAGAACATAATCAACATGATAAGAATGATAAATCTTGCAGTTTTTGTGCCATGATTTAACTTTTAACTTATAAATAAGAATATTTGAAGATTCTTTTACATATTGTATAACAGGACTGTTTTGTTCGGCCATTAAATGGGCCAAATATTGAACAATCTGGAATCATTAAATATATAAGCAACAAGAGGAACATATGAAATAATCTCAGCGAAGAAGTTGAAAACCAACACTGGTCCGACGATGAAAACTTTTTAAACTATTATTGGCACCGGAGGCGTCGGATTTTCCTGAACTTAGTGAATGTGGGTTGAAAATATTATTTACTGGCTCTTATCAGTTATCTCAGACTGTTATTTTGCTGACTTAATCGCTGAACAAAACAGTGTTGAAATACACAATGTGAGAAAGAATGTCCAAATATACCTACTTAGAGTTGAAGTTAAATCAGGGCACAAAAACTGTAACATTTGTTGTTCTTATTATGTTGATTATGTTCTTCAGGGTAAGAGCTACATTAACATCAAGCGCTATTTTTGTGATTGTCCTTAATGGCAATAGAACTGTGGACTGCTGTTCACGCACGTGGCAGACGTGATATATTATTTATTGTGTGCTAGGCATCTAGAGGAACAATTAAGCCAGCCGAAAATTTGTCAAAGTGTATGTAATAAATCATGATGGTGATGATGAATTTTTGTGATTTTTGTGGATTTGGGTTTGGGATACCTGAAAGAACGTCTGTGTAAAAATTCAGATTTTTGTTAATTTTGTCCAGGTTTCCTCATTTTTTTGTCTAATTTCCCTGCAGTATTGAATCTAGAAGATAAAAATGCAGTTATGCCATGTGTTGCCTTGTATTGTGCCAATATTAGAGTTAAAATTGTGTAATATAATAACAAAGTTTATCTTTGGAAAAATGTCAAAATATTGATCCAGTATTGTACAAAATAACTTTGAGAGAAATTAAGCAGAAAAACTGGTGGTTAGCACTAGTTGAATATTGGCAATGGAAATAGCACTACACTTGAGGAATATTTCACCAACCAAGTGGCCAGTAATGGGAGGTTATTAAAACTTCTACTTTACAATGAGCTGGTTTCAACTAATTTTTTATCTATTTATATCTATATAACCCGTACAGAATGTATACCGACAAAAATGCAGCTCCTATAAACTCCCAGATAGAATCTGATGCGTGGTAGACAGCTTGCGTATTAATATGCAAGCAAGTAAAAGTTCCTCTCGCTGCTTGGGTGCGATAGACAAAACTTGATCAAAAAGTTAAGATATTCTGGCACTTGTGAAAAATATATTTAATAGCTGTAACTTTTTAATTAAAGTTGAAAGGCAAACTTATTTCATATAACCCTTCATTAAACATATAAAGGAAGAGATATGTTTTGCTTAGTAATTACGTTGGCCGCTGGCAGGTTATAAGCGGGAGATTGTGCAGTTGATACCCACTGCCATGGAAGTTGGAACCAAAGATAAATAGGTAATTTATTTAATCCACAATAAGTTCGCTTGTTTTATAAAGGAGTAGGTAGGTATGTATATACAGGGTGTCCCACTTAAAACTCCCGACGTCATTTTCTCGATAACCAAAAGTGATATTTGAATTCTGTAGAAGGATCCACTAGAACATATAAATGACTTCAGTTTTGAGTAAAAATGGTTTTACACACTGAGGTATAGATGGCGTTGCGATGCAAAGAAATTGTTCAAACCTAGGAACGTTGAAATGAGTGACGTTAGATGAGGAATTATATTCTAAGCAACTTTTTTAATATGGACAATTTTCGAAAAATCACTGGTTTTCGAGATATTTGAGTTCAATGTAATTTTTCAAGTAACAAAAATCGCGTTTTTCATATGTCTACAATTTATAGTGTAAAATTTAGCAGAACATACAACATGACGCAAAAATTAGACAGTACACAATAAACAGAAATG
Organism: Rutpela maculata; assembly: GCA_936432065.2. Taxonomy (NCBI): domain Eukaryota; kingdom Metazoa; phylum Arthropoda; class Insecta; order Coleoptera; family Cerambycidae; genus Rutpela; species Rutpela maculata. The sequence continues at coordinate 118,818,240 of OW386293.2, read as the reverse complement.
TCGAAATCTTTATTTTTAAATAGCAGTTGCATCAGCCCCACCTTCGTTTTACTTGAAAAAAAAAAGTAATTTTGTTTTGAAATAAATGTTTCATTACTATCTAAATCAGCCTGTTTTACCGGACATTTATCATCGGATTTACTTTGAAATTGTACGGAATGGACGTCTTCTGAATGTCCATTTTATATATGGAAAGTATGTACATTTTATGTCCATATAGGGACGTCCATTTCGTGTCCGTTGATTTTAATATTACATTTTTATAATAAATGATAATATCTCCATAACGCTTTCTCTCCAACACATTTCCGAAATATGTATACATACCAGAGAATACCACACTGAACGTCCAACATATGTGCCGCAACGGACGTCCTTATGTTCGGCAAGTACACACATTTTAGGTCCCTATAAAAACAAAAAAACGTTAACAAAACCGGTTTTTCACTTTTACAATGTTTTTGTTTATATTTGAGCATTATTTCTGTAAAATTTGTAGTTTATTTTTTATAGTAATTTGTAATATATCATTAATAATTTAATTTTAACCTTTTTTGTAAATTATTAATGATATTATTTGATACTAAATATTTATTAAACATTCAAATACTTTCTACATTTTGAAATAAATAGCTATATTAGTCTAAGACCTACTTCCAACTGTACAGTCTTTAAGTAGGTAATAGTAAGGCTAGGTTAGTGGCCGAGTGAGAAAGCATTGACTTACAAATCATGAGGTCGGTGGTTCGATTCCTACTCATTCTGTTTTTTTTTTGTACAAATGTTGTCCAGTTATGACATTTGGACGTCCCTCGGCTGCCCGTTGGATGTACTTTGAACCAAAAACAAACGTCCATTGGATGTCCTGTATGTCCGTCGAGGACGTCCTTTAGATATCCATAGGACAATGTTGTGCTATTAGTTATCGAGAAAATGGTACTGGGAGTTTTTAGTGGGATACCCTGTATATTAAAAAATAAAATTAACAATAATATACAATGAATATGCCTCTGCTGTAAATTAACGTAATGTTGCTTAAAGATTTGTTAACAACCACTAAATGAACTATGAAAAAATAGTATATGTTGTGGTTATGTGACAATGATTTTGAGAACTATTATTTTTGTAGCATACATTAATTTCACTTACAGAAAAAGTTGCAAAAAATGTGACCGTGTAATTTTAGTAACAGGTTACCTGATTCTACGCTGTGCCATGAATTTAACGACGGGGTGTATGCATTGCGCAAATCCAAAGGTTATCAATTTTCAAGTCAAAAGTCAAGTCACTAGAAGGAAATTTTATTGGTCAAAAGTATCTGGCGCTGTATCGCCCAGAAAATACAGAAAATCTTCAATATGAAATTTGGTTAATGAACGTTATTTTGATCTGACTTGGGGCTCCTATAGTAATAGGCTTGATGCATGTGCCGTATATTCTAAATTAATTTATATATATTAATATAGTGTCACTAAACATTAGCTGTTTTCATAATTTCTAACTGAGAACTATTTAAATTATCGACTAATATCCGGGAGAAGGGGCAAATCTTAGAAAACATTCATATTAGACTTGACGTCATATAACAGAAAACAGAGACAACAGTGTATCTCTGCGAGTGCAATGGTCCGGACATACAGTGGAGCGAAAGCGACCTAAGAATGTGTCATTTATTTTTTTTTTTTTTCGTAGAATCAAAGGAGACCTTGTAGATCTTGTAAAGTAGGTTATCTGGGACCTGTAATGGATAATTACGATATTTTTCTGTGGTACAGGACACTTTTATTTCGAGAAAACTTCAGAAATTGACTGTTTAGAAATCTAATTGAGCTATCGATCTGATTTTAAAAAAAAAAAAACTTCTCCAGTATCTTGGCTTCAATCGCCTCGCTGCATGTATATAAAAATTTTCAAAAATAAAAAAGTTTGTTGCTTAGTCAAAATATGAGTAAATTTTTTGCGAAGTAATAATCGAGTAATAAGTTCATTGTTGTTTAAAGAAAATAATAGACAATTATCAATAGAAACAAAAAAACCATTGGAAGCGCTTATTTGTGTACTTGAATTAAGAAAAAAATCTGTTCCATAACTCAATTAGATTTGAAGATAAAATGTAAATGTAAATGTAAATGTTAAAAAACTCGATTTTTATATAATCAATCAATTTCTCAAGTTTTTTCGAAATAAAATATATCTGTACCAAAAAAAAAATATCATAAATAGCCATTTCTTATGTAGAATCTGCAGTTGATAATGGACATTGGTATTTCCAATATTACAGTGTGTGACAGCTTGTTTGAACTGATATTTGCCATCAAGGCGTTAAATCTGTTAAATGATGTAATGTATTTAATTTTTTCTTTAATGCGTCAGACTAAAAAAAATGATTTTGTGCAATTCAATCATCCATAAACATTCTTTAATGTAAATATGAAAATAATATTGTATTACGACAATTGTAGTGCACAAAAACCGAACAGTTTAAAAAACCATAACTTAACCATGAAAGGAGGATAGTAATAAATCCATGTGATCAGTGCTTGTAACAAATCCTATTAGCATTTAAATTTGGTGGGGGTGTAATTCAAAATAATTTTTTAGAGATTTATGACATCAATGTCGCTCAATAACAGCACAATGCTATTGACAGTTCAATACGTCACTGTCCTCCTTTCCCGGCTAAGGTTTAGAAGAATTCTATTAATGACACTCGGTGAAAAAAAAATGGTCCCTATGTGACTTGTGATGCTAATGACATCTAGTGGTGAAATATTGAGATTCACTGAAGGTGTTTCTGATAGATGCTTTCCCTTGGTTACATGGTATTTTTTGAAAAGTATATACAATGGAAAAGGGATAATTGAATTTTTTGTAAATCTCATACTGTACTTATTAGACGTAGGCCAATTTTGTCTTGAGATACGGTTTAGGAATTTTGTAGTGTTGCATCCTGTGCGAGCAGAGAATTAGCAATGACACTATTATTTTGCAATGATTGTTCATCTAAATATAACCAGTATATTCTGCCTTAACAATGTTCTATCCTTTCTTGAAACTTGAGAGGATTTGTATTTGCATATTGGATATTTTCTACTTTTGGAAATATTAAAAAAAAATGCAAATTACTGCACTCATTTTGAAAGTTTACCAACTATGACACTATATTGATTACATCATACATAAGAAGTCTCTCCTACATGTCAGATCTCAATATGAGTTAAGTATGAGTTACACAGAGCAACAGGTAGACATACAAATTAACTGACAGATGTCATTCGAGAGATGGACAATGGATTCAGGGAATACCAAAACATATACATCAGGAAAAAAATAATGATTACTGTTATCTTAATTAGATATGAGAAAGTAATTTTTTTTAAATATACCATTGACCTATTTTTGAGCCGTGAAATTGTTTTTCTGAACCATTTGCTTAGAATGTTCAACGAAAAAGGACTTCGTGCTCGTTTTGTGCTACTTGTCTCATTTCAGGAGACGTGCATCTTCCACTTCCACTTCACATTATTAGAAACCTAAATCCTAAATAAAAATTTTGAACAAAACATCAGATCATTTTTTTGAAAAATGTCAATCATAAAATAAAATAATACTTTAATTCGCTTCATCTTCAAGGATATTGAACAAATACTCATGTTAAACTGTTTACTTTATTATCTATATAATAGTATCAGGGGCGTAACGAAGGGGGTATCCCCCCAACTTTGTCACACCACTTGGCAAAAGTTGGAAATTTGAAACGCAAGTTCTTATTGACAAAATTTTTTTTAGATCCCCGCTCAATCAATTTTGGTAAAAATTGGAAATTTGGGACGTAAGTTGGCAATTTTTATTAAGTCTTATGAAGTTGGCAAATTTGAAAAATAACTCCCCAAAAAAAGTCGGGTTGTTACGCCCCTGAATAGTATATTATGCATCGACAATTTGACAATTTAATGATGGCTATTAAGATACGAGCTTGAGAATTATGACATGAGCTGTAGGCGAATAGCATAATGAATGCGAGTGACTTAATAGCCATTAAATGTGAGTTGCATACACTATTTTTTCTACGACCGGTCATAATAAAATAGAAGAAAACACTTTATTTCTAAAATTTCTAGGTCAACAGTAAGTATGACTTGTCAAAGTTGACAAGTTTTAGATTTGTCAGATGTTCAAGGCAATCGTTGATATTGACAGAATATTGCTGTGTTGCGTTTCTATTGGTTATAAACTTGTATCTTAATGGAAAATTTGTATCTTAATGAATCTCATTAAAGTACAGGTTAAGGAATGTCTAATAAACGAATTAAAGTATGGGAGTAGAAAAAAAATCATTAAGTAATAGAATTTAAGATGCTAGTAGTGTTGATGATGATAATGAATAAAAGAAAAGTTTGACAAAACATTTTTTATGCGAAGTTTAAACAGATTATTTTTTTAAATTTTTGTCGCCTGATTTAAAACATCGTCTGATTTAAATGTACGGACGGATTTTTGGATCTTTGCAATGCAGACCCAAGGTTATTTCAATTTTTACCTATTCAAGTGGACAATGCTGTACAATAGTATCTGATTTAAGCGTTCCTTAAGTCTTGAGTTTGTCTGTTCAAATTATAACTAATGACGCAACCAGTAATAAGTGTGGACATCTAAATAAGATGATACCATATACCCTGAAGCTTGCCAGGAAATTATAAGGTAGATTGAAATATTAAAAATAATTATTGAATTGTTCTATAAATACTTGTTAAAAAATAGATCAATTTAGCTTAAATATAAAATATAGATCGTTGTTAATGTTGGTGTTATTAATTTGAAATATTTGATAAAAAAAGGTGTGTTGAAAACCCTTTCCTGTGATTTTAGCTTGTTGTTACTCTTGCAAATTTTAAAATAAATTATTAACGTTATCTTTTCTAATGTTGCTTTTTTATCTCTAAGTAAGAACAATTGCAACTAAGAAATAAAAATCATTGCTCATCGTAAAGAGTATTGACTGATTATAAATGATTTTATTCGTTGTAAAGTATTGTAAAATTGTTGTAATATCATTTGTGATGTCATCCTCAATAATAATATAGAACACCATTTTTCATATATACTTATATAGTTTTTCATAAATTTTATTGTCCTCATGCTAAAAAACGTATCAAGCAATAAATATTGCAGAAATTAAGCCTCTTTTTATTTCTTACCCAATAACACCTACAAGAAAAATCGAAGGTGAGTTTGAATTCTACCTCCATACATAGAGCAGCGAAAAAGAGGTAAAATTGTGTCGTTTTTTTTTTTTATCAGCTTAGAACAAAATCAGATACAGTGGGTGTTACCAACAACGTCATTTTACACATAAAAACACGAAATACGACATTTTTTAGTGGTCACAGATATTCTTATTTAAAAAAAAGTGTGTAATTTAATTTTTTTTAAATCATGTTTTGTACATCTATTGCCATATCTCAAAAATGAATTTAGCTATCGATGTGAACTTTTTTTTGTAATAAAACGCACATAGCGCTTCTTTCTATACATAGGATTGCTAATAAAAAAAATGTGAACATGCCAAAAACGTAGATGACCCTGAAAGTTTAGAGAATACGTCATCAAATTTTCACTAAGCGAGGAACTTTCTTGTTTTTGAAAATTTTGTGTAATATGCTATGAAGAAAATGAAGTCAATAGACTAAAACAGTTTTTAGAAAAAAATTATTTTCATTAGCAATAGTTTGCTAGTTACGAATTTTTTAGTATGGAGGAATTGTCGAAGCGTACCCGCGCGGCACTTAATAATGATTATGTATTGTGTGTAACGGAACTTTTCATTGTTATTTTTTTATGTTTAGGACTGTTTTATCACGTTTTAGGATCTGAAAGCATAACTTATTTTTCCAGTGGCGCATTAAGGACTAAGGTTGAAGGCAAAAAGGAATTAAAAATCTTAAATAGAGTATCTGAGATAAAAATGCATTGCATTGGGATCTCGGAAACGGTAAAAAATAATATTGTAGTAAATGGAAAAAAAAGCTGCGCAACTAGGGGGCTAATAAAATTCCATAAACAGAAGTTTAGGTAATTTTAATTTTAAGTAATAATTTTGGAGTGTTTTGATAAAAAGTAAACTATCGAGTTTTCCTTTTTTTTGCATTATTATTGGAGCTAAATAGAAAAGACAGTTTCTTAAAGCACTTTTTTTTGAACGTGGCAATCTTAATATTTGTATCCGACATTTCCTGTGTCAGAGTCCCTATCCGAAACTCCAATGCATTGCATTTTTGCCCTAGATCCACACAATAATTGAGTAAACGTGTTATTTTCCCCTAAATTAGGTAACAAAAATGAAAAAAAATATCCGAAATTAAGTCTCTTTTAATTATAGAAACCCCGTTTCCATGGCTTGTGCACAAGTTTATCGTTCTCTTCTATTACTACGCCACATAAAATCCATTCTATTTTACAATGAAACTTAGATTGCTGTTTTATCTTAAATATTTTTTTAGCAGATAATCCACGCACAATTCGCACAATGGCCATACGTTCTACAATATAATACAAGTGGTAATAAGGGAAAGAATATTGTTACACATTTTACTTCCACATCCAGTGTAAGTATAGTATCGACAAAAATATTTTTGAAAATTTGTATTGTCCAAATAGGCATAGAATGTCATGAAACGTCGAGATTTTAAGTTTGAGCAAAAAAAATTCTTCCTGTCGATCTGTCTGTAACTTTTTTTGTGCGCACGATGACTCCGGAACTCTTTCAGCTATTGACTTGAAATTTGGTACACGTACCTATGTATTTTAACAAGATCTGGAACTAGATTATTCCGTTATAGGGTTGGTGGGTAAATGGGGGTAAATAGGCAAATCAAGCAAGAGTTCATAAAATTGGTATTTAGTATATATAAGAGAAGCTAAGGTCTCAAAATTTTTTTGGCATTAATCACCCTCATTACCAACTCCCACCCCATTATTTAAGGGGGCGAAAAAAATAAAATAAAAATATTTTAGTGTGTGTATAAAAACCAAAGGCCTCAAAATTTTTTTTACTTTATCCACCACTACTAGAAAGATTTTGAACAGGAGTTTCTTTGTATAGATAGTAAGTACTCAACTTTTAGAACCATTTTTTTTTCTTATGCGCAGAAAAAAAGACATGATTTTTGAGATATATACATATATATATATACGTTTTTTCGTGTTTTTATTTTCATTTAGACTTTCATATCTCGAAAAGTACGCATTTTTAAGGCTAAATGAACATAAGTAAACGTGTTCAGAATACGATTTCTTACAAAAAAGGTTCTATACATTTTCCCGATTATCCCATTGGTTTTTCCGGAAAAGCGACTTGAAAAATATATCTGTTTTTTCGTTTTTTTTATTTTGAATGCAAATATCTCGAAAAGCACGCGATTTTAAGGCTAAATGAACATAAATAACCTTGTTCAGAATGAGATTTTCTACAAAAAAACCTATACATTTTTCAATTATCCCATTGGTTTTTCCGGAAAAGCTTCTTGTCGAATATATATAGTTGCTTTATCGTATTTTTTTTTTTCATTTGGACATATATATATCTCGGAAAGCATGCATTTTAAGGCTAAATGAACATTACTAAACTTGTTCAGAATGTGATTTCCTACAAAAAAGGTTCTATATATTTGAGAGACATATACGTCAAAATGAAAAGAAAAACCCGAAATAGCAAATATATGTATTTTTCAAGAAGCTTTTCCGGAAAAACCAATGGAATAATCGAAAAAATGTATAGAATCTTTTCTGCAGGAAATGTCATTCCGAACAAGTTTACTTATGTTCATTTGGCCCTAAAATCGCGAACTTTTCGAGATATTTGCATTCAAAATAAAAAATACACGAAAATAACATACATATATATATATTTCAAATCGCTTTTTCGGAAAAGCCAATGGGATAATCGGAAAAACGTATAGAACCTTTTTTGTAGGAAGTCGTATTCTGAACACAGTTCGTTTAGCCTTAAAAACGCGTACTTTTCGAGATATACACGTCTAAATGAAAAAAAAAACACGAAAAACGTATATATATGTATATATCTCAAAAATCATTTCTTTTTTTTTTCTGCGCATAAGCAAAACCTTGTTCTAGAAGTTGAATACTTACTTCCTATGCAGAGAAACTGCTGTTCAGAATTTTTCTCCGCTTTTTTCCTAATTTGAGTGGACTATGGGTATACAATGACTTGTTCCACGTTGCGTCATCTAGGGGCCTTCTCGTAAACTACTCAGAGCTGGTAAGGTGTTACAGCTTCCTACTTTCTCCTGCAGTGTTCTTCAACATATTTCGTGTAGATTGAGCTACTGCTTCATATGAGGCGCTGATGTAGGTGAAAGTTTGAAACAAAGTACATTGGGGCGCCACCATCGATTTCATTTCACAAAAATAAAAAATATCAGCATCTTGGGTAACAAGGTCATCAACATTAGCTTCAAAAGAGAACGAAGGATTCAATAATTTCGTGATTTAATTGTTATTGTGATGTGATTCTTAGTGAAATGTGTATTTTAACCTTCTAAACCAAGCGGTAAGTGCCTTAAAAACCTCGTTTCCTTTGTAATAAATAAACGTTTCTGAGTACCGATAACGATTTTTTTTGTTAAACTGTACAAAAGTGGGTAAACCTGCTTTGATTTCCACAACAATTAAGTTGGTTTGACGTTTATAAACAATTGAAGACGGGTAATCCTTGTTGGAAGTCGGAAATTGGAAAAATTCCTATCCCATTCTTCTGCTGTCATTTGTGATTGTTTACGAGTGATCTACATATGAAAATTACCGCCGAATTCAAAATTTCTCTTCCGGTTTCAAGTAATTAATTGTTATCAAACGGTTTCTGCAATGTAATCAGTGAAAATTTGGGCAATCTTAAAGAGCTGCCCGATAAGTTTGCTGAAACAAACGAGAATATTTCACAGATAAATAATTTTAAGTGTAAACAACTGAAAATTACATCATTCAAATAATAAAAATAGCAAGTTTGTTTACATGCAATAAATTTTGTTCTAGGTGAAATACAACTACCAGAAATGCTACTGCCTACCTAAAGCTAATGCTTGTTTTTTAACCTTTTTATTTTCTTTTTCACTTAAAGATGTAAAACAAGGAAGAAAATGTCAAACGCCAACTGTTTCAGACAGGCATCACCGGATTTTTCAACAGAAGGCAACTGTTCGAGGGTATTAAGGAGTGAAAATGAATTAAAAATGAATGGTGATATGTGTAGTGAGAATTTTCTACCGAATAATAACATTTGTGATGAAATTGTGTCTTCAGTGTACATGAAAAAAGATGAAAATAAGGTGTTAAAAAAGGACTGTGATTCTGGTGGAAGTGTATCTCGAAGTATGATAAAAGAGGAGTATGAAGATAGCTCCGAAATGGATGGTAAAGAGGAAAGCGATAATTGTTCTGTGAATCCCTCCGAAGACACGAACTCAATTCATGATGATAGTACGATGGATTCCCAAAATACCGAGGCGCAATCATCAGACCCATACAACATTAATAATGATAAATCCTTAGATGATGAGTTAAACTTTGATCGTTCAGATCACAGTAATGGAGTGATTAAAAAGACCAACCACAAGAAAAAGAAATTGTCTAGTGGACCAGGAAGGGGGCGGCCCAGGAAGGCACTTGTCGCTATGTATCACAGTCAGATCAGTGGCGATAAGAACACTATTAAAATTCGAATTAAGAAAAGCAATTTCACTGCACAGGTACAGGTTAGTGCTAATGTCTAATACTTAAGCAAAGATTAATATCCAGTAATTTATATTTTGATAATTTGTTTGTCTGTCTACATCAATGTGTGGTCAAGCATATATTGATTTTGAATATTTCCGGTAAAATGCCAAAAAATATATAAGTTTCAATCGTTCACTTGAAGGATAATATTGTTACCAGCAAATATTACCAGAAAAATGGTACGCCTATTAAGTCAATTTGTAGTTTTTATTAATTTTTCCTTTTCGTATGAAATTCATTCAAGTGAACGTTTGACACTTCTGGTACATGTAAAAAAGACGTGTTTCTACAGCAAATGCAGACTTTTTTGAACTTAGTTTTATTATCAAAACTTACTTATGCAACTTTTCTTTTGTCAGGACATCCTTTCATTAGTGGCCAAGTAATAATAATAATAATAATAATAATAATAATAATAATAATAATGAAAACGAAAATGCGTTAAAGTACATACCTATTTTAGTTTTTACAAACGATTATAGAGAATCCTTATTTTAGATCCATTTCAAATTTTTAGTTGTAGGTACAGGATGTAGATAAAAATGAAAATTATTTATATCTCTCATATTTAGAAAATTTCAACTGATTTCAGTAGGTAGGTACTTTAGAAACCTACAACTACATAATTAAATCCAAATAATCATATTAATTGTTTCGACAATTGTTTTTTTTTTCTAAAACAACATTTTTATCATTATTGATAACTGAAATATTTTCATTGTATTCATATATAGTGTAACCCACTTAAAGTGAACACAAGCCCACGAAATCTTTATTTTTTGAGATAATTGAATGAATTTTTTTGTTATTTAGGGCAAGGAAAGCATCATTCTTGTTTTATATTGCTATGTTCCAGAGGTCAGTGGATGGCCTACTACAATTTTTTATGTACCCTCAAAATTCGAAAAATCATATTAGGAATTTTTGAAAGATTTTTTAATTAAAATTCTGTGTATTTATGTCGTTTAGTGGGGCATTGGAATTTTTTCGTAATTTTTCCAGAATACACTAATTTGGGGTCGTAGAACATGAATCTGAAATTAATTTTCAGTGGCAAAAATGCAGTTTTTCCAAAAAGAAAAATTGAAATTTTCCACCATAACAGTTTCTGACATTGTAAACACTAAAATCACCTTGAATTTCGGCCGCAAAAAATAACTTTTTCAAAAAAAAAATCAGTATATTAGTTGCTTTCTTTCTACTCACAATCTTAGCTTACCTAAATTTGAGCTTCTTATCTAAATTAACTTGCAAAAAGAACGATCAAAATAGACCAGACTTCGGACCAGACAGACTAACACACGTTTATAAGATTCAGTTATTTTGACCAAAATTGTCACCTTGGAAATTGACTTGGACAAATTTATAAAGTTTAGGAAGAAATCCGGTAGACTTGGCCTAGGTACTAAGGAGAGACATATTTAACTGAGCTGATCTAAGATAAAAAGATCAAATAGAAGACCCTACTATAACCCAGTTACTTTTATACAAAAAAAAGGCCAAACCCCTAAAAAAATCCAACCGAAGATTTTCCAGCGGGAGTCTCTTTATTTTGGTGTCACAAATAATTTCTCAAAAGTCTATAAAGCTCACTGAACGGCTACAAAAATTACAGAAGGTCAAAGGTCACGAAAATCAGTTTTTCTCAAATATCTCTTAAATTATCGGTTTTACGTTAATTTTGGTTGTTATAAAATTTGTTCGTAGAAAAAGTTCTATACAAGATTTATGTAGAACCAATAGTTTTCGAGATATTGGGCTGAGAAACTTCGAAGCAAAATGCTTGCGCCACTATTTTATACGTATGATATAACAAGACCTTTGTATACATAGGAACATCGTTTATGCATATATACCCGCATAATTTCTGTCTGAGATGTTCCTGAAATGGACCCTTCTTCATAATACTAATAGTAAGCAGCGTTACCACCGTAATCTACTAATTTTTTGGTTTGAATCTACTAAAAATCTACTAAAGCAATTTTTAAGAAGTTATGGAATTTTTTTATCTAATTATATGGTCTGATTTAATTTGAAATAGATAATGTTACTTCTTAATCAATCGAATTTTACAAATTAAGGTTAAACAGCAGCGTCCATACAATAGATATGAAACACACCCCCAGGAAGGGGTGAAAGCTAGCCCCCATATATAAAAAAAATCGATCCAAAACAGCAATGACTGCTGAAAAAGCTCGAAATGTCTAAGTTTTGTTAAAGCGTTAAGAAACTACATCAGGTCCGACGTAATCTTCATAAACTGCCCCTATAGGGTTGAGAACAACCACCCTCGAGTTCAAAGGACACGAGAAAAACAAGAAAAAACGTAAAATCCAATAGGATTTTTATTTTCATGGATGCTGTGATTGGCTGAAATTGCGTAGTACTCTAAAATAGAACCAGAAATTTACGTACCATCAACATCCTTATGTAAGATTTAACTATAAAAAGTTACAGTGACTTCTATAAAAATTCGAAACACCTGCGTTGTGTGGAAGAGAGAAGAAACTAGAGTATGTTCGACGATGTGCCTGAAAACCACCCCCACGGGGTTGCGAGATACTACCCCTATATCTGTAGGATGCTGGAAAAACAGAGAGAAACTAACCGGATTTACATTTTTATGGATGCTATGATTGGCAAAAATCGTGTTGCACACTTAGAGTTTGAAACTCACGTCCTATAAATGTTATAAGTAACACCACCAGAAAGGATGTAAACTACCGTAATTCAAGGTGTAACGAAAAAGCTATACTGTTGCTTATTCGTTTCATTTCCATGTTTTTTTTTTTTAGGGGTGGCGTCTCTCAACCCCGTGGGGGTGGTTTTCAAGCAGAGCATCGAACATAGTCTAGTTTCTTCTCTTTTCCACACAACGCAGGTGTTTCGAATTTTTATAGAAGTCACTGTAAATTTTTATAATCAAACCTTATATAGGGGGTAGTTTTCACACCCTCTGAGGGTTGACACTGTAGAATGTAGATGGTACGTAAGTTTCTAGTTCTATTTTAGAGTACTACGCAATTTCAACCAATCATAGCATCCATGAAAATAGAAATCCTGTTGCATTTTATGTTTTTTCTTGTTTTTCTCGTGTTCTTTATACTTGGTTGTTCTCAACTCTATAGGGGCAGTTTATGAATATTACGTCGGACCTGATGCAGTTTCTTATCACTTTAACAAAACTTAGACATTTTGAGCTTTTTCAGCAGTCATTGCTGTTTTGGATCGATTTTTTTATATATGGGGGCTAGTTTTCGCCCCTCCCTGGGGGTGTGTTTCATATCTATTGTATGTACGCTGCTGTTTAACCTTAATTTGTATAATTCGATTGATTAAAATGTAACAACTATTCTCGTACCGTAATATTCTTTTTACCCTATTTCAGGGGTGTTTTTTGGCTCTAGCCAATGATTTTTGGGGGTGTGCGATTTTTTTTTGACCCCGGATTCGGTTCAGCCACCGAAAATACATAGGAATACATGGGTCTGGTTTGCTGCTTTGAACTTGTGGGGCTGTATAATTATAGATATTTTAGTTTTGCAAAATGCACTAGACTAAATAAGCCTATGCAATTGTCGTCACTTCCACCCACAGCAGCAGCTACTCAACAACATCTATTCAGGGATAATACGATGTTCAAACTTGACTGGGAAAAAATTTAGACCTTCAGCAATGGGCTTAAACAATAATTTATAAGAGCCAACAACTACTCTGATTCCTCCTGCACCAGATGAATTTCTCAATTCCATTTTCGACAATTGCACAAAAGGTTGTGGCATCAATTGTGGATGCAGAAAAATAGGATTGCCATGTTCCTTAGTGTGTGGCTCTTGTCGGGGCCAGTCGTGCCTCAATACGATGTCCGGGGATACAACTTTGAATCTGAGTTCAACGATGATGAAGCCGATCTCATTTCGTTATTTTCCGCTATAATCAACAAAATTATAATATAACTTGTAACCCATGGACACCATGTAAAAAAAAACGTGCCTTGCATTTTACCTTGGTGCGGAAACGAATGCAGCGCAATGCCTGAGCTTTCTCAGCCCTATATCTCAAAAACTATTGATTCTACGTAAATTTTGTATAGGACCTTTTTTATGCAAATTTATCTCACGAATAAATTTTATAACAGCCAAAATTAACGTAAAACCGATAATTTATGAGATATTTGAGAAAAACTGATTTTTGTGACCCTTCTGTAACTTTTGTAGCCGTCCAGTTGGCTTTATGGACTTTTGATAAATTATTTGTGACGCCAAAATAAAGAGAATCCCGTTGGAAAATATTCAGTTGGATTTTTTTAGAGGTTCATGTATAAAGTGACCGTATTTCATATTTTCATATCCATTGAATTAAATAACTTTTGCAGTTTTCTCTCATAAATTGAATCATTAATTAAATTACAGGCTTGTTTCACTTTTACCCTAAGTAATTTTAGTGTTTCATATTTGCCCTTATGTTTTTTATAAGAAGTAATACTTTTTATTGCACTCTGTGTGTCATAAATAACCAAGACAAAAATATAGAGATTCAGATTATGGTTTTGTGAGGTACAGTAATTAATTCAAAACTTAATATAAGTTTTGTCCTTATGTGGACACCCTGTACATACATTACATAATTATCGAATTACAATTAGATTTTTTGCTTCTTGATGTTAGTACACATTGTTATAATTCGTTGAAGTTCCTTTGAAAAAGCTTATGTTTACTTTTAGTTAACTCCCAATAAGAAGAAATCGGGCCGTCGGAAAAAACATAAGATAGCTTCAGACACCGACACCTCAGATTATGAGAAAAAACCTAAACGCAGTAGGCCTAGTGCTGCTGGTGATAACGACGTATCTAGTACACAAGAACAGGAGCCTCTTGTGCATGGTCCATGGGGAGATCCAGAAAAAATACCGAGCACGGTACTTGAGAGAATATTTCATCATGCAGTTGTTCAAGATGGCTGCCTGCCTACGTTAGTGAGGTAAGATTTTCGGTTGTAAGATTATTCTATTGAATTTCAATTAATGTACGTTTTTTTCATAATACCTGTAGTGTATATGGTTAAAATTTTGAATTACAGATTAGGGGCTTTGTTTGTAGGAAGAACTACCACATTAAATCTAATTTAGAAACAAGTAGAAAAGATTAGAGGGTAAACTAACCATTTGACATTTTTTCAAACTTCCCATGAACAAATCTCCTGACGAGTAATATTAGTAATTCAAAGAGTTATAAAGTTCGACTTTTTCCAAGGTTAAAACAAAAGACAAAAACTAAAAGAATGTCTCGGCTATGGAGCTACAAGAAAACATAAACCTTTTTACCCAAAGGCCAGGCCAATCATTATTTAATTGTTTAACTCAAAGAGAAAAGTGACAAAGGTACTAAAATACGTAAATCTAAATAAACAAATATATTACCAAAAATCAAATGTTACAAAAATAGAGCAAGAGATTTCAGGGTAAGTGAGCAACAGAGCTGACCTTCGCTTAATAATATTATGTACAAGACATAAACTGCATAAAACAATATACTCTAAAAATATACCAAATATGAAAAGATTCAAAAAAGTTAAAATGTAATTTTGAATAAACCGACAAAACTATATTGTTGGCCAACAGATTTATTAATAATTATTACTTTAAAATGACATGACTCTACTTTAAACTTAATGCAAAAATACAAAAACTTAACAGTAATTACAACTTATTACAACAAAAATAACAACATCGGCTGTTAGCAACATTTACATAAATCAAAAAGCAACAAAATTGCATTCCAATAAATCAAAATAAACGAAATGGCAAACGCGCACTAAAACTCACAAAACATAACTTCCTGGTGATGGCAACAAAACGTAGAGTTGGACTGGAACATGGCAAATCTTTATCAAAAGGAAGTACTTACAGCACGAAGTTAAAATAATTATTTCTATTATATAAAACGAAGTTATCAAACTGATAACTAATATTTCAGATTACAGACAAATTCTTCTCAACATCTAAATATTATTACGACGGTTTGTTTACTGGAAGCTGGATACTGTAGCAGAATTATTATTGTAGATGCAAATTACCATCTAATTATCTCTACGTAAACTTATTTCATAATGGGCAGAACCCAGCTACAAGTAGCCACTGCTTGGGGAAAATTCTCCCTCGCCGGAGCTTTAACTATTTACATCTTTGTTCGCGATGTCACAACAAGAGCCACGAAACTACATCTACTAGGCTTAAAAACTGTGCACCCAATACCAATTTAGTGGGGGACGCGTTTCCGCAAAACTGATAACTGTAACTACTTTATTTTAGAGCTAATTGCCACTATTGGAGTCGCTACCAATACAGTACAGGGGCGTACTTACCTAAGTTTACTTACAAAAATTAATAAACATTTACGATAAATTAAAAATGGATCATTACAGAGTGTAGCACTTACAATTTTACCAAATATTAGCAATATTTAACCGTTTAGGTGTAATAAAAAGAACTAAATCAAAAATAATTTATATCTTTTGAATGGCTGGGCTGATGTAAATTAAAAAAAAATGTGTGTTGCAGATATAATTGGGGCACACCTTTTAAAAAAAGATATTTGATGATGGGAACATAAAAAAAAAGTCTTTTATTAGTTAAAAACACCAAATGGCCATTGACCTAAGTTCAGCCAGTAATAATTTTTACAATATGAGTCATTCTCAAATTCACACTTTCAGATTTCGAAGTTTTAAAAAATTTACAGAAGGTTGTGAAGATTTCGAGAACACAATCTCATGAATTTCCTTGTTCAGATTCTTCACATTCTTCTATTATATCCCCAGAGTTATGTAGTTATAGGTGTACGGGGTTACTGGATTATGTAGTAGAAGGGTTTGCTGCTGGAGCACTATAGGCTTACTTGATAACAAGGTTCGGAGGGCACAGTCTAATTGATTACCCAGTCGAGAGCCTCCTAGTTTTTTCATTGAATCCTCAGGGTTATGGGGTTATGAGTTTAGAAGGTTTGCCGTTGAAGAGCTCTGATGCCATAGGGTGCTTGATTCCAAGATTCTAATGTCACAATGACATGAATTCCCCTACGTGGAATCCTAATTTTTTTCGTTGAATCTTCAGAGTTGGTTATGGGATGTATGATACTCAAGTACAAAGATCCGATGTCACAATCTTATTAACTCTCTAATAAAGATTCCCCACTGTATTTATCAGATTCTCCCCTAGATTCTGGGGTTAAGGAGTTGAGGTTTTACGATTTCTTTAAGTTATGTAATCAATACTGAAGTGCCACAATGTTATTAGGTTGAAGTTTTTTTCTGTACGCTTTTCGATTTTTAATGTTATACCCCTGTACGCAAGAATGCAAACATTTGTGCATATACGGCTGTCGTCTAGTACAGCTTTTTTTAAAAGCCGCCTATATACGACACGCGTATATAATCCAAAAAAATTAAAAACAGAAACATGAGTATATTTAAAAAATCTATTAAAACGTACTAAACAAATTTTTAGTATGGTACAGTTCGAAACATGGAATGATGCATAGGCCAATATTACATATGTCGCACTGATATGTACTATCAGTTCTTTTTTTCTTCCTGGAACATACAGCACACCGTCGAACAGGTTGTCTTGAATTTTCATTTGGTTTTGGAACCTTTCTAATAAAATGCCTACCAAGAAGACGTAATGGATGCTTGCCAATTCTGTGATAAGGCAATGTAGCAGGAGCATCTACAGTTCCATATTTTTCGAATATTTGCCTTGTCACAGCTAACTGAAAATTAGCGTCCATTTTTATTCTAAGATCGAATTACTGTAGTTACACAGGCTACACTTACAGCCAAATATAAGCAATGTGTTTACATCTATAACTGACGGGATCTAACCTGCATTTGACTCCCCACCAATAAAATATACGAATTTCAACCTTATAAAAACAACTAATATTACTGCCGTAAGCGTATGCCAATCGTACTTTGAGCGACACATTTGCAAAGCTTCACGTCACCCGTACTCGATCGGAAATGTGCATACATACGACACTTGTATAGAAAAGGTTAAAGTTGAATCATTTTTGGAGTCCGCTTTAAATGAGCAATATTATGATCCAACAGACTTTTTTGGTGTTAAAATCCTGACATGATGGAGCAAAACGAAGGTTAGATTCGTGTTCACCAGCTCAAAATACAAGGGATAGATATGGCACGCACCACAAATTTCAAAAATCTTTTTCGATTTTAGGCCGTTTAAATAAATACATTGCGCTAAAATTCAATAAAAGGCATGGTTTCACCTACTCTCTTTTAAATTTATGCATTATTACATCACGTTTCTTAAATTATTATACAAAAAGGGCAATTTTTAAGTTCATTACAATTTAGTAAGTGATAAATTGTAGGTTCAGTTTTATTCATAATTTTATTGCTAACAATTTGGTATTTTTAATTTTGGAATGTGATTGTGAAGTCGGTTAATTACTAGGCCGGAGTTAATAAGGACAATAGCAGAAAATTTAAATTCTGCAACATAAACTGTTTACCAGAGATGGGTAAAGGACACTTTCCAATAAACGTTTCCAGGAAATTTTCGGGAGTTTCCGGAACGAAGTTTTAATAAAAATCAGAGATGGATGAAGGAAACTTTCCATATGAAAGTTTTCAATAAAATATTTGAATATTCCGACAGTTCTCAAAGGAACTTTCCCAGAATTTTTGGAAACTTTCAAATATTCAAATATTTTTACAATTAATTATTTATTTATTTTTTTATTTGCTTTCATCATGATTAGAGAATATTATTTAGGTATGAAGCAAATCACAACTTACACACTTTTTTTATTTATTATGAAATTACGTACTTTCTGTGTATTGTTATAACTAATATACTAGTTAGGTAAATACTTTAAAACACTCATTATTGGAGAACCAATCAAAACAACTACCCTTCTAGCTAATACTGACGAAGCATTGAATTATGTGAATAGGATTCTTAACATTTCAAAGCAAAAAAAAATTAAAAACACTTAAATCATTTATTTAAATTCAGTCATTCACACTTTTTTTATTTAATATGAAATTATCTACTTTCTGTATATTGGCACCTTAATCTGGTCACGCTAATATACTACATACTTAGGAAAACACTTTAAAGCACTCATCACTGGAGAACAAATCAAAACAACTACTCTTCTAGGTAATACAGACGAAGTATTGAATTACATGATAAGATTTACATTTTATATGAAGCAAAGTGTACAGATTGCTATAGCAGAACAATGCGGTTCGATATTTATTTTGATTCCACTATAACGGGTACTATTTATCCATATTTCAACCTACTCACATTTATTCCAAGAATATTAAAAAAATACATTTTTAAAATATCTTTGATCTAAGTACTACGTTTTTATGTCCTGCGTGCTCTCCAGAAATTTCCCCCCTGCGTATTTTATTCATGTCAATATTCTCCTTAGATTATATAATTCCCAATTGCGTATCTATATAATTAAAAATCATTAACTTTTAACAACTATTTTAAGCATGTAGATGCTTAATCATCACTTAAAAAAAATTATCAATTATTTGTTTAGTTAACAATCTTATTTATTATTTTGTGTGAGTAGCAATCATTTATTCCTTATAAATTACCTTTAATTTACATTGTGTGTACACAATATTTATACTAAATATTTGATACCATATGCATGAAGCTCAGGTTCCAGATAATAAAATATATTAAAAAGAAACAATTAAAAGTAAATATTGACATGTTCGCAAAACATATAACGAGACATAGATGTATAGTGATGTCTACATTTAGTTCAATTAATGATAAATCTTACTCCCATTGTACTCTATACGGTGGCCCAAAATTATCTGCAAATTTTCCTTTTGGAGTGTACCTCATTTAAAACAATTTCTGCTATTGCACTTTTTCTCCTTTGGTACAGCTCAATTAAAATTTAAAAGCAAGAAATAGTTATTAAAAATACTGACAAACCAATAAAAAACGTTAATTTTCTTACTATGAATTGTTTATTGCTTCTTTTAGCAGCAGTTATTACCACAAGCACTCGCAGTTTCACATTTGGGTTTTAAATTGTATTCCAATGATGCCCAACAGGATGCATTATTATGGTCTTGTAATACGACCGTTTATCCTACAGTATAAACTTACGTTAAAAATCAAATTCTTACATTAAGGTACTTGTATACTGATAAAAGCGAATCTAGCGGTGGATTTAATAATTTAAAATGTGAAAGAGTAAAAATATTTGGCAACACTGTATTAAATATGACATCATATACTAATCTACTTGTCACTGCTTGTTAATTTTTGCAAAATGTATTTTCAGTTTAGATTAAGTTAGAAATAGATAATAATAAATATATATCTAATATATAAAAATCTCGTGTCACAGTGTTTGTTATCGAACTCCTGCGAAACGGCTTGACCGATTTTTATGAAATTTTTGGTGTATATTTGGTAGGTCTGAGAATAGGTCGTAGGCTATTTTTTATACCCCTAGGTGATAGATAGATAGATAGATAGATAATTTATTTCATGTGAGACAATTACAATTGTGTACACTCGTCAATAAAAAACATTGTAAAATTACATTCAAGGTAAAAAACATACATAATTATATAAGGGTGGCCCTATCCAGAAATTTTCTTTTTATTTTTTGGACAAAAATTTATAATTTATATGACAAAACAACGTTTGCTGGGTCAGCTAGTAATATATATAGATAATAATACAACATATTTAAAAATGTCAGACTAACTAAAATATAAAGGCAATTTTATTTAAAAAAATGCTCTAAAAAACAATTAAGACTTAAAAAAGGTATTAGAAACAATAAACCAGATTCTAACCTTTCAGCCGAATGCCCAGATCATCAGACCTGTGGAGAGCTGGTACGGGCCCAGGGGTAAAATCAAATTGGCGAGCCCCCTCGTCTGAGACATCAAAAATACTAATTTTCAATACACGTAATATTTCATTTGAAAAACAATCAATACAAAAATGTATTTAACAGTGTTGGTGGCGGGCCCCTTCGGGCTCGGGCCCTGTGGCTGCAGCTCCGCCTGCCCCCCCCCCCCCCCTGTTGTCAGTCCTGCAGGTCATGTTTGTGAAGGAAATCGCATGATTAACGTAAAGGAGCTTGGTAAAAATCTAAAATGTTTAGAATGCTCATTAATTCTTTCTTTGGAAGACATAAAAAGTGAAAAACATTGTGGTTTACTTTCAATTTGGAATGTTTTTTTGAAAAAATTGTTCGTTCGTTTCGGTTGTACATACAGAAAAAGTGCATGAAGTAAACGAATATAAACAAAATTCTGCGCCTCCAAAAACAAATAAAAAAATACAACACAATGATATTACTACAATTAATTTTATACTTTCTAGAAATTTAAATATTCGATCATCATTTATGCATATATAGAGTTGGCCCCATAGCAGAACCTTGTGGTAGTCCATTATCAACACTTGTTAGACTTTTTACTATTACAAGAAATTAACCTTAGTTTCACATCTTCACCCAATATGTAGAAAGCATTTTCTTACAGGTTTGGCAAAGTATGTCGTATGTGGCGTGATGTATCTCTATTACCATCGCTTTGGTGGAAGGCTGACTTGAACTATGTAAAGGAAAAAGACAGGTCGGATTTGAGACTACATTGGCTCATACTCAACAGGCTTGTGAAGTGTCAGGATCTTAATTTTGGTAAGAGAATAACAACAAATTTCTGCTCACAAATATTAATTCGAGTTAGCTTATTTTGATCTGTGATCGACTGAACAAAATTGTTATTTAACACCAATCACAAACCGAACCACAGTTAACTGACTTAGTGGTTTGAGGAGTGGAAATTTGTCAAATTAATAAAACCTTTTAAAGTAAGTCAGTTTAAAGTTATACACATAGTCTAAGAATCAAATTTATAACGTGTAGAATCTTTGCTGAAAGCTTGCAGTGGTAAATGCCTTGCATAGGAATTTTACATTTTTTTGTATAAATCAATTTCTACCTTTCTAGGCACGTTTTTCGTTTTTAGGTGAATGGAAAGTTCGTAATATTCAGGCATTTGTGGAGGCACTCTGCGAACACTGCTCACAACTAAGGGGATTGAATCTTAGTGGCTGGAAAGGGATCACTCCCGATCATTTGAAATATCTCACTACAGAATGCAAAAAGCTGGAACGTCTGGATTTGTCATCGATCAATGTAAGTTTCATTTTGGCATGAAATACACACAGCCGTAACCAGTGTTGGCAAAAGGTTATACCCTCAGTGAGAATTTTCCCATAAACGAGAGGTTAAAACGAAGAAAACCCGGTCTTGCTCTTTTTATGAATTTGCTGCCGATTCTAACCTAACTGTTAATCTCAGTTTACAAAAATTCGTTATTTTACTATGTTAATCTTACTAAAATAGGCTTAAAACTTACAAAAGTAAGCTTAACATTAAAGATACTGACAGCACTGATATGATTATTTTAGTAGGTATTTCATTTTTACAAAATTTGGGGATTAGACGAGTTGGCCAACTTATGCAGTGACTCTATACTACTCTTAATACTAGTTTTCGTTTTTTAATCTAGTTTTTGCCGTCACTCTTTACCAAACTCTCTAACACGAAATAGGTCAATTCGGTTTACTTAAAAATATACATTTTCCTGGGAAAAAACTTGGTTCTTTCCCAGAAAAAAAAACAATAAAACTAGTTTTTTTATCTAACCCTGGCCGTAATGTAATACTTGCTTTATTTCAGTCTGCATCAGCGATAAACGCGCAGCCATTGGTAAATATAAGCCAGAACATGTCGACCCGATTGACACATCTCGTGCTGGCTCACAACAAGATTGCCGGGTTCACACAAATTATGACAGCTATCGCTGTAAGTTGTTAGTTCTTTGATCACTTTCAGAAGATATATAAAATTGTTGTTTTAGACGAACTGCCCGAACTTGCAGCTGCTGGATCTCTCAAATGTTAGAACGTTTGCTCACAACATGTCGCTCCTCCATGTGGAAAAATTGCAGATTGGGTGTCCTAAGTTGAGAGTATTACGTATTACCAATAGCCAAATATGGATGGCCCCCGCTAGTTTGACTGAGCAGGTATGTTTAGTTTCGTTGCTATGGTTGTAGAGAAGTCGTCGTTGAGATGAGAAAATTTTTATTTTTTAATTTCATGATATCGTTTTAGGTTGCCTCTCCTGGCTTTCCAATGTTGGAGGAGTTGTCCTTGGCAGGTCTCGAAGAAGACCAGACCACAACTTCCAGGTCGGTAGATGACGATTGCATTGAGAGGTTGCTTAAGTGCAGTACAAAGTTGCGCTTGTTAGACGTGAGGGGATGCAGCAAACTCACCGATTCAGGACTGGTCCGAGTCCCTGCCTGGGATTTGGAACATCTGTTTTTGAGCGGTAAGAAAATTATATATGGTCAAAAGAGATATTTTTAGGAAAAACAAAGATGACGGAAGTCCAATAATGTCTCCGATTTATTTAAAATGTCTAGGTTGCTTTGCTTTTCTTAAGTTAGGGTGGTGCTAACTCGAACTTCAAACAATGTGTAGCTTTTCGTATAATGGAATTGAATAAATATAGCATCAACTTAATACTACTAAAACATGCACCACATTGTTTGAAATGATTCCAACTTTGATAGTCTAATTTGATTCCATTAATTCCAAGCGAGGTGTGACTTTAAAAACTGAAAAGATGCTATAAATAATAACACCAGCACACACACAGAGAAAAAAGTCGAGTGCGAGAAAGCAGACCTTATGTATTCCCATGCATTTAGGGCACTGAAATCGAATCCAATCGGTCAGAATTTATGCGCGACCATCGATAATCTTGTAAAATCCATATTTAGGATGAAAACGTACCTAAAAATGACTGAATCATAGCCCGAAATTGACTTTGCTCTACATAATATTTGAATATATAATTTCCTATTTTCTCGAGCTGAACACAATACTGTAGTCAGAATTAACCCTTTCACGACGGGAGCCGCAAAAACGCGCAAATCTCTGATTGACATTATGCGGGAGACGCATATTTTCGAACGCCGTGAATACTACTTAAAATCGGAACGCGCAAGATTGTGGTCTGATATTCGCTTAAAAGCATCTTCAAGCTGTAGCTTGTTAGTTGCAGAAAAGCTGTGGTCTGAAAAACAGTTGTGTACTCGCAGTTTATTCTTGAG
This sequence comes from Rutpela maculata, assembly GCA_936432065.2. Taxonomy (NCBI): domain Eukaryota; kingdom Metazoa; phylum Arthropoda; class Insecta; order Coleoptera; family Cerambycidae; genus Rutpela; species Rutpela maculata. Next base: position 118,794,231 of record OW386293.2, on the reverse strand, counting down.
TGTGTCAGGCAGTCTATTGTGTGTAAACAGCTGCAAATTTTTCTTAAAATAAATTGCATTTTTTTACAAAATGAACAGGAAAAATAAATATTTAGCAGATGATGAGCTTGAAAAAATTTTTTTTAGATGTAAAAAGGCTTGGATGTTATTATGATGTGGGAAATATGTGGTGTTGGAATATTGATATTAGTTCTTCAGTATACAAATTCTGTATATACCAAATAAAAATGCACGCGAACAATAATAATAATTATTTAAAAAAAAAAACAAACTTTTTTTTTAGATTATTAATGAAGTAAGAACATTGTATTCTGTTAACAATTATATATTATATGTTTGCATACCTATTAAATAAAACGTTTATCTTCTATCTTCGTTTATTTCAACTTGCGCATATAAGCGCGCGTGTCTTTGGAGTCGGGAACCGTATTAATGCGCGAAACTAATAAACGGGAGACGCATGATTGCGCAAACGCAAAAAATTCCTGTTTGTGAGGCCAGTCGCCTAAAAAAACGCCCGATGCGAATCTGCAAACTTCATAGAGAAATATCATTTCAGCATATATTCTCATCAACCCTAGTAAGCGGAGATGTGGGTAACTTTTAAATTTTCAAGTATCTAAAGGGAAATATTACTGAACAGTGACATTTTTAGGAAAAATTTTTTGGACAAAGTTTGCTCTGTTGAGAGGAATATCGTTTGGACTTAACATTTACCTACACCCTCCCTTGATGATTTTTTACTTTTTTTTCTTAAAGCTGTTTAGAATTGTATAGTTTTCTTTATTCTGTTTGTCATATGTCATTTGTTTCTTTTTCAATTTTGCGACTAGGACACCTCCATGTGGTGACGGCGGGCAACGATTTATTTCGGCTAATTTCCTAGGTAAAAAATGCCGTTCTGAAAAATAAAAAAAAAATCAGCGATAAAATAAAAAATATTTACCTAGGTAAAATCTATATATGATAAGTATAAGTATATTCATCAACCCTTCTTCATTATGACAGTATATTCTAATTCTAATTCTAATGTCTTTTTCTCTTTTTCTGTATGAGCTAGAACGAACATTACTTGATACTAAATTGTCTTTTACCATAATCGCCGCTAAATATTCTTCCCTACCATTAGATAGACCAAGATTTCCAATAACATTATTAAGTTTATCATTTCACCAAATATTGGGAGTTTTAGTTCTTATCGAACACTCACCTTTACTATCTTGATATTTACTGTCATCTTCTTGACTTTCGGAACAATCAGTTTCCATTAACCCCTTTTTAGCATTAATTCCGGAAATATTTGTATTGCTAAAAAATAACACTCTTCACGGATTCCAGGCTCCTTCCATATTGTTGGATTTTTATATTTTACTTTTTAACGTTCTTTCCATTTGTCCAACATCTTATAACATATGATGCAAGGTACCATGGAAAACCTTTATCCACTATTTCCATACTGTAACATTTTACACGGATATCAGATTCGTGTTCAGCGGGTCAAAATGCATGGTAATACATAGGTCTGCCTTTTCGACTTTTTTTTTGTGCCTGTGTAATCAATAATAGCTTAATTTCATCCAAGGATCCCAGACACACAGAATACATTATGAGAGTGGGCGATGGTATAAGAAAATTCAACATACTAACTTATACCATGATCCGGAACAATTCTAATAAAAAATAGGTACATATAAGAAAAATAGTAAAAATTTGTTACAGATACTGTTCGAAATATAAAATGCATCTAATAAATTTTACTTAGAAGGTAAAGACAAGATCACATTTGAAACTCATATTGATGTGTCACAATATAAAAACAGTAACATTATAGAAACCGGATTGTAGAAGTAAAGGAGGCGATAAAGCCCTTATTTGACTCCCACAATAACACTTTTTTTTCAATATGAGGCAAGATAAAAAAAAATTACTATTTTTTCAAAATTCGACATTTGAAGATATGACGAACAATATACATTTTACGTAGTTCGAATTTTTACCATCGATAAAGATCCAAAATACGTCAAAATCACCATTTTTTTGTTCTTTTGGTAGGTTGTTTTACACCGAGCACAAGAGAGCATAGCAAAAAATTTTAAATATGTAGCATGAGAACGTAAAATCTTTAATATATCTAAGAATCAAAGTGCTTCTTGCTTGTTCTCAACTGGGACCAAAAAAGGGTCATATCGCCACCACTCCTTTTTCATTTTAATTTTGAATCTATTAGTATACAGCGATTTAAAATGTCTAGGAAACTTATTGTTCAGTTGAATACCTTCCCTACTCTGGAGTTTTTTTCATAGGCACTAATCCTGTGACACTTCATCTATAGTACGCCTCCATCCATGTCTAACTAGTCACACTTTAAAGACAGGCTGATTAAACGTGAATTGAAATTTAAAATCATTTCAAACTGTCCATTAGAATAACCCTAAGATTTTCCTTATTTATTTTGTTGCAGCCTGTTATATAACTAGACTTCAGAATTCTGGCTTGGAATTGATCGTTCAGAAGTGGGCTCATAGTCTTTTAGAGGTTGATTTAGCCTGGTCCACTGCCACCGCCCCTTTAGATGCTGCAGTCCTTGCGCTGGCCGAAAAAGGGTCTGAATCAAAACTAAGGTAAGAATAATATATTTACTTGCATTTTTATAATGGTGAGATTTCACAGCAAAGTTCATACTTTTTGAAAGGAACTTTAACACATTTGCATGTCTGGAATAGATTGTGCATATCAGACTTTTGAACACCCATTTCCATTATTTAAAAATCACAAATTCTACTCTGAACAATAACACTGCATATGCGCAACAGCGAAATGAAGGCAATCAATGGCCGTGGGTGGTGCTACGAGCGCACTACCGACGTCAATTTAATCAGATCACGTTTTGACGGCGATGTTCAATATTTGAAACCATCATATTGTTTGCTGAAAGGCCATAGTCGGATAAAATGGATGAATTTGCCCCCGTACGGATTGTGCTCATTTTTTTTTACTTGGATTGTTGCCAATATCACTTACAATTTTGTCAAATTTCGGCACGTAATATTGGACTGTTTTCGAGAAAAAAAAACAAATTCTCAAAAGTAATTTTTATCTATAGAATGGCACAACTGATTCAACTAAAATTTTAACCAATTATAGATACTATCAGAACAAATTGGAACAGAAATCTGACAACGGGGAAATTGAAAGAAAATTCATGAATTTTTCTGGATTTTTTTAACACCTATAAAGTTTCGGCACAGTTACCAAATTTTTTCGTAGAATTTTGGAATGCTTTTGTATCACACATAATTTTTCTAAAGCGATCAAATTGGTACTTGAAAAAAATTAAATGTTCTTTTTTAGTTTTTCAAATTGTCATATTTTTTTTGTAGCATCTTGGGATGGTATTCTATAATCACTAATTTTTTGAGATCGGTAATATCAGTAGAAGGTCCTTTAAAAAAATGTGTTCTTTTTTATTTTTTAAATTATGATACGCTGATGCTAAAATTATCATTTTTTTTTGTAGCATCTTGGGATAGTATTCTAAATTACTAATTTTTTGAAATCGGTGTTATCAGTAGGTCATTAAAAAAAAATAAAATGTCCTTTTCTATTTTTTTAAATTATGATACGCTGATGCTAAGATTAAAATATTTTTTCTGTAGCATCTTGGGATAGTATTTTATAATACCTAATATCATCATCATTTATGTGGAGTTCCAAAAAAGAATGTCTACCAGTGCTATATATGTGCATGCCTAGCTTCTAGTTGGCATCCTGTCGCAAACATTCGCGACATTGTCAAAGTTTAGACACAAAATTTGAAGTGGTCAAACGCAATAACCTAGAGCAATCGGAAAATGTAGAGAAAATAGGGGCAGTCTGGCAACACCACAGGTTGTTCCGGTTAGTTGTTTCGGTTAGTTGTTTGGTGTCTGGTTGATATTATCCGTTTATCATGAAATAATATCATGCTTTTTAAGAGCATAAAATCTTGTTGACAAATTCGAACTGACCCAACTAGCAATGGTAAAGTCCGACAATTCCAGCATTTTAAAAGTCTTTTGACGTGCAAACTGTACATTCTTAACTTGGAGTATAGGAAAATAATGCACTGAAAAAACAGTTTCAGTCAAACAGCAATAATGAATTTCAAAAAAATACATATCTTTACTAGAACGATTTTTCTATATCACTAAAATGCTAGTTTTGCTGATGCACTTAAACTACATCGGATGATACTATAGCAATGTTACAGGAACTATATAGAAAAATTTATTTTTACGCATATACATACATGCTGTCTTATATATTTGTGAAATTCATAAGGCTTCTAAATATCAAAAGACTTGACTTTTGTTATTTCAGAGTTTTTTTTAAAATTGATGAATTTTGATGAATAATAATTTCTTCTGATGATGCCGATTTCAAAAAATTAGGAATTATAAAATCCTATCCCAAGATGCTACAAAAAAAAGGATAATTTTAGCATCAGCGTATCATAATTTAAAAAATTAAAAAGGATATATACAACGTGATCTACCATGATATGCGGAAAATAAAATGGTGTACTAGTCTTCAATGTGGGAAAGCCCCTGGAAAATTTTAGAGTGTTCTGAGGTAATTTAGTATATTAAATTATTAATCAATTTGCGAAGATACACTACTGCTATTGAGTAGGTTAGTAATAGGTCGACGAACTGACTTGTGAAAGAATGCATTGGAGATGTTTACATTTCCTTAATTGGCATAAAAAGTGAAGCCGGCAAGTGCGGTCAAAGCACAGATCAAAGTGCTGCGTTTTTTGCTTTCGGTCGAACAATCAGGACACCGACGTGTTATTGACCGGTTTAAGTAAATATCTCTTATATCTACTTGTTTTTGCAGAATTCACTACCATAGGGTCAATGTCCTTTCGATTTATTTCGCTATTTTTGTAGTATGATTTGATTAAAACCAAAAAGTCACTTCGACCCTCTCTAGCTTTGCTGTCAATAGTGTCATTCCCAAGTCTGATAAAGTGATTACCGCGTTACGTCAGATTGGTTAAAGTCATTGGCTGCGCATTTTTACAAAAAATAAGTTATCTTTTTTTGGTAATTTTTTTAAAATTTTTCATTTTTTTAACTCCTTTCGGTGGGAATGTTGTAGAACTCTCCAAAATCGTCCTAAGTTGAAGACATAATCAAAATTCGACTTAGGCAAAAATTTCATTTAAAGACATTTTTGGGAGTCTGCAGAGGCGCAGATCAGTCCACAAGGACCGTTTTGGGTTCTATAAGGCGTTGGAAATGACCAGGCGAAAATTCGAAGAAACACCGAATTTTCACTTAGGAAAAATGTTTTTGGTTCAGAATATCAGAGTAGAAGTATATAATGACAAAGATTTATGAATAATATACTTTTTCAAAGGTACCATAAATTGGACTTTGAAAAATAATATTTTTGGAAGGGCGTCAAAATTTGGCCCAAGAATCGATTTATCGAAAGTACGCCAAAGTTTCACTTGCAGACTAATTTTTCAAAACTGCGTTGAAATTTGGCTTGAAGATCGATTTTTCAAAAGTACGCCAAAATTTCACCCGCAGATTAACTTTTCAAAAGTACCTTGAAATTTGGCTTGAAAATCAATTTTTCAAAAGTACGCCAAAATTCCACCCGCGGATTAACTTTTCAAAAGTACCTTGAAATTTGGCTTGAAAATCGATTTTTCAAAAGTACGCCAAAATTTCACCCGCAGATTAGTTTTTCAAAAGTACCTTGAAATTTGGCTCGAAAATCGATTTTTCAAAAGTACGCTGAAATTGGTCTTAAAATGGATTTTTCAAAAGTACCACGAAGTCAGTTTAAAAAGTACCACGAAAATATACTTTAAATTATTTTTTATTTTTTATTCCTCAACCAAAGACATTGACCTTTGAGGTACGATCATTGAAAGCACAATTCTAAAGTATGAGCATAAAATTTTAACGATGCACTGCATCCAAAAGGCAAAATAGAAGATTTTGTCAAAGCCGGCGTAGTGCCGATAAGCAAAAATTGATAAAAATCAATGCACATGTACAAGGCCGGTTTCTCGCATGGAAGGAGTTTGGATTGACCCAGCGGCTCGCAATTTGGTCGAGCGCGTTGAGTAGTCCAGACAAAGCGATGGTAGAAAAGCCACTAACGGGGCTTTTCAAATGACAAAGTTATAGAGGAAAACGCCTTGTGCATAAAAATCCAAAAATTCAATTTTGCCTAATAGTCGCTCGAAGGTGAGACGCTGCCAAATCGATATTATTAATCGACTGTGATAAGGGTTAGTAAGTCGTGGACTGATCGAACGCCACTCAACTTATGCAGTAATAAGTCCTCTGAATGTGTTTGAGTACGTGAATTTCCACGATACAAGAACTTTAAAGCTAGGTAGTCTCTAGCGAAACTAAATTCATTTAGTAAAACTTTTTTAAGTTAATTTCAGTCAGCCTTAATTATTCATTTACCCAGAGTCTGAAATGATTCTAAAAGCTCGCATTTTGATTCTGAGAAGGTACGTATGAATCTTTTCTACCTAATCGATCGTTAGCGCGAGCGCTCTCGCTTGTATGGTCTGAAAGTCACTACCTTGATTGGGGAAGGCACGATTCTTTCTTGAGAATTTTGTATAACCAATTCTGTTAAATAAACGGATTCTTTGAACTAATATTTCTTAATTGATCTTGAGGCCTGTTGACGGTCTATAATCCCTGGAACTTTCGTAGAGAAAGCCGGATGTGTCGAGTTAATTCGCATTAACGTTCGACCTTCTGGTTGCTTTACGAAGGTTTGATAGGGATTTTTTTATGCGTTTTTTGAGAAATATATTCCGTTATTAATGGACCAAAACGCGATTTTCGCGTACCAAAACTAATCCCTCCGCAGAGAAATTCTTCGGTTGGGATTTTTTTATGCAAAAATTCAGGAAATTAAGAGGTGCCTAAACCCCTAACGAGGGAATTCGGGTCCAGAGAGAGCGTAGTTTCCGATCTGTGGTAGTGCAGCCTTGGTCCCGCTTTTCGGCTACCGAAGTCATCTTATCTCGAACCCGCCTGGGAGGTAGAAGAACGGGGTAATACGCGACTGGCGCCCCCTGAGAAATAAATTGGTGTCGCGTCATTTTGACGCCCGGTAGTGCGTTCTTCTACATGGCGCCCAACGTGGGGCGTTGTTAGTCAGCAGGGCTTTCTGGAAAGGATATGGATGAATCAACGCCTTTCCAGTTTTACGACGAGCCGACATCTGTGATGGACAACGTCTCTAGAGGGTTAGAGAGGCCGTGCGCGGAGGATGTACTGGGTAGTTCGGGGGTTGGCCCGAGTACCACTGAAGGAGTCATACAGCCCTCCTCAGAACAAGTGTTCGCCCAAATGGCAGCAGGTCTTGCCAAAGCTCTAAGCGAAGCCACGCACGAGCATAAGTATCGGTCGAAGCATCCAAATGCGGAATTTCATGGCTTCGAACACGAAGACCCTGAAACCTTCATTTATCAAATGGAGGAATTTTTCGTCCGAGTACGAATTACGCAGGATAACGACCGACTATATAAAATATCAGAACAGCTCAAAGATGATGCTAAGAAATGGTTCGAACAATATCGAACCCTAATTACCACGTATCCTCTATTCCTCGAGCGGTTCAGAAGCCGTTATGATTCAGGTCAAATACTCACCGAAGCAGTAGCTAATTTATATGGCAAGAAACAAGATGCCGAGGAAAATACGTCAGTATTTATTTCAAGGAAGGTATGCCTCTTCAAGAGGATCGATCCGTTTAAGCCGGAGGCGATGAAGGCGGCTACCATCTTCAATCAATTGAGACCTGATATGAAAATGCTCCTAAAGAGTGCCGTCATACCAGATACAAATACACTAGTGACGATGACCGAACAAATGGCTAAAATCATGGATGAGAATAAAGAATTCGAGATTCTGCAAAATGCAAAGAAAAGCAAAGACCGAGAAGCGTCCACCTCTACCGCTTCAGCTCAAGGGAATCAGCAATCGAGCAGTAACTGGAGAACGGAACCCTCCGCCTTAACGAAGCCGTCCTCCAGTTCCTTTGGTGCATCTAGGACACCATTCAATGGATCTCAAAGAAGAGATAATCCGCCAGCACCAAGGGTGCATTTTGCAAATAGTATTTCCTCGCTGCCTAGAGGGGATATACCGAGAAGGGGTACTGGAGACGTAAGGAACTCCCGAGTCCCGTATCGCCCTTGCAGATATTGCCCAACGGAGCAGTGGCATTTTCATGCAGAATGCCCAAACAATCCCTATCGTAATATGAATACGGGAAACCAAGCGGGGGTCAGAGGCGATGGCCCAGGCCGAACTGTACCAGCCCCGCCTACCAGGCCCCAGCAGGCTCGAAGCGACCCTCGGGGAAGCTCCGAAGCAAGAAGTTTAAATTAAAAAACTTCGATGACCTTCCTGACCTTAATTACCTGTTTAAGGATCAAGAAGTCAACCTATCTCCCCACCGATTCACTCCATTAGAATCTATCAATCAAACCAACGACGCTTTCCCTCTGCCTCGCATTAAGATTATAATTAATAATCGAGCGGTTAACGCTTTATTGGATACAGGTTCGACAAGGAATATTATCCAACCGAAATTTTTGAACGACATTGATCAACTTACAGCTCCCCAAACTTTTGTTATGGCTTGTGGCGATGGTTTAGTAGAATCCCTCGGGACTACGACCATAAACGTTAATGTACTAGATGTACCCTTTCAGACCACGTTTCAGGTCATTCAAAATTTAAATGAAGAGCTCATTCTGGGAGCCCCCTTTTTATATGCTCACAATGTCGTATTCGATTATCAACGTAAATGTGTCTACGTCGGCACCGAAGAGCGAATAACCGTCTTCTGGAATCAAGCGGCACATCAGGCAAGGAAGCAATGCCGGCTTCCCGAAGAACTGATCATCGAAAACGATAATTTAAAACCTCTATTCGAGGAATTTGCTGAATTGTTCACCGCGGTGCCTACCCAAGCTACCACGGTGACAACAAAACATAAAATAAAAATTAAAGATGACCGCCCGTTCAATATCAAACCCTACCCTATGTCTCCTACTAAGAAAAAAGTTATGTACGATCAAATTGAAGAGATGCTGAAAGCCGGGGTCATAGAACCGAGTACCGCTCAGTACAGTTCGCCTCCCATTATAATTGAAAGGCCCGGCAAGAAGCCTCGCTTCTGCATTGATTATCGTCACTTAAATGAAGTAACGGAAGACGAAGCATCCGTCTTACCAAAGATATACGAGAGTATAAAGGATCTAGGAAACGCCAACATATTTACGGTGTTGGACCTCAAGAGCGGATATTGGCAAATCCCTCTTGAGGAGTCGTCAAAAAACTATTCTACGTTTACAACATTAGATGGAGCATCTTACCGATTTAACGTGATGCCTTTCGGATTGAAGACCGCTCCATGTACATTCCAAAAATTTATGGCAAGAGACGTATTGACCGGCTACTTGCATCATTTCTGCAAAGTATATCTCGATGATATTATCATCTACAGTGAAAATATAGAACAGCATGTAAACCATCTGAGAGCCGTCTTTGAACGCCTGCGTTTGCATAATTTAAAGGTGTCACCGGAAAAATGTGTAGTAGCCACGTCAAGCATAACCTATCTCGGGCATCAAATAAATGCCAACACCACTCAACCATTAGAAAAACACATATTACAGATACAAAATTATCCGGCCCCTACGACGAGGCGCCAGCTTCAGAGTTTCCTTGGTTTATGTAATTGGGTACGTGAATATATCCCTAATGTTGCAATAATTACAAAGCCCTTAACCCGACTACTCTCGAAAGACTGGCGCTTCAAGTGGAATCCGGAAGCCCAAGAAGCTTTTATTTTACTAAAAGAAGTATTGAATAAACCTCTAGGACTGCACCGGCCAGATTTCAATAAAATGTTCATACTGCAGACGGACGCATCCTTAATAGGATTATCTGCAGTATTATATCAATTGGGGGATAATGACCAGAAGCACATCGTCTCTTATGCTAGTAATACGTTATCTCCGACGGAGAGAAAATACCATATTAATGAATTGGAATGTTTGAGCGTCGTTAATTATATAAGGAAATACAAAATATATTTGGCAGACCGTCCATTTATAGTCAAAACCGACAATCGAGCTTTACTATGGTTAAATAAGCATAAGGACGAGAAAACGAAATTTACTCGTTGGTCATTATTACTTCAGGAATACAGCTTCACCATAGAACATTGTCCCGGCAAGGAAAATATATTGGCTGACTATCTTAGCAGGAATCCTCAAGGCCCAAACGTCGAAGCAGACGACGAAGAGGAGAGAATGTACCCACCAAAATTCTCGTACAAGGAACGAATATCAGTGATTACCACATTGGAATTAAACGATCAGGTCAGAGAAGCGCAAACGCACTCCAGAGATATCCAAGACCAAATCGAACGATGGAATACTCTAGTGCGACAAGCAGATAAAACCGAGGCAGAGGTGAAATTCGTCAATACAAGACAAGTAATAGGCGGCACACTTTGGACAAGAGGCGAAAATGTTAAAGAAAAATTATACGTACCAAAACGTATGGTCATGAGAGTAATATCTCATTTTCACGACCGACCGGAAGTAGGTCACCCCGGCCGCGATGAAACTGTTAGAATCATCTCGGGCCGCTATTATTTTAATAATTTGTCGAGACTAGTTAACAAATATTTAAATGAGTGCATTATTTGTAATTCCGTAAAAAGCAGACAGTCACAACCGAAGGCTCCTCTCAGAAGCCATGCTCCATCGCATCCGTTCGAAGTTTTAAGCGTCGATGTAATCGGACCACTTCAGCGAACCAAAGATGCAGATAACCGATATATATTAATGGTAGAGGATGTATTTAGTAAGTGGGTCGAAGCCAAGGCGTTCACCCAAGTCAGTGGAAAAACAATAGCACAATTTATCGAAGAGGAACTAGTGGCGAGATATGGCGTTCCGAGGGTCATCATTTCCGACCAGGGAGGCCACTTCAATTCCGGCTTTTACGATACGTTCTGTACACGTAACAATATTGAAAGATTCTTCACAGCAGCTTACCACCAACAGGCCAATCCAATAGAAAGGAGGGTGCAAGAAGCTAAGAAGATCTTAAAAACCTTATTATATGGTTCACCCAACGACGAGTGGGATCGACATGTTAGTCAGATGGCATATATCTTGAGAACAAGAAAAAACGCCGCTACGGGGCATACGCCCAGTTTCGTAGTACTCGGCTATGAATTACCACAGATTGGTGATTGGAATATGTTCGCTTATAGACAAGAGCGTCGTAATCAAGCGGACGTTCCCCGCCTTGAAAGAGTCAAGGAGATTCGTAAAAATCAAACAAATTACCAATGGCGTTACGCGCCCAAAGTGGCGGTAACGCCGGTCGTATATAAAGTGGGAGATATGGTAATGACTAAAAGGATCAGGAAGGATCATACCTTCACACCATCGTGGAGTGGGCCACACAAGGTTTTAAAGAGATTGTCCAATGAGGTTTACCTCATTCACAAGGGGGTAACTTCGACGAGGTTACATGTCGATGCCATCAGGCCGGCACCTAAGGGAGACCCCGATGTTGAATTGGAATTGTCTGAAGAATCAGAAGATAGTCCGGATGAAACTCATCTTAGTGACGACGCTTCCTCATCAGACAATGAGATCGCGCCCAGGTCAGAGCGACGTAGCGATACCACACTAGTTCAAATCAATGTTCCCGCAAGTGCTCAAGATGAGCCGGATGTAATAAGTCGAGATCCCGAAGATGCTCGAGATGAGCCAGATATAGAAGAGTCACCTCTAGATATTTCTGAGGTCGACCACGGCTAATAGCCGTTTTCGCTTTTTTTTATATTTTTTCTCAAAATTCTAAGTAGCGATTTTGACCTATATGCGGTCGAATCGAAAATTTAAAGTCTACTCCATGAGCAGACATGGAAAGACGGCGAACCCGACGCAAGAGCGCGATCCGGTAAGCCTAGCTTCTCAAGAGCGAGAGCCGCCAAGTTCGAGTAATGGACGTAGGCATAAGTACGAATCAGTACGAGTTTCGGAAGCTGTTTTTCTTATGCAAGAAGACAACTTCAATTTTAATCATTTTAAGTCAACAAAATTAACGTATACCCCAAATGGAAACTACGAGTTTCAGAAGCCGTTCTTCGCTCAAGAAGACGCTTCAATTTTTTTTTTATACTTTTTTCACAAGTCGTGATGACCGCACGAGTATCGTAAGCCGATTTAATCTACCTTACGAAATGGAAACTACGAGTTTCAGAAGCCGTTCTTCGCTCAAGAAGACGCTTCGATTTTTTTTTTTTTATACTTTTTTCACAAGTCGTGATGACCGCACGAGTATCGTAAGCCGATTTAATCTACCTTACGAAGTAGAAACTACGAGACGAGTTTCAGAAGCCGTTCTTCGCTCAAGAAGACGCTTCGATTTTTTTTTTATACTTTTTTCACAAGTAGTGATGACCGCACGAGTATCGTAAGCCGATTCAATCTACCTTACGAAGAACCAATTTCTAACCATTATAAGTTAACAAAATTCATGTTAGAAAAATATTTCATTAAAAAACAACACATTGTGTTTGTTAGTCGACGCGTCCCAGTCGACGACTTGCTAAAAAGTCAATCTAGTTGCAGAACTGCATTTTCCATGTGCAGAAATGGAAAGATGACCCAGCCTGTCGCAAGGGCGCGGCATGGTGAAGTCTGGAACTCAAAGGCGAGGACCGTCCAAGCTGCGGCATGGAGATATAGACAGACTCTTCTAGAAAGGGCCGAAGTTAAGCAAGAGCGAGACCAGGGCGAAAAAGCGAGTGCAACGAACTAGTGAGAGTGGACGCTAATCAAAATTGTGCTACGCTTCGCACCTCGACGCGGGTGTAATTAAGTTGATAAAAATGTTGTATCAACTTGTCGTATTGTTTAAAAAATGTAACTATTTTTAAGTTAGATAGGCGAATCAGCCGTCTGCCCCAATTAAGGCCGTTATTTTTAAAACATCTGTACCATAGGTCAGACCGTCAAATGAAGGCATACAGACATACAAGTGAATATGGAAATTAAAGGCGATCGATGAGTAGAAAAGATTCAACCAAAGGAGGGGAGTGTTGTAGAACTCTCCAAAATCGTCCTAAGTTGAAGACATAATCAAAATTCGACTTAGGCAAAAATTTCATTTAAAGACATTTTTGGGAGTCTGCAGAGGCGCAGATCAGTCCACAAGGACCGTTTTGGGTTCTATAAGGCGTTGGAAATGACCAGGCGAAAATTCGAAGAAACACCGAATTTTCACTTAGGAAAAATGTTTTTGGTTCAGAATATCAGAGTAGAAGTATATAATGACAAAGATTTATGAATAATATACTTTTTCAAAGGTACCATAAATTGGACTTTGAAAAATAATATTTTTGGAAGGGCGTCAAAATTTGGCCCAAGAATCGATTTATCGAAAGTACGCCAAAGTTTCACTTGCAGACTAATTTTTCAAAACTGCGTTGAAATTTGGCTTGAAGATCGATTTTTCAAAAGTACGCCAAAATTTCACCCGCAGATTAACTTTTCAAAAGTACCTTGAAATTTGGCTTGAAAATCAATTTTTCAAAAGTACGCCAAAATTCCACCCGCGGATTAACTTTTCAAAAGTACCTTGAAATTTGGCTTGAAAATCGATTTTTCAAAAGTACGCCAAAATTTCACCCGCAGATTAGTTTTTCAAAAGTACCTTGAAATTTGGCTCGAAAATCGATTTTTCAAAAGTACGCTGAAATTGGTCTTAAAATGGATTTTTCAAAAGTACCACGAAGTCAGTTTAAAAAGTACCACGAAAATATACTTTAAATTATTTTTTATTTTTTATTCCTCAACCAAAGACATTGACCTTTGAGGTACGATCATTGAAAGCACAATTCTAAAGTATGAGCATAAAATTTTAACGATGCACTGCATCCAAAAGGCAAAATAGAAGATTTTGTCAAAGCCGGCGTAGTGCCGATAAGCAAAAATTGATAAAAATCAATGCACATGTACAAGGCCGGTTTCTCGCATGGAAGGAGTTTGGATTGACCCAGCGGCTCGCAATTTGGTCGAGCGCGTTGAGTAGTCCAGACAAAGCGATGGTAGAAAAGCCACTAACGGGGCTTTTCAAATGACAAAGTTATAGAGGAAAACGCCTTGTGCATAAAAATCCAAAAATTCAATTTTGCCTAATAGTCGCTCGAAGGTGAGACGCTGCCAAATCGATATTATTAATCGACTGTGATAAGGGTTAGTAAGTCGTGGACTGATCGAACGCCACTCAACTTATGCAGTAATAAGTCCTCTGAATGTGTTTGAGTACGTGAATTTCCACGATACAAGAACTTTAAAGCTAGGTAGTCTCTAGCGAAACTAAATTCATTTAGTAAAACTTTTTTAAGTTAATTTCAGTCAGCCTTAATTATTCATTTACCCAGAGTCTGAAATGATTCTAAAAGCTCGCATTTTGATTCTGAGAAGGTACGTATGAATCTTTTCTACCTAATCGATCGTTAGCGCGAGCGCTCTCGCTTGTATGGTCTGAAAGTCACTACCTTGATTGGGGAAGGCACGATTCTTTCTTGAGAATTTTGTATAACCAATTCTGTTAAATAAACGGATTCTTTGAACTAATATTTCTTAATTGATCTTGAGGCCTGTTGACGGTCTATAATCCCTGGAACTTTCGTAGAGAAAGCCGGATGTGTCGAGTTAATTCGCATTAACGTTCGACCTTCTGGTTGCTTTACGAAGGTTTGATAGGGATTTTTTTATGCGTTTTTTGAGAAATATATTCCGTTATTAATGGACCAAAACGCGATTTTCGCGTACCAAAACTAATCCCTCCGCAGAGAAATTCTTCGGTTGGGATTTTTTTATGCAAAAATTCAGGAAATTAAGAGGTGCCTAAACCCCTAACGAGGGAATTCGGGTCCAGAGAGAGCGTAGTTTCCGATCTGTGGTAGTGCAGCCTTGGTCCCGCTTTTCGGCTACCGAAGTCATCTTATCTCGAACCCGCCTGGGAGGTAGAAGAACGGGGTAATACGCGACTGGCGCCCCCTGAGAAATAAATTGGTGTCGCGTCATTTTGACGCCCGGTAGTGCGTTCTTCTACAGGAACAACCTACTGTTAAATTTTCCCCTTGTCATGGTAGATCACGTTGTATAAATTTTAAAGGACGCTCTACTGATAATACTGATTTCAAAAATTTCGAATGATAGAATACTATTCCAAGATGCTACAAAAAAATATATAACTTTGGCATCAGAGTATCATAATTTAAAAAAAAAGGACATTTTATTTTTTTAAAAACCTTCTAATGATATTACCGATTTCAAAAAATTAGGAATTATAGAATACTATCTCAAGATGCTGCAAAAAAAAATATGACAGTTTTAACATCAGTGTATCATAATTTAAACAAATAAAAAAGAACATTTTATTTTTTTCAAGTACCAAGTACCCATTTAATCGCTTAAAAAATTATGTATGGTAAAAAACCATCCCACGATTCTACAAAACAGTTTTGATACTTGTAGTGCAATAAAAATAAGTCTAAAAGTATGCGAACCTTGAAAAAATTAGTACAAGCAAGATATTTGGTGGAGATGTTGCAGTTATCGTCTTATTGAATATACTAAAAGTCCCCTAAAATCTAAGCTGTGCTACGCCCGCCATATTGAAAGATGGCGGCCCATTTTCAGATTCTTGTATATAAATCCTTTACCGTTGCAGATAGGAAAACAAGTTTCAAATAAAAAATGTAGGCAATAATAAAACAAACAATTTTTGATATTAACATTTTTTCTCTAAATCGAACGATTTTTAAATTACACTGTCTACAAAAAAAAAATCAGCTCCAAGGACTAAACCTATCATGCCTTAAGTATTTTTGTTTGCTGAATCCGAATTTTCAATTAAAAAAATATTCTACAGCGTAGATTTCGAGTAAACGTCAATATTTGTCAAAAACCGTATTTTGACGATAAAAACCGGGATTTACTCGAAATCTACGCGGTAAAAAAATTTTTTAATCGAAAATTCGGATTCAGCACACAAAAATACTTAAGCCATGATAGGTTTAGTACTTGGAACAGAATTTTTTTTTTTTTTTTAATAATGACAAACTAATGTTATAACGTATTTTCGTATTTTATTCTGTTTGTTATAGGCTTCATAATTACAGTATATTTTTCTTCTGTAATGGTAATATACCTAAAAAATGTTTTTTGTTTTACTTACAACCTATAAACACGCATTTTTAGGTGACTTAGTATATTCATTAGGATGGCAAGTGGAACATCTCCACCAAATTCCTTGCTTGTACTAATTTTTTCAAGGTCAAAATTTATTTTTCCTGCACTATTGTGCGGAAACAAAATTAAGAAAAATTCATGAATTTTTTTCGTTGTTCCTGTTGTCAGAGTCTGTTTCAATTTATTCCACGTTTATGTCCTGGTATAGTATCTATAATGAGCAAGATGCATGAATTTTAAAAAGAGTTATTTTGTAAAAAAAAAAAATCATTTTGAAATTCAAATTTTATTGGAAGAAAACCACGTGACTAAAAACGGTATGAAAATAATACTAATAAACATTGTCAATGCTTCATGCCCGATGACGTTACACGCAAATGGCAGGGATCTTGCTTCGTTTGAATGTGTCTAAATTCTCAGTGAAACTAAATTATTTTTTTATCCTTTAATTCGGATAAAAAAAAAATAAAAAATACATAGAAAATAACGTTTTTTAGTGATTTATTATTCTGCAATGTCAAAAAAATTTATGCATTTTGCTCATTGGGTAAAATTTTATTTGAATTGGTTGTCATACAATAGATACAAATTATTTTCAAAAATTTTCGATTTTTTTTTTACTCGAAAACAGTTTAATATCAAGGGCTGAAATTTGGCAAAATTGTAAGTGATATTGATAACAGTCCAAGCAAAAAGAAAGAATGAACACAATCCGTGCAGGGGCAAATTCACCCATCTTATCTGACTATGGCCTTTTTTTGTATTCTTATTGTGCGGATAGAATTCATTCTATGATGTTAGCTCAAAATTTACATCATAAATTTTTTGAAATCTCCCTCTCTCCCTTTGGCAAACATACTAACAACCATTTTTTGCTCTACCAGTATTCTCAACCTGTGTGGTTCCTCTGTGAGCCTTGAACCAGTGAAAGCAGTGCTGACGAAATGCCGCAACTTGCATTCCATAAACCTGCAGTCTTGCAGAGCACTGCCGAGGGGTATAAAACGTGTCTACACCGGCAGCCAGGTTGACGAACTCAGAAACAGTTTACAGGACAAGCCAAAGACTGAAGTGAGTGAATCGGACAATGATCGATCGCCTGCTCAGACAGCAGTTTCTCCTCAGAATGAGTGACTTTGTTGACTGGTTTGAAGTTTTTATCATTTTGATGTTAAGCATAACGACATGAGGTTGCGGGTGTCTCAATTAAAACGACCAAGAATTTGGAATGTTTGATTTTATAAGGGGGTCAAAAAATCGGAAGCGTTTACTTTAAAAAAGTATCATATGCCATAACCCACTTTTTGAAGAAATTGAGCTTTGTAATAAGAGTTCGTGGAACTGTGTTGCATGTTATCTCAAACTGTTCCTTGAAGTTCGGATCACAACTTCAATTAGTTAAATATGTGCCCATATTTTGGACCAAATTCTTAAAGGTAAATTCTGTAGGTTTATGTATGTAACCTAAACACATCCAAAATGCTGCTTTTGAGGTACAAAGTGTTGAAAGCGACCGATTATTTTCATCTTTTAAATATCTACCACACGTCTGTGATATACAGTATGTATGTCTCACTTTTCATGACTCTATATCACAGCTCCCTTATTAACAATGCGATTTTTTTTAAATTTGGATGGAAGGTGATCACTCATCAGGAGATTGTGTTACCGTAAAACATTTAAAAATCCACCAGTGGCGTTCGTCGTTCTGAAGAACCTAATTTTCCAAAAAAAGATATTAGGCATTTTTTTACAAAAAATACTAAAGCAATGTTATTGATTAGCATGCTTCAGAACTCCTGTATCCAAAATTTAACAATATTTTGATATATTGTTTTCGAAATACGGTCCCCTTAAAATTGGGTTTTTAAACATTAAATAATCAATAACTTGGAAATGAATTGTTTTTCGAAAAAAGTCATTCCTCATTTTCTCTTTAAATTCACTGTTTCTAGCACCTTATGTCATTGATACTTTCAAATTTTCTAGGCCAAGAATTTTCATTGATAAATTAACAAAAATTTTGGGCCAGCAGCCCTGTAAATTATTTGGGCATTAAAAATTACCGAATTTGAAAGTATCGATGACATATACTGGTAGAGAAAGTGAATTTAAAAAGAAATGATAAATAACTTTTTCGAAAAGCAATTCGTTTCCAAGTTATTGATTATTTAATGTTTAAAAATGCAGTTTTGAGGGGGCCGTAATTCGAAAAATATACTTCAAAATATTGGTAAATTTTGGGTTTAGGGGTTCTGAAGCATGCTGATCAATAATATTGCATTAGTATTTTTGTAAAAAAATTCTTCCTAATAACTTTTTTTGGAAAATTAGGTTTAATTTTCTTCACAACGACGAACGCCACTGGTGGATTTTTGAATGTTTTACGGTGACCTTATCTCCTGATGGGTAAGTTCCTTCCACCCAAATTTAAAAAAAATCGCATCGTTAATAAGGGAGCTGTGATATGATATGAAAAGTGAGACATACTGTATATTAAAAAAAATAAAAAATGACAAGGAATCGGTTCCTTTTCAGCATTTAGGTGAAGTACTGTAATGTAAGATAGAGCAAAATTGGATTAGACATAATTATACATAGTCCAGGGAAATCAGCATTTGACCTGGACAAAATCAGTAAAAATCTGAATTTTTGGACAGATGACCCAAATCAAAAAAAATCCCAACATGGCTACCCAAGATATTGAAGGTCAAAGTTTTTTGCAAATATCTCGCGTCCTATGCATTGGATGCCCATGAGGTCAATGTGAAAGTTGTCTTTTGTCTTTTTTACCAAGGAGAACAAAAAACTTACCAGTTTGCTTAATATGCATGCCCTAATATGAACAATTTATGAGGATATTGCATGTTGAAAATAATTTTTTTTAACATATTTTATATTACGAAATCAAAACTACAAGAGATATCAGATTGAAACTAGATATGGGTACGTTTAGAGGCCGTTAAATCCAATTAAGATTGTTTTATTGTGATATCTCATAGAGGGAGCTACCTACAACTGTTATTGAAACTTTTGCTTCTAATTTTTGTAAGGTTAGGTTTTTGGCGCCATTCTTGAAAAATAAGAACTATCTTTTAATTTTACATAAAAAAGGTAGTCTTATTTAAAGTCATTAAAATGCACCTTTTTTGAACCGTTTGCCATTAAAAATGGCAACTCACACTCTCAACAAGCAACAAACAATGACGTTTTTTTTTTAAATTCTTATTACCAAACGAATTGAATATTTCACTATGGAATCACAACTACCTAACTAACAAATTTCATGAGCTTTGTTCCTTTGTTGCCAAATAAAACCAAATTAACGAATAGATAAATTTATAGATCTGCTTGTGTGCTCTTTTGGAGAGATTTAGAGATTTTCGTCATTTAGTGGGTAGATATCTCTTATACAGGGTGATTTACCATGACATACGGAAAATAAAATGGTGTACCAGTCTTCTATGTGGGAAAGTCCCTGTAAAATTTTAGAGTGATCCGAGGTAATTTAGTAATTTTTTTTGCATTAAAACTTGCAAAGAAACGCTACTGTTACTTGTCTGTGGTCAGTATAGAGCAATGAACTTATTTGGGAAAGAACATATTCAGAGATGTTTACATTTCCTTAATTGGCATAAAAAGCTAAGCTGGTGCGTGCTGTCAAAGTGCCGTGTTTTTTTGCTTTCGGTCGAACAATCAGGACACCGGCAGGTACAAAGTGCCACCAAAGTTTGGTGTTCTTGTGTTATCGACAGGTTTAAGCAAATATCTCATATCTACTTGTTGCAGAGTTCACTAGCATAGGATCAATGTCTTTTCGACATATTTTGCTATTTTTGTAGTGTGATTTGATTAAAACCAAAGAGTCCAGCTGAATAGGGGGAGGGGAATTGATACGGTTGTACCGCATTACGTCAGACTAGTTAACGTCATTAGCGGCGTATTCCTACAAAATAAAATGTAATTTTTTGGCATATTTTTTTAGTTTTTCATTTTTTGAACTCCTTTCGGTGGGGACAATCTACTGATACATTTTCCGCATGTCATGGTAGGTCACTCTGTATATTCCTCCAATTTATTTTGGAAAGCTAGACCATCAGTTATGAGGGGCCAACGTTTTTGTATTACAAGTTATTGAAGCACATTTTTATAATACGCAGGATCATAGATTGATCACACTCTAACGCAGTGTGTTGTGATCTTCATATTAAAGAAATTCAAAATATACAGTTCATCATCTCAAAGTTATAGCAACATAAGGCTCAGTTTTTTAATGCAAGGTTAAGCACTTTATCCTACAGATAAATTAGCTAGAAGTTTAGTATGTGAAGTTGCAATATTAAAGTGTTTAATAAAAGCATAATCTAAACTTCTAGCTAATTTATCTGTAGGATAAAGTGCTTAACCTTGCATTGAAAACTGGGCCTTATGTTGGTATAACTTTGAGATGAACTGTAGTAAAGTAATCCTTCAATAGAGGGAGGGGCAGCTTTGTTGTTTTACTGAGACACTTTGCACACCTTGCTGTTTAAAATTGTGTTTTGACGACCTTAAACGAGTAGTAGATTCCTACTTGTATTTTTCCCTAGTAGCGAGGAAAACAATGACACGTTTAAAATATAATACTTTGTATATGTACAAAATAATTGGTTCATGTTTTCCAAAATCAACAGTGAGAATTTCGGGTCAAAACACAATTTTTCTATTTGATGAAATATTTTATAGATAAGAATTTGTTGTTTTCGAAATTTGTATTTATTGTATTCTAGGCTTTATTTAATTTTATAAATTTTATATTGATATTGAATTTATTACACTTACGGCAATTTTAATTGAAAAATTATATACTTGTTATAATTTTGAATATCTTTTTAATAATCTTAGGGAATAATATTGTACAGTACCTGTCTTTTCGAAAGAAAAAAGTAGTTAACACCAACAGATTTAAAAATTAAATTTTAACAAGAACTTGCAATTGTAATTGAGAATCTCTTGTATATTTATAAAATTTACTATTCTAGAGAAATTACCGCAGGCACCATTGTATAAAAAACATGTTTTCTAGCGTATTTATTTCAGAACGCCTGAAACTATTTGTTTAATATTGCACTGCCTTAAAATTAAATATGCGGAAAACCTGCATTGAAGTGGATCAGTATTGTAAAAACAACAACTTTTAAGCGAGTAGTTTCATAGTCGTTTGGTTACAGGATTTTCCAAAGAAACAAAATTTATACATAATTTTTAAATGAACCAACATGAAAGTTAAATAATTTTGGTACCATTGTGGTACTAATTCTTAAGCAGAAAGTTTCATCGGTCAGTTAAAGATGTACCTGAAGTGTCGAACGTTCACTTGAACGAATATCATAAAAGGAGAAATTAATAAAAACTACGAATCGGCTTAGGCGTACCATTTTTCTGGTAATATTTGCTGGCAACGATACTATCATTGCCAGCAAATATTACCAGAAAAATTGTTTGCCTAAGTCGATTAATTGTTCCTTTTCATATGAAATTCGTTCAAGTGAACTTTCGAAACTTCAGGTACATGGTTAAAGCCTGTCTTACAGTTAGCAATTTCTAATGCCGGCAATAAAAATTGCCGATTTTGCTCTTGTGAGTCTGCGCATTACTGCTATTTTCGATCACCTGGTGATATCTTTGGTGATTTTTACATTGCAAACATTATAAAAATTAGAATTAGAAAATTGACAGACAGAAGTTGATGCTTTTACTTGGTAAGAAGTACTAAGAAGAATGAACACGTTTCTGTTTTGTCAAAGTGGACGGTTCTGTTTAATAATTAATTCATAGATAAGAGTGAAATCATTTAGAAATGGAGAGGACTGGTTGTACTAAAGAGTACTGCAGATAACCTAAATACATACACAAATAAACTTTACCCTTCCTGACAGCTCTCAAGTCAAACCTATTAGTATGCGGAAATTAGCAAAAATAGAAGAAAAAAATTATAATAAGCTGATATTTTCTGAATCGACAGTTGATAAGGGTAGGAATACAGGATCAAAAAGTTCCCATCCCTAACTTATAATGACACCGTGTTGGTTCAATAATATTTTGGAAATGTGATGTTCTACGACAAAACTAGAGGTACAGTAGAAATATTGAGAATTAAATTATCTATAAAACATGTCGTATAGGTCGTTTGCAGATTATTAAGGGTGTTTATGTTAATCGACGGCAAACTCTAGGGGTAGGTAACAAAAATGCTTTTGGATGTAAACACAAAATTTTTCCAGCCTTGTAATATTCTGTTTTGTGGCATTCGGTTTCAACAACTTTTTATAAATTATATAGAATTGAATTAAACTAAATCCACTAAAGGCTTTCTTGCTCAAATTCAGTTTCGTCGGTCCGTTCCGCATTAAAGCATGCTTGTCCATGACAGTTCATACACATAGCCGAACATTTTAAACCAACCTTTAAACATCCGCGTTGCCTTCCGCAGCCCTTTTTGCAGGCACACGAAATTAACTCTAAAATTGATGAGGGAGCTGCTGCTTCAGTAGTCAAAACAGGTGTTAAAATATCACCTGATTTCTTCCATCCCCATTCTTCTGGCTCTAAAACATTTCGCAACGAATGCAACGAATGTTGTTGCAAAGCTGCGAACGTCGGGGGTAACCTTGCCAAAGTAACCGTTTGACTAGAATTGCCAACCGAGGTGTTAAACAGAACATACCTCTGATGATTTATTGACGTTTCATTTTTTTGTGCTTTATATAGTGCAAGAGCAAATATTTCCCCAGCCTCAGTAATATCCTCTTTTGTAGCATTTGGTTTGTTAAAGGTTTTAACAACTTGTAAATTTGTTTTCGAGTTTAATAAATTTATAGTTTGGAGTTTGCCTTTTCCAAAAAAAGCAGCAAAAGGAACTGTTTTTGTTAAGTTCTTAAGGACATTTGACAACTGTAAATCTTTAGAGCCATGATACAAAGAATACAAGGTATGATATTGCGCATGTGGGCGCAGCCAAATCGACAGTTGTTTCGTCACGCGGTGATAATTTTCTACCCGCTTCCTTCGTAAAAGTGAGTTTGCCGACGTCTGTGGTAGTTGTTTTTTGGATTATTTTACTTATTTTAGTGTTCTTGCAATAACCTTTAGTTATAAAAATGCGTTGTGCATTGGCATCATGTAAAAGTGACAATATGTTTAAAACGTATTTGCACGTAGATAAGGCTCATTTATAAAGAACGATGGTTACTAAGAACACTAAGAATCCCTATTTATTCAAAATTCCAATGAGTTCAGGCAAATCCATGATACAAATTCTTTGTATCATGAGGAAAATCCTATATAATTTAAAATCCCGCTATCACCGCGTGACGTCTTGCGCCAACCGGACCGAATTTGGCGAACTGAAGATCATACCTTCTATTCTTTGTATCATGCTTTAGAGCTATAAGCTCTTGCTTTTATATTACCTTGGGCCTCCCTTAGTAGTCTAATATCCTTTTCAGTTGGCGTTAGGGCAATAATTAAGGTAAGAAGATCGACATCTTGTCCTACAATTATGACCGGTTAGGATTTAAAACTTTTTTGAATAGCAGCTTGAACTATAACTGTATCAGCATCATCAACCGCAGTTACTCTTTGATTCTCTTCATTTTGAACAACCTCTCTCTCTCTAGCGTGTTTATGAATAAGGTGGTTAGGATTGTGTTGGATCATTTGAAATATTATCAGGCTGCGTTATGTTCGATTAAGTACCGTATTCAATATAATCAGACTTTCATTTTTGTTTAACCCTACAGTTTACGATTTAATGACATAAAAAGTAATAGAAATATCGATACATAACACAGAATTTTTTTTTGTAGAGAATTTTATGACAAACTTTTTCCTATACTTATGTTTTTCCCTAAGATAAAGCGTTTAAAAGATATTGTAAAAAAACCAGTGCGGTGTCCCTAAAGGGGGTGAGATAGGGATGAAGCTTACCACCCCTTTACTACCTTGAGGGTGGGAACTTTTTTGATATGTATTCTTACATACATAAGCTAACTATTATAGACATTTCAGCTTATTATAATTTTTTTCTTCTATTCCACATAAATTTGCCTAATTTCCGTGTACTATATAATATTAATCACGAAAGGAAAAAAAATGTATCTAAAACAACGAAAGACCAGGTGAACCTTTTGTTCACCAACTTTTGGAGGGTGTCCTCTCTCTGGTTGATATGGCCAAAAATGAGAAGATTTGAGAGAATAAGATGCTGAAGTTAGTGTTCCGATGTACTTCTTGGAGAATCAAGGTATTAGTGAGAAGGGCTGTTCGGAGAATTTGTAACAAACGTCTCCAGACACATTTCGATAGCATCAATACACCGTCTGTCTGCATCTTTAATGGTCCATCTCTCAAAGGCATAAAGAAAGACTGAGTAAACTAGGGCTTTAGCACTTCAGACTTCTGATCTTTGTACGCCTCGTAATGTCTCTGTCACGTCAAATTTTGGCCAACTGATACTCGCAGTCGCCAGTATTGTCCACAAGGGTTCCAAGGTATATCATCTTGTTTACTACCTCACAATCACCTACCTTTAATACATCTGGGCGGTCTACAATAATAATTTTCATTTTGTTAAAATTTACACTTAGACCATAATCAGAGCTTATTGTGTAAAGTCTGTCTAACAGGTGTATGAGCTCATCCTCGCTTGCCACAACTAAGGTGGTATCGTCTGCAAATCTCAAGATGTTCTAGAGGATTGGTTACAGAACACCCCTGTCTGACGCCTTTGCGCTGACTTTACATTTATCAGAGTTAGTGTTGTCTACTTTCACCAAAGCAGAGTTTCTTCATACAGTCGGCAGATAATAATTACTAGATGTTTGGGCGTCCCCACTTCCACAGTTCGTCCCATTCCACATAGAAATCATACGGTAGTCTACGAAACAAAGGCACGTAATATTCTTGCCTTCTTGATAAGTTGTCGCGAATTCAGTATTTGCTCCCTGGTACCGCGTTAACACATTCGTGGCTAGTCCTAGTTAGTGTTCTGTAATTACTTGAAATTGACTGTAAATATAATTTTTACTCTTTAGATTGCGTCATTTGAAATAGGCGCCTGCGGCATTGGAGTCGAACAATTACGCCGAGTGCTTAGAAGCGCCATATATTTATTTTTGTTTTGGACTAAAATGTCAGCGGCAGTTAGACACACGTGGACGCTTATAAGGGTCGCCGGCCACGAACGTGTTAACAAAGCCTGCTTGCTCAAGAGCTATTTGCCACGACAGATAATACTGAAGTCTGGATTGAAGAATATGCTGCATTATTTTACTGGCGTGCGATATTAGTAACAGCAATTTGTAGTTATCAAGTCTGTCACTCTTTTTATGCAGTGACACGAAGATTGAGGTTTTCCAATCTTCGGGCCAGGCTCCTGTTTCCCATATTCCTTGGCATAGTGCATGAAGGATTCTCAATCCATCTTCACTATCTAACTTAGGCGTCTCGGCCGTGATATTATCAACCTCAGCTGCTTTGCCAGTGTTTAGTTTTTATATGGCTGCGTCCACTTCTGATTTGAGTATTGAAGGTTCAGTGTCAGTCATTACTACGTCTGGATGGTCTCTTTCAAAAAGTTTTTCGCAGTATTGGCGCCAAACCTCAATGATCTGATCCTTATCAGTTCTTAGAGTACAAGTGAAGTCCTTAATTCACCAACCACATTTTTAAGTTTAAATTTATTTATTTCAGTTGTATATACAGTTTGATTTTTCATCAGGAAATTCAAATTCAGAAAAGTAATTTTCCCATGTTGTCAGTTTTCAAGTTGCGTAGGACTTGACAATTAGGGAAAACTGATTTTTCTTCAGGTAAAGTGCCTTTTCTGTAAAAGCAACAAGAAAAAGTTGGTCGGGGTATATATTTATACCTACTTACAAAATTTCAGAAAGATCAGTTGTCGAGATCGACATAATTTTAAAAAATGTAAAAAATGTCAAAAATTACTTTTTCTGAAATGAAAAATCGCAACTCAGTTTTTTGCCTAGCGTGTCGATTCGTCATTATATATAATTTTTTGGAAACCCTGTATGGTTAAACAATAAATACCTTAGAACTCAGTAGTATGTGTGTAAATGTGTAGAAAATTTCTGTTGTATATCCTGTCGAGTCAGTAAATCAATGTTTTCTAACAGATAATTATAATGGTTACGTTATTTTTTACATTTGTGCACTTAAAATATAATCTGTACTAATATTATGTATATTATTTATATAAATATATGAATAGGTTGAAGTAATGGCAGAGTGCGTTTTATTTTCTTAATGTGAATGTAAATTTAGCTATAATCTATTAATAAAGATATTATTATTATTTCCGGACTACCATAAACACTACAAGTGATTTAGTAAATTTTTAAAAAATTGTAACAGATGGTGCTGTTACATATTCCTTTCAAGAAAACGATAACAGATGGCACTGATATCATCACATTGTAACAGCGCCATCTATTATCATTTTGCAAAAACATGTTTTTACAAAATGATAATAGATGGCCTCGTTACAAAGAAAAATTTAAAGACCAGCAACGGCCACCAAATTAATCAGAAAGAATTCGTTATATGTATACACATGAGTGAAATTTTGTTTTTATAAATTTGTACTGGACTCTATTGTGGAACGGTTTGCTATTTCGACAATGCTCACTAAAGTACTGATATTGGACAAGTTATTATTGTTAATGTACATATCTGTTGAAAGATGGCGCTTTTACATGTTACTGATGAATATGTATCGCAAGTTGGTATGTCAAAATAAAGTGAAATTTTTATTTAGTAACTCCTTTGCTATAGGGGGTATAATTTCATTTTTCTCTAAAAAAAAAAATGCATAGTATATCTTTGAAACATAATCGAGCAACTAAAGAATAAACAATTTGTAAATTTGTGAAAGACAGCTTGGTAGTGTGTTCGCTAATAGATCCCAATAGAGATGAGTTGCTATTTAACAACCTGTTATTTTATAACTGTTATTTGTAAATAGCATTAACAGACTGTTATTTCTGTTCGAAAATAACAGGTGAGAAAATAACAGATAAGCAGCTGCGGCAGCTGCATGATGTACAAAATAACGTCTCTCTGAAACAACATTTTTAAACTGCCCGCTGCGGTATTCGCATGCCAGTCTTCTCAGCCATCTGTTATTTTTAAACAGTTATTTTAAACTGTTATTTCAAAATAGCAGTAGCAGTTTAAACTGTTATTTAAAAATAACTGCTTTTACCCATCACTAGATCCCAACCCTTCCCCACTCTTGTGGGGGTCTTACTTTTATAACTTTATGACAAACATTGGTCAGCGTAATATCTGTGGCTCCATCTTTTGTACATTTCCAAACAACTACATTTTTCTACGGATTTTTAGTAAAATAAAATATATAATACCATCTCCATGAATATAGACGCAACTGTGAATGTAACAAAGCTACTTTTAACTGGTTCAACTAAGGTTCTCCATTTCTTACCTTTGCAAACTTGAACCAACTTCCATCACGGACATAAAACACTGCCCTCTCTTGATAACCGACTGTACTATTTTGCTCAAGCAACGGTATAGCACTTAATTTGTTGTACCACTATTACTTTACATATAACTTGAGGAAAATAAAAAGACACGAAGTAAGTTCCAATATTTTATTTTTAAATAATACAATGGTACAATAATTTAGTATTCTAAAAATCCATCAACAAGCATTATTTATTTTAAAAGGTCTACCTACAGAATTACAAACTAGTAGCAAGCAAATAATAAAATCATAGTACAGCCTTTGTTTAGATTTAAAACTTGAAAATTTTTACATTAAGATATACCATTTAATACATCACTTATATAGGTTTCGGGATTAGGTACAACATCCAACAAACCTGAAAAAGTAAAAAATTAAATTAATTTCTTCAAACACGTGCTTCATCTATTAAGTTGGCATCATCAGGAGATGATTAAAGTTGAGTTTTAATAACCTGATAATGCCCACTTAGTTATAGATATCCCAACTAGCACAATTAGTTGTTGAAATGTAGTGACGACGACTTTGAAGTATGTTGCCACTAGTCACAGGCACATAATAGGAACGTTGCCATTATGCGTGTATGATCAAAATGGGGAATATTTTTTTAACAATGTTCTGACTACCTTCCAATGACGTTGTGGTTATGTATCAGCGACATTAAGGCGTGGAAGCCATGATGTTCGGAGAATTTTACAATTCCCCACTCTTTCAAAACAATGTTTTGCCTTGCAACTTATTAATATACTTGTTTTATTCCTACATGATTTGTTCATTTCCCTAGGTCAGAAACTCAACAGAATACTAGATGCTGAGAGCTATATTTTATTGTTCTTTTAAACTTGAAACTAATTTTTATCCATTATTTATTATATGTGGTGCAGAAATGGCGACAAATTAAATTCTTACGTCATTTGTGATGTTATGATTCATGTTTTGTAATAATGGCATTGTAAGTTTTGGCCATCAAAATGACGTCTTTCAGAAAATATTACTTTGAAGTCGTTTTCACTAAGAAATGTGACTTGAAAGTAATTGCTACTTGATGATAGTGATGGTAACTGAAAATATGTAACTTTAGTTATATTTATTACAAAGCACCGAATGGGACTGCAGGGCCAGATTATAGTTGCAGCAAAGTTGCGGTTACTACCTTGTCAAAGTTCCCAGTCACTTCATCGTTAAATTTTCCCGATGTTGATTCTGAATGCCTTGATGTGCTGCTCGCTGTATGTCCGATATCTAAACTGATCGCGTCCCTAATTTTAACTTCTGTCTAGTACCTAACTTCAAATTTACAGACCTGTCACATGCAGTGTTTTGTTTTGTTGTATGTACAGTGTTTTATAAAATCTAGAAGAAAAGTAAGTATAAGGTAATAAATATATAGAGGTTAGGTTTGTTGTGCCAACATATACTTTTTGTATCTATGGTCAACATTAGATAGTGAAATTTACTTCATGGTGAATTTAATGTGGCACACACTTTGTAGTAGCCATATACAGGAGTGTGTAAGTTGTGATTTGCATAATACCTAACTAATATTCTCTAATCATGATAAAAGCAAATAAATAAAAAATAATTAATTGTAAAAAACATATACAGGAAGTTCAGTTCTGCAGATAGTAACGTCACAAACTAATAAAAAATATCACTTTCAAGTTCCACAACTTTAAATAGATAGTGAAGGTCCCCAAAAAGTCTCGGAAACTATCAAAGGCTACTTGAAAGTGATTGCAACTTGAAGTCACATTTCAGTGACATGAGTTAGTTGCTGCTACTATCATTTGCCACCTTCAAGTTCTAAAAACTCGAAAGCTGTCCCACTAGTAACTATGACTTCCCTATGTAGTGGGAAAGCTGCATAAAGTCACATAACTATAGAGTAATAATGGGGTATTTTCCATTTTTGGTGATATATATCAAATAATATTATTATTTTAACGATTACTGCATAATCAATTTAAAGCAGAACAATAATTTCTTAAATAAAAATAAGAAATAAGAATACGCCCGTCTAGACACAGATTTCAAATGATTTTATTTGGCGGGAAATAATATAACCAATAATAGACAGCTTTCACTTAGACTGTAACTATCTTATATGAATGCCAAATTGTGTATTTACTTTACATTATTTTACCTATAACACTTTTATTTTGCTCAATATCTTAAAAATCAATACATATTATATACATATATTCAGAAGGAATTAAAAGGTATATTTATGTTTGTTATTATTTAGAAGTTATTTTAAAAATCCAATCCAAATCCAAATCCAATCCAATCCAATTTGCGTAAAGTTGATTATGACGTGATATATTCTTTCTATA
Organism: Rutpela maculata; assembly: GCA_936432065.2. Taxonomy (NCBI): domain Eukaryota; kingdom Metazoa; phylum Arthropoda; class Insecta; order Coleoptera; family Cerambycidae; genus Rutpela; species Rutpela maculata. The sequence continues at coordinate 118,764,017 of OW386293.2, read as the reverse complement.
AACAAAATTTGGATTTTTGAAGAGATGGGATGATATATGTTGGAAGCTTGCCACTAAGAGCTGCTTTCTTTCGTGCTGAACAAAGTGAATACAATCAGTAAGTAACCAATAGAGATTAAGAATTTCAAAAATATCTCGATTTGATTGTCTGTTTAGTGATTGCAAAGAGTTCGTTCAGTATGAAAGAAAACAGCTAAGTTCTTCAAATATCCATATTTTTCGAAGCAGTTAAAAAAATTTTTTTCGAAGCACATTTGTGTTTCCACAATTTTTTATAAAACATCTTTTCAACGACATTATCTATTATTTGTAAATTACAGTAAATACCTCGATAAAACAACTTGAAATGCTTCAAATCAACACGACCTGTTAAAATACATCTGTCATTTGACTATCCGTTGACATTGTTGCCATATATTGCTAAATATGTTTTTAAAAATCTAATCGGCATTAAAAATTATTTATTTAAAATATTTAATAACTTTACATAACAAAATTAAATTTCGTGGATAAATATATAAAAATTGATTTAATAAATAAGCTTTATACTCCTGTTTTCTTCAATTATCTTTGCTAGAACTAGAGAAGGAATTTCAACTTGACAACACCACACTGTTTTGTATAAAACCATTCTATCAACAAATCCAAACAGTCCAGCTACGTCATCGGCCAAAGTACCTACGTTACCAAAACACCTGTTGCTCCACTAATTTCAACTTCTGTTTTCTCAAAAAATTGATAATGGGCTCATTTAGTGATACTTAATTTACAATAAATAAGTTGTTGAGACTTTTTAATGTCAACTTTTACACTCCAAGTGTACACTAACTTTATTCTTGGTTGGTTCTTAGTTGACAGTGTGGAATACTCTGCCTTATCACAAGCTGAGTTGGCTATTTATACATAATTGTTATCAGCTTGTGGTTATTAATAATTTGTCATTTCCAAAGTCGAAAAATACTTAACAAATATTATTAAGGGAATTTGATGATTTCTTATCAAAATAATAAACATCCAAAATAGATAATAATATTATTCAATTTATTTTTGCATTTTCTGCAAGTATTTAACCTAAGTATATTGTGAAAAAATTAGGCTGCTAGTGTTAATATTAACTGTAATATTTGATTTTCAATTCGTAACATATTTGAAATGCCCGATAGCGCACGTATGATGTCATGGCACCCGCTCGACTGACTTTATGAGCAGCGTTGCCAATGTCAGTATGTTTGTACTGAAATTAATACTTTTAGAGCACAATCAGTACGTCAGTACTTTCATTGTATCGCTACATTTTTTTGTATGACGTCCTATTTACTTATTTTGCAACTCTGACGACAAATTTTAAAATAATTTATCACGATTCGTGAAATGAAATATGGCAGGATCAAAAGAATGTTTTTGTTCGCAAGTTAGTTCCGGATTTTTCATCACTTAAATTCTGTTTCTCTGTATCTCGCTTGAATAAGGTGTTATCTTTGCATTTAAAAACTGTCTAATGGATGCATGGCAATAGGGACCAACCTGAGTTATCTGCAAGGAAGTTAAGTATTTACAGTCTGTAGGAATTGTGAAAATGTTTGTGGTCCTTGAGAAGTTATAGTGCACTGAGGGACATTTAAAAATTCAATACTTATTGCATACACTAATAAAAATTTAACATGTGATTACAGGACACAAAGTATTTCGCATAGAATATGCACTATGCTCTTTTTGTAGTAACAGTTCAAGTAAATATTGCGAAAATATTTTTTATACACAAAACAAATAAAAACTATCTGGATGGCGAAGTATTTTTTTATATTCATTAAAATTCCTAGATATCGAATAAAAGATTTAATTAACATCTGTACTTTTTTCACAAGATCATTACTTTTTTTGTTTCGATACCAGTACATTAATTTTTTATCCACTGGCAACGCTGTTTATGAGTTATTCGGCCTGTTGTACTTGTCGTGTGAAACTATGTGGGTGCAGGCTAGCGGTCGACCGCTGGCTGGAGTGTGGGTGGTTTGACGTCACACTGCGTTTTCGCTCACTCTATTTTCAATATTTATTTTGAGGAAGGAGTTGAAAAAAAAAATCTAAAAGCGGCTTTACATTTATGCAATGCAATGAAAAGGATGGCATGCAAAACTTTGCGCGAAAATTTTTGCACCTTGAAAGCGCTTTACACTACTGCAATATTTTGTGAAATCTTTGAGCCTACCAACCAAACGAAAAGAAAAACTTTTATGAGGTAATGTTCGCAGTAAACAAGCAAATTATTAATCCCCGAATATGATCTGTTGGTACAAAACAGTGACGTGCTTATTGTTTACTTTCGTGTTCTATTGTGTTTTCTACAAACAATAACTCTTTAAAATATAACTTATGTTTGTTGCTTCAGTTCCTTTAATACTTGGGTTGGCAACCCAAATATTCCCAAATAAAGTAACTATATTGCATCTGCCATGCAATCAAATTAGAACACGCGCTAATTCAATGCCATGAAAAATATTGCCATCAGCTGATCGAAATAGCTCGATGTACGCATGCGCGCAATAAAAATTTGCATGCCACGTGCAATATTGCATTAATGTAAAAGCGGCTTAATATTTTGCACATTTACTAACTACAAGGTGTACTTTCAAATTATGAATAAAAAAAAAAATGCTAAATGAGCCCATTATTTTCGCAGAAATCTGTATTGGAAGGCTTGTTTGTACATATTCTATATATTATTCAATAAAAAAAAAATAGGAAAATACCCCATTAGCCCAAATTTGAGTGTAAAGTGCTTTGTTGTCCATAATTAACTTTCTTTCGGTTCAATTTTAACAGTAATTCGAAAATAAGTTGTGACTCCCTACCAGATGATAAATAAACTGTGCCTTGTGCCTTTTCGATTAGCATGTACATGCAAAATGTTGTCCCGTTTATAAATTTTGTTTTATGTATTTTGATGATTTGTGTATCCCATCTCTCTAATAATTTAAATAATGTTAATAACTTTGCTATTAGTTGCGTACTGTTAAACGTAATTAATTTACTTGATAATTTCGTTTATATTCTAAACATTACGAGCTGACCAGTTAAACGTTTTTATTTATTTTTACATTGTATTTCATTGTGTATGTCTGTTAATTTTGTTCTTATTTATCTCACGAAAGTATATGTTTGCCCACATCCTTGAAACGTATTCATGCTCAAATTTATCTCTTTGTGTATTGACGTTAATTAATTCTGTAAAGTGAATTTAATTGTATATTTTGTTTTTTTATCGAGCTCTTATAAAATTAAAAATTAAAGGTAATAGCAAATACTAATTACTACTAATTAAATTTAGTGGCGGTTACTCTACTTCGGCTATTCGTTTGAGGTTCCCATCTCCGTTAGTGTTACTTTGGTGCTAGTTGGGATAGATAGCAAAAGATACTGAAAAATATTGACCCTACCTGTTACATCACAGAATTCTGAGAAGGAAGTACACGGTAAAAGTTCCTCGGTATAAGAGCCTAGCAATTTTTCTGACGATTTTATCAAAGCCTCATCGTTATGACGAATATAATCCGCCAGGTTATTGGGCCACTGTTCATCTGGTCCAGAGACGTTCTGCAAGAAACAAGTCAGTTAAAAAAACAACTCCAGCTATAAACCTTAATCTCGTACCTTAAAGAAGTAATTGTAGATTCCATCCACCAACCCAAAGAACACCAGGTACGGCTTGTAAACCGAATACTCTTTGACAGTTTTATCGGTCAAAGTCTTGGCAGGGCCTGTAGGTTGACAGTGTCGCGTGTGAGCAAGAACTATAAGCCTCCTAAGGTGCGAAAGGCGGTGCGTGTTCCACCGTTGCGCCGAGTGCAGAAGAACGGACATTGTGAGCCAGTACAGTGGGCCTTCGGCTTCGTAGGAAGACTCGACCCACTTTTCGGTGCTGGCCGTTTCCAGATATGACATCAGGCTGGACTCCTCACGTGCACTAACCCTTGTTCTGAAAAGATACGAAACTTAATAATTTATGACCATACATGTTTACCCACCCGCAGAACATAGAGGGTGGATGAATTTAATGATTCTAATTCTTGCAGTGATTAAAAAACTTGACTCTTGTTTACTCCGCATGTACAATAACAAAGTTACTTACGTGTTAATCACATAAAGCGCAACATGGACCAAGTAGGGAACCATATGCATGTTGCTTTGCGGCCCTCCACCTCCTGTATCCTCGTGGAAGGATTTCTCCTGAGCAAATCTTAAAAGTAAAAGCTTCAAGTCGTGTATCGTAGAACTGTGGCCAATATCTCTGTGGTTGGTGCTTTCCTGCAGGTAAGTGTTGTGCCTGGCTAAACAGCTGGCAAACGCAGACTCTGGCACTTGTGGACCCCACAGTGGAAGGAGGCCGTTGCACTTGGTGTTGGCGTTCTGTAAGGCCGCCGATTCCCACTCGTCACGGGCTCGAGCCAATCTGTTAAGAGGCAAAATAAAATTTACATTTTAAATGTGTTTTTCTGGAAACGATAGTTCCACATTGTAATATTAACAAAAAAAATCACAAATTATAATGCAAAATTATTTTTCCGGTAAAACAAGCATTTCTTGCTTCAGCAACATGACTTCACGCTTAAATATAAAATCAGTGTTTGCAAAAAAAAATTATGAATATATTTTTTTGTCAAAAATTTTTCACAAATCAGATCCACATAACGAAAATTGTCTAAGATGATATCTGCGATTCGAAAACCGTAAAAAAAAATGTTTACAACCCAGAGTCAATTTTTATATTTAACACGTTCACTTCCAATAAAAATTTAGGATCTTTTCCAAAGGCCAAAATATATTTTTAAAAAATGATATACAAAAAGCGTTTCTTAGAGCCTTTATATAATTATTAATTGTTTTGTTACATTTTTAGGCACAAATTCACCATGACTCAAGGGTCGAGTCACTGGCCTCTAAGGTCCGTTTCATCAAGGATAATTCGATGATTCAACAGTTGAGTCATCGGTGGTGAACGTGTTAAAGAGCAATAACACAATGGTGAGAGCATAAAACATAGGTTTAGTCTGAATAAGTGCGGGATTTTTGAAACTTTGGGAATTTGTAGATTTCGATGCCCCGAATGAAATTAAAAAAAAAATGCAAAATGTGGTCTCGGCCGCCATATTGAAAAAATGGCGCACAAAAACAGTTTCTTTGAAATATCTCACTTCAGGTGCCTCATATGCCAAAAAATGTTCTTATGAAAATAAAAGAGCATTAAATTTTCTACAAAATATGTCCTATGCATTTTTTTGTTAAACTGAATAGTCTTCGTCCAGCAGCCGATCGAAGTCAAGCATTTTTGACAAAATTATGATATTTTGCAATTTCTCGATATAGTGCGACTTTTATGAAGGAGTATTTTGTGTTGAGACAAAATTTGTTTTCATACCTGAAAATCCTCAAATATGGTTGATTTTACTTGTCTGCTACGCATAGCTCAATGTTCAATACTTGTTTCCACGCCACCTTGAAGTAGAGTATATGGTGCGTTTTTTTTTTATGTGGTTGTCCCGTATATGCCTAATCCACGACTTCCTTGCATCTGCCTCGTTTTAGGTGCTTGATGTCGAAGGTCCAAGTTCGTTGTACTTTCTTCAGAAATTGCTTCCGTTGCGCTATCCACCGATTCTACGTATTGATTGTTCTCCATGCTTGCGAGAAATGTTTCAATTGGAGACTTCCTCGTCGTCATGAAGCTCGTCGACTGTTGCTGGTGCATTGTCGCAGCTTTGTCCGTTACAAATAATTTTAACCCTGCCTTTCTACAACCACATGCATTACATCCTTTCTTGCATTTACAGGAAAGAAATTTAATTAGCTTTTCAGAAGCAGGATCTTTCAGCATTGTTACTGGTGTAAGCCTAGCTTTGCTCTGTTTCCAGCATGTGGTTGTAGAAAGACAGAGTTAAAATGTTCTGTAACGGACAAAGCTACGACAATACACCAGCAACAGTCGAGGAGCATCATGACGACGAAGAAGTCGACTCTCCAGTCGAAACATTTCTCGCAAGCATGAAGAACAATCAATAGGTAGAATCAGTGGACAGCACAATGGAAGCAATTTCCGAAGAAAGTATTGTTGAAGACTACAAAGAACCTGGACCTTTGACATCAAGCACCTAAAGAAGCAGGCTAGTCTTGGATTAGGCCTGGGGATAGTCACGTAAAAAAAAATGCGCCATATACTCTATCTCAAGTTGGTGTGGAAAAGAGTATTCAACATTACATAGTACACTCAAAGAAATAGTATGGGTAAATTCAACAAAAAAAAATGGTTAACTAACAATATCGTTCATTTTGTTAAACTAAATTATATTGATGGTATTTTTAAACAAGAGGTGATTGTTATTTTAGTTAATAAAAAGTTGTCGTACAACAAATCAAACATTAACTTAAAAAATAGATGAATAAGACTATTATTTTTTTCGTCTGACTATTATTTTGTTGAATTCTGTCAAATTAAACTAGATAATAGTATATTTTATTTTTAACTATTGTCGAATTGTAATTGTAAACCCAGTAGCAGTTTGCTCTACTATTATAGTTGACAGATAAACCAATATTATTGTAGAGTTAACCCGCAGTTCTGTTTACATAAACATAACATCGTTCAGCCATCCACTTTGATGAATTAAGACGTCGCATCAGCGCTTTTGTTTGCAAATAGTATGGGTTAAATCAATCAAAAAAATAGTATATATACTGTTCATTTTGTTAAATTAAAGTATATTTAATAGTATTTTTAAACAAAAGGTGATTGTCACACAACAAAATAAACATTAACTTAAAAAATAGGTGCAAAAGACTATAATTTATTCATCTTACTAATAATTTGTTGAATTTTATCAAATGAAACTAGATAAATAGTAGACTTTATTTTTAAGTATTATCGAATTGTAATTCTAACCCAGTATTAGTTCGCTGTATTATTTATTGTACTTTGTAGACAAACCAATATTATTGTTGTCTTCTAGAAGTTCTAAAAGGGAATTACCATAAAATTTGCTTGCTTACCACGTAGTCTATTCAGAAATTATTCCTAGATGACGCCACATACAAATCACTGACAATAATCAATCATGCATTATCCTATACTCTTATGAATTTTTAAGAAAATTAATAACATGATTGCAATGTTCAAATTCTCTCAGGGATCATTGATATATTTGGATGGATCTTATAAACGATCTCTAATCTTTGGTTTGGGTGGTCTGATGTCTCAATACTGAGTTTTTGGCCAACCAAAAAAAACTTCATCATACAATAAAGTGTAGATCAACCCAAAAATTAATTGGTGAACAAAAAACAAAGTCGTACTATTTAATTGTAGACCAAATTGAAAATGGTTAGTGAACATAAAAAAATGTCATTGTACTATTTAATTTGTTGTTCTACAAGAAGATATGATTATTAAACTACTATTTGTTTACGAAAACAAATAAAGTTGTTGTATGACTATTCTTTTCTGATTGATTTAACTATGAAACTAGATAGGCGCGATTTCATATGCTCTTTTTGGTTGAATTCACCTATCATTTTCTTTGAGTGTAGACAAGTAAAATCAATTATATTTCAATTATATCTGGTATGAAAACAAATTTTCCTTAAAACAAAAATACTCCTTCATAAAAGTCACACTAAATCGAGAAATTGCAAAATTTCATAATTTTGTCAACAATGCTTGACTTCGATCGGCTGCTGCACCAAACTATTCAGTTTAACGAAAAAATGCATACGACATATTTTGTAGAAAATTTAATGCTCTTTTATTTTCATAAGAATATTTTTTGCCGTATGAGGCACCCAAAGCGAGATATTTCAAACAAACTGTTTTTGTGCGCCATTTTTTTCAATATGGCGACGCCGGCGGCTGATATCACATTTTGCATTCTTCCTTATTTCATTCAGGGCATTGAAATCTACAGATTCTCAAAGTTTCAAAACTCCTGCACTTATTCGGATAAGAATCTACCTATCAACTGTACTACAACAACATAAACGAAAAAAAGGTCTAAAAAATCTGTTGTGCCATTAAAAGTGTTTTCTGGAGTCCACAGATGACAAGTGAGGAAAGTTAAAAAAAAATGATGATAAACAAGAGCTTTAGAACTCTACTTGTGAGAGTTTGGTGGTCAATACAAACTTAACTATCAACTGCACCATTTTTTTTTTGTTATAACCATTATTTTAGAGAATTTTAAGCTATCAAATAGCGGAAATACTGGAATATGAACGTAATTCAATAATTTCTCCTACATCCCTGAACTGATTCAAAAAATTTTTTTTCTGCGAAAATCAAAAATTTCTTTTTGTTGAAGTTTTCTCTAAAAGCCTATTAAAATATTTTTTCAATTGGTTCAGGGATGCAGGAGAAATTATCGAATTGCAAAATCATTTTTTTAAGCCACCCTTAAAAAAGTTTTGAAGATAGTCGAGAACGTACTCCACTTTTTTTTGTAAGTAACTAATTTTATAATATTTTTCTAATCGTTCTACGCGGTGTAAAATTGTAGATGGCGAGTCATGTTTTTTACAACTTCTATGTTGGTTGGCTAGAACACGAATTTAATATAATTTTATCAATTAGTATGAGGTCTGGTGAATTTACACTGAATTGTGAGGTTATGTTTTAATTATTGTGATTAACAGTAACAAATAACTTCGATGTTTCTCTTGAAATAAAATTGTTCACAAGTTTTTAATTTTTTTTTCAATACAGGGCGAGTTTGCAGTGCGTGGACGTCTACACATTATTGAGTCACCCTGTATAACAAAAGTAGTTGTCAGGAAAATAAAAGCGTATAATACAAAATTATTTTAACAAATCTTACCTTACTGCACTCATATGGCAATCGATATGGACGATGTTAAAGTGACTGACAGTCGAATAGCCAACCGTCTTCCTAGGCTTGGCCTCAAAATCATCAACGTTGCACCGTTTTGTGAACGTATAAAGCCCGAGGACCTTCGTAGGCTGGTACTTGTAGCCCTCACGGCAAATGCAGCACACCAATCCGGACTCCTCGCCCAGTTCCTCGATCTGTTGCAGTATCGTAGATTTGGCAGTAACCTGTCCCTTATCGTTAGTTCTCATTCCTAACTGACCCAGTTGCTTCTCTCGCATAGCCATGGCAAGACGTTTCTTTTCTGACCTCGTGAAATCTCTGACGGCATCGATTTGCTTGGCGACCTCCGGATTTGTACATAGAGCTTCCAACAGGTTCTCGGCTAAGGAACCAACATGTTCGTCGGAGGATACCTGCTCCAACCGATGGATGATGGGAATGGTTTCGGCAGCGGCAATGGCAAGCTGAAAGAGATAATCACTTATTCGTTTTTGCAATCGCAATATTTCTAGTTCGATCTGAATGAGTTAGTGAATAAAATACATTATTATTATTATATAGAAAATGTGATTTTAACTCACCTGCGTCTTTTCATGACTGTGAGCTAGCCCAGTCAAAAACCTCAAAATGTACTTCAATGCAGGCTTGGATATGAAATCCTTCAGTTCGTCGCTATCCGTCCTTAGCAGCGTTGGCTTTACGCAAGGCGCATGCATCGTTATGTACTCCAAGGAATTTTTCACTATATCCAGAGATATGATGTAGTCTTTAAGGGTGTTTCCTATGGCATTTTTCTCGATACCATTCGTTAGAACGCAAAACATTTCCAGTTTCTGCTGGTCATCGGAGGTATGTTCGAAGTCGTACTTGTTGAAGTCGAGGACTGAATTGAAGTGATCCACGAGAATTTCCATCTTCTCCTTGTTTCCGTAAACGAGAGCTGCTAACACCCTGGTGAGGTGCATGAGTACCGAGTTGTTATTCTTAACGCTGGACTGACTAGTGCAAGACAACAAGGACTTGACGTATTCTGGGCTGCCGAAAGTTCGGGAGAATTCCTCGAACTTTTCGAACGACTCGCTCGTAGCTTTCGAAAGGATGGTTTCCATAATCTGCATCAAAGAAAATCATAAAGCTTCAATTTAAAAACAGACATATGACACTTACGTCTAATAGTTGTTCGGTTACGGCGGCTTGACTAGAATCGGGCTCGCTGTCCAAGCAGAGCTGAAGAGTCCTTAAGAACACCTCCATAGAACCCACCTCTGGCTGTATCAGGATCTCTTGACAACGATTCACTTTAACACACAACCTGAACAATTTCAGCAACACTTGCAACAGAGGACGAGCCCTAAATACGCTCTGTATTGCTCCCAATCTGGTAACCATAACCTAGAATATTTTACCTAAATAGTTAACAAATTTTGGGTTAAAATCATTAACGTACCTGCAGGCCTCCACACTCGGCTAGAACGTTAGCCATTTTGTACACTTCCTCATTGTCTACAGCACTCTGAGCTTTGTTGCTCAGGGTTTCTATAAACTCTTCTGTGGCATCACCGAGGAGCCCCCTCATTCGATAGACAACCCGCATCGCTTCGTGATCTCCACCTTCTGCCATCCACACCTAAATAATAATAATAATAAACAAAACAAGTAATACAAGCCCCTTTAACATTAGAAGCTCTGGATGAGCCTTGTGTGGGAGGGGCCACACATTTAGAGATAAGGGACACACATCCAATATCCAAGTATACTGGGATTACTTTCTTCTGCAAAAATACCAATGCCGGAATTCGAATTCGGGAGGAAAAAATGATTTGTAAAGTTCGAGTTTGTTTTCTTATGCTGAAATGATGACATTATGTTCCTTTAATCTAGTTTCAAAATTTCTTCCAGTCTGGCCTATATAATGGCTATTGCTTTCTGAAAATTCAAACTTATAAACTCCAGATTTTTTAAATTTTGGTGTTTTATCTTTAGGGTTAAACAATAGATTTGATAGTTTTTGAGACAGTTTAAAAGCTACTTTAACATTAATAAATTCAAATTCTCTCTCATATTAACGTTAAAGTAGCTTTTAAAACGTCTCAAAAATTATCAAATCTATTGTTTAACAGTAAAGATAAAGCACTAAAATTTTAAAAATCGGGAGTTTGTAACCTTGATTGGACTGAAATCCCATTATCCCTATTCAGGTTGGTACGTTAGGAAAAGGAGGAAAGTCTCATAGTTTATACATTTTTCTTTAAAACCATTTTCAAATATTCAGTTCTGACGAATGATAAAATCGCTTCTAAAGACTTTTAAAGTTAGCTGTAAGTGACCCAAAATTTTCATAAATATTATTACCGTCAATCAAAATCCTTTCAATCCTCAAAACTAACATTGTTAGACATATAACTCTAACCATAGTATGTGGTTAAGATTAAACATTCTCTGGGGACGGGTCCCCAAATTGCCATGCGTGGTATGCCGATTAGATTTGCACTTACCTTCTTGTATACATCTTTGACAGGCAGGTCCAGGCTCATGATCTTATTGTTAACCAGCAACTCCATGCCATTATCATCCTCGAGCAGTGCCACAAGTTCGCAGTCTTGACATATCTTGTTCTTCACGTCCCTCATAAGCGGCCCTAGGCCAGCTTCCATGCTAGAGTACGGGTTGCCCAGCATGCGACCTTGAAGGAAGTCCTCTTGCTGGGGATCTTTTTCGAGAGTCAAGAAGAACTCGCCAATATCGTTTTCTTCAGGGTAGATTATCGAACAGAGTCGTTCAAAGATAAAGACAGGCGTGAGGATGTCTTGGAGGCTGTATTTTTCCACGGTCTTTATGCAAACCGACATGAAAGCTTTGGTTTCTTCTTCGGTACCTGAAAAAATTGGAGAAATCAAACCTTTCCAAAAGTCTCAGTAAACTTGCATTACAACTAGGTTATAATTTTGGATCTCTATTTTTCTTGCTTTTTATTAATGATTCGTGCAAACCTCTTTTTACTGATGATTTAAAAACATTTAATAAAAAATTGAGATTGGGGATGATCGTGGTAGCTTAACGGTTGAAATTAATAAATTCAAAGTTGTATATCATTTATTAATAGAACTAGTTCTAATTACAACTGTAGTAGTAACGGTATTATTTTATCCCGTTGCACGGATACTAAAATTTTACTTCTTTTGGGCCAGCAAAATATTTGTATACTACGTATTTAGCTGTTTTGTTTGCTTCGATGACTGTATACAAAAGTGAGAAATATACTCTGTTCTATTCTATCCAGTTGGGCAAATAAACATTATTATTATTATTACCTGTTGTCATTTCTTCGAGCAGTTCTAGCAGTTTCTCCTGAGTGTCATCGATTAACCTGGTTCTCTGCACAACTAGCCTCCTCAAGGACAAATAACCATTGAGAACAGCCCCTACGAGCCTTCCTTTGTACTGTCTTCTGATGGCGCTATCATCGAGGAACGAAGCAAGCAATTCTGTGAGCTGATTCAGGGCGTAACCCTGCGCCAGATCGGAAGTCAGCGTCGTTTCTTCAAGTCGATGAAGTTGTTCTATTTCTAGAGTCACCAATTGGGCCAGAACTAGTAGGACCCCGTGGACGGTAAGGTATTGCTTCCATGGTACTTCTTGAATCAGGTTTTGGTAAAGGGTGAGGAATTCGGCCGAGCTTTCGCCCGCGACGCTCAACTCCACTAGGAAGTGGGTGAGTAGATTAAGGATCTGTTGACAGAAAAGAAATAAGTGCATGACGTGTTTCTCAGCGCGTATAATTAATGTATTACTACTCTGTTGAAATAAAAATTAGCAATTAATCATCTAAAAATCGATCGTTCGTTGCTCTTACCTCTTTCTTCCGTTCAAAGTTGCTACACATGAGCTCGATGATATTACAAGCTACTTGTCGTGCTAGACGCGAGCTAGGGTTAAAAATAACAGCCTTCAGCCAAGAGGTGTCGTTCAGATTCAACTTGTTCCTTCCCAATGACTTCTTAATATTTCGCCTCCATTTCCTGGCATATTTCTCAGCCAAATAGTACTTTCTAGTCTAGAAAAAAAAAAAAACGTAAATAGAAATATTTTTCCCTAAGAATATCGGTCAGTTACCTCTTCTTTGATGAAAGGTACAGATGCAGCACCGTCTGCATTTTGAGGCAGTCTGGTTTTCCATCCAGTGAAGGTATGGTCGGAATCCTTATTGAGGAATTTATAGACGTCAACGGATATGCCAGTGAGAGATATCTTTGTTGTAGTAGCAGTTGCATTGTTGGTTTTGTCCTGCAAAGAAAAAATAGCGTCCAATATCTTTCCCCCAAATAGAGTACTCTTCATCTGAGAAAATCCCAGTGCCAGATTTAGTTAAATTTTCTGACAACTCAAAACATGTTATTTTATAACACATTCAGTACATTTCTATGTACTTGTTAGCTATTATAATATACATAGTTTGAGGCCGTATAGTATTGGATTTATAACGATAATAACTGTTCAGGGTAGGCCATAAAGAATGGGACTAACTGGAGATTTTTTGGATCTAAATATGAAGATTGAATCAAACATGCTTAAGAAAAATGTTCTATCCTGTATGACTCACCCTGTATACAAAAATTTAAAAAGGATAGATGGATAAAGTATCATATGCAAGAAAAATAAAATTTCATAATACTGACTCAAAGATCTCTACTGGGGCCAGTGCTATTCTTGTCATTTATTAATGATTTCGATGTTCTCAGTTTACTGGCAACTAGCTCGTTTACAGACTCTTTTTGTCCATTAAATTTGCACTATAGTGCATTATAGATTCAAGAATATACAAGGTATGCCAAAAAAATACCCAGACTGGAGTTTCTTATAAAAACGATTACTTGACAAAATCATAAACACTTCTGTAAAGCTTCCACCCTAACGTCACTTACCTTGTTCTTTTTCGAATTTCCAGCATCTGGGGGCTTCATTAGGCTTTGCAAAATCTTCAAGCATGGCAATATAACAGACTCCATCACTAAAGGACTCTTGGAATCCTCGCACGCCTTCAAAAACAACCCCATCATGCACCTCAGTTTCAGTTCCCAGCACTCGTCTTCCTTTTGTACCATAGCAGCCAACAATGCAATCTCGTGTCGCACACTTGTGCTCAAATCGGAACTGTTCACATGCCCGTTGAGACTGAGAGTTATCCGTTCCATCAATAGATTGCAGAGTTCCTCGGTCGCAGTCGGATTGTCCTTTGTTAGAACGCAGAGCAGCTGCCTGACTTCCTCCTGGTTGTGAACGCTGCCTTTGCGTAAGTTGTTCCAAACGAGCTCCTGGATCAGTCCCTCGGAACAAAGGACTTGTCTCGTGGTGGGGTTATGAGCCAAGGCTCTCAAGAGGGTTAGACAGTGCTCCGTAGCTGCCGTAGAACAGCCATAGCAGCGGTTGTTGACGCATGGCAACGTTATCGAGTTTGTTTCCCCCAGAACAGGAGCTGATTTGGGGAGTTCCATATCCCTGGTAATTAATGTTGTTGAGACAATTTATTGGGTAAAATATACGGGATATCCCAAGCAGCACCTTATGTCAGAATTACACAATGTAGACCTCATTTTGGTCTCGTTCGCATCTTCAATCTAACCAAATTGATTTAAAATGTATGTAAAACATAAGTAAATGGGGAAAGTTACATCAAAGTGTGAAGAAGAAGACATTTCTTAAGAAAATATTACCTAAATATTGCTTAATAGATTACGGGTAAGTCCATATGCATTCAAAGTTAAAGTTAATGGTTGCAATGACGTTATATTGACTATTTTAAGTTAATGTGGTTTTGAACTGGCAAAACCAACTAACTGTGCTGCTTGGGATATTGTCTTAGTTTACCTCAGGGTGTATTAAATAGGTGATGCGACAAGGACCCGTTGAGTGGCTTCATAAGTGCTTACTTTGTAAATAATGTAATAGATGGCAGGAGCAATAGCGTCCATCGTTATTTACTCATAGAAAGATAATTTTGCAGGTTCTGTACATACATGCATACAGTGTTGCATACATTCCCGGCCTTTCGTTTGTGTTTAGTGAACAATCTTGTAGTCAAACAAGATATCAGTGACATTTGACATCAAATACCTAGAAGAAATACATTCAATACGTTGGCGTTAAATATAAAAAAGTCAGCTATATTTTCATAAAACATGGTTAGAAAATATGGAGTGCCTATTTGTGTACTTATGCTTATGACTGTAAAGACCAAAAATTATCACGTTTCTTAGTGCCAAAAAATACTGAAGAGATAAAAATGTGATAGTTTACAAAGTACCTACTTGAAATAAAAAGCCACAAACATTTTTGCTCCAGCAGTATAAAAAGTAGTTTTACTTCACAGTCTGAAAATGGAGTTGTTATATACACTGTAAGTTTTAAATTTAGATAAATATTTGTAACATAACCTATAGGTATAAAAACGTCTTTTTAAATATATTTTATGCTTTTAGCGGCAGTTTTAAAGAAAAAGGTTGAGGAAAGGTGCACTTCCAAGCAAATTAGATGCTTGTTCTTCAGAAAATGTTGTCCCTAAGAAAATTAAGAAGTTATTAAACATGAGTGATGTTCACGATAGTATAATTTATCCTTATTTCTGAGAGTTTGTATTTACACTTACTAGGCAACACAGCATGATAAATTAATTACATGTTTTAAGACGGTAAGTGCTTTTTAGATAATATTTGTATCCAAATGATAATTTAGTTTTTCAAGTAATTATTTGTGTAATTTCTATTTTCAGGTTGGGTTTGGTCTCATGTTTGGTCCTACAATAGAGGTTATTTTTTGCATAAGGATATTAAGTTAACATCAATCAGTAAACCGATCACTGTAGAAGAATTGCAGCATATTTTTCTAAAAATTGACTCTACAATGCTTGCTTATGTGGACCAAGTACAAATATTATTATCAACGTGTTCATTCTGATGTGCAATTAAAGTCAACTCATGTTGGGGGGCATAGAGAATGCTCAGTAATTTTGGAGAAAGGAACTATTTGTAAACGTATTGTGTAAATCTTGTTCTTATAATATTGCAACCCATTACGCCCAGTACTGTTGTTACAAATAAATTTATATATTTTACATAAGTTTTATTTTCTTACCATACCTATATAAATTTGAAACTGTGAATATTTGTTCCTTTACAAATTCATCTATCTATATCCTGGTTTTTGTAGGACGTTAAAGCTCGCGCCATCTACTAAATTAAATAGGAAGCATGCACTTATGAAGCCATTATTATCATAGGAAAGTGCCGTAGTCGGACCACCTATTTAATACACCCTGGTTTACCTTCAGGAAAACCAACAGAGAACTGTTTGACAATGTAAAATAGTAGACAAATATTCTGATGTCAACTATTGAATGTTATCCTCCTGATACTCAGAATTAAATAACTATAATGATTTTTTTTAAACAAAAATATGACTCACCTATGTTTCCTGTCATAAGCTACCAGCTCCTTCCTAGAAACTAACACCTTCTGTATAATCTTGCTCAATTCTTCGAACGATGTCTTGCACTCGTTGCAATACTGCTGCGCCAACATCTGTATCGTTTTATTAACCTTAACCTGAGCTCCCGCCGTCACCGCCACTGCATTTGATGCGTTATTCGAACTAGTCGTGGGCTCCTCCTGCCTCTTATCAGATCTATGCTCGGTGATCTTCAAAACTAATGACTCCAAAGTAGGCTTGTTAGCTATCAGTTGCTTGTAGACCCTATCGGCCTTTTCCAGAAGCGAATTTATACTCGACACGGTCTTTTTGCGATCCTCGTCATTCTCGATGGGCTCCACCGCACAACAGGGCTTCGCCAGGAGGGTGAAGTCGAACTTGGCGTATTTACAGAATCCACAGGCGTGACAGAGGAAGGGGTCCTTCTCGTCATAATTGATAGCACGGCACTTGTGGCACTGGAACACATTCTCGCCGCAGTTCGCACACACTCCGGGGTTCGCTGGTACCGAAGCACTGCACCTTGGACATTGTAACGTCTCGGAGGAAGCCTGAATGTTCTCGTAGAAGTCGGCATACTCAACCATCAGATTGCACGCCACTATCGGCAGCGGAAATTCTATCTTAACCTCGGTCTGCCCGGACTGTAAGTTGACCTTCTTCGCCTTGTGCCACAGGGCAGGTTTGTTCTTGAGCTCCACAACGGCCTGTACCGATCGGTTGTTGTAGTAGATGTTTATGGTGCGCACCATCTTGGTGCGCTTCAAGTCGCCGATCCTCACCGTTATCTTGCTAATCGTATGACTGCTCAACAACTTGACGATTTGAGTGGTGGTGGTGAACTTAGAGTCGACTTTTATGGAGCTCAGCTTTATTATTGAAAACGGTACTTCAGGGTTGTTGCACACCAAGCACGGCTCGGATTCCAAGTAATAACCGTCCAACTCGACAAACTGGCTCATGTGTGCGTACAGGTTGGCGTTGGGATGGTGGGCTAACATTTCGTTCTGTGCCCGGAGCACGCTGACAGCTCGCTCAACATATTCTGGAATTTGCGATGTTCCTTCGGGTTTCTCGGTAAATTTCAATGAAAAATAACCTAGGAGATCGACAAACTGCGCCGCTTTCTTCCCGTATGCTGGCAGAAGGGGCCACAGCTGCCACAAGAGCTCTAATATAGATTCCTGATCTTTCGGCTTTGAGTTCTTATAAACAGATTGGACCAAGGCATGCGCTTGCCAACGCACCGACGTTGTGTTAGTTTCCAGCATGAACGTTTTTACAAATCTAGCGAAAACCTCCCTCGACACTTGCTTGTTGATTTGGTCCACCAAAGTTATACAGCTGGACTCTTCGAAGAGAGCTTCTATGGCAGAGTCGTCGGACTTCTCACGTTCTCTTCTAGACGTACTAGGCTTACTAGTTTCCGGTTTCTTCACAACCCCAGTGTTGACAACCAAGGCACTCTGCAGGAGCTGTAGAATAGTCGGCGATACACCGTCATCCAATAACACGCTAACACGTAAGAGAAACTGTATTACATCTTCTTCCTTTACGCAGAAACGTTGCCAGTTGCCAGTTCGGCTCTGAGCCACTTCCACGCAATATTTCAGGTGCTCTATGAGTTCTACTAGGGAATCATATGGTAAGCTCAGGGCATGCTGTACGTCCAGCGCGGGTTGATACCCACCTTTGGTGCAGCACTCCCGAACGCCTTTCATATGGTTTTTCAAGCCGTGCAAATCTCTCAGTTGCCGGTATTTCTCTTTGTTCCCACAGATGAACATCAGCAGCTTCCGTACTTGCCTTCTTACGAAAGGTGTTTGCGGCGTCATCATGTAGTCGCACAGGTGATTGTACCAGGATGAATCAAACGCAGCACTGATTGATTCTGATATTTCTGAATGTCTGTGTACCTGGTAAGGTAATCTCAAAGCGATTTCGGTAAGAAGCTGTGGGTAAGTCTGAAAAACGTCCTGGTTGTCTTTGACGAACTGTCTCTGGAAAAATGGCGTCATGTCAGGTGGGGGGTGTGGCAAATGTTCTTTTAACAAATTGCCGGTTACATTGGTGGTATTATCTTCTTCCGCAGAGCTGCGCCAATAGCTCAACAAAGACTGTAGGAGCTTGTTGCAGTAGTTTATTATATCGGCCTTGTGTAAGACCGTGGCGGTAGTTCTAGATACAAAAGTGCAATTGTCTGTGGCGGGGGCCTTGCTTGAAGAAGAGGCAGATGAGGAAGTTTTGCATCTTTGCATAAAAACACCTGAAAATAAGAGTAGTATTGTATTCGTAACGTTAAAACTTAGCTGTCGTAAAACTTACTGAGCAACCTCATTAGGATCAATTGTACTTCCCGTTGTTCGGTTCTGGTGCAAATATCTTCAACATTGCCTTTGTTAAGTTGTAGTTCTCCTACAATAGCAGACAATAGAGAATTTAGACATGATCTGTCACGTTCCGAATGACCATCTAAGTCTGTAGTTAACTGAAGAACAACCTGTAATAGCAAATATGACATATTATTGCCAAAAACGTTTTTTTAACATTACACTGTGCAGATTTGCACATGTAATGTTAACTCTAGAACGAGAATTGCATAAAACATGCTATGTAGTACTACTCCAGGAGTTAGTGACATTTTTTTGTACTTATTTTTCCATTTGGTGAATGTCGATAGGATTGTTCTGTTAGTAGTACAAATGCTGAGTATGGCAAAAATATTCTGGTGTGTTCCATGGGTGGGAAATTCAAATGAGTTGAACTTATTTTTCCCATTATGAAATTTTTAAATTTACTAAAGTAGATCATAAAACTGAAAAAGCAATCTGGTTTACCTCCAGTTGAACAAGCAAGTGTTTCAATAAATCCACTGATTGGAAAATATCGATTTCTTGGATAACCAGTATCCAAGTAACAATTTAAATGCTATGTGGACTTGAATAAGTTTTGTAATAGCTGTATTGAGGATGTAAGTTTGCTAAATTGCTTTATAGCTTTAGTATAGCAGGCCAACAACTCTTTCAGCCTATGTAGTTTTATTAAGAATTATAACAAGCCACTGGAGGCTGAGTTTCAATACCATTTAGCATTTGTTTTAAATCGAGTCTATTAGCACTTGTAAAGATTTTATGGTGGTGGTCAGCACTAGCAAGATAAAATCATTTGGCCTAGGAAACCAATTTACCTCAGAGACAACGTTCATAAAACCAGTATGCTTAAGAGTTTTAAAGGGGCACCTGAATATACTAATCATAAAACTGCTATAAAGCTGTATTGGCTTGTATAATGCCAAATGTAACATAAGAACCATTTAGTCTCGACAAATTCCTTTATAAAACCGCAGTTTGATAGGTGGACAAATAGATTTTACTTATTTTAGGTTGATTTTTAATTACTTTTGTGTGAAGTACCTCAAGAAATTAAATATGGAAATATATTTTATTATGGAATAATTGTTGCATTTGACAGAGAGTTATTTATAAGTAATCGCGCGATTTAGATAGATTATTGATGACACTGGTTTTTTGTCAACATCAAGTGTCTGTTTTTGCCTTCTAACAAGGATTTTTGTGTTAACTCACGTTAACTGTATTCTGAATACCATATTTTTAACCTGATACTTTAAACAGGTTATCTTCTTCTTATTTATATCTTTTTGCTCTTCTATTCACATTCCAGTGCAGTTCACTGCATCTGGGTATAAGGGCATATAGCCCACCCTTTCAGAGCAATCACAGCACAGTTAAGGTAATGAAAAAGTAATTAACAAGTGTGAAGTTATATGTAAATAAATGCCAAAAAAGTCAATATCTTTGGGCAATAGATTTTATGGTGGTTGTGAATAAATCCAACAAATCTTAATATAGGTCAAATGGTGTTAGACAAGATCGAATGGTATAAGACAATACCAAATGATCTTATACGAGAGCATTCCCAAGGAACACTTTAAAAGTCATTTGGACTTGAGGAGGTTTTAAAAAAAGGTTTGTCAGGGTTAGGAAATAGTCTTGTGCTTTATTGATGTTGTAGTTAAGGCCTTTTAGGCTTCAAGTATACTTGCTCTTATATGGTAAGTTTTAAAACATTCTGTAAAACCTAATTATAAAGCTAATTTGCTATCCATAAAGCTAATTAGTTTTATGAACGTCTTAAATTCCATTTAGATTTAAAGAGGCTTTAAATTATTCTTTATGGTTTTAACATATTTGCAATAAATGCATTTTAAATCCTTTTTAAAACTACATTTTCAACTATTAGTACTTATACAAAACTAGACTCTTAAAACATCCTTGACAAATGTTGTGATGAAACCGCTATGAAGAAAAAAAGGCGTCTATAAATCTAAAAGGCAAATTTTAATTCCATAAAACACTTTCTAAAACCTCAATAAAACATTCATTATAAAAATAATAAACAATATGTTTGCCTGAATTGTCATTGGTGCATGTGTGTGTTAATTAAAAGCATTTCACGACTTACTGATGTGTAATTATGTCTTTTATGAAAGAAATCATTTTGAGGTTAAGTTTTAAGTTTTTTGTATCAAATGTCAACGCGGTTCGTCTTGGAGGCGGTTCTTTTAAATCCCAAACGTTTTATTACAGCTTTTATCAAGTCCATGTGATCTTCGCCAAGTGCATTTGCATTTATGTAAGGAAGGGATTATTTGTGATAGTATGCGAAAAGACTAAAAGGACTTCATTTAGAGTAAATATTCTAGGTCATTACCATTATTAGAATATATATTTTAATGAGAGGACTGTAAAATGACAAATAGGTTTTTAGTTGGTCGGCCATGTTTTTCTTGTTACATAAAAATATTCAAGGTCAATCTCACAATAATTATCACTTTTTCTTTAGCAAATTAAGGTAGAATTACAAGAAACGACTGAAAATTGACCGAGAAGCTGATTACAAGTCTATGCAAATTTTGTATGAATATTAAAATCATTATTATTTTTCAGGCCCCTTTATTTTCTGGGCCTTTCTTTTGTAGTTTTAACGATAAACTGCCGTTGGTTTTAATTTTTTTGTCATAGATAGACAGATAGATAGATGGCCTTAACAACCTTCATGAGAGTGGGTCCTTTTAGTCTACAAGTCGCTTTATGATGGTATTAAGGATATTGTTACAGCAAAATAGATTCTTCAAGGCATTTTATAAATAGTTTTATAGCACCCTTGTATATATTTAAGAAACCAAAATTGTTCCTTGGGTTGTGATCTTAGGATCAAATACTCTTATTGTGGTATTGCCGGCAACCAACATGTTTTAATCAAAAATCGCCATTTTTCTACAAAAATATCTTTGCAAACAAAAGATGCCATGTTGGAATTATTCAAATGAACAATTACTTAGCTGCAATTTTTGCAACAATTTATGGGTAATAAGGACTAAAATCTTGATTATTATTACTAACGTGTAATTTAAGTTGATGTTAACAAAAAATAAACCTTTTTTTAAAAAATTAGTTTTAAAGTATTTTTTAAAATTTCCAAAATTTTCAATATTTTTCAAGTGCTTCCGTATTTTTCAACCTACTAGTTGTGATATCATCAGTACAATTTAATGTAGTACCTACTGAACTTGATAATTTTAACCAGTATAGAGAGACCAGCTGAAAGCTGAACAACAGCAAATTCTTATTATAATATCTATTACCAACACGCGACTAATTTGCCAACATTGTTAACTTAGTTTTAATATGATGGCAAGCATAAAACCTCTTTACTAAAAATAACCATACTAACAGAGCAAATAGCTTTTTTAAGTGCAGTTCTAAAGCATTTTAGTTTTATGATGACTTTACAAAGTGATTTTATAATAGTTTAAATAACGGTTTGTAGATAGTCCCATAAGGTCAAAATGATGCTTTTAGGATTTATTGTTGGTTTTATGAATAGTTTTATCATAAGGTTTTATCATTAAGGTCTTCAAAACGTTATAAAGGCTGTTTAAAATAAAGCCAATTGGTTTTCAAATGATTTTTAAAAAAGGCTCTCAGAACCCTTAGCTTTATGCAAGCTTTATAAAGGTTTAATAGCGTTTGTCAAAGATACAGTGTGTGTAGTGGCGGGCTGGGCATAGGGAGTTAGAATTGCAACATCACGTGTGCCAGCTTGCTGAAATGAGAACGGGGATGCTTCAGTGGTCTAGCGCCGATTCTTTAATCTATGCCGCCGACGGGCGAGTGGTTGTCATATCTCTCGCACTATGTGGAAGTACATGCCCAGTCCGCAATTACACGCAGTGTATATAGTTTTATGAGAAGTTTTATTAAATAGACTTCAAGAGGTTCTGAAGATCACGATAAAATTTAAATTGTTACTTGGGACCTTACCCTTCTTTCTACAGGTTTGAAATTTATTATATAAATTGATATTACATATGAAATTCTAACTGGTAAGGGCCAAAATATGTACACAAATTTTATTTGGATTTTTCATTAATTTTAGGAATGCTTTTACTAAAAAAAACTTTATTAAACGTTTTTTTATGTTTACTATTTCGTTATTCAGTTTTTCATTTGAAGGCTCTATTATTAACCATATATCGGTATGCAACTCCCAATCAAAATAATCGAAATTTACCTCAATTTTTTGCTTTGTTTTTGATATGTTTTATGACAGGTCGAAGAAAAAATGTCAATATAGTTTAAATCTGGTCGATTACTTGGAATTTTTTTATCAAAACATTTACGTATTAATCCAATTGAATAAAAATATGTAACAAAACTTCGGTGAAATAATTATTTTAAAGTGACGAAATATTCTCACCTGGAGGAATGGTATCGCCCTAACGCCATCAACATTTCCCAGCTTGGGCAAGTACTCTATAAGCCTCTCCAAAAGCTGCAGCCTCAAAACATGCAGCCTACTGCTATTCTCCGACTCGACCTCCACCTCCTCGTGTTGCACGTTATCACTTTCCGCCACGCCACTCGCAGCATTCGCTATCGAACTGGTGTCGGATCTTGAAACGAGAGTTATGGCCTCTTGCATATTATCGCCGTAGGCCGATGACCTTCCAGAGACGTTGTGTTCCCCTGTGATGCTCTCGACTCCACTGCCGCCGCTTTCAGAACCCGCACTTCCACCTTGTTCTGCGGGCGACGTGCGTAAGGTTGAGCCATCCGTTGCAGCAGTGGATCCCTCATCGTCGGAGCCGGCTGCAGAGGCTGTGGTATCGCTGAAATTAGCGGATTCCTGGGCCTGTGCCGATTGACCCACTTGGTGCGCCAGGCTCTCGTTGCCTAGTTGGACTTGAAGGCTGTGCAGGGCCTGGTTCTGCTCACCACCAATCTCGTGCTCCTAAATCATATTATGAGAAATAAGTCAAGACTGAAATAAGAGGATGAGTGCTCATAAAGTCCTTTTATGATCCTACGAACGATCATAGTAATTACCATTATTATTCTAGACGTTCATTCTATAAGGGTTTTAAAGGTCTCACACAAGAAGTTTTCACCAGAGGCGGGTAAACGAAACTTTCCATTTGAAAGTTTCCAGAACGAAATTTTGATAAAAACTGGACGTGGAAGTAATTAAAGTTTCCAATAAAATATTTGAATATTTGAAAGTTTTCAAAATTCCGGGAAAGTTTCCTTTGGAGACTTGAAGCATAAATGATAACGAATGTCAAAATTATTGTTGGACCCTTGTTGAATGAACGTCGCGAATAAAAAATGTGGTTTTCAAATTTTTAGCGCCGGACAAGGGCCTTAAGGTCACACATCCTATAGCTACGAAGATTTAAACTTACTTGTAAACTTAGAGCAATTGCCAACTCTACCATGGTTTCATCGTCGGCATCTGGAGGTATATCCAACAACGGAGGAAATCCTACAGCACCACCTAGCAATGCTTCCAGAGGGTTAACGTTATGATTGTCTTGAGCATGGCCCGGCTGTTCTAGAAGGCCAATAGATTCAACAGTATCTACATCGTATTGATTCGGTTGTTGTCTGGGTTGGACTTCATCTTCCTGACTGGACTGAGTTGTTGCGGGTTGTGGTTTAACTAAAATTGAAGAAAAATAAACTCATGAAAATGGGTGCAAGGAAGATTATTTGTAAATCGTTTAGCTAACCTTCATCAGCATCGGTGTTTTTCGTGGGAGTCGGCGAAACGCAATGTGGTGGGCTAGGTATGTACACCCTCCTTCTCCTTGTTTTCGGCTTCAACACCTTGCTCAAGGCCTGTTTGGCGCTGAACGCTATCAACGAATCTTTACAGAGTAAGAGCTGCAAGTACACCCCGATAGTTATGTTGCTGTATGTATCGCAGCTGTTGAATGCATGGACAATTTCTACCAGGGCGTGAACGACTTGTTCTGTGTGTTTCAAACCTGGAACGACGACCGGCGCCAATGCCGGTATCTCCGGATTTAAAGAGTGTAAGAGCCATAGAACGTCCATGAGTTGCAACAAGAGATGTTGGTTTTTGGGTCTGCTTTCTTTATCTTTTGGATTCACTGAAAGTTAAATGGTTGTAAGAAATAAAAAAAGAATATTGTCATCTTTCTAGTTTTCGTTTCGTCAGTTTACTAACTTAAGTAAGTAAGTAAGTAATTTATTTAAAATAGGAATCCTAATATACATATATTTAAACTACATTTCAACCAAACTAAAATACATTAATTACTATTGCTATTATCACAGAATGACTAAAGAATATATGTAATTGGAATATTAAAATCAAAGTATAAGAAATACAAAATCTAAAGATATAAAATGCTAACAGTTTATTAAGATTTTAATTAATAAATAATAACACTATCAAAGTTCTCTAATGTGCTTAATCAACTTATATTTGAACAGTTTAACTGAAGGGCTGTTTTTAATTTCAAGAGGTAGTTTGTTGAATCGATCAATCCCTTTGAAGAACAAGGAATTCATGGACCTTTTTTTTATGTATTTGATTTAAATGAAGATTGTCCCTTGATCTTGTAAGATGGTCATGGATTTCACGATTAAATGTAATGAATTCATTAAAGTAACTGGGTTCTAGTTTATTCACAATTTTATATATAAAAATCATTGCACTTAGGTACAATTTGTCTGACACATTTAGCCATTCAAGAGTCGACAGCATGGTATTAATTGGAGTGAATCTATTGCATTTAAGGATTATTCTCATACTCGTTTTGTAATTTTTGTAGTTGAGAAATTTTATTTAGGTCAAAAAGATAAATTATAGTTGCACAGTAGTCAAAATGTGGCTTAATAATGGTGTTATATAATATAATTTTTGTTGTAATTGATATATGATGCGAGATTCTAGAGAAAAAGTACAATTTTTTAACAATCTTTATATATGTAATGGAAATGACTATTGAATGTTAATGTATTGTCAATTTTGAACCCTAAATATTTCATTTCAGTCACAAACTGGATACGTTTACCATTAATTGTTAAGGTATGGAAGTTCATATCAATTTTATTATATCTGAATTTAGTTGTTAATATCATTGCCTTGGTTTTATCTACATTCAATTTCAATTTATTTACATTAAGATAATTGTTCACTTTAGCGAAGACAAGATTCATGTTGTCTATTGTTTTCATCAAATTTTGATCCTTGCAAACTAACAATGTATCATCAGCGAATAGGTTAATAAGATCACAATCTATAAACAAGTTGATATCATTTATATATATAATAAATAAAAGCGGATCCAAAATACTGCCTTGTGGTACTCCATGTTTACTATACATTTCACTAGAAAATGAATTCTGCATTTTTACTACCTGCTTTCTGTCTGACAAATATTCATACATTACCTTGGATACCATAGACTTTTAATTTTTTTATAAGAATATCACAGTCAATAGTTTCAAATGCTCTACGTAAGTCTAGAAACACAGCTACTACGTAGTTATCACGATCAACAAAGTTAAATTTTGTTAATGTTAGTTGCAATGCTGCTTCACACGAATGTTTCTGTCTAAAGCCTGATTGGTTACATATTAAGATATGATTTTTTTCAAAATGTCTAAGCAATTGATCGTATACAGCGAGTTCTAGAATTTTTTCAGGCTAAGGCAAAGTATTGATAGGTCTGAATTCAGATGCTTTAATTGTATTTGCAACTTTCTGGATAGGGTGTACCGTGCTAGTTTTTAGGTTATTGGGAAATCTGCCATATTGAAGAGAAGTATTTACAAAGTGCAAAATAACATGACCTATTGAACCAATAATTTCTTTTATAAATTTGGCATTTAAAATTTCATATAAGTCAAATTTAGCCTCCAAAGGTCTGATCAATTCAACTAAATCTTGCAATGTTAAAGGTATGAATTCACTAAATTCCAAATAAAAATTATAGTTTACATTTGACCAGGCAATATCTACATCAATGCTCAACACTATCTGATTAATACTGTGAATGAAATATCTATTAAAATTTTCCACTATGTCCATGCTGTCCAGAAATATTTTCAATTCTTCATTAATTTCAAACTGAACACGTTTATCTCCGGATTATCATTTATATTCACTAGTTTTTTAAAAGTTTTCCACATCTTTTTTGGGTTGTTTATATTTCTATCAATTTTATCATGGTAGTATTTAGTTTTTTTTTTTCTTTTAAAAGATTAACAACAGCATTTCGTAATGTTTTATAATGCTGCCAGTGGCCATTTCTTTCATTATTAGTGCATCGTTTAAATTCTTTATACGCTCTGTCTCTATCTTTCATTCTTTTGAACACTTCCTGATCGAACCATGGCAGTTTGTTTGTAACTTAGCTACAACTCTATTTAATATTTGAGTAAATTGACTACAGCTTTACAGCAAAAGGAGGATAGTAATAAATGCATGTGATAAGTGCGTGCAACATATGGCATTTCATTTTGGAAGGGGTGTAATTGAAAATCATTTTCACAAAGGCTTATCAAATCAACGTCGCTCAATCAGATGTGCTGCTTGACACTATTTCAGTTCAATTCATCACATATTTTAATATAAAAATCGCAATGCAAGACCTTTAAATATAATGTCAGATTCAACTGAAGTGATTCTCTTTTTTCTCCATCGCTATCAGTGAGTTTCTAAATTAGTACCTATTTTTCGTTATGCCGTTATGATTTAATCTCTGTTTTAAATGCATGTATTTTTACAACTGATATAATATTATATGGCTATATTTTCAACTTCTACATGTTTTTAATGTTTTTTTTTTATAAATAATTGTTACTGTTTAACAGATTTTCCTCAAATTTTAACTTAGTGCCACAACCCAATTGTGTTTTTAAGTATATCTTTTCCGCATTTTTTTATGGCATACAAATTTTCGCTGTTGTACTTTTTCCCATGCCTTAATATTCTCCCCTCCGATTAAAGAACTTATATCTAGATACATAACAGGCTATCTTTTCACTATATACCTTGTTTGCTCCTAACATAGTCACATTATATGTCCATTAAAATGGATAGATGAACATCACATCCCATAGGCAACAGTGGCGTTGTGTGTGTAGAAAA
The DNA here is from genome assembly GCA_936432065.2 of Rutpela maculata. Classification (NCBI taxonomy): domain Eukaryota; kingdom Metazoa; phylum Arthropoda; class Insecta; order Coleoptera; family Cerambycidae; genus Rutpela; species Rutpela maculata. The sequence goes on along the minus strand of OW386293.2, from coordinate 118,736,175 downwards.
TGTGTAGAATGGTAAATATTTTCATTAAAATGAATTATTGCAATTCCTGCATTACCGGCTCTTTATATAACGTGATGTAGGCATACGATATTACAGTAAGATAAAACAGTAAGATAAATATGTATTGAAAGGATATTAAAATTTAATTGCTATTTACTTTATAACTGTAAACTGAACTTCATCATGTTATGACTATGGAACGATCGATTTTCTTCTTTTCTAAACTGCTTTCTGCAAATGGCACAGCACCACTATTTATTTGCACAAAATATATTGTCACTAAACTGTGTAAATATGAATAGAGAATATTATTTAGGTATTAAGCAAATCACAACTTAAAATAAAATTACTTTTTCACCAGTTTTTGGTCGGAGAACACGAAAAACATTTATTGACATTAATGGCCGAACTGTTAACTGAGATTATGGGCCAATCAGCAACTTATGGGAAGAAGTGCCTTAGATTGTGAGTCTTTCAGCGACAAATAAATCAATGCCATTATGTATCTAGATATAAGTTCTTTAATCGGAGATTCTCCCCTATGCAAATGTTTAGACAAAATTACATTAATTATATAATTAGTTAAAAAACTCTATTTTCCATTTAAAATTTATGAAATTAGTCAGATAGTTTCTAGATTTATAACTGAATATTTTATTCATTTGTTAATGGACGAAGGGAGGGAGGGATGATCGTGGCAAAGTAAGAGAAGGTGATGGCAAGGTAGGAAAAGATAGTGGAAATGGGGGAAGATGGTTGGTTAGTGTTAGAAAATGGTGGGAAGAGTAAGATGATGGAAAGGTCATGGAGATAATGGGATAAAGACAAGGAAACGTAGCTATAGGTAAAAAAAAACATAGTAAAAGTGGATGCTAGGAGCCCCAAACATAACATACAATAAAAAAAGCTTACCTGGTTTGCTTTCCAGAGGATCATCCAGCACCACGTCCTGGATAGAGGTGTGGCTATCGGCGAACTTAACCAGATTCTGAGGCCGGGTCACAGCTATGCCTCTGACAATCAGAACCAATCTGTAGTAACTCTCCGCATCCAGGTCGATGTTCTCAGAGCCCGTCATGGCAGTAAGACTAGTCAAAACGTGTTGCAATAGAGCCTGGTCTTTGTAATTATGGTAGAGTTGTTTGGTGGAATGAAGAGAGGAGAGCAAAGCTTTGGAGTGGATTTGTATCGAGGGAGGGGTGGGTAGAGTGAGGAGCTGTGTGGCGACCTTCAGGGTCGTAGGCTTGAATGTCGAGAGTTTTTCTTCTGAGGAATATAACGAGAAGGTGCCGTCAAGGGATTCTAACATTCCCACAACAAGCCTATAAGATAAAAACATTTCTTAGAAATTCATTTTTCAAAATTTTTGGATTACTTACTTCTCTAGCTTTGTAAGTTGGGCTACGCCACCAGCATGTAAATCACTGTCGTTAGCTGCAGAAGTGATTGGTTGCACAGCTCCGGAGCTACCAGCAGGAACATTCTCCTCGTTTTCCTCCGGCCATCCAAAGGAATCTTTCGTTTTGCCATATATCTTGATACTGTCTACCATGGTCACTGTTTCGGGGTCTTGGGACGGCCCAAAGAGGATGGTCAACTTCTTGTCCGCTTGCAAACTCTCTTCTCTCGAGAAGGGTATGTCGTACCACCGGCTTCGAGTGGCTGATATGGAAATAATTCTACCAAAGACCTGAGACACGTTTTAAATAGTTACTTTAGTTTTATAATGTTAAAAATCAACCAACCTCAACAAACGATGGGCACCTCTGAACATCCTGACTTCCGACCAATACTCGTAGTCCTGTCATAACCGTATTGGAGTCATTGTTGATGATCTCAATAGAAAATCCCAGCGGCTTGTTGCATGCCACGTATAACCCTGTGGTGTTAAGGCGGTGCTTGAGCTGGGCCTGATTGTAGATTTGTAGAAGATCATTGCCGCCAACTTCCACGTCGTTCATGCCCACGCAATGTTCGAAGAAGTCTACGGGGAAGGTTACTGAGTTGGAGGTTTTGCCAGATTTTACCACTTTTTTCTTCTTCGGTTTTAAAGATGTACTCGGAATTGTTGCTTGGATGCTCGGAGACATCCAAAAACCTAAAAAGAACAAATAGTAATAAGTTTGGGAAGCTATTGTTCTGCATACTATATGGAAAAAGAAGCGAAATTGCAAAGAATTTCATAAACTTTAATTTGGTTCTTGCCCTTTTGAGATATTTGCACTTTTTTCTTAAAAATTGCAAAAAAATCGAATTTTAGGTATCAAATTAAATAAGTATTGCTAAAACAACGCAACAACCGACAATAAATATTATTAGAATGACTTATGGTAACGATTTTTAGGTTCAGACGTCTGACATTGAATTGGTTTTATCTAAGTGGAAGAAAACACTACACAAAAATTGATCAATGTAAATCAAATCTATTAAAATTGTCAGTGGGAGTTCCACAAGGATCCGTCTTAGGACCATTACTTTACATTATTTATGTAAATAGTTTTAATGTCAATAGCTAGGTTCTGCAAATACACATGAGAAAGTTAACGGACTATTTAGCTTAACGAGTTTTAACTAAATTGATATCTAAATAAAGTTGACGATACCAGCAGTTCATTGCAATATTTCAAACTTCACTTATTCCTTACCTGTTTGGTCCATGTTGGCCATGTACATTTTCAAACTACCATCCTCACACAGTAATATCAAAGTCGTCCTCAGCTCATTACCCGAACTGTGCCTAATCGCCACCATGTCCATAATTTTCGACTTAGACGGCACCACTCTAATCTCCTGTATCATTATCGAGTCCGGCTTCAACATAAGTATAACCGGATTGTTGCTTGATTGCATCGCGCAACACACCAAGCCCGGATGATTTGGTATTTCCGTCCATTGACACAGAGGTTGATTTGCTGGGTTCCTGGAACCGTTGCTCTTCGACGTGCTGTTGTTTGTGGGAGGTAGGTTTATGGGGAACACCAAAGGCAAGCAGTTGTTTTTAGGCGAAATTGGAGAAATAAAGCTCTTGCCTTGGGCGTAGCTGTAGAAAAGGAGGCCTAGTGTGTGGGAGTAATAGATTGACACGCCTCCGCCGGCAACTTGGCCGTTTACGTCCTATAAAATTAAGTGTATGTATTAAACAGTTAGTGTGAGTGCCACTTATTTGTTCATTATATGAATTACTGTCTCCTATTTATGATTTTTAGTTTTGTTGTGTTTCTGAATACCAAAGATGAAATTAAAAAAATTATGAAAATTAGCAATTTAATTTTCTTATTTTTGATTTTAAATAAATTAAAAATATTAAATTGTATTCTTCATGACAAACTACTTAAGAACCCAGGGTAAAAAATCCAGATGAATATATAAGTATTAAAGTCCAGTAGAATTTATTAAATTCAAAAATGAAGACGTCATCTCAGGTCAATTCCCGGAAGAACAACAATCGTTTTCGTATTGTTATATGCCAATAAAACAAAACAAAACAAAAAATAACCGCAAATTTGTATTATCATGGGACATATGGGATGACATAGCCCAAGGAACAATTTGAAAGTTATCTGGACTTGAGGTTTTAAGAAAGGTTTGTCAGGGTTAGGAAATAATCTTGTGCTTTATTGATGTTGTAGTTAAGGCCTTTTAGGCTTCAAGTATACTTGCTTTTATATGGTAAGTTTTAAAGCATTCTGCAAGACCTAATTATAAAGCTAATTTGCTTCTAGGATAATATGTATTTGTAATGGGTTTATCATACCTACATAAAATTCTCCATAAAGCTAATTAGTTTTATTAACGTCTTAAATCCCATTTAGATTTAAAGAGGCTTTAAATTATTCTTTATGGTTTTAACATATTTGCAATAAATGCATTTTAAATCTTTTAAAACTAGACATTTTCAATGCCTATTAGTACTTATTCAAGGCCATTACAAAACTAGACTCTTAAAACATTTTTGACAAATGTTGTGATGAAACCGTTATGAAGAAAAAAAGGCCTCTATAAATCTGAAAGGCAAATTTTAATTCCATAAAACACTTTCTAAAACCTCAATAAAACATTTACTATAAAAATAATAAACAATATTGTCTGATCTGAACACACACGTGCGCGTCACACTGTCAAATTATTTTGAGGATAAGTTTTAAGTTTTTTGTATCAAATGTCAACGTGGTTCGTCTTGGAGGCGGTTCTTTTAAATCTCAAACGTTTTATTACAGCTTTTATCAAGTCCATGTGATCTTCGCCAAGGGCATTTGCATTTATGTAAGGAAGGGATTATTTGTAATAGAATACAAAAAGACTAAAAGGATTTCATTTAGAGTAAATGTTCTAGGTCATTACCATTATTAGAATATATAGTTTAATGAGAAGACTGTAAAATGACAATTAGGTTTTTAGTTGGCCGACCATGTTTTTCTTATTATATGAAAATATTCAAGGTCAATCTCACAATTATAATTAATAATAGTTATCATTTTTTCTTTAGCAAATTAAGGTAGAATTACAAAAAAGGACTGAAAATTACTGTGGGAATCGAGAAGCAGCCTACTTTTTTAAATTTGCTGATTACGCGTCTATGCAAATTTTGTATGGATATTAAAACCATTATTATTTCTGAGGCGCCCTCGTTTTTAGACCTTTCTTTTGTAGTTTTAACGATAAACTGCCGTTGGTTTTAATTTTTTTGTCATACCTGATGTCTTTTTATTACCTTTTAAGTCAGCCTTAGAGAGGTTATAGTGCCACTCTACGCTTTATAAATTTCAAATTCCATTTTATCTTCAATAAGTCTGTGTTTGCTTAAATCAGTTTAGAAAAAATAAATGCAATAATAAAATTATTTGGATTCCTTCGTGGACATTCTTATAGCTTCTCAGTTCTAATATGGACTTATAAGAGTTTTAAAAACCAATTTTAAGGTGGCCTCCGACAGCTTTAAAATAGTTTTAAGAAAGGTTTTAAAAGACCCGAACAAGGTTTTCAAGAGCCTCACTAAGGGGTTTTATGATGGAATTTAAAAAGGCCTTAACAACCTTCATAGTCTGCAAGTTGCTTTATGATGGTATTAAGGATATTGTTACAGCAAAATATTTTATAAATAGTTTTATAGCACCCTTGTATATATTTAAGAAACCAAAATTGTTCCTTGGGAGGTGTTCGAAAAAGCAAAACATCATTTTGAATGGGGCCATTTAGTCAAATTTCATATTTCACTTTTTAGTATGTTTATGCGAAGTAATCGTCAAGTAATTATAACACTGAAAACTTTAGGTCGATCCGATAAGTAGTTACAGAAATATACTACTTTAAAGATGTGCTCAAAGTGCTGATGTCATTCAATCCGAAAGTCTGTCTTGAAGTTGCGTTTATGCTGTTAGAACCTGGTGAATTGTCTAATCTGACAGAGATGTACTTGATCATGGTGATTCGGAGACTATATGAGTATTTTACCATAACATAAGGGTGCCGAAGAGAGGGAAATGAAAATGTAACAAGGATTGAATGACGTCACGCAGTGTCTGTGTTCTTGAGTAATTTTAATTCCTATAGAGATCCTAGAAAATTCTGGTTTTTTGCACATAACTTTTAAAGGACAAACATAAAGGTATTTGAATGTCATATTTCCCGTTATTCAACTGAAATCATAAAAATTAACACGTTAGTGTCAGAAAAATTACTTACGGTGACATCGAGATGGAAAACTTCCAAAGTGTTGGTTACGTAAAATGTACCATACTTAGTTGAGCTCTCTTCATTTAGGATTTCTGTATAAATATGTCCAGGGGACGACATCAAAAGTATGTGGTAAATACCGTCTTCGTATATGAAGGTGCAGTCACGTATCTTCCCGCTGGGTACCAAGAAGTAATACTGGGGACTGATTGCGTCAGCACCGAGATCGTATATCTTCACGAAATCCGCCGTCACTAAGGCAAGTTTTGTTTGCGACCCAGGCAACCAAACCGCCTTTATAATAAAGTTGCCGGTCTCTAACTGAGGGTGAAGCACTAAGTGGTTGGAAACGGAGCCGCCAGTGGTAAACGTAAGTACGTGACAGTCCTTTAATCCACAGACGGCCAGGAAATCTTCGTTACACAAGTTGCTAGATAGGGAGAGGACCGTGAATGGTATCGGTGCCGTAGCCAGCCTAGTTAACGTGAGCTTCCTTGTAGACGAGTCGGCTTGCTTCAGCAGGGCACTTAGTTGAAGCACAGTTATTTTGCCTTTTTCGTGGGACACTGCGAGGTGTTGTCTACGACCCTGCGTGGAAGTCATGCAACACATCGCCACCCTTCTGACTATATGAGCCGAAAGGAGTTGTCTTATGGTTTGTCCCTGTTCACCCGCGTAACTCATACGGACATTTTCGAAAGCCCCTTCCTGAGACCCTAACGTGGGCACCATTAGTTGGTCGGTATGGATGTACTTCTTATCGGTCGAGTACAGTTGTTCTAGAGCCTTGAGGCCTCTGACGTGGCATCCTACAGGCGAGTTCTGATGACACGTTTCTTCTATAGCTGGTATCAGGGTCTGTACGAATTCCAGCAGAGAACCGGTTACAGAACTTGTTCCTAAATAGCTGATGATGAATTCTCTAGAGCCGTCTAGCTGTTTTACTATGCTGCCGGGTTTCTTTTCCTTGTACATTATCTAGAGTTAAAACATGAATAATTGTAAAAAATTAAGAAACAATAAACAAATTATGCCATCAAAGATCATTCATCATCATTTAACCTTTTCAGAACAGACATAATTTTTTGTCCAGAAGAGTATTGTAAGACCTTAAGAGGATTATGTAGAGTGAGAGGGAAATATGCGTTCATTTTCGATTTATAATAGATATTTAAAAAACCAAACATAGTATAGTCTTTAATCATGCTTCAACAAATTGAAGAAGTTGATCTAAACGGTCAAAATGTTAGTTCTCAATGGAGATCTGTACATCGGGGAATACCACAGGGCTTAGTGTTGGGGCCTTCGTTGTTCATAATTTAAGTGAATGGCCTACCTGATATTCTCCCAGAAATGGTAATAGCATTTGCCGATGACAACTCTGCTATCCTAGGTATCTGCAAAAACAACTGAAGTGCTGAAGACCAAAATATTAGACTCTGTCAACATATTAAAGGACTGGTATGATCAAATTTACTCACCTTGAATCTGGAAAAACTGAGATAATGCAATTCCATTCGTCATATGATGTGAAAGAGAAAATCAATGTGGAAGTCGATGAAATGGTACTAAAAGATGCAAAGTCAGTAAAATTCCTTGGCTTGCATCTGGACTCAAGATTAACTTGAAAGAAACATATTGAAGAACTAGCCCCAAAACTAAATTCATTGTGCTATGAACTTCATACCCATTCTGACTTCAATTATACCTTTTGAATAATATGCTATGCAGATTGAAGCAAAGTTTTGCCTCTACCACAATATGCCAAGCCTATTTGTACCAAAACTGCAAAAAAAATATGTCTGCTAAGACCCAACACGATAATTTCATAAGGTCGTGAACAACCGATTCTCTTCCTAGACACTTTAAAAGTGGCCACGGTTACAAGTTAGATAAATTTATTTAAAATAAAAGTTAAATCAATCCTAGTAGCTTCTGCATTTTATAGTTTGAATGAATTCTTAGAGAGTGATTTGTATTCAACCATTCTCTGTGCAGTTGTCAGTTCTGACATCCTTTATTATGATTAATTAGACAAGTAGATATTATATATAAATTCTATTCTATTCTATTCTAGCAAATGAAATTTTTACAGGAAACTTCGACTGCCGTTCTGAAAAGGTTAAGAAAAATAAAGACAAAAGAATACAAATCCATAGCCTTACAAAAACCACTAACAAAAAAAATGTTCCTACCTTATCAGTGGGCACGGGTGAAGATGTACGCCTGCGCAAAGAACTAGTAAGCATATGTTCAGTGCTAAAGCCCCCCGCCTGCTGATTCGAACTACTAACACCTCCGGCATTCGCCTCCAGAGACTGAGGGCTCCTTTTCACCAGGGCCTGGCAAGATCCATCTTCCTTAGCTCCGCAGTCGCAGAAAAAGTTTCCATACTTCGCGTAACTAAGGTCGTGTCCTTTATGGCACACCCTGGCGCATATGGAACAGACGCCGACGCCATCTAGCATCCTGCAAGTGTGGCAGTGATACCAATGCTGATTCATAAATTCCTTTTGGGTGATGGTGAAGGTGCAGAGCTTGTTGCACAAGGAATCCTCATCGCTGTCTTCTCCGCTATCGTCGTCTTCGTTAACCTCTTCTTGCCATTCGGCATCCAAGTCGAGAGGGGTCTCGCTCTCCCACGGTGGGCTGAGGGGTCTAGTGGTGGCCGGCTGAGGCTGCTGCGAAGTTATCCCGCATACGATGTCGGTGACGTAATCGAGGATACATGAAGCGGCTTCGAGCATGGGGTTGTTTTTCACAGATTCGGGGTTGACGTTTATCTTATCTAGCACTTCTTTGGTAGACGTGTGTTTGCTGCATTGTTCGATCCATTCGGCGGTCGCAGGAAACAGATGGGTGTGACCTAGGTTACAAAACGTTATGAATGTTTCACTTGTCTTTGCAGAATTTAGCCCAATTGATGGACAATAAACAAAAACAAAAATTATAATTGTGGTGAAATGTGCTGAGAGTAATGTCATCTTTCTCGTGCAAGAATGCACCATGCATTATCATGTGGAAAAGGGATGAAAGATCCTGAAAAAATGGTGTAACTTGAAAATTATCACAGGTACCGAAATCTCCAATTTTGACAAAGAGTGACCATAAAATAAGCTCAAATTTCGCCTGTTTTTGTAATCTCCATAATTCCGCAAGGATATAATAAAAAAAAATAAATAAAACAGGGCTGCCGCCAAAATTTGTCTTATTCAAAAACTACATTGACGTGGATTGTAATACATTTGATCACGGTTATCACTGTATGAATTGTAAAGTAATTTATATTACACCCTGTATAAAGGAAAATGGCAAAAGTTTCAGAGCTTACCTTTGCCTGAACCAGCATCTGCCAGCATCGTCATGACGACCATCAAATCCGTGAATCCCGCACCTTCCAAAGAAGGAGACAGAAGATGAGTGCCCAAAGGAATCAACGCCTTCAGGATCGTTATTGAAACGTCCTCTGACACGTTACTGTTCTGCTTCACAATGAAACTAGTCAAAGCCTGCAGAAGCTGGCTGTTTTCCTGTACCAAGGACTTCTGATCGTCGTTCGAGCTCGGAGAAGTATTGGTATCCTTGCTGTCCACTGTCGTGATCGTCCACTTGGCTCCGTTGGACGAGGAAGACTCGCCTTTATTCAGGGTAACGGTAGTAACCGGCAACTCTATGTTGCTTGAACCGATTATAATCTGCCTTAGCCACGTCTGCAGCTTGTCACCTTCCACACTAGCCAACTTGCTCATGCTGGAGCACAGATAATTCAAACTGGGGTCAGTCGAACTCTTCTCAGCGGCCTGGAATAGCTTGTTGAAGAAGTGTAGCACCCTGGTGCTGTACTGTTGGGACATCTGGGGACTTGAAACTGACATCAACACTTTAACCAGGTCTTTGTCGCCAGTAAAGAAAGTCTCCAAGGCTTGGCGCCCAGAAGATTTCTCGATGATCTTTTCATAGAACTTCAAGCAGTTGTGCAGAATTTTCTCGTTGATGTTGGCGCTGTACTTCTCCGAATTCGGCGACGTGTAATTGATGATCAGTTTGTAAGTGTGATCCAGGACACGCAGGTAAACACGTTTCTGGTGCTCGTCCGTCTCTGTGTCCCCAATCATTTTATCTAAGGTCTTCGTGACGGTGTCGTGTAAGAACTCCGTTCGCAGATCCAGAGTTATGGAAACAAGCATTTCGATAGCTTTGTTCTTGGTGTCGGTGTTTTCCACTTTGGGGGCGTGGTCGCATATGAATTTGACGAGACACTGTAGGAGTCGCTTTAGCGACAAATTTATGTTGAATGGACTGCTCATTGAAAGTGTGGATATGTGGGCATCAATGACTTTCAATATGAAGCTTTCCGAAGGGATTATGTCATTTTGGTAAGGGCTCTGGAAAAAAAATTGCACTATATTATCTAATTTGCAATGGGGTCATTCTGCATAGTTTTATTATTTTAAATTATGAAATTTCACCAAAAAATACAAGTACACCCCATATTTTTCATTTTCTCATATTACAATTGTTAATATAAAACAATGAGATGAAGACGAGATGATAAACAATGGGAATGGATGATAGATTTCAAAAACAAATGAAATGAAGTAGTAAAATTAATTAGGGCCAGTTGTACCAATTAAGTTCAGCCAAGTTAAGCTTGATTCAAAATCAAAATCTATGGTTACTATTGTCGTAACAATCGTAACCTTGGCTTTTGTTCTGGATCAAGCTGAACTTGGCTTGAACTCAGTTGGTATAACTCGCCCTTAGAGAACAAAAGCAGAAACATTATGCAGGAAAGATAAAAGACGTAAAAATCGAAACTAACACTAGGAAAATTTTACTACTAAAATTAGAACACAATTAGAACTGTACAATGGAATGAATCACAAGCTATTTCCAAGTTCGGAATCAAGTGACTAAATTTGGCGACGAAATTTCTTCCAATATGAATGAAAAATATGGGATTCCACAAGGAACCGTCCTAGGTCCGAAAGTGATGATGACCCTATTTTAGAAAAGTTTATTACTTACCGACGAAATATCTTCAAGTGTAGAACTGTTCCACTGTTGCTGCACAGAGCTCACACCAGTCGGCAGAAGCGATGACAATTCTGACGCCAAAGTATTGGTAAGAGTGTTTTTATTTGAGGCGATCGCCAAGACATCCTGCAACCCTTCGAAGTCCTGCAAGGCCGTTTTAGAAGAGGAATCGCTTTGGTCTACTACGGTGTGCAGCAGAGACCATCTGGTGCAATGGAGGGTGGCTTGAGTCAACCTCAGAACGTGGGGAAGCAAATCTTGTACGTAAGTTCCTTCGGATATAGAAACGGCAGTGGAATCGGCATTTCCTTCGGATTCCTCCAAGGACACCTGAACTTTCGCCAGGAGCGCGTCCAGGAGGAAGAGGTGCCAAAGCGGTGGTAGGTTTTCTTTGGTAATTAGACCTAAATAAACAGTTGATTAGAATATTCAACAAAATGTGTAAAAAAATATATATAGTAAGTAAGTCATAGGATACAAAGTAACATTTGGACATAAAATTGACAAACATTGAGTATGGCTCAATATTATGCATGTACTGGAACACCTGTTTCATGAAACATTTAAGATTAGATTATTCTTTTATGGTGTTGGGAAGCGCATTAAAAAAATTCAGTGCAACATAATATAACCCTTTTTTCTCTAAAACAACCTCTACAAGATTCATCAAATTTCATTTTAAAAATCACCCTTTTTTTACAGTTTCAAAATTTTGGAAAAGCTTGACAAACCATCCCAGATCTCAATTTCATATTTAACAATAGAGTGAAAGTTTGCATGGCACATATCTAAGAGATTTGAGGTTTTAAAGGGATATGATAAAACCTTGAGAACATAGCATGAATTATATGAGCAGACCGATTAACGTTGCTATATATTATTATACCTAATAGTTTAGTTGAATTTGTTGATATTGGAACTATCAGTTATGTGTGTGTGTCATTGGAACAACTGACAATTATTTTTAGCTTGGCGTTATTGTCTATTACACTGACTAAATCATTGCCAAAAGTTATAAAAAGAAGTGGTCCAAGAACACTTCCTTGAGGCACTCCTTAGTTGCATCCTATAGTATCGGATTCAAATTTTTTTCCATTATAAGCGATGGAGGTCTTTTGATTTCTGTTTTGCAAATATGATGTGAACCGTTGCAGACAAACTATATATTGAAAAGACTTATCTGGGTATCCAAAAATTGCACTTTACCTTTTTTAACATCAGGTGTAAGGGATATAATACAATTTTTGGCGTTAGTCGTGTCGTACTTGATGTTGTTAACGGCATCCGACACTCCCTTGAGCAGCTTATCGGTGTGCTGGGTGTACATCCCTTGCTTCACCAGGCAATCCTTCAACCACCGGCTGAAATTCTTGTGGGAGGCCCTGGGTCCCCAGACGAGCGAGTGCAGCAAAAGTGGCCCCGCTACTAAGTTTTCGCCAGCAGCCAGTCGCTCCATATAGGACGCGGACGGAGGTAGTAACTGCAATAATCTGTAAGAAATATACATATTAGCATCAACTTTAATCGGGATATTACCAAGGCACAAAATTCTTCAGCAATAACATTCGCAGAGATTTAAACAGAGTACAATAAATTACGCTGGTAACAGTTCACGGGTATAGACCAGAAAGGTGTTAGGAAAAAACTTTTTTAAATAGTCGACGTTTCGTCGCAATTTATTGAAATCCTCAGGACTATTTAGGTCAGTTTTCCTTTGTCACATTGGAAATAAAACAAAACTCATTAATATAACAAATACAACAAAACTCCTCAGCGTATGAGTAACCTAGTCTATACCGTTTTTCATGATATTCTAAGTCTATCTGAACAAAAAAAAAATCAATTTTTTATTTGTCGTTACTATACCTCCACTGGATGTGGAAGTAAATAAATTAAATAAATAAATTTCTTACCTCCAACAAATGGTGAAACAGTACTGAGTGGCGCAGAGTCCTAAGAAGCTCATTTTCGAGGCACTGGGCCCAGAAGTTACATGAGTTATGTTTAAAATTTCGATTAGAGCATCCAAAAGTAAGGGGTAACGTAGTTTATCAGGGGTGCCCAATATGAAATTACAAGCAAGGCCATCTAGTTTCGGGGCATCTTGGTTGTTGATCTCCAAGTTTGTCAAGACGTAAAACCTAGGTTTCATCGTGAATTCATCGGTAGCCGATATTTTTCTGTAATTATCCTCGATATCTTGCCACGCCGTAAACATCCTTGTCATGTTGTTTTCCTTCTCTTTGTCCGTGTTTAGGTTTGTCGAATAGAATAAGTTCCATTGTATCTAGAACATCGATAGGATGTAGTTTCTCTAATTTGCAAAGAGCATAAATTACTTATAGTACAGTAAAATTGAAAGTTGACCCGGAACAAATTTGTAACAAGCTGATTTCTTCAGGATTGTATTCTATGGCTATCCAGGAGTCTCTGACTGAAAATCCCAAAAATGCGCCGTGCAGAAATAAAGAAAAAATGCATCGCCATGTTGAAATTAGGCACTTTTTTTCCTTTAATCGGTAATAGCCCGCACGGATGACACGCAGAAAAAGCGGGCTGCATTGCACTTTAACATGTTTAAAGGGCAGATTAAAAATGTTATTTAATTAGTATACTGAATTGTTTTAATTTGATTTATTTATAAAAATCTGCATTTTTAATAAAATTAGACATATTACTATACTCTTTTGTGACCATTTTTAATCCACCATTTTTTTTTAAATAAATTTAGACCTCAATCATATTCAGCGACCTTAAAAACATAAGTATATGGATTTTCGTGAATTGATTCATAACATTAGAAGAATTATTAATTTTTCAGTTTTTAAGGGTGGTTTCAACCCTTAATATTTTCGTCTTTTCTATATTTTGACTTCATAATCATATTCACCAACCTCAAAAACATAAGTATATGGATTTCGTGATTTTATTCGTAAAATTAGGAGACATTAATTTTTAAGTATTTAAGAGAGATTTCAACCCTTAATATTTTCGTCTCATAAGTTTTGACCTCACAGTCATATTCAGCGACCTCAAAAACATGAGTATATGGAATTTCGTTATTTTATTCGTAAAATTAGAACAGTTATTAATTTTTTAGATTTTAGGGGTGGAAACCACCCTTAAAAATAAAAGCAGGTAATGCGACAATATAGATTTTGATGTACATATTTCATAAAGCATATTGCAAAAAAAATTAAGAAAATTCCTTTCATCGTACTCGGGCCGGGAATTTTACCATTTTTACTGCTTCGCTTACTGTACTAAAAGTGAAAAGTATCGCAAGATTCTCTTTTTATTGGCCAGAAATAATAGATATTGAAAATTTGGCAAAAAGTTGCGAAAATTGTTCAATAAATAAGACCTCCAAATACATAATTACATTCCTGGAAATGGCCTTAAGAAGTTTTTTCACACATTCATATTGATTTTATGAGTATTTGAATAAATATTTTTTTATTATTATCGATTCACACTCAAAGTGGATTGAGGTATTTCAAACTAATACTATTTCCTCAAAATTTACAATTCATGCTTTACACAGTACTTTTGCAAGATTCGATTTGCCAAAAGTTATTGCATCCGATAATGCAAGCGGCTTCACTAGCCCAAAATTTAGAGAAAAGAATTTTTAGTAAAATATGGAATACAGCATATTACCATATCAACTTATTTGCCTCAGCCCAAAGCAGCAGCTGAGAATGCCATTAAAAATGTAAAAAATTCTTCAAAAAACTTTTTAGGATATAATAAAAATTTAAATATAAACTCCGCACTAAATAGTTTTTTATCCGATTATCGTAATACGAATCATTCCACGACAGGAGTGCCTCCTTCAATGCTCATGTTTGGTCGTGATAAGGTTCAAGGATCATTATTAATACCAGTCTTAATTTTCCTCATATAATTTTGATAACAGCACTTGGTTAATTCTTTACCGAGATCTTATTTGACAGAAATAAATCTAATCCTCTCTTCTGTACAGTTTATATTGTTTATATATCCACTTTTCTGGTTCAATTAAACTTTTTAAGACATTTATTTATTGTTTACCTTAACCAACGTTATATTTAAAACAAAATGTTTTTCGTATTACCTGCTCTAGTAAGGAAGTGGGCGCATCATACAGATGTTTCATGATGTAGTCAAACAGAAGCAACAATCGGGACAGATGCAAAAGTTGGGAATCTTTCAAGGGCCCCCTCGCTATTTCGGAACACCTCAAGACCCCTCCCGCCATGAGAAGCACCACAGACTTTTTCTGCATCAAGTTTAGCGAATGGAAAAGGTACAGCAGAACTTGTGCGTGCTCCACATTTAGATCTGAAATAAGAAAATTAGTTCAAACGTACCGAGATATTTCTTAAAACCGTATACCTTCATTTTCCAATTCTACGATGGAAGTTTGGGGAGTGTTTAGCACATTTTCTATTAACGTATTTACAAGTCTATGCCATATGCTTATAACGGAAGCCTCTTTCTCGTTTTGTGGCCTCAAGAGCAATACCTAAGAGAAAAATCATTATTAGCATTATAAAATAAAAAGCACTTAGTAAAAATGGCTTACTTGTGCTAAAACTGCCAACGTCCTGGGGTAAACTTGAAGAGGCCATGCATGGGGTACGTCTGTGTTCCAAGGTGACACACCCAGATGATTTAAGAGACACGCTTGGAGGGAGCTTAGGTTGTTGTTGGTTATCAAGTTATGGGTGAATCTCGTAAGGGCTCCGGAAAATTCACAGTAGAGTTGGCCTAGGGCTGCGCCGAAGTAGACAGAAATCGTTCCTAAGGTTTCAAATTGAAAATTCACTTTATCAAATGTGAGTTGCAGTTGAAATATTAGTAATAATATTATAAGACGTCGTACAGAGAGCTCAGAGAGAATACATTTTTAAACAAGTACTTAACAATTTTTTTGCTTTAGTTGAATAGTTTTGGCTCGAGCAGAGAAAAAACATTAGTTAGTTGGTCAACAATGCTATTAATGCTGGAAGAATAAAATTAACTGGAACTATATGCCAGACCTACTTTTTCGCACTTGAAACCATACTACAACACAGGCGGTGTACAGTGTCGTGCAGGACGAGGGCCTTGATGAGGGTAGACACAGAGCAGTAACTCTGTGTGACCTCGGCAAGGCTTTTGACTGGGTCTCGTATAATACTCTGCTGGAGAAAATTTCTTATTATGGGATAAGGGAAACACCCTTATTACTTTTTGAGTCCTATCTTCCAAATAGGAAATAATGTGCAATCAGAGAATATTATTTAGGTATTATGCAAATCACAACTTACACACTTTTTATTATGAAAATACCTACTTTCTGTATATTGTTGCCCTAATCTGGGCACGCTAATATACTAGTCAGGTAAATACTTTAAAACACTCATTATTGGAGAATCAATCAAAACAACTACTCTTCTAGCTAATACTGACGAAGTATTGAATTACATGATAGGATTCTTAGCATTTTAAAGGAAAAAAAATATTGAAAATACTTAAATCATTTATTCAAATTTAATCATTCACACTTTTTTATTTAATATGAAATTATCTACTTTCTGTATATTGGTGCCTCAATCGGGTTACGCTAATATACTACTTAGGAAAACACTTTAAAACACTCATTATTGGAAAACTAATCAAAACAACTACTCTTCTACTTTGATTAGTTTTCCAATAATGAGTGTTTTAAAGTGTTTTCCTAAGTAGTATATTAGCGTGACCCGATTGAGGCACCAATATACAGAAAGTAGATAATTTCATATTAAATAAAAAAGTGTGAATGATTAAATTTGAATAAATGATTTAAGTATTTTCAATATATTTTTTTCCTTTAAAATGCTAAGAATCCTATCATGTAATTCAATACTTCGTCAGTATTAGCTAGAAGAGTAGTTGTTTTGATTGATTCTCCAATAATGAGTGTTTTAAAGTATTTACCTGACTAGTATATTAGCGTGCCCAGATTAGGGCAACAATATACAGAAAGTAGGTATTTTCATAATAAAAAGTGTGTAAGTTGTGATTTGCATAATACCTAAATAATATTCTCTAATCATGATAAAAGCAAATAAATAAAAAATAATTAATTGTAAAAATGTGCAATCTTTAACAATAGTATTGTCTGATTTTGAATTTATTAAATATGGTGTACCCCAAGGTTCGGCCTTGGGTTCACTACTATTTGTAATCATATTTGTAATCAATATTAATGATCTTTATTATCATCTGTTCCCCGAGAAATGTGTCCTCTTCTTCGCTGACGATACAATTTTAATATGTTCTAAAAACTTATTACAACTGCTAAAATTATTGAACGTAAGACTGAACCTTGTTTTTTATATTATATTCTAAACAATATAATATAATTATATTGAATGCTTATTACTTTACATATCATTAATTTTTGAGCCATGAGGTAATTTTATGGGCCAATTCCACTTTACATGTCTTCGAGCTGCAAAAAAAAGTAATTCGCTTAATTACAAAAGTGAATTTTAGAGACCATTGTAAACCTATATTAAAAAAGTATGGCAGTGCCCACATTCTATATCTATTACTCCGCATTAGAAATCCATAAAAATGTATCAACTTTTAATAAAAAATAAAAAAAAAATTTCTTCATTATACAATCCCCATTCATCTAAATTTAAATCAAAGTGATTAAAAAAAAAATTCAATCATTTTTCCAGTTTTCACCCCTGAAGGGTTGGAAAAAAATTTTTCTTCATTATACAATTCCCATTCATCTAAATTTAAATCAAAAAGTGAATAAAAAAAAAATTCAATCATTTTTCCATTTTACGTCAATTTAGGAGTAGTTTCACCCCCTCTGGTTAGCCCTCAGCATAAAATTTGTCCTTACTTTAGATGAACATACTCAACTGGCAAAATATTACAATTATTACATTATTTTACAGTATTATTCCCAAAAGGGGTGGTTTTTGGCATTTTTGTGACGCGATTTTCGTGATAAGCGACCAAAAAAACATAAAATAAAAGTAGTCCCGATGAGGGGGGCATTCCAAGCGTCAAACCCCACGTCTTACATGGACTATATATGAACGCCCGTCCCATGTAAAACAAAATAATTTGTGCTATGTACGTTAAAAAATAAATGTATTACTAAAATCTTTCCCTCTACCACATAACGTGTGAATAATTTTTTTTTTTAAATTTGTAAGCAATATGTGTACCTCTGAGCTCACTTATCATAATATTTATGTCTAATTATTGAATACTTTAAAGTTTTTTTTTACTGTTGTAAAGTAGTATGTAGTAGTAGTAGTTATGTTAAATAAAGATTTTCTATTCTATTCTACTTACCGACTTCAGTCCTAGCCGTTTCTCTGTCTAAGTCTCTAATAATGGCTGCCAGGATTATCATCTGCTGCTCTGTAAGGCCATTTTTCACATACCTGGTGATATACGTGCTCTTGGAACAAAGAAAATGCTTGTTCAAAAACACAAAAATATTAGTAGCCAACGAAATGTAACCGTGCGCCTCGCCCTTTTCCGGTACAATAGAGCGAGCACGATCCGTCTGGGAAGTTTTCGTTTCAATGTTGTCTGAAGTCGATGGAGTTTTAGCTTCAGTCGTTTCGGGTGGGGCAAGGGTTTCCTCAAACCACTGGCCCAAGATGGGTTCGCTATCGTCATCTGAGAAAGAATAAACAGCGGTACGTTAAAATGTCAGCCCAATGTACTTCACTTATCTCTGAAGAACTTTCCACAAACATCAAAACACTCGAATTGCCTACATGGTTGTGCGAAATACGAGTCGAGTGTTTTGGTGTTTATGGGAACTACTTAAGAGACGTTCAGAAGATTCCAGCCCCTCTCCAGTACTTCACCTACCTTCGTCGGTCGAACTCTCATCAGAACACATAATCATATCCTCGTAGTAAGTGGTGGAGTCAGATTGGCTGAAAGTGTCGCCTTCTGGCGGGTGAAGCCTCTTCAACGTACAAGCCTTCCTGTAGCTGACTATGGCTAGATAAAACAAAAGGTGGTTCAACGGAGCGGCACTCAATATCCTCGAAACTCTCTGCAGCGCCGTAAATTGGCCCATTATAGCCAACGGAGCTGGTTCCACCTTCACAATATGGACAATGTTATGCTTACATGCCAACAGAGTACAAAAGAACATTACACAAACCTGTACTATGCTTCCGGATCCACCACAAACTTCCAGATGCAAATCATCAAATAACTCAGACAACAATGACAGGGCTCTTGTAGCCAAGGCCACGGACAAAACCCCAAATGACTGTTGGAATTTCTGCAGCCCTGACCTGGCTGAATTTGAGTCTCTGCTCTTACACGGACTTCTGCCTTTGTCTTCTCTCTCTCTTAGATGGGGATTTTTTTCAGTGGATGTGCTGGCAGCCAAGTGGGTTTGGAGGCCAGAAATAAGGACCCAGGCTCCAGCTAGTAAGTAATTTTGGTATACCTATAAGCAATAGGACAATAGTTAAAAATATAGACAAACAGACAGTTTATTTATGAAACCAATACAATGTACACATATGCAAAACAGATGAACGATGGTGAAGCGACCCACAAATGCCTGTTTAAAGTTGCATGATAACCGGTATTACAAACAAAACAGTGGACTCCTGCAAATTAAAAGAGAAGTCCCTCAAGGCTCAGCTCCAGGGCTCATATTTTTTCTTCTCTACATTAATGATCTGCCACAAATTATAAATAATTTGAACACTGCAACTAATATGTATGCAGATGGCGCCACTTTTATTACAAGTATAGGCAAGGACAGTGATAATCAGGTCATTCTTCAAAAACATTTTGCAAAATCCTAAAGCTTGGTTTGTACATCATCGATTAGTTCTAAATGAGAGTAAAACAGTAACCTCAACATTCGAAACCAATACTACCATAAAAATTGAACAAAATCATGAAACCAACGTAAAGTTCTTGGGGGTACATATTGGCATCATGGGTAGATCATATTAAAGCACTGTGTGGAATATTATCTAAAAACATAAATGCTATTAGGAAAATAAAAAGAAGTCAATCAACAAGCTGCAGTCACCACCTATTTCTCTTTGTTCCACTCGTTATTCCTGTATGGTATAATGACATGGCGAAATGCAGCACATATCGATTTACAAAGAGTATATATAACTTCACTGAAACTATCCACAAGCACTTCATTTTACAAATACTCGTCCTCTATTTTGATCACATCGTCACAATATTTCTTCCAATCTTCTGGAATTATTTGGTTAAGTTCATATTTAAATGTATTTTTTAGCACCAACGATATTTTTAAATGTAGCCCATATCAATTCAATAGGATTTAAATTTAGGTGATAGAGTGGTAGACTTAATAACGTATGTATATGACTTTGTAGGTAATGTATAGCTTTTTATATTTGATGATTTCATAAAGTTGTGGCTTCAAGATCAATGCTCCTGTCAACTAACCATTTTATTATCATGGCTGCCTTCCTAGATTTTGATAACAGTGCTGGATTTGCCAACACATTTTGGTAGCATACATTGTCAACGACGCTTACAGAATTTTTAGCGAATTAAGTTATGGACAATATGACGGATATTGGCCATGATACTAAGAAAGAGAGATATGCTCTCTCTCTCTCTCTCAGAATTCCAATTAAATTAGTCTCCGCTGTTCCGTCACTTGAGGTTCAACTAGTTCAGCGGCTAATTGTTTTTTAGATGTAAACTAAAATACCTTAACCGAAGTGTTGAGACGCTTATCTTTCGATGAAATAAAAAATTACGACTCTTTTGACTGGTCGAGACAAAAGATAGAGCCAAAAATGTGAGAAAATTGTAAAATAATAGACATAATTATTTTTTCGGTTAGTTCTAACTCAAAAACTGGACAACGAATTAATCTCAAATTTCCATTATACATTCATTAATCATATTTTTAGACTTATTCTATCTAATGTATTATTGGCCAAAGGAATTAACAAATCTATTATCATTATTATTGAATTAAGTCGTCATGCTGCAAAACGCTATTTTACAGATGTAAAATGTATTTTCTTATAACCCACTGAAAAATCAACGGCGAAAGACATCATATATGTTCCTGCATCAATTATTTTGGAGGTGTTTTGATCAACATTTAAACCCACAGAGGCCTTATTGCAAAATGAAAAAATGCTGACACATAAGTCTTGGAATTCTATGATATTAAAAAGTAAAATATCTGCCTGCAAAATTTCAGCTTCTTAGGTCTTATGGTTTTCGATGTATTTTTAGGTACACATTGGACACGCGGATGCCGCAGGCTCGATTTGAAAGTGACCAAAGGGTGACGCTATGAAAACTGCAGATCTAAAGCTGGTACTCGTATCATCACGTATATTAGCTTCTCCCCCACCACAAGTCAAACACTTTTAATCTACACCGCTGTTGAGAAACCTTAGCGCAAAGGATTTCATTGCAGCAGACATTAAGTGAGCTTCTCCGTAACACCCCACCGCTCGCCAATATTCATCTTTTTGGCAGAATACACTTGTACAAAAGACAATATTTCAAATATTGATAAATATAAAATACATTATTTACCTATAAACAATGTAAATTTTTAAACATGGCGAGTTGAAAATCAACTAAACTCTATCATCATCGGTAAACTAACTACTTACATGCCCTCCGGCTCTTGTCGAGTTTTTAATTGTATTTCCAATGTAGCTGTACATATTTAAGGCTTCTTCTACCAGCGTGACAGCATTAGAATCTAAGTCGTCTTCTTTTAAACCTGCCTGGGACTGCTGATTTGAGCACTTTGGTGACACAACGGCGCCTGTGGATAGCACAGCGCTTGCGGTAGCTTGGCCAACAGCACAGTGCAATACGGCCATGGCAAGGCTACATAGCTTGTCGAGTTTGCTGGGGGTGAGGGGTTCCAAAACGGGTAGGTTGATGGCGGACATCGCCAGGTTGATTTCCGAGACATTTGTCGAAAGCCTTAAAATGATAAAAGCCATATTATCGCATCTATCACTAGTCCTTAGAATTATATCGGTAGAAAATTAATTAAAGAAATCATCGACTCTGATCAAATTTAAAGTATGAAAACTTACCCATTCCTAAGGGCTGTGGCTTCAGCATGATTCGCTGGGATACTAAATGGCTTTCCAGCCAATGCTTCTTCAACTTTGGTTTTAGCTCTTTTTATAGAAGGCAGACTCAGGCAGAGGTCTACCAATGTATCTCCTGCCCGAAGCGCTTGCAAACTTTCTGTGTTTGTTTTCAAAAATAATTTCTGAAACGGAACGAAAAAATTATAAAACGCTAAACAACTATCGAATCAAGCATACGTTAATTTCAGAAGTGGGATCGTTTGCGGTGGACGCTTCTGGGACATTGGTCGATCCACTAGCACCTTGATCCAAGGTAGTTGTGTGTCCATCTCTTAGAGGCAATGTCAATTGCTCAAAAATGCTAACTGATAAGTCCGATCTGGTTTTCGAGGTTTCTTGCTTGTTGCTTACGTCTTTTTCATTGCCTGGAAATTGAGACATTAAAATTTGTGAGCAATTGGAAATATGAAAGAAAAAACTATTTTAATTTGCAAATGCTGAACTTAAAAAACTAGTAAACCTGATTTATTTATATATAAAACCTAGAAATAAGAGACATATTTAAAGGTAGTGTTATTTTTAGAAACAACTTGTCTAAATTCAATACAATGCTAAAAATAACTATAGCTTCGTGAATCTGAAAAATGTACAAAGCAGAAATCAATGATTCATGGATGACTGTTGAGAATTTCCTAATACATTTCAATATTATCAACCAATGACTTGCTTCATATAAGACACGAACAACAAATTGTTAGAATTTGGATAAATTCTTATGATTCTAATTAACTCTTCCCAATTATTTCACATAACATGGAAACTTAAAAGAATTCAAATTTATTTAAAATTTTCTACGTGAAATCTACATATTGAACTGTGCCATCATCAAAATAATATCTGCTTAAATATTAGAAGTTTATAGCTTATTTTGATATATAAAATAGAAAGATGGTGTTTGTTGTTACTTTTTGTCTCATCTATTTTTTATATTTCCTGTAATGCAGAAATGTTGTGCAAAGAGTATATACCCCTGACGGACATTTTAAAAGTTGTTGCGAATTTTATGACAACACTATGTAAATATAAATGTGTCGATGAAATGCAGTATAATCCTTGCTTTCGTATTTCCAAAGAACGTAATAATAGATAAGAAAAAAATGCATATAACCTTTTTTGTATAAAATTTTGTCTTCTTCATTTTTATATACTTATAAACTTTCTACCCTAAAACTCATTAAAAACGAGAAAATTGCCTAAAATTTATTTTCTGTACCTAATTTGTAAAATTTCGACATATTCTGGTCCACTCTCATTGTAAGACTTGTAGGATTAAAACAGTTTCCAGCTTTTATCATGTTTTTTTTAGTCGAAATCTCTGCCGACTGGCCTAATTGTTTGAGAGGATTCCAAAACAGCTTTTTGGCTAACTCATGAACGCTTAGAGATATCAAAATGGAGGTTATTATGAAAAATGTACCTCTTAAAATTCTATCCAGAAAAGATCTTATACATTTTTATTGCAGAACTGACAGTTTTTCCGCAAATGAACTCCGAATGTCATAAAATTTTTACTTTCTAGGAAAATTCGTATAATCAGTGAAATTCGCACTGAAAATGAATGAAAGATTCAATGATATCATATAATTTGTAATGCTCGTAAAATCTGTTTTAGAAAAAATTTTTTTTTTGTATAATACATACAGGGTGGGCAGTTCTACAAAGCATGGTCGATTCATGATATTAGTGACTTACTGATCAAAAATTGGTCCAAGCTACAACCCGTATCCAATATTCGCTTAGACGAGTCTTACCGCACCTTGTTATAATAAAAAACTTGAGATAAATTACGACAAAAATAAAATATTGGCTGTTTTTACTCCTAAAACTCAAGACCGTCACGCGTAACTCCATACAGATTGACACTTGTTTTGGCTGAAATTTTGTTACCAGAGAAATGGTTAGTGTCCATCTCTGCTATAATTATTACAAAATATCTAAAATTTGTTGGCAAGATACAACTTTCATGTTTTAAAGTCTATGATTTAATATATAAACTATTAAAGTCACGTAACTTGGTTAATACTCACGACCGTCACAGCGCTCATTATTAGTTAATAAGTTGAATGCTAGGACTACCAGCGACTCAAAAACACATCGAAATTTAGTTTTCGTTGTGAAATCATACAATAACCAAGTGCTGTTTCCCAAAACATTTTGAATTTCCAGTAATTTATATGGTAAGTCTAATATATGGCCCTGTACTCTCTTTTATGACCGTCACGTTGTGTATTTTAGCATTTATCAACTTATTAATATCCAAATACCTTTTTATTTTGAGGTAACCAGTACACTGTCTTCTCCTAACCTTACTTAGGGTGAATATAATTCTTAGTCATTTTTGTCTAGTGGCCCTCACGACCGTCACATGTTACAAATTTGAGTGTGATGGGTCTTGAGACTCTAGTGACGGTCATGAGAAATTTCATTGGCATTACTCTCCTTCACTTTTGAATGGTTGAGTGGATTTTTTTCAAATTTGGTGTAGTGATATGGGATGAAATTTCCAATTATATGATGTAAAAAAACAACTTCTGACTTCCGGTTTCAAGACAAATGACATGAAAATCAAGTTTTTTAAATGGGACAACTTGTATATTTTTTCATATTTGGTTCCTACTAGCCAAAATACATATGATCTGACCCTCAAATATTATTTTTATTTTCAAAAATTTGGCACAACCTCAGCCAGCAATTACACGATCCTTTTACGAATTTCACAACCATCTGATGCCACTCACGACCGTCACGCGTAACTCACAGTACCTCATTCACAATGGTGTCATAAATATTATTTATCTCGTTAGGACCATTGTCCTTTAAATTATGAACAAAACTGGTTGTCGGTAACAAAATTTAGACACAAAAAGGTAATTTGAGTCAATACAGTTAACTGAATTTCGAAAGTATTAGGCTCAATTAAGAAAGAAACAGATACTTCCAGTTATATCACTTTTTATTTTATTCATGGGTATTATTAAGACCAAAATCTTGTAGGACATATTTTTCACTTCAAAGAATCAACTTTTTCATAATCCAGTTAGCATATTTATATTAATACACAACACAAATATAAATGCGACGGTCGTGTGCTTTGTTATACGTTTCACTAAGGAAAAACAGCTGTAACATTTTAGTCACGGGAAAAAAGCTGGTGCCACAAGGCATACCTGAAAAGTAGACACTTTAACCATTTCAAAAATGTATGCCATCAATAGATTCCTGACATTTTATTTTTTAACATTGTCAATGTGGAATCGACCATGCTTTGTAGAACTGCCCGGGTATTCCCTGATGAAAGTCTCAGTAGGCGAAACGGACACAAACTTTAGAATATCTTTTGGGCATTTGGGGGATCATCTCTATTTATCTGAAATGCAATTTTGGGCTTAATTTTAATTTTTTAAAATCGCATAGGCTAAGGCAATAATGCTAAAACTTTTTTCTTATTACGTAGAGTACCTTTTCTGTAAAAAAAAATACAGGAAAATGTCAGTAATGAAAGTTATTCAGATTGAAAAGTTATACTTCTATGCAAAATTTCAACTCCGATGGTTTTATTAGTTCTTCACTATATTTGCATTTTACGCAAAAAAAAAACATTAGAATGTCGATTTCTAAAGTGTTTGATGCATAACGTACTCAACAGAAATCAATAGTATACTGTTGTTCAAATTTCAGAGAATATTGATAAGTACTCGGATACGTCAGACTCAACTCATTAATTCTGGCATACCGCAGGGGTCTATTTTGGGCCCTTTATTGTTCACCATCTTTATATTCACAATACTCCACAGATAAATACTAGCAAATGTCAACATTTTCTAACTGGTTCAAACCAAGACAGTAATACACTTAGAAATTTTTCTATCAAAATTAATAAGGAACATATATGAACTTCCAAGTATGTAAAAAATGTGGGAATTGTTTTTGACACTCAACTTGTATTCACAAAGTATATTGGTTTAATATGTCATAAGGCATAGGTACTTAAATCTAAAACAACTTTTTCTGTTCAGACTATTTACATGTAAAGTCTATATGAAAATATAAAACTCAGTCGGCAACTGTTTTTTATTTTTATCTCTATGTAAAAGATTAGAACTTAGCCGTTCCGATCATATGTAGCAGAACAAGACTCCAAGAAAATTATGCAAAATTTCTGTCGAGAAATTTTGATGTATAATGTATTTTTTCTATATATATTCAAATAAAGTTTTGAGTTACTACAGGTAAATGATGCCGTACAGATTTCTTTCTTTTTAAGACATTATTGATTGAGGTATTGAGAGGTTGCAATGCACACATCATTGCATGTTATTTAGGTTGTTAAAAGAATGCCAAGTGGGTCTATAATTGCATACATCATTTATTTCATCATGAAATTGTCTCCAAATAACATTTTAGTTATGTTGCCCATCGTTCTCAACAAATAAATGTTCAAATGGACGATAAAAATCCATTTCGCTAAATGCTCAAATTAAAACTTTCAAACCACAAATCTCTGTACCGTCAAAAAGCAATGATTTCACTTAAATACTGGCCTGTCTCTCTTACAGCACTGTTTTACCTGTAATGGAACTAACGAGAGTTCACGTGGACTATGGAGTATTCAGATTCCCCTAATTGGTCAATTAAGCACTATTAAGTAAATCATTGGTCCATTTTGCAAAGTAATGTACAATGTGCAACCAATAGTTACCCAGCTACTTTATTACAATGAGAATTAATATCAAACCAGTACCACCAGTGTCTGAGAATTTCATACAGATTTTAAGAGGGAGCAAAGCGATCAAATCAGAGGGAAGTGGGCAGAAATAAGTCAATAAAGTACAGAGAGCTGTTTTGTTGGTTGTCTAGTTTTGATGTTTGTACTTTCTTTACTATTGCTCTACCTACTTACAATCACGTTTGAAAGGTCAAAAACACATCGAGACCAAGCTTCAAATACACGAAAAGAGTGCGCATCGGTTATAAATGTAATTATTTTTGCAATCATTTTTAATTATATCGAAGTGATTCCATCTACTAAAACAGCATTGTACTAAAAAGATTTCCAGTAAAAACATGTTCTAGCGAACTGACTCATGTTATTAAACTGGTCAAATGATATTCTTGTAAGTAAATGAATACTACACTTCTATTGAAGAACATTTTTAGCTAAAACTTGTTTATTAGCCAAAGTGAAGAGAGATCTTCCTAATAAACAAGTTTTAGCTAAAAAATGTTCTTCAATAGAAGTGTAGTATTCATTTACTTACAAGAATATATTTTTTTTCAGTTTAATAACGCCAGCCGTTTGGCTAAAAACTGCTTTTTCCCAGTCAAGATTTTTAGTACACAGTGCTTTTTAATAGATGGTGCCACCTACAGCACTACATCATGTAACCAACATAACTTTAAATTTTAAGTTTTTGAAGTTTATTCTCATTTTTATGTTTGTATGGGTCGCGTGCGCCGACGTCACAGATTTTGAGACCTTAGGAAAAACAAACAGCTGTCATTGAGAAATCCGCCGATTTAAACGTGTTTCTTTAAAGTGAATTTTGCAGTGTTTGTACCATTTAAGAACTTGTTGGATTATTTAACATCTACAACTATTCTTAATACTGTTATATAAACAATTTTGTTCGTCAGGATGACGGTTAGTTCGTATTTTGCAGAATTGTCTCCTGATGTAGAGGTTAGGTATACGGCTGCCATCGAATTAAATCCTTATATTTTGAGAAAAAAATACTTTGGTACAAACATTGATGTATTTCCAAATGTTACACATAGGGATGTTGCAAATTACTTGATTTTTGAAAGAATTACGTAGACAGAAGGACAAATTCAAGGCATTGAGAAGTCTTGAAGCTGTTTGTGGTTAGGTGAAAGAAGTACTCTGCAAGAAATTTGCAGGATAAAAGCTTGTTACAACGGTAAGAATTAGTTATCAACCATTTTTTTCATATATGCTTGCCTAATTAAATGTTGTTTTATAAATAATTACTAATGCAGAAATTAATTTTTCAGGATATGAACTCTTAGGCATCATGAATAAAAGCCATTGACTCCTTGGACTATTGCAGATTCAGATGATTTCTTAATGCTCACTGGGATTGCGTTGCCAGTCTAGACAAAACATGTTCACCACTTAACAGGAAATCTTTCCTTTTAGTTTTTTAGCAATGAACATGGCTATGGTTGGAGATTGACCACTGTAAATTTTGTGAAAAAGACACTTTATAAAATAAACATTGAAAGACTGACGTACCCTCTGTAAACTGTTTGAAGTATGTAATAAGATGTACACAATTGCTTCCAGCGGTTAACAACACTTATTATAAAAGTTGTGCATCTGTAAATTCTCTACCTAAAAGGTGCTATACATTTTTTTCGTACGCTTAACCGTTTTGGAGATATGACGCGGACTAAGTGAAAAATGCATTTAGTTCCGCCAAACCTCTTTCGCATCACATATTTCGCAATTATCTTGCTTTCTATGCCTCAGAATGAAAATTAAATATTGCTGTTATAGAGCTCGGTGATCTTTATTCTCTACCAGAATGTCTTATAGATTTTATTTACATTTATTTACAGTGAATAAGTCAAAAAATGCATTTGTTTCCGCACCACCCTAGAGGTAGAATGCTCGGTGCGCTTTTTTTTACATGGTTCCCCAGGAGGCCTAATCCATGCCGGATCTTAAATTAGTCAATATTTCCGACTCCCTCGGTATCTGAAACGTTATCGTCCAATGACAAATCGTTTTTATTACTTTCATACTGATAAGATTCTACGTCGTCCACTTCGTCATTCATAGCAATTATAGGTGAGGTATTCAAGCAGGAGAGACCGTAGCAATGGCCACAAGCTGTTGAACAATTCAGTCCTACTTTCCTACAGCTACATTTTCCTTCGTACAGTTGCAAAAAATTGAATTTAACAATACGTCTGGTGCTGGTGGTAACTGCGTTGGTACTGGCCCCAAATATCATTCTTCCTAATCCAGCCCCACTGCTCAGGATCAATGTCTTTTCCCAACCAGGTTTGAACATGATAATACACTCTACACAAATGCTGTTGACCTGCTGAAGATGTTGGAGGAACAATGCATTTTTCACTTAGTCCGGGTTGTATCTCCAAAACGGTTAGGCGTACGAAAAACATGTATAGGATCTTTAAGGTAGAGAATTTACAGGAGAATTTATAATAGGTGCTGTCCCTGTTTGGGCCATAAACACTGAGTTAATCGCGAATCCGCGGTTTCCGCGACCTTTCGACGAGATTTTCAAGAAATCCTCCACATGTATCGTGGCGTAACTACCAAGTGTTATTCAAGACGTCCAAATAAACACAATAAAAAAAATATTTTCCTATGACACGAATTTAGCACATAGGTCAATTTTACAACTAAAATGCCTGGATTAACAGCTGATATCTAACTGTGAACTGTCTGTACTTGGCAACTATGATGATCAATAATATTTTTCCCGCATGATTTTTGCATATTTTACAAATACCTTTTCAGAAAATTTAAGGAACTGATAAAACTTAACGGGTTCAAATATTCACTTATATTTCAAATTCCCCCTTTATGTAAATATACAGGAAGCCAAAGATTATGTCAACTTTACCTTATATTAAATTGTAATGAAACAACAGTAATAATAACTAACCTGTTGGAGCGGGGTTGACATGCTGAGGTAGATTTTCACCCTTCATGGTATCGACGAGGACACTAACTTCAGCAGTTGACAGTAGACCTGTACCTAAGCACAACACTCGGACCGCATTTAAATAACTTTCAATTTGGGAACTGTTGGGGTTTGGTTCACTACTAGCTGTCTGTAGGGCACTTAATAAATACTTGAGTAAAACACGACATGCAGCACTAACAGTCTCTAACTGACTTGCAGACACTGTACCGGCCAACAAATAAAAAAGAAACCATTAGACGTGTGCTATTTAAGAAATTAATTAAAGCTAAAATACATGCAAACACATAAGTAAATAAGTGAAAATTATTGAGATACACATTTAATCTGGCAGCACACAGTACTACTTTGAAACCATCACAAATTGTATTTTTACTACATGTGCGATTGTTTAAATATGCTCAGTACAGTTTGTGAAAGTTTCACACTGGTTATGACTTCTGGTTGAACAGATCTAATACATCAGATGAAACAGTTAAAATTTAACATTATTACTTTTGTCTAGTTATGGCAACGTATGATTTAAAAATGTATGATTCTCTAGTAAATGATGCAAAATGAAGCAATATTTCGCTTTCGTGATAAGATAATGTTGAGGGATATGGTATGTGCCAATTTCTTAAATAGATACGTAAATATTTACTTTTACCTAGCCAAATATGTGAGAATACACTGTTATACCAAACGATCTCGCTTATTTGGATTTAAATATACATGAAGCAAAATTAAACTTATCAATGTTTTTATAGATTTTCTCAAGGACCTAACCAAAAAAAAAATACTTACAGCCAGCTGTGCTGCTGCTAATATAATCTGAAGCTAATACAGCAAAGTAATTGTAAAAGTTTTTGTTACTCTCCTTGTGGCGTAAAATCTCAGATTCACTAAAAAAAACAAAAAACCACATAAACAAAATGTCTAAATAAGAATATCAATTACTGTCATTACGATTTATTGCGTATTAGAAGCAAATTACACTTTACTAAGCTGTCACAAAATATTCATCATACCTTTTAACGATCGCTGAACATAGTTCAATCAATTCTGATTTGTTAGAAGTCTTATAATTTGCTGATAAAAACGGTTTTAATATCGTGGCCCAATCTACTCCGCCACTGCTTGCGGCCATCGCATCTGCCATTTGCAATTTTAACAGCAATGACAAGCTGATTTTAGTTACATTTCATCATTCTAGAATGTTATGTTGGCTTCAATTTCAAATTTTAATTATAACTTCAAATTCTTATTGGATAAACTTAGTCGAGACCCGAAAATTTAATTCTTTAAATGCTTTCTGTACAAGAAATGATTTTGTGAGACACTAACATCCGTTACAGAACGGCTGGTCGTATGATGGAAATAAAACTAATCATGTGATGAAGGCTGATCTCTAATTTTCTTGAATGTGATTTTTAACTCTTTGATTTTTAGTATTCGTTAACACATTGGACACAATGGACTTACACAAAAATCGTGCTCTATCTATCTAGGGAATTCCGTTTTATTTTAATACTAGCTTGATGCTTCATATTTGAATTTTAAATTATCTGATAATTAAAATTTAGTTTCAATTATTCAATTATCTAATAATGAAAGCGCAGTTTGGATAAATTTCCACACGTGGTTTGGTCTGGTTACGCCATCCTACCAAAGATGGCGACGGCGATACTAGAACTTATCTCTGGTACCGCAATTTAAATCGAGGTGATTCAGGGATGTTCTTTTAGAATCCAAATGTTTTAAGAGATATGGAAATAATATTTAAGATGTTGTTCCTATAATAACATTAAATTATACCTATTATGTAGTATAGTTCAGTGCGATAATAAATGGTTATTATCGATTTTATGAAATTCTGGGAATTCGCTCATAAGATAGCAGCAATTTAAATTATCAAATAATGACTTTTAAGAGTATTTTTTCGTGATATACCTACCGTGTAAGTAGCGGTATATCCACAAAGATCCCCGTTTCCATTTATCGAACAATAAATCCAATAAAATCCTTTAATTGCGTATTTAAATTTCCAGATAATCGAAATGGACATCTGTTTAATTTAAGCTAAATTGTATAATAATTTAAAAATACAAATTAAACCGTATTTCTATTAAATTTATCTTCCGTATTATTATTATTTTCAGGAAATTGAAACCTTATAATTTTATAATATATATCTTCATCAATGGTACACTACTAGGCTGAATCTTTTGTTCAATGTTCAAGTTCAAGAAACTTGGTGCAGCCGTCAGGGCCGGATTACCCATTAGGCACAGTTAGGCACGTGCCTAACGGCACCAATGCCAACGGGCGCCGTTGATGTTCTTTCTGTTTTTCTTTGCCTCTCAAGCCACGGAAGTAAAGGGGCGCTAGTTGAGTATTGTGCTATTGTGCCTAACGGCGCCAACAATGGTTAACTCGGCCCTGGCAGCCGTCGTAAAAAATGTTACAGTTTCAAATTGGAATTTTATTTTTCACATGAACGTTTCAGTGACATAATTGACACAAAAACAAATATTTCGTACTCTTAGAATTTGATCATTTGAAAATGATGACTATTGAACTAGAAACTTTGTAGAAACTAATTTCCATTATATCAAATTTCTCTACTTGCCTAAACCTATAGATTGATATAATTTGATATATTTATGGCAAAGATTTATGGTACATGGTATAACTATTTTTAGCAAACCTTCTGTAGGTCCCAACTATTTTTACTATTTTACTATTTTGGGAAAGTATACACACAATTTTTTTTTATAAATTCAAACTTCTTTCCGGCCACTCCCTCTGTCAATCAAATTATGAATTAATATTTACTGTCAGTGTTAACATTAGATACTAACAATTTTTTTATGCAATGTTGCAGTTTTATCAGTACATTGATAAGTATTAATATTAATGAATAATAAAACGATGTGATTATCGCACTTATTGAACTCCAAACAATTCTATGAACAAGGGAATGAAATAAAATAAACAAACCTTATCGTAAGTTAGTGAGAATTTTGCTGTTTGGAAGATAGGATGTATCTGATAACATGATTATGTTTTTAGAAAATTAAGTGAAAATGGCTGCAGCTTTTGAAGAAAACGAAGCTAACGACGAACTGTGGAGGGAATGTGCCACTTGGCTGACAAAATGGGAAATGCTGAGATCTGACCATAAGGCTAACTGGCCGAACTCTTGCATAGCAGACCTAGCCAACATCCTTCGAGATGGAGTATTACTTTGCAAATTGCTCAATAAAATCGATCCAGGTTGTATCGATATGAAGGACGTAAACCTTAAACCTACCATGGCTCAGGTACGTTATCAGCTTTGTTTTGTCCAGGAAAATATACAACCAAATCTGGTTTCAGTTTTTATGCCTTCGTAATATAAACCTATTCCTAAAAACTTGTGTGGATAATTTTGGACTGAAGCATGCTGATCTTTTTGATGATACGATGCTATTTGATTTAACTAATTTCCACAAAGTTCTATGTACTTTATCAAAGCTTTCGTTAAGCCCAAAAGCGTTGAAAGGAAAAGTTTCGTAAGTACCCAGTATTATTGTAAACAGTTTGCGTACTTAAAGTTGAGTCATTAATATAAGTAGGTATTATAAAATCATTTTTATTGATTGTAAAACCTCGCAAACCTCGCGTTTATTTATAAACATAAACAAAATAAAACTGTCATAAAAAAATTGTTTACGGGATTACCTACCTACACAGTGAGCAAAATTTGTTGATACAAAGCTTTAGTGTTAACTGTTTTAAAACTTGGTATAAATAAAAATGGGTCAAAGCAGATTTTATCTTTTGTTATATTTTACAGAGGATTTACCTCCCAACGGTTGAAAACTCGGGAAGAGGATGCAATATACCAGAGTTTGAAAAGTGTGTAAGTATCCATTTAAATGCTCTATTCCAGAACTTTGAACTATTTAACATCATTTTCGAGAATAAAATGTCTTTTCTATCTTTTATGGCAGCGATATTAGATGTAATTCAGGATTAAATTGCTCAGAACCAAGTTGGTTACAGTTTAAAATTCCGTGCCCGCAACCAGAAGACTGGGAGGAGGAGGTTTACGATGATTTGTGTTACGTAACGTTTTCATCTAGTTTACCAGAGGTGGGCCTCTTACTGCAATGTTGGTTCTGCTGCATCTAAATGTGGGCTCTATTTTATTTTGTGTTTATCTAGAACTACTGATTTTTATTTTTTTTTGTACGTTAAGAAGACGTAATTCAACTCTGGTAGAGTGTTTGAAAAGTTTGTGGCCAGACAGAAAGAAAAGAATAATTGTTTAGATTTCGTGCCATAATAGTGAGCTGATTTGTTGAGGTCTGTAAAAAAGCCTCTGCCGCTTCAGTAATTTAACATAACTTCTTCATTCAACGAAACATTCCTTTAAAACTTTACATTCAATGTGTTTTTGTTTTGGCGTCAACAAACATGGCACTCATTTTGAAGATACCATTTAGTTGAAAAACTCAGCTTCAACAATTAAATTAAAAAATAATTTTAAAAAAGACTTAGGAAATTAAGTTCTCTACAAATTCGTTAAGATTTCGCATTAGGAGCCACCGCTTGCGAGACATTAGCGATTAAAGCAAAAAATGTCCGATTTTTTGCCATACATCGCCACACACTTTAGTCAATATCTCTGAAATGAAAAAAAAAAAAAAAACATCGAAATTCCGGTTTAATCAAAGGATTGGTAATGAAACGAGCTCGTTTTACAGTATCTTTTATTTTGAGCTAACTGTTACCATTTCAGAGATATTGGTGAAGAATAGCAAAAAAAAAATAACGAATTTCGGAGTCGAAAATCGCGCAAAAACATGCAATTTTAAAACCTTCATATTTTTCCCAGTGGTGAGGCCGTACGATGTCGCGACGGAAAGAGGAAGAGTTCTAGTTGATCCGCATGATAAATTGCACAGGGCATAACGAAAATTTGGCTCAGCACGAACAAATCAAAACTGGCATTTTTTGACGTTTCAGAAAATTGAGTTGTTTCTTTACAAATTCAGCTATGACATATGCATGGGCAGGATAGAAAAAATTCTCCACTTTAACAGCTTCCAGCACCTTTATATTTGGAGCAGGACAAAAATTTTAAAAAAGACTTAGATAATTCAATTCTAGATATTTGAGTTTAAAGCAAAAAATGTCCTATTTTCCGTTGTAAAGCGCCACGTATTCAAGTCAGTATCTCTGAAATGAAAAAAATTCTGATGGAATGAGAATGTCTGTAAAATTGCAAAGAGTAAGGGTTATAGCCTTACAGCATTTTAATATACCTAGAATGGTTTAATTTGCTCTAATGGTTTTGGAGGTAGAAGTTGGCGCCTTTCATTAAACATACATTTATGCCTTGAGAAAAACCATTCAATGTCGACAGATGTAATTGGCCCACACTTAAGATATGTGAACTTTTGCACATTTTTTACTTTTTGAAAAATGTATTGATGAACATCAAACACAATATTCTTTATTGCATCAACTATAGTACTGATGTTTTTGGGTTTTGATGATATGTGATTATGATCCTTTATGTCCCTGTGTCATGCCACAAGCTTTTTAAACACCCCAAATAGTTTGGTTATTGAGATTTGGTTATAAAAAGTTGTTTACAGTTTAAACATCTTTATTTATTGGCTAGTTATTTTTTCTTGGTAGCATTTAGTACTATTTATTTTGTTTTTATATCGTAATTTTTAAAAACGGAGGAACATTAGGATTTAACTTCGAAAAAAGTTCAAGGCAAAACTCGCGTTTTCACAAATAAATTACATCTTGAATCCTGAAAACCACATATTGACATCTCTATTCGCTTTCTCAAAAAATTTGACTATAAATTCAACCTAAAAATTCGCTTGGTCTGTTTTATTAATTTTCCTTTATTTTCTTTTTCTTTTTAATTATCGTCTTATTGATTGTGTTTTTTCTCAAAAGTTCTAACAACTTTCGACACTAAATAAAAATGCATACCAAAATTCAGCTCACTTGGACATTTTTCGAAAAGTTGACCTTTTTTTTTTTTCGCCTAATGCTTCTGGAATATAATATGGCAACCAGTTATCATATTATAATCAAATTTTTGTCCACCTTTATAGTTGTAGTTTCATTTCTTACTGCATTGATATAACAGTCGGTTGCTTAAATTTAGTTGTCATAAAAGAGTTTTATTTTGAATTTTTTTTTATCTTAGTAGAAGTGCAGTTTTTGGGCATACAATATAATTTTTATAATTTTTTTTTGCCGATAAAATAATTATTTTTGCATGGCTTCTGTATATTAGTGAGATGCCAAGGGCGAGGGGAATCGTTGAACCAGAATGTGATTTTGACATGACTAGTGAAGAGATTTATCAGGATCTGTGTCTCGATCGATCATCCATAGAGGTATTGTGCTGTTTTTCTTTTTATTTTAAAAATATTCACATATAATGGAGTGAAAATGCATATACAAAATTTTTGGAGTTGAACCAAACCAAATCCACATAGTCTTATTAAACTTGTTATTTCTTCTGTGAAATGGCCCATTATGACTCTTTCTGGAATCAACTTTTTTTTGTGCAAAATAGAGCAAAAACGTGAGAAATGTCAATTGCTATGATGGCCTTTTTATAGAAAAAAATTTTTCTATTTAAGAAAAAGTAACAATAAGAATTTGACATTTTTATGTATTAGAAATGGGCCAACAGCGCCGGATTGGGAAATTTTTCATTCTGAGTATATTGGTTCACTCAAGACAAATGGGGGAATTAATTTTAGGCCATGTGACACCTTATATTAAAGGATTTTTAATAAGCTCTAAGACTGGCGCCGTACAAGAAAACGCATCCGCATGCGGCGCATGCCGAACACTAAACCATCAGCCTGTTAAAAAGCAGATAAACATGTAAAAACAAAAACAAAATATTTATTGACATGTTAAACAGTTGTAAACGTTTAAAGAAACAAACAAAAATTAAAATAATAGGAACAACGTAAAAACTAAATAAAAATTATTCAAAACAAAAAAGTATCTAAGTAAATAAAATAATAATAAACTTTTCGGGCTAGAAATTCTCTGACCAATCTCATCAATAATTTCATTGTTTTCTAACTCTACAAGAATATCCTTTTCTATGGACATAATGCATGCATACTGCACGTGGCCATAGGCGCTAATAGTGGAGTGCAATTTAATCTCGATCTTTCAGCCCGTTGGCACTTTTAGAGTGAAATGTATGACCTTGTCAGATATGTTATGCCCTGTAGATTACAAATCCACTCGCCGTAACAAATCGTACAGAATATAAGAGCAAAAATCAACATTTTCTTACTAACCACACCACGGGATAGAGCCAACATGAAGCATATTTTGTCCAAAAATCATTAAATTCTCTGTAGAATTTCTATTTTTAAAATATATAAATAAATTATCTTTTACATGGACTTATACGGCAGTAAAAAACAAAAATCCTCATTTTCTCCGTTCGACCACAGCAGAAAATTAATTATTTTTCGTATACTTTTCCCTTTGCATGACGATATCTCTCAAACTATTATATAAATAAAAAGAAAAAAAAAACAATTCTTTATAAAATATTCTCTATATTTTCCAGATTACTATGGCTCTTAAGTCAGATTTTTTGAGAATTTAATAACCGAGATATTTAACAATGTGTAGTGTGATGCCAATTTTCGAAGCTTATCGGCGGCATCACATTCGCTACAGATACTCGCTGCCCTACTACTTTAGTACTGTTTCAACAACCCACACTATCTCCTGTAATGGTCCATCATTAAATAGTTGCCCGCATTTTAACTTCTGTGGTTTGTGATATTTTGAAATTTATTTTAACACATTCGCTGCCGTTTAAAAACTTCATACATTTTTTATTTAATTTGAGAAAATATATCTCATAGAACTAGCCAGGTACATGGTCGGTGGCAAAGGCTCAGAGAGCCGGTCATCCACGTAAGTGGCCAGCGGCAGCGAATGTGTTAAAAATGATTACTAACTACATAATAAAAATAAGTATATTTGTTGAATATTAATTCAGTGTTAAATGGATCTACATAAAATATTTATGTAATAAATTAACATTCAGTATTAGCTAGAAGAGTAGTTGTTTTGATTGGTTTTCCAATAATGAGTGTTTTAAAGTGTTTTCCTAAGTAGTATATTAGCGTGACCCGATTAAGAAGAAAGTAGATAATTTCATATTAAATAAAAAAAGTGTGAATGACTAAATGTAAATGAATGATTTAAGTATTTTCAATATTTTTTTTTCTTTAAAATGCTAAGAATCCTATCATGTAATTCAATACTTCGTCAGTATTAGCTAGAAGAGTAGTTGTTTTGATTGGTTCTCCAATAATGAGTGTTTTAAAGTATTTACCTAACTAGTATATTAGCGTGCCCAGATTAGGGCAACAATATACAGAAAGTAGGTATTTTTATAATAAATAAAAAAGTGTGTAAGTTGTGATTTGCATAATACCTAAATAATATTCTCTAAATTAACATGTTATAAGAAACTCCCTAGTTTACTGTTTGCAAGGTACTTGTGCCGTATGTACTACTTCCCATATTAATTTCTTCTAAAAAGCACATACATCATACATCAGCTACCTCTATAGTAGAAAATTCTAGTAAAAAAACATACTAGTTGAAAGAATCTCACAAACAGTAAACTAGGAAGTTTCTTGTAATGTGTTATTCTATTACATACATATTTTATGTAGGTTGATTTAAAACTAGAGTTAATTCAACAAATATGTTTATTTTTATTCTGTGTTTTTTTTTTGTACTTGTTAATATTATATTAAAAATTAATTAGATTTAAAGAAAAAACTGAAAGACTTTGGTCGCTGGCCCTTTGGAATATTTTATCCAATAAATATTATTCTCTCTCTCTCTGATTTAAGAACCTGATTACTAAATCTGGAAAATATTGTGAATATTTTATAAAGAATAATTTTTTTTGATTAATATAATAGTTTGGGAGATATCGTCTTGGGAAGGGAAAAGTATTCGAAAAATAATTAATTTTCTGCTGTAGTCGAACAGAGAAAATGAGGATTTTTGTTTTTTACTGCCATATAGCCAGTGTAAAAGATCATTTATTTATTTATTTATTTTAAAAATAGAAATTCTACATAGAATTTAATGATTTTTGGACAAAATATGCTTCATGATTGGCTCTATCCCATGGTGTGGTTAGTAAGAAAATTTTGATTTGTGCCCTTATATTCAGGACGATTTTTTTACGACAGGTGGATTTGTAATCTACTGGGCATAAGCAACATATCTGGCAAGGTGATACATTTTACTGTAAAAGTGCCAACAGGATCAAAAACTAAGCGACTTTTTCAACACGAGCACTCCACAAAAAATAAAAATTCACAGACGCAACTGATGCAAGTATCTTAGGCGTATTGATTATTGAAAATACCTGACACAGCTGCTAATTTTCTCATTTGAAACTTAATAACAATTTTAGAAATCCTCAATGGGATTCTTTTTAAAATCACCAAGCAAACATATTGTGATATTAAAAACGTAATTTCTTACTTATCATATAAATATATCGTTATCGTATCAATAATATTACAAATATTGGATGTCAGTCTAGTTTACAGTCAAGAAAATTGGTACCAATGAAAAATGTCATATTTTATCGTTTCTAGTAGCAAATGATGTACTTGACATGAATCAGTTTTATATGATTCTACTCCGAAAACATTTTTTGAACGAATTGGAACTGGTTTTCACTCCACTAATATGTTTTCTGAAAGATAATGTCATATCGATAAATGCCGAAAATTTTGTAGCAACCTCCAACTTTTGAAAAACGCGATTTTGTGATAAAAGAGTTACTAGACACAGAAAAAAACTACGTTGATGTGTTGAGTAAGCTGAAGAACAACTTTATGAAGCCGCTTATCAATCAAATGAAACCTGAGGAGCATAGCACGGTTTTTTTCAAAATAAAGGTAAGACATTCCACGGTACGAGGCCAAGCCGAACGATTTTTTTTTTATTTAAGGATTTACGAGATATACACTCAGAATTCTTACATGAGTTA
Source organism: Rutpela maculata (assembly GCA_936432065.2). Lineage (NCBI taxonomy): Eukaryota > Metazoa > Arthropoda > Insecta > Coleoptera > Cerambycidae > Rutpela > Rutpela maculata. Next base: position 118,696,546 of record OW386293.2, on the reverse strand, counting down.
CTGAGAGTCAGGAACAATCCCATGGTGAAGCTAAGCAATATTTTCATGAGATGGAGAGAGAAATTTTTGGTATACGGTTTGTACTGTGCCAACCTGACTAAAGCCACGACGATACTGCAGGAACTGTGCGATACGGATGAAATTTTTAACCAGGCCATCATTGTAAGTAACCAGTATTTAAAGAAATAATTTTACAGGTTTTAGAACAAGCAAAATATATTCAGTAAGGCGCACGCTCTTATTGTGTGGAGTATGCAGTTAGGACGTCATCAGGATGCTTGCAGCTGGCATCTATTTATCTTCAAATAATTCGATATCAATGATGGCCATTTTGACAATGTCACAACAGTAAGAGTGTGATAGCAGGCATTTTGCCACTCAGGAGGCCTTATTGAATATGTTACTTCCACGTCCAGTGGAAGTATAGTAACGACAAAAAAAATTTAAAAAATTTTTATTGTCCAAATAGGCTTAAAATGTCATGAAACGTCGAGATTTTAAGTTTGAGCGAAAAAAAAATTTCTGTCTGTCGGTCTGTCTGTCTGTAACTTTTTTTTGTGCGCACGTTTACTCTGGAACCCTTTGAGATATTGAAATTTGGTACACATATGTACTTTAATGAGATCTAGAACTAGATTATATTTTCATCTTGTTCCGTCGAAGGGTTGGGGGGTAAATTGGGATAAATTTGGGGTAAATGGATAAATCAAGTAGGTAAGAGTCCATGAAATTGGTATTTAGTATATACAAGAGAAGCTGAGGTCTCAAAAAAATTTTTGGCATTAGCCACCCCCATTACCACCCCCACCTCCTTATTAAAGGGGATGAAAAAAAATGTGATTTAGTGCATGTACAGGAACCAGAAACCTCAAAATATTTTTTTACTTCATCCACCCCCCACTACCACCCCCCTATCACCACCCCTACCCCACTACCGATGTGGGGTATCGTTTTATGGGTTTTTGGGGTAGAGGATTTCAAATATTATATTATTAAAGTTCCATAAACAATTATTTTCACATACAAAGTTTTTTCGTTGTGAGTGACTTGGATAGAGAATCTGGATGTGGAAGTAGTGATTCCTTGGGCAGCGGTTTTTTTACGTGTTTTATAAAAGTGTAAAGGGTGTAAAGGTTCCTTTTTTTCGATTCTTCGGTTATAACTCGGAAACGATGTGTCGTACGGAATAATAATAATAATAATAATAATTCTTATAACTTTTTTACTTTGTTACTGATTTGAATCAAATTTTTCTCAAGTATAGAACAAATAATTAGGATCTACTTATGGCCAGAAAAATATTCGCCTGCTAGAAAGGCAAAGCCACCTTCGGTGCCAAAATATGCAGAAAAAAATAACATTTTGAATGTTAAAAATTCTAAAAAATGCATCGTATCAGCGCCACAAACGTACATACATCAAAATTTGATTTGGTTATTGATTGGGGATTTCTCATTCAAGCTCATCTGGCAAAGGGGATCCTCAATTTCAGCAATTTGTGGTGGATACGTAGAATTCAGCAAGACCCACTAATATGATTTTTAATTTTTTTCAGCATATTTTGGTACCACAGGTGGCTTTGCCTTTGTAGCAGGCGAATGTTTTTCTGGCCATAAGTAGATCCTAATTATTTGTTCTATACTTGAGTAAAATCTGATTCAAATCAGAAACAAAATATCTTATAAACTATAACACATAGGAAGAAAATGATTATAAATATTTTTGTAGGAAATTTAATTATGTTTAATTTTGCATAGATTACCTTTTTCCGTACGACGCATCGTTTCTGAGTTATAAGCGAAGAATCGAAAAAAGGAACCTTTCCACCCCCCCTCCCACTCAGAAGCGGCGGGGCTGTGGGCGGAGACTTTTAATATCTACATCAATACATTTCTGAAGAGGAAAATTCTCCCCTCCTCCATGTTCTCTACAACTCTTTCGTTGACTGGACTATATGTTCTGTATAAAGAAGTAATAATAGTTGCCAAATCTCTAGAAACGGCCCTGATCCCTACAACAAATTAAAGCAATTAAATTGCTGCAGAACAATTCCATTTGAAATTTATTTTGATTCCACAAATATTATATTTATTTTCAATAAACCAATAAATAGTATACATGTTTCTTAAAGACTCATCGAAAATTATATTATTAAATGAAAAAACTATAATAATAAATTTATTAAATTTGACCATTGCTAAAACATTGTATTTATAGCGGAGTCAAATTAGGACTAAAAAATTCGCAATGTGAATTTTCTGGTCAGGGCAATTTAGGGGATCAACTTAAGTTCACAGTTCAGTTTTGCAATTTCTGCGAGGTCGCCGTATTGTTTATTTAAACAATTTAATTTTTTACACTGTTTTCCATCGGTTTTCTTTGAATATCTCGAAATCTATAAATCCTATGGAAAACAAAAAGAAGAAAATGTTCGTTATGAGCTTTTCAATAAAAGTACATAGACTGTAATTCATTCCAATTGTTATTATTATTTAAAAAAAAATTGAATATTGCAATATTATGCGTTTCTAAACAAATCATTCTTTCAAAAATAATGAATAATATTCAATGAAATTTTGGAGAAATATAACTCTTATAAAGTACATCACCACTTAAAATTTCAAATCAAAATGATTATTAAAACGGCTCAAATATACAATTGTTGCTAAAAGTTTGCAAACTTGTGAAATTCTGCCATCAAAACCAAGAAATGAGTACGATGGCTCAAATTGTAGTTTTTATAAGTACTTTAAGATCACAGAGAGATTTTTTTTTTTTTTTCAAAATTTGAAATTGCAGTTGTTTATAATTTTCGCAATCGTAGTTGATTGATTGATTGATTGATTTACCAGCGTGCGGTAGGCATTGCTGCCACTCCCAGGGTTATACAGCTGGGCCTGCTACGTCCACGCTGGGTTGGACTAAGGTCATGCTTGTTGCCAGTAGCGAGAGCCACATGGCGCATGGTAAAGGAACATGGGATGGGAGGTGTAGGTATTTATGAGATGCGTTACTGCATTGTGTCGTAAGGGAGCGTTTAAGCTCCCTTTTTTGTGTTTTTGGTTCTGGGCATCTGCCTCTTCTGAGTCTTCGTGTGAAATATGTGCTGTGTCTTGATATGGAGTGTTTATGCTCCTCTTTTTGTGTTTCTGCTTCTTTAAATCTTCTTTTGCTGAGTCTTCTGATTCCTCGGTTTCCGATGCTGGGTTGGATTTGGGTCATGCTTGTTGTCAGCAGCGAGAGCCACATGACACATGTTGTTTCCTCGCTTTTCTTTCCTAGTTTTTTTTTTATCCTCTCGATTGTTTTCCACGTGTAACATGGTCTCCCTATTTTTAGTTTGCTGCTGTTCAGTGTTAGCGCTTTCTTCTGCTGTCCTTTTTTGCTTTAACCTTCTTGATCCTTGCCCTTATCTCTCTGCTTACCAGGGTATGGTCTATTTGTGTGATTGAGCTTCCATTACTACAGGTATCAATGCAGGTTTGACTTTTGCTCCATGTATTTCTTATTGTTAAATCAAACATGTGTGCTAGGTTTTTCAGCGTGTTTCCATTTTCGTTAGGCCATGTGTGGAGTATATGTGCATTGAAGTCTCCTAATAGTATAATGGACATTTTTCTTGATTTTTCATAGCATTAGTGTGTGCTGGTTTTCTTTTTTAATTGATGGCTTAGTGCTCCATATCGACAGTCCTCTCTTCGGTTATTACTGATTTCTTTCTCCTCTTTGCCGCCTGGAACGATTTCACTGCACTAGATATACCATTATTTACTGCGTTAGAGGGGAAGCACTGTGTAAAGTTTTGGTTTGTATGCCTAATTAAGCACTAACTAATATTTCTGATCAGTTACTGAAAATGTTCCGAGATATGTATTATTTTATAAACACATCCACTTATACTATTTTTAACTATATTTTTTACACGTTGTCACTAAACAAATTCAAATAACTCTCTGTTTTTTATGAAATCAAAAACGGTAAAGGAGTAATGAAAGTGGATTATAAAAGCCAACAAATTTAATGCTCTACTTGCATTTGGAGCAGAGATACGTTAGTTTTTACATTTAGGTCACTTATAAATAAACAAATCGATATTTTTATTGAAATTTGGATTGGTAATTCTTCAATGTCTATTATTTTGTCTCTACTACTTAAAAATAATCCAAGCTACAATTGTTAAAAGACTGTATAGAGGCCCTAAAGTGGAGTCTTTAGCGAGTTTGTTAGAGATCCGAAAATCATCAAATATATCTAAATGTTTTATTATTGTTTTTACAAACCGAACTTTAGTCGCTAGATAGCCCAGTGGGTAAGGCGACTAACACTTTTTATTGCTGCTCGCGAAATATATTTTTTTTATTGTATCAGTAATATTAAAAGTTTTACAAAGCTGTATACATAAACATAAGGGTAGTTATTCAAGTTAGGTTGGTTTACCATTTTCGTGACAAAAATTTAAAGTTATAAAAAAATTGAAAATGTGCATATGTTCTCAAAGCCGCTTTATTCAATGTTATTTTAACAACTGTAGCTTTGGATTGTCTTCAAATAGCAGAAACAAAATAATAAGCATTGGAGAATAACCAGCCCAAATTTAAAGAAGAAATATCGATATATTTATTTATATGACCTAAACGTAAAAACTAATGTATCTCAGCTCCAAATGCAAGTAGAGCATTAATTTTTTTTTTTCGAAAGTTGGCTATTTTATCTACTTTCATTACTCGTTTACCGTTTTTGATTTCATAAAAAATCAGAGTTACTTGAATTTGTAACTAAAATTTCGAAAACTATAAACAACTGCAATAAAACAGGTTTAAATTAAAAAAATATATATATATTTTTTTCCGTGATCTTAACGTACTTATAGAATGCTACAATTTAAGCCATCGTACACATTTCTTGGCCTTGATGGCAAGATTTCACAAGGGTGCAAAGTTTTAGCAACAATTATATATTTGACCCGTTTTAGTAATTATATTGATTCGAAATTTTAAGTGGTGATTGTACTTTATAAAAGTCATATTTTTTCAAAATTTCATTGAATATTATTTTTGAAAAAACAGTGATTTGTTTAAAAACGCATATTTTGCAATGTTCAATTTTTTTTAAATAATAATAATTGAAATGAAATTTATGTACTTGTACAGCTCAAAACGAACATTTTCCTTCTTTTTATTGTTTTCCATAGGACTTATAGATTTCGAGATATTCAAAGAAAACCAAAGGAAAACACGGCCTAAAAAATTAAATTGTTTAAATAAACAATACGCCGACCTTGCAGAAACTGCAAAACTGAGCTGTGAATTTAAGTTGACCCCCTGAAAACGTTAAAACAAAAAAACTGCCCTGACCAGACAATTCACAATCCTAATTTGACTAAGTCGTGGGAAAGTAAGTGAATTTTATGGTTTAGTAACAGTCAAGAACCCTTTTTATATCATGTTTCATTACACAGAAATATGAAAAAGAGGATAACAACGGCAGATTCAAGCTAAGGGATGTCCTTTCGGTGCCGATGCAGAGGATTCTGAAATACCATCTCCTATTAGACAAACTTATAGAAAATACGGATCCAGTGAGTATTACTCGGTAAAATAATAGACAAGAAACTTATATCACCCTATATTATTCTAGAATCACGAAGAATACAACGACTTGCGAAGAGCTAGGGAAGCCATGTTGGACGTAGCGGGTTATATAAATGAAGCAGCCAGAGACAGCGAGCATCTAGACGTAATAAATAACCTGCAAGAAACGATTACGGAATGGAATTTGTCTTCCAACCAGAAGCTGTCCGACTATGGTCGCCTGTTGAAGGACGCTGAACTTAGAATTAAAGCTCACGATGATCAAAAAACCAGGAGCCGTTACGTGTTTATTTTCGATAAATGCATCTTGATTTGCAAGCAACTGAGGGTAAACCTGACGAAATTTTATACTTTTTGCTGAAAGCAAACAGCTGACAACTGAAACAGTCCACCCAGTTTATATATAGGCACTTCTCTTTTAATGAAAATCTCAGTTTATTGTCACATTTGACGTCATTACTCAGTTGTTAGTGCGTTTCTTTTGGTTTTCACAAGTGAGTCTTAAGTGAGATTTTCTACCCCCTACTTCTAACCCAACTGAACTAGCTCGAGAATAAGATCATTTTGTGCTCGGTTGAAGATTGACGTTACTGTTCGTTTGTTTATCTTCGAAACTTGATATCTATTCTATAAATGTTTTTGCATGTCAGTGATTGTTTTTAATTTTATTCACAGTTCATAGAAAATCACAAAAATTTCCAGCAGGTTTTGGTGTAAAGGAAAGAATCAGAAGTATGTTAGGTTAGGTTTTTAGGCGTAGATACGTTTTATTCGGCAAGATCGTTTCTTTTGTACAACTGAGAAATAACGTATTCACTGAGATGAGTATACGCACTTCACATTTTACTCGTACTCAGTTCTGTGCAAAAGGGAAGCGCCTATATGATCTATTTCAATAAAAACCTGCAAAACACGTCAGCAATATACAGGGAAGCTGGTGGCCATTGGCAAGCTATATCCAGCCCGCAATAAAATCAAGGTTTCAATTCACCAGATTAAGTTAAAATAGCCGTTTAACATATTTGGCCCTTCGAGCCAGATTATATTAAAGCCTGTTTCAATTAAATATTTTTTCAGTGGCCGCCAATATAAAAAACACTTACATCCACCTTTGTGATAAATTATTTATTGAAAGGCATTAATACTATTTCCTTCCCTTGTAGATGGAGAGGTGGCAACGGTTTTCTTCAAGTGTCAAAAAATAAATCTCACGAGATTTGAATCTCAGTCCACTGCGTGACAGTAATATCTGGCATTTTGGAATTATAATGTACTATGTAACGGTTGAAAATTGACTTATCCTGTCATCCCATGTGCTATGTCCCATTTTCCATTTAACATTTCAATTTTAAGGACCTGAAACGGAAACAAACAGGCTATGACATCAGTTCAAATTAATAAATATTGAGTTTTAAAATAATTTAGGCAAAAGTTCTTAAAACGTTTCTGCTTTACCTCCAGCTTATTTGAGATAATTTAAATAAGTATGTAATTTAAATAACTTTAGAGTGTTAAATTGCACTTTGTTTTGATATTGGTTTAACAGTTTAAAGCAGGGGTTTTAAAATCTGTAAAGTAGCATGTTATAAGTTTTTTCGAACAAAAAAAAATATGGAAAATGCAAAAAAAGTAACCATTTTGAAATCTAGAATTTCCTTGCACAAAAATGGCGCCCAACGTGGGGCTCGAAATTAGTAGACTTCATGTAAAAAAATGCCAACCCTTACACTATTACTTGAAAAATTTATTTTTATATATACAACTATCCCCAACAAAATTTTGCCTTACATAGACACTTGTTGAAAACCGTCGTAAGCTCTTAGACTATTACTCCTTGAAATTTTCAAATAGCATGTGACATTTGTCGGTTTTCTTGAAATTGATTTGGCAGGACAAACTGCATATTCTTGTTATATACATTAAAACACATGAAATTTTAGGGGGGCCAATTTGCTTTTCGAGATTTGATAAACATCGCTGAATATCATGTTGAAGAAATCCACAGTAGAGCAACCTTGAACAAGGAGGCAAGATTTTCCTACCACTTTTACCTCGTCAAAAACGACAGTCAAAATGCCTACACGATTTCTGTAAGGTCTATAGAGATCAAACAACAGATCATTAAGGCAATTTCGGATGCACTGTGAGTATTTTTATCTTTTATCTGTAGATTTTCTTACATCCGCAATGATGCGCTAGTATGTGGTGGACCAAATTAGATGGGATTGCAAAGCAAAGCTTTAGCCGCTGAGCCACCACCTATTGCTACGAAAATTGACCTCTAGCTAACACTAACTGACTTTCCAAATTTCAATATAATTGGACTTTTCTTTTTTAAGTTATCGTGCTTACATGAAACGTGACGAATGGACGGACAGACGGACATTTTGAAAGTTGTTCAGAATTCGTTCACTAACACAATGGTATGAAAATTTTTTCTCTACGAGCGATATTTACGATTTTAGAAATGTGCCGATAAAATACAATATACTCTTCGTTTTTGCGAAGAGTATAATAATGACCGCAGATTTGTTCTCATTGGATGTATTACTCACAAATTTCAGTTCAAAACGATGCTGAGTTGTACTTTTTAATTGTAGTTGGCAAAGAAATTAGTATGAAATTTTTGTTACCAATTTCCGATTTGTAGATACATAACCTTAAATAATGATTTCAATGTTTTGGCAGGGATAACCTCCACCCAAAGGCGTTACAGAGAACTAGTCACAATTTCGATCTGCAAACATTCAACATGCCAGTCCAATGCCTGCACTGTTCCAAATACCTCAAAGGTCTCATTTATCAAGGTTACAAGTGTAATACATGCAATATATCGGTCCACAAGGGTTGTATACAGTATTCCGGAAAGTGTGGACAGACTCCTCCTCAAATTATCAACTGCGTATCAAATGGTACTTACGGAGATTTGCTAAAAGAGAAATTGTGGTTTGTTGGTGGTGAGATGGATAGAAACACTGCCTCTGCCAAGTTGGAGAAAAGGGAGAATGGCACATTTTTGGTTCGAATCAGGCCCCAGAATGACGAGAATTGCAAATATGCCCTGACGTTGAAGTAAGTAGAGTATTTTTTAGATTGTGATCTGTCACTGTTAAAGTAAGTCCCGTAGATAATTTAGCGATATAAAAAAGCTTGCAAAAAAGCGTAAAGGACACCGACCACTTTTGGTTAGTGTATATATACCGGCGGCGGCATTAGGTCGAGCAGTACACAGGACCGAACTTAAAATATATTTTCATTTTCAAATAATGAATTAAAAAATTTGAATTCTTGTTCAATTGCAAAGTTGACTACACAATTCTTAGGCGTGTAAAAAATGCCGGAGTCTTTGGTCTTTACCGCACCACCAAGGACGCCGACATTTTTTACACGCTTAAGAATTGTGTAGAGAACTATACTAATAACAAATAGAGAGTAATTACATAAAATACAATTAAATCCACGTTTTTATGCTCATCTTAGCCAAAAACTTTTAAGAAAACTTTTAATGACATAATTTTTTTAACAGTAAATAATACGAAATCTGACATCTGACATCAGAACTGTAAAATAGTAAGTAACGTCAACCATACCAGTTATTGCCCAGCAAGGACCCATGAGGAGGTATAAGCATATCCCTTGCGACAATAGGATGGTGACAGGATTATTTATTAGGGATGAGGAAGAGGTTAAGAAAATAAATTGAAATTGATATGCGGTCGGTACCCTTTACGGTTTTTTGCGAGCTTCTTTTTATAGCTGAATTGTATATGGTCCCTACTATACATTGTAACTTTTTAGGACTGACAATACAGTGAAGCATATGAGGATATGTTGTACAAATGAGATGCCGAGTGACACAAAAAAATATTATTTGTCCCAATCGAAATTTTTCAGTAGTATTGAAGAATTGGTGCTCAATTATCAGAATTACAGCCTGAAAGAAAATTTTGAGAAGTATGTTTATGAAAATAATTTCGAACATTTTACTTCTTAGGCTACCTATGTTTTTCTAGGTTAGAAGAAAATACTAAGCTGCTATGGCCTTATAAACAGGTAAGGGCGATAGTGACGAGAAACTATGAAGCAAAAGATACGTATCAATTAAGCCTTGTGGATGGGGAGGCCGTTATTATTGTGGGGAAGGAGGGTTATAGGGAGGGTTGGTGGAAATGCCGCACAGAAAACAATGAGGTAAGAATAATTTTTCCTTGTAGTGTTTTAACAGATTTAAGTAAATGTTTCTATGAAAAAAGATTTTGATTGAAAATTGTGTTCAACTAGTAACAAATTAAAATATTTTAATGGATTATATAATACATATACTGCGGGGTACCCAACCAGACATAAGGAAATCCTAAATATGTGCAGTGTGGGTTAGGATCGCGTGGTGATATAAAATAGATGGTGGGGCGTTAGCTGCTGCTGGCCGAATCGCGATATGCTTGGTTTGTGTTGCACATGTATATAAGTATATAGGATTTTCCTATACGCCTATTTGTTTCCCCGTAGTGTATGCAGGGTGTTTTACCGTGACATGCGGAAAACTTATCAGTAGGTTGTCCCCACCGAAAGGAGTTAAAAAAATTAAAAACTAAAAAAATACGACCTTATTTTTTTTGTAGAAATGTGCCGCCAATGACTTTAACGTTACACGGTACATCACTTCCTCTCCCCATTTCTCAGACTTGGGATTGACACTATTGACAGCAAAGCTAGAGAGGGTAGAAGTGACTTTTTGGTTTTAATCAAATCATACTACAAAAATAGCTAAATAAGTTGAAAAGACACTGACCCTATGCAAGTAGATATAAGAGGTATTTACTTAAACCCGTCAATCACACGAAAACTCATTTCGGTGGCACTTTGTACCTGCTGGTGTCCTGATTGTTCGACCGAAAGCAAAAAATGCGGCACTGACCGCATGCGCCAGCTTAATTTTTATTTCAATTAAGGAAATGCATCTTCGATATGTTCTTTCACAAGTAAGTTCAATTACTGACCACAGACAAGTAACAGTAGCGTATCTTTGCAAGTTTTAATGCAACGAAAGTTACTAAATTACCTCGGATCACTCAGGGACTTTCCCACATAGAAGACTAGTACACCATTTTATTTTCCGCATATCATGGTAAATCACCCTGTATAATTTTTTTTTAAATGTTATATTCAGTGTATACAGGGTCATTCACGGAAAGCGGGTATTAGACGTTTCTTGGGATCTGTCGAGTTTAGAAATTTGAAAATTGGTATGAGGGGGTTTTTGGATATGGCGGATCCAAAGAAAATATTTTCATGCTTGTGCTACTTCCGCTTATACCGGATGTAGCACCTAACTTTGTTATTTTAAATGGAACACCCTGTATTTTATTGCATATTTCGATTCCTCATAAAATTTTAGCTTAGGTTTATGTATCATAACATACTCTTAAACATACCGGTTTTCGAGATAATTAATATTTTTGGAGATTTTTGACGGTTCCCACCCTTCGGAAAAAAAAAATCAATATCTTCTATCATGTAGCCGATTAGGAAATTTTCTTTTCAAACTCTTACAAGTATCCTATGACCTAACTAAAAGTTCTCTTATGTTTTCACAATATCATACAAAGTATTTTATTTTCACAGTCGAACATTGTTTTAGTTTAAACGTCAAAAAGTCATTTTTTTCAAATGGAACCCCCTGTATATTTTCACAGAATCTAATAGAGGATTGAATTCTGCATCGATTGATGTTACTATTCCCTATACCTATCTCTCTTTGTTTTCTTATTATAGACGAATATTTGTTTTTTACAAATATTCGTCCATAATAAGAAAACAAAGAGAGATAGGTATAGGGAATGGTAATATCAATCGATGTAGAATTCAATCCTCTATTAGATTCTGTGAAAATATACAGGGGGTTTGAAAAAAATGACTTTTTGACGATTGAACTAAAACAATGTTCGACAGTGAAAATAAAATACTCTGTATGATATTGTGAAAACATAAGAGAACTTTTAGTTAGGTCAGAGTTTGCAAAGAAAATTTCCTAATCGGCTACATGATAGAAGATATTGATTTTTTTCCGAAGGGTGGGAACCGTAAATAATCTCCAAAAATATGAATTATCTCGAAAACCGGAATGTTTAAGAGTATGTTATGGTACATAAAATTTTATGAGGAATCGAAATATGCAATAAAATATAGGGTGTTCCATTTAAAATAACAAAGTTCGAAGATAGGTGGTTTGGCTACCGAGGACCTTGGAGATGGCCAGCAAGGTCTCCTGATTTGACCCCCTTAGACTTTGGACCTTTGGGGTATTAAAAATATGCTACTACCAAAAAAGATCCAAAGAACAGAGAACGGGCTACATTTTAACAAATCCCCATGAATTAGCCAAGCCACTGTAAGTGCAAATGGAGAGCATTTTGAACAGTTGCTGCATTAAATATTTATATTCAAAGTGTTCATTAATTTTGTAAATTTTTGTCCCAAAGTATTTGTTATAAATCTAATATCTCATTTTTGAAGCTGTCATCTTGATAATAAACAAATGATTATCAATTATCTACATGATTATTCTCGTTTATGATAAAAAAGGAACCAAGTTATGACTTGTATTGCCTACTAACAAACAGTGCTGATTTTGTTTGTACGTTTTACAAATATTCGTCTATAATAAGAAAACAAAGAGAGATAGGTATAGGGAATAGTAACATCAATCGATGCAGAATTCAATCCTCTATTAGATTCTGTGAAAATATACAGGGGGTTCCATTTGAAAAAAATGACTTTTTGACGTTTGAACTAAAACAATGTTCGACAGTGAAAATAAAATACTCTGTATGATATTGTGAAAACATAAGAGAACTTTTAGTTAGGTCAGAGTTTGCAAAGAAAATTTCCTAATCGGCTACATGATAGAAGATATTGATTTTTTTCCGAAGGGTGGGAACCGTAAAAAATCTCCAAAAATATTAATTATCTCGAAAACCGGAATGTTTAAGAGTATGTTATGGTACATAAACCTAAGCTAAAATTTTATGAGGAATCGAAATATGCAATAAAATATAGGGTGTTCCATTTAAAATAACAAAGTTAGGTGCTACATCCGGTATAAGCGGAAGTAGCACAAGCATGAAAATATTTTCGTTGGATCCGCCATATCTAAAAACCCCCTCATACCAATTTTCAAATTTCTAAACACGACAGATCCCAACAAACGTCTAATACCCGCTTTCCGTGAATGACCCTGTATGCTATTTTTTGGGAATTGCTCTTACCTGTTAGTGCATATCACAGTTACATAGAGGATGTCTTATATGAAACTGAAATTTACTCTTTTTCTTTCTAACAAAAAAAATGTTGAGGTTGTTATTTCTACCATAATTGTCTGTAAGTGTTTACTCTAAAGGTGAGTTCTCATGCATCCCACATCTGATATCCGAATTTGAATCGTATGTTTTTTCATTATATGGAGGAAAATATCAATTCACATGGATCCGAAAGAGTGACCACAAGGTTCGCCTCTTTTTGAGTAGTATATTTGAAGCAAAAGAAAGGTGCCAAATTGATCCTATTGGTCTCAAATTAATCGTTGGGAAATTCTTTTCATTTTGTGAAAAAGAGACCCTATTTAAGGTTGAAAATATTTAAATAAAGCCAATATAACAGTGTCTGTCATAAAGTTGGTTACAGGTAGCGACACGACCAGACCGTTTTTTTTTTTAATTTATTTCTAGCAAAGTGTATTTCATAAATATTTAATTCATTTTGACACAAACTTAAGGCAGGTTTTACAGGTACAGATTAAACCAAAATTTAACTAGAAGTTTCAACTGGAGTTTTACTGGAGTTGTAAACTGTAGAAAACCTTTAAGTCCAATATTTCATCAAAATAAATAAATTGAAAATTTTTAAAAATATACTACACTATACTACAAATTACTTGACAACTATCTGACAACTTGGGTTTTTATTTCAAACAAAATTGTCATGAATTTATTAAATTAATATTTTCTTGGACATTATTTTAAACAAAATTTTAATATTTTTTAATTTTGATTAAATTTTGGACTTAGGGTTTTTGGTCAATTCTTTACAACTGTCATTAACAAAATTTTCCGATAAAAAATGCCTAGCTTGAAGTGAGTGAAGGGTGGGTAGGAAAATATTGTTACCATCATGGTCCCCGCCCTCGAAAACAGGGAGGTAGATGTCACAGAACTTTTGGGCTTTTTGCCTTTTTCTGGTTTACCTCAAGAGACCATATCTCTACTAATTGGTGTTGTCACGGTTTCGTAAGGATGTAATTAAAAATATGTTATAAGAAGTATTTATCTTAATTTTGACTCTGGAGTCATTCTGCCCGCACTTGCCCATCAACACAATCATCTAATATATATTTTTTCCAGACTGGATATGTTCCTGTAAGCATACTAAGAGTAGAAGGAGAATTGAAGTTTGAGACATAACTAATACGAAAAACGCACGGCTAGTCAAGAAAAATTTAAAAGCGCAATAACAATACTTCGTACTCTATACACACTTTTTATGTGTAAATATCTCTAGGAATTCACTTTATAGCATTTTTGTAATAGGCTGTACGAAACAGAAAACACTTTATATATGATATATATTTTATATAATTCAGATTAAAAGAAAACGCTGATAAGAGTTTATAAAGAAACAAATTCTTGTGCACTGCAGATATAACATCGATTGCTGAAGTAGGTAAGCACGCAAATGAAACATGAAACAAAATTTAAGAAACGTGAAACAAAAGTGGAAAAACCTAAATTGCAGTTTTTAGTTACATTGGTAATTCAGGTTTTAAAATGACAGACTGGAATTTAATGTACTATTTTTGTCTTATGTTTCATATTTCTCACATTTTGCTTCACGCTTCTTTGGTGTATTGAGACATACCTCAGCTTTTGGTTAGTATTTTGTTATCGGATTTTAACACATTTTGAAATTCGATTAAAAGAAATACAAATGGTTAAAGAGATTAGAAAATAATTTTTAAATAGATTATACCAGGTGTTCTTGAAATACATCACATTTATCCTTCCCATCTTGACACCCATAACATAAGTTATTCACTTTTATCGCGGCTTTGTCAAGTCCATTGCATTTTTTTCCTCTTGGCATCAGTGCAGTGAAGTTGCGGTACAAGGTCAGGGTCAGATGCGGAAAAAAAATATAAATAAATAAATATTTTTGTGTGTATTAGAAAGATGTGACTATAGATCTGAATATATGAATGTATTTCAAAAATACCTTGTACACTGGGAGGTTCCCATAGACTGTCTATCTTTGTAGATTTTCCATTTTAACTGTATATTTTTTAATATTTGCATTCCATGTATTTTTCGGATTTAAAGAATGTATGGTTATAAAAAATGTATTTAAAAATTAGCGATAATTATATTTGCAGTGCACAATGAGTACATAGTTCAAAACTGTTGATGTATTTACAAAATAGTATTTGTCAGTTAATCAGAGTATTCCGAGTTGCTCAGCTGCAGTTTTAGTGATTTCGACAATGACTAATGGCCTAATTTACATCGAAAAATGACACTGTTCTTTCATCGACTTTAAGTAAGTAGGTGCTCGATAATTGTTTTAGGAAAAAATTTTGCCGTAGTCGGTATACTGTGTAAGAAAGACATACCTGCCTATCAAAATATTTTTATATTTTACAAATGTGGATCTGGAGATAAGAGATAAAATGATCTGAATAATTTTTCGCCTAATACTCAAAATATTTTATAGTTCGGTGTTTCTTTGGCGCACAGTATATTATATATTTTATGTGTACACTATAGTTTTAAATTTACGTGCCATTTTTCTTGAATCCTTTAGTTAGGTTACGAGGGACAAACCGCCAGGCAGTTCTGTAATATACTGATTTAAATAAAAAATGCAACACTGTCTTTTTAAACCATTGGTGTGAGACTACAGTAAAAACCACGGGTACGTCTGCTGTGATTGGCTCTTTGGTGTTCTATTGTGATTGGTTAACGTTTTGATGACATTTGACGATTTGACTGTTTAGTGCTGGAATATCGTTATTGTTTTGCAATCTTTGCATTCTGTGTGCAAAATAATCTTTTTTACAAGATCTGCTTGGAGATCTGTTATTATTGGAGTCGGTGGGACTGTTTAATTAATTGTTATATTTAAATAGGAAGAAAATGGATTCAGGGGCCTCAAGAGAAGAACCGTCAACATCATATGCGATGTGTACTTTTTGTTCAAAGAAATTCGGTTGCATCAGATTACTTAACCTCCATAAAAAATGTATACACAAAATCTTTATCAAATACATTGCCAGTTTTATTTACATTATTTTGTTTTATTTATGTGTACAATAGACGTCCTGTGCACAGGAGCGATTTAAAATAGGATACAACACTCTGTATCCAGTATCTCTATGATGTTTTATTTAAAGAATAGTGAAATTTAAATTAGAAAGTTAGTATTATATGGATAAACGAATGTTACTTTAAAATTTCTAGCTCAGAGTGTAAACAATCAGCTCTCTATGGCAATAAAGAGTTGCAATCATAAAAATATGTTCAAAAATAAAATACCTAATTCAAATATTCAATTTGAACTGACTGCCAAACGATACGAATATATTGACCAATCACAGCAAAACGTACCCGTGACTTTTACTGCAGTCTATTGTTGACACTGCCTCTGAGGTTATGTCCAAACATCAAAACACTTGAATACTACACTTGAAAACTAGTACTCGACATTTCGCCAACAATGTTGACGTCGTCTGGAAATGATTAAAGGACCCCGCATAAAAGTATAGGAAAAGACGGTTCGGTTTTTGAAATTTTGCTAAAAAGGTCTCCTGGGCACAATCTTTTAATTTATTACTATTATTAATAATTCTCTAGTTACACTTTTCCGTATAGAACTTAGAAAACTTTCTCGCAAGTAAAATATTGCCCAGTTTGTGTATATGAAGCGAGAAAGTTATTCAGACTTACTTTACCTTATTGAGGTTTGAAAACTTCATCATAAGTAAAAAATTGACTTGTGTACTCATTTTTATTTTCTAATCTTTAGAAATCCAATAATTAAAAAAAGTAGAGAATAAAACAATCTAATTGGTCTATAAGAATTTTACTTCCACATCCAGTAGAAGTATAGTAACGGCAAAAAAAAAATTTGAAGCTTTTTATTGTTCAGATAGTCTTAGAATGTCATGAAACGTCGAGATTTTAAGTTTGAGCGAAAGAAAAATTTCTGTCTGTCTGTCTGTCCGTCTGTAACTTGTTTTGTGAGCATAATTACTCTGGGACCCTTTAAGATATTGACTTGAAATTTGGTACACGTATGTACTTTAACAGGATTTTTAACTACATTATATTTTCATCTTATTCCGTTGAAGGGTTGTGGGATAAAGTGGGGTAAATGAGGGTAAATAGATAAATCCAGCAGGTAAGAGTTCATAAAATTGGTATTTAGTATATACAAGAGAAGCTATAAGGTCTCAAAATATTTTTTGGCATTAGCCACCTCCATTACCACTCCCACCCCATTATTAAAAGGGGTGAAAAAATATTGTGGTTTAGTGTGTGTACAAGAACCAAAAACTTCAAAATAATTTTTCACTCCATCCATACCACCCCTATCCTATTACCACCCCCACCCCACTACCGATGTGGGTTTTTGGGGTAGGCGATTTCAAATATTATATTATTAAAGTTCCATAAACAATTTTTTCCACAAACAAAATTTTTTCGTTGTGAGAGAATGGGTGATTTTTTTTTATTGCTTTATGTGATAGTGTTTTGTAAAACAATTTCGTCGTATTTTTTTTTGTTAGCATGATTTCTATCGAAAAAAAAAATCAAAGGCGTGGAAATAAAGCGCGCGCTTTGAACGTGACGTCACGCACTCACCTTAGTGACGTCGACGAGCCTACGACCTTCATGACATACCTGCACGAACTTGATTATGAAGTTCGTGCATACCGGTGTATCATAAAGTTGGTTCCCTGCTTTTTGACAGTTGACGTTGATATTAACACTTTGACAGTCGTTTCTCTTTAGTTTGGATTTTTGTGTTTAGCAAATGTTTAAAGAGTGCTTTGTACCAACATGTACAAATAACAACATAAATTGTCCAAACAAAATATTTGTTGATAAATAATATTCGACTTGTGCTGATAAATAATCTAAATTTGACGTGTAAAATTCGTCCACCATGCTGAAATCAACTTTCGGCAGATTTTCTGCACTTTCTTCCACTATTATACAGAAACAAAGCGTAAACAATAAACATGTGTCAGTTGTGGTGTGATGTTGGTGGCTCTTAGGCATTCTGGCAAATGCTGCCAACATAAGTCCGGGACGTGTGGCGTCACTCAGACTCAAGGTCAAATGAGTGTTCAAATTACCCTAATAAATGTTTATTTTTTTATTAAACACTGAGATTTATATTTGGAACAGAGTTGCACAAGGTGAATATCTATCAGTTAATTTTCAAATAAACATATTTGTTTTGAGATTTAACAATCTAGTGAAAATGCCCATTGGATGGAAAATCTGGATGCGGAAGTAGTGATTCCTTGGGCAGCGGTTTTTAAACTTCATAGGACACTGGCGGCCGAACTATTGAATTTTGAGCATTGTGCCCATAAGAACTTTTGTTCGGTATAACCAGGAGAACTTTTTCCCAAAATTTAAAAAATGTTGACCAAACGGTCTTTTTTATACTTTAGAGCGGGGCCCTTTCTCAGTAGGTTTTTTGTTACAGTCTTTATTTAAATCAGAATATTTTTGCGTTAATCTACGACCTTATTTAAGGAGAAAGGAAACAAATCTTGAAAGTTGTAGCGGTTTTCTAAAATTCCATTTGACATTAATAAAAAAATGTATTAACTTCAATAGCTTTTAGACATTCAGGGTGTTTTAACACTGCATTAAAATCTCTTGCATGATTTCTTAGGCCAAGATAAGGAAAAAAGGCCTATTTTTGCTAATAAAAAATGTGTTGGGAAAAAATTTAATTCAATATTTTGTCGCCACATTTTGATAACTATGATACACATACTGATGTAATAAAATGTTGAAAAAGTTATCGGGGGTAGTAGTATCCATCATCTTTCTAACCATAATTTTTTTACCATTGATTTTTTGGTTATATTGACATTTTTAACGAAAGTTGTACTCTTGGCTTGGCTTTATGACGTCACCGCTGTTTTCGCGGCGCATTCAAATTGTTGAAGTTTAATCATTGATTAATAAGTTGGGCTTAAAATTTTTCTTCTGAATTAAATATATAACGATATTTACGCCTCCATTATTGTATCTCACCATTTTTAAAAATTCATCAAGAACTGAATTTATTAGATGAGTCTTGTCAAAGTATATCAGAATTTTTCTGGTCAAAGTCTTTTCACTTATTAAATTGATTATGTAAAATCGGAAGAAAGCTGCTGACACCCACAATTTTTCCCTAAAAATTTTACTTGGACTATTTATTTGCTTTAAGGACAAAAAAAACATTTATCTATGAGCGGAAGTTAAAGTATGCTTTTGAACCATCATTCCAGGCATAAAATATGTCTTTATGACCGGGCTCTATACTCAGATAAAAATAATGTTTCAAATCAAAAATCCTTTGTTTCATATATACACAAATAAACAAGTTTTTCATGTAATAAGTTTGAAATAAATAAATTTATTTACGACAAGCTTTTTATTTCTTGCCACAAAAGTATTTATTTTATATGAAGAATGTTCTATTTGCGTAAACAAAGAGTTCTTGATTATTTAAATAGTATATTGTTTTATTAGGAGTGACGAGTCGGTTTGCTGGACTCACTTCATTCATCAGACGAGTCACAATAAGTGGCTTTTACTCCGTATTTTCTCTTCAAATGTCGATTAGCTATAAAAAAAAAGATAAAAAAACTCGAATTTCACCACCAAAACCGCATTGTGTTAATATCGCATGGCCGGCGTATTAAATAAAATACTCGTTGCTATGGATATTATTTTTTCTGCTCACAGCGTCAGAAAAAGTACTTTTACCTCCGTTGTTAATGGCAACGCATAGCTGTCTAAAATTAAGAAATGTCATGTTTTACTGACATTTGAAGAAAAACATTGTTTTTATCTATGTAGTATGTCGAAATGTATTAAATTAATAATAGAAAAAACCATTGTAAGTAAAACTCTGAAACAAGACCATAAAATTATCTTATCATTACTTTTTGCCAAGTATGATAAATTTTTTTCAAATGTTGAGACGGGAGAAAATCCGAGGTTAGGGTAAATCTAGATAAGTCATCTGAAAATTTGGAAAACTACAACTTTCTTTTAACCCAACTAGAAGTGTTATGTATGGACTATGCGTGGCGGGTCGTCCTTTTCAAATATAAATTTTGTGAATTTTTTCTTAAGTTTTCAGGTCAATAATAATTTTTGTTGATTCAATGTTATTTTGCAATTTTTACATGACAAATATATATTTATGTATTTTTAAGTGTATTTTATTTATTAAATTTATAGATTATATTTATTAGGTTATGAAAAATGTTATTTTTATATATTTTACTTTCTTTTTGTTATCAAATTAGTGCCAAAATTGTATGTTTATAGGTTAGGGTTAAATAAAAGAGTCTCTTAAAATTAGTCCATAATTCTAATCGTCCCATTTTCTAAGGAAATCATACACATCGATCAAATGCCTAGTATATATAAAAATATCATTACATCTTTATCAAAACATTAAAATGTCGTATTATGCATTTAGAAGATTTATTTATTGCTCTGTGGGCAACGACTTTTTGTATGGAATGAAAAGTCTTATAAGTGTTCCCAATGAATATAAATAAATCTTTACTAATAGTGCAAGAAAAATGAGTAAAAAAATTACATGGATTTTGAAAAAATTAATACCAGCAAAGGATTTGTTATAGATGGTGCATTTGCCTTCTTATTGAATGTACTAAAAATTCCTTGAAGCCGAAGCTGTGAACCGCCATTTTTCAATATGGCGGCCATATAGAAATTGCGGCTCGTTTTTGTTTTTATATATATAATTCCTCAACTGTGGCAGATAGAAAAAGTTTACAATAGATAATGTTGATCTTAATAAAATAAAGAATTTTTGTTTTTACCATTCTTTCTCTGTTTCTCAGGTTTCTCTTTACCTTACACAAATTCATTCTGGATTTTCAAGGAGTTACTTCGGTGACTTGAGAAGCGGTTAAGAAAACATTTTAAGAAACAAACTCTCAATTTTGAAAAATATACCGTAAAATACAGATTCTCAGGCATCAGATTGCCATCATATCTACATCTTTTTTGAGTGATTATTAGTTGACAACCTCCTACGTAGAATAAACGAAATTTTGACGTTGGTTTGTAACGTGAATTGGATGTACTTCTAATGTTATTTTTTCCACGTTGAATGATTTTATGCTTTACCACATAGTTTGCTGTGAGAGTTATTTCCAACATATAAACTATTGACAATAATCAGTCACTGTTCTCATATTCGAATGAATTTATTAACATTAAACAATTTGAATTGCAAAGTTCAAATTTCCTTCAGGAAACTTTAAACAGTGATTTACATGGACCTTATAAGGCTGAGCCGAGATGGTATAAAAAACTGTGTGGGATTACCTATTTAATTGTTCATCCATTTTCATCCCGTCACCCATCATTCATCGGAAAATTGACACCTTAAGATTCAATATGCCATTTTACAGCAAATGATTTATTTTAATCCTTAATCGTACATTTATACCTATTAATCAAAAATACCTTATAATGATCACATAAACATTACTAGATAATGTCATTCTAATGTTACAAAATGATGTCTGGCTTGTGACATAATGGTAACGTCTTTCCAGAGGTCAAAATGACCTATCGTCTGACCAAAGAATACCGGCAAAATGACATCTTTTTACTGCCTGGGTTGCTAGGTCTTCATTTAAAGTTAGTCGTAATTAAATAATATTCAGCTAAGTTTGAATTCCATCCCGTCCAAATTCAAACGCTAATAGGATTCTCTTTAATCAAGTGCCTTTATTACTATCCTCGTTTTACAGATTCATTATAGTTCTTTCAAATTAGGAAAAAAGTAAAAAAAAACTTTGAACAACAGCTGCTTTGCATAGAAAGCAAGTATTCAACTTTTAGAACAATTTTTTGCTCATGCACAGAAAAAAAAACATGCTTTTTGAGTTATATACATATATATACGTTTTTTAGTGTTTTTTTATTTTCATTTGGACGAATACATATATCTGGAAAATGACAAGTTTTTAAAGCTAAGCGAACATAAGTAAACTTGTTTAGAATGCAATTTCCTACAAAGAAGGTTGTATACATTTTTCTGATTAATGGACATTGGTTTTTCCGGAAAAGCGGCTTGAACAATATACAAGGTGTCCCACTTAAAACTCCCGGCGCCATTTTCTCGATAATCAAAAGCGATATTTGAATTCTGTAGAAGGTTTACACCAGAATATATAAACGACGTCAGTTTTGAGTAAAAATGGTTATTTTACATATTCAGGTATAGATGGTGTTGCGATGCAAAGAAATTGTTCGATCCTAGGAACGTTGAAATGAGGTGCATGAGATGGAGAATTATATTCTAAGCAACTTTTTTAATATGAACAATTTTCGAAAAATCTCTAGTTTTCTAGATATTTGAACTTCATTGCAGCCTCACCTTTGTTTTACTTGAACAAAAAAAGTTATTTTGTGTTTTGAAATAAATTTTCATTACCATCTAAATCAGCCTGATACATTATGAAAAATGTCCCAAAGGACTTATCGTCTAAAATGTATTTTAAAAAAGTTATGACGATTTTTGTATTTAAAAAAATTATATTGAAGTTCAAATATCTCGAAAACCAGTGATTTTTCGAAAATTGTTCGTATCATAAAAGTTGCTTAGAATGTAATGCCCCATCATTTGCACCTCATTTCGACGTTCCTAGGATCAAATAATTTCTTAGCGTCGCAACACCATCTATACCTCAATTTGTAAAATGATCGTTTTTACTCAAAACTGATAACATTTATATATTCTAGTGAACACCTTTTGCAGAATTCAAATATCTCTTTTATTTATCGAGAAAATGGCACCGGGAGTTTTAAGTGGGACACCCTGTATATGTTTTTTCGTGTTTTTTTTTTATTTTGAATGCAAATTTCTCAAAAACTACGCATTTTTAAGGCTAAATGAACACAGTTAAACTAAAAAAATAAAATAAAAAAACACGAAAAAACAAATATTGGAAAAATGTATAGAACCTGTTTTGTAGGAAATCAGATTCTGAACAAGAATTCTTATGCTCGCTTAGCCTTAAAAACGCGTGTTTTTCGAGATATCGTCAAAATGAAAAAAAAAAAACACGAAAAAACGTATATTTATGTATATATCTCAAAAAGTATGCCTTTTTTTTCTGTGTATAAGCAAAAAATTGTTCTAAAAGTTGAATACTTACTTTCTATGAAAAGAAACTGCTGTTCAAAATTTTTCCCTAGAACGATGAATTTGAATGGACTGTAAGTCTCTTTTTTCATGCAATATTGGGATATTTAGAAAATCCATAACATCTAAAACACATCATTCAATAGTTGGATTTAGTGAAGAATGGTAATAACAAACATTGTTTAATTTATTAATATTACATTTTTTATTTGCACTTTTTTTTTGTTTGCAACAGCTAAGAAACTACATATATACAAAAAATAAATGGGCCACCATTTTTTTAACATAGCGGCTGCAGAACATTCGTTTTTATAAAACTTTTAGTATATTTAACGAGAAGGCATATGCAACATCTGTCAAATTCTTTGCTTATATTAATTTTTTCAAAATCGAAACCTATTTTTCCTGCACTATGAATGAAAATCTCAAGTGCAGTATAGTGATTTGATTTGTTTAATCTCCGTGTGCGTCATGATACCTACTGAAAAACTTATCATTTCTGTTTACAATTGAGATTTTCATTTATTAGGATGCACACAACTTATTCTGTTAGATTTAATTTTTTAAGATTGCTTTTTGTATATTTTTTTATAAATGTGATAATGAAACAAATATTTTGTGACAGTAATTTTAGCTTTTGATGTATAAATAAGTTATAACACACTCAGATAGTATGAAAATTATTGTTCAATTTATACACCGTATGTTGCAAATAAATAGGATATATATTGAACTTTGGCTTTTATTTCTTGACCCAATTATTTTATTATTTACTTGTTTTCAGTGACTCCACGTGTAAACATAAACAAAAATCTATGGTAATTGCTAATGCAATATCAATGAGTTTTCATTTTTATTGACTGGAATTTTGCATAAACTTAAAAGAAGGCACCCTTTATACCTTCTATAATAAACTGTCAAAGAATAGAGCATATACCTGTACGCCTCACTGGACTGGAATCAAATACTGTGTCAATAATAATAGTAAGTAAAAAATAGCATGCCACAAGAAACACTTTAAAATATGTTTTATTTCAAATAATTTTAAGCGACTTTCAAATGAAATACTTAAATTATAATTTATATTTTAAATGTCTAAGGGCTGGTTTTATAGGTTCAGATTATACTAGAGTTTCACCTAGAGCAGTGGTTCCCAACAAGATTTTTTCAAGGACCCCCTCATCGGTCCCTATACTGACAAGCTTAATTCTTAAAATGAAGATTATGTAGAATCTACCACTGCAAGTCAAGTAAAATGCAAAACAATTGAATATCTCAGTGACGTTTCGCGGACCCTTAAGACATCGTCCGCGGACCACCTGTTGGGAATCCCTGACCTAGAGGTTTAAATTGTAGATTTTAGTGTTTTGTAAAATACCGTTTTATAAGAGGTTGTCAAGATCGTCAGTGTTATTGTTATAGAGTCCACTTGTCCACAAAAAAATATTTACTAAGTGAAATTTTTGGCGTACTTTTGAATTGTGCGCCTTGTGGCTTACCTTTCTGTGAGCGTGTATGAGTCGTTTTGTGCCAGTCTTCGGTGCTGATGCCTAAAATATGTCATGCTCTAAATTAATTGTTTTTTGATACATTTTTTCCTAAGTCAAAGTTTTTATTTATTCTTCGACTTAAATCGATTTTGGGAGATTCTATAACAATAACACTGACGATCTTGACAAACGCTTATAAAACGGTATTTTACAAAACACTAAAATCTACAATTTAAACCTCTAGGTGAAACTTCTAGTTAAACCCTAGTTTAATCTCAACCTATAAAACCAGCCCTAAATTGAAGAAAAAACGAAAAAAAGTGTTTATAAAACATTTTATGAGTTACGAACAGAGGATATGCCGAGCCAAAAGCGACTAAATATTGTAAACAGTTTTTGCATTCTATTTAATTTTACTATTTTACTGATCCACACTTCGTAGTCAGTTTATTAAACTATACTTATTGGCCTACAGTATTTCTCACTCAACGCCTGCTTACAGCAACGTTTACTTTTCAAAATAGGGTATTTTTTGGCATTAATAAAAAATATGGGTTGTGTTCTCCATTAAATGCTATTACAATTTTACCACTTTTCACGTTCTTTTTTGTCTGCAATAAGTTTATAGCTAAAATTTAAATATAAATTACCTATTCCTTTATACGAATTTTAACGAGTATAAAACTTTGGAAGCAGGGCCGGATATAGATATAGAACTTTGAAGCCGATTCGGCAAATCGGTCACCATTCGGCACTTTCGGCATTTGACAATTATGTACATAAAATCATAAAAACAACTCAAAACAATGAAATTTTTTTTTGATTTTCGCGCAAGTAAAAGAACTTTTTCTTTTCTTAGTTTTAAATAGCCTAGTGCCATTCTACAGTGTGTCCCAGGATAGATGTAACAAAGAGGTGTAATGGACCAAAAGTTTTGGAATTTTGGAATGGTATTTGGGGCTTGAGTCCTGCTTGTTGTAAAACTAAAGTATACCAAAAATGACTTGATTTGGTGTTCTATAGGGTGTTTTATAAGCAAAGTTGTAAAAATCACCACTAATAAAGTACCTTTATTTTTCAAAATTTGAAAAAATTCCACTAAGAAAAGTTATTTAGAATGCAATTTTATACCTCTATACCAAATTTCAGGAATATAAAATTATTTTTTTGAAACTTCCCATTTTTTCAATAAATTAGTATTTTATTTTGAACCATTCAATTAAAACTGCATAGAAATTATTTTTTATGAATTAATATTTAGTTATGTAGAAGCTAAAAGTAGGCTATGAGAAAAGCAGTGGATGATTAACATTTGTTCCTACACAACTTTAAATATGAATTCAACTCTTAATTCGCAAAAAAATGGGAAGTTTCAAAAAAATAATTTTATATTCCTAAAATTTGGTATAGAGAGGTATAAAATTGCATTCTAAATAACTTTTCTTAGTGGAATTTTTTCATATTTTGAAAAATAAAAGTATTTTATTAGTGGTGATTTTTACAACTTTACTTATAAAACACCCTGTAAAACACCAAATCAAGTCATTTTTGGTATACTCAGGGGCGGCTGGTGAAATTTCAACAATTTTTTTCTCGTCTGTGGCGCATGGGACCCATACGAAATATGGGAAATAACATCTAGAGAAGCACTCCTCTAACGACCCCTAAAAAATTTTGAAAAAGCAGTTTGCGAAAAATTTTTTCAAAATTCGATTGACCCCCCTAGGTCTAGGGACTCCTGAGTAGTAAAGAAATGACAGTTCTGTGACACCCCCCACCACTTTTTAGTACCCCCCTCCACTTTTCCAGAACCCCCCACCAATTTCTCAGAACCCCCCTCCATTTTTCCCCAGACCCCGCCCAATCTCCCCACCACTTTCCAATCCCCCCTCCATTTTTCCCCAGACCCCGCCCAATCTCCCCACCACTTTCCAATCCCCCCTCCATTTTTCCCCAGACCCCGCCCAATCTCC
This sequence comes from Rutpela maculata, assembly GCA_936432065.2. NCBI lineage: Eukaryota > Metazoa > Arthropoda > Insecta > Coleoptera > Cerambycidae > Rutpela > Rutpela maculata. The sequence continues at coordinate 118,670,014 of OW386293.2, read as the reverse complement.
CCACCACTTTCCAATCCCCCCTCCATTTTTCCCCAGGCCCCGCCCAATCTCCCCACCACTTTTCGATCCCCCCTCCATTTTTCCCCAGACCCCGCCCAATCTCCCCACCACTTTTCGATCCCCCCTCCATTTTCCCCCAAGCCCCGCCCAATCCCCCACCACTTTTCGATCCCCCCTCTACTTTTCTCACAATCCCCCCACCAATTTCTCAGAAACCCCCTCCATTTTTTCATAAGCCACACCCATCACCTCCCTACCTCATCGGAAATGTTATAGGTTAGGCAGTACATATTTTACCATTGCTCCAAACATTTAATCATTATGCCCGTCTGTGTATGAATATGTAAGATAAGAGTGTATTAAAGGAATACATGAAAATCTTTCTCCCACCATAATTCAAACCCCCCACCTCACATCCCTACTATAATTCCCCCCCCCCCCCCCCCCCATAATTACCATGGAAGAGGGTAATCTGAGATGTCATAGGTTAATCAGTACATATTTTACCACAATTCTAAACACCTTAACATTATTATACTAATCGTGTATGAATGTGTCGGATGTAAAAGTTTACTACATCACACTGTGTTCTTCGTGATTAGTTACCAGATCAATTGTAAGGATTTTTCGGAAAATATGGATTCAGCACTGAGCTGCCCACACTGTCAAAGAAGTGAATTAATAAAAGAGCACCAGCATGGTAAAAATTTGTATGATTTTACTGAGGAAGAGTTACAACATTTCCCATTAATATATCTGATTGAAAAAGTCAAACCCATTGAACTTCTTTATGCATGGTCTAAATTACCAAGAGTATATACACAAGATTTTAAACTAATGGTTCAACTACCTTGCTTTGTACACCATAACCGACCAGAATGGCATAGTCATGTGGATGGCCCACCAGAGTCGCAATCCAGATGTAATGTATGTAAATGGGGGCTTCAAAAATGTGGGTGATTTATGCTGTGTTAAATAATTGTAAATATTTATGATAATACCTTTTTATGTGGTGAAATAATAAAAAAACAAACAATAATGTGTGTCCTTTTATTTAAGAAATAAATTAATTTTTCATTGAACCACCCTGTATAATTAGAGTTGTAATAAGAAAACAAAAATACACATTTAATTTTATACATTTATTTTTGTAAATACAATTTATGAATATGCATATATTAATGAGTATTAACAATAATAATAATAATAATTAAAATAAATTTAAAAAGCAATAAAAAAATACTCTATTTAAATGGAAAATTTACTACAAAGTCTCTCACATATTCCAAACTTCCTTCAATTTCATTTTGCTTCGTTTTTATATGGGAGTGTAAATCGGCTAATTCTCGTTGTTTTTTTTCAATTTTTTTAAGTTCCCTATTTAAAGTATTTTGCTGATTTTGGCAGTGTCGAGTATACCTCCCTGACTCAACAATTAATACCTTCCGTACCTCGTGCAGGAATTTAGTTCTAGCTCCCTTCATTTCATCATCATGAGCATCACATTTCCTCTTAACTTGATGAATATAATTTGTGAAGAGCTCATCTTCCAAGTCATCCTCATTTTCCTCAGAACTACCACGAGCAACCTCACTTCTTTGATGTGATGCAGATGGGGCTGATGGAGCTGATGGGGCTAATGGAGCTGATGGGGCTGATGGGACTGCTTCAAAAATGGGGCGAAGAGTTCCAAGATCACCTTCAGTAATGCAGAACTCAGAATCTACAGATTCAACTGAACGAATTGAGTTCATTCGCTGACACACTTTTTCTTCAAATGATATGTCTTCATATAATTCATCAGGAGTTGCCGAACGTTTGTTACTTGAGAAACTTTTTTGTGCACACATTTTTAATGATTTTTTATAGTAGATAAATAACGCAAGAAAAGTGAGACTGAAACTAAATGTATTTCTGATAAAGTCAAGCTTTAAATATGGAAATAATGTGCTGAAATTGCAAGTGGATATTGTTTGTGAAGAATTGATAAGAATAGATGAGTACGGTAATAATTTACTAAATGAATTCATTGAAATGAAAAAGATATGTAAGCGTCTTTTATCTACATTGTTATTTATCATAATAATGAAAGAAGCATTGTCAAGTCATACAGAAACTATAAACACATACTACAGAGTAAGGAAATAATGTGCTGAACTTGCAAGCGGGTATTGTTTGTAAAGAATTGATATGAATAGATAAAAAAATATGTAGGCTCCTTATTTATCTACATTGTTATTTATCACCTCTTTCGAGGCATTATCAAGTTATATACTTTGATGGGAATGAAACAAACATGTAACGTTCTTATAAATAGAAGTAGTCAGCAAGTATTGAAGTACCATAATTTGTATTATTCATTGATATGACTCACTGTATTTACACTAGATACCACAACCAACCCCCCCCCAAAATTACCCCCCCCCCCCCCCCAAAAAAAAAGTCCCCACAAAAATTACCCCCCCCCCCCCCCAAAAAAAAAAAAAATTACCCCCAAAAATTACCCCCCCCCCCAAAAAGTCCCCCCCAAAATTACCCCCCCCCCCCAAAAAGTTCCCCCCAAAAATTACCCCCCCCAAAAAAAGTCCCCCAAAATTACCCCCCCAAAAAAGTCCCCCCAAAAATCCCCCCCCCCCCCAAAAAAGTTTCCCCAAAAATTACCCCCCCCCCCCCCAAAATTACCCCCAAAAATTACCCACCCCCCCAAAGTTCCCCCCAAAAATTACACACCCCCCCCCCAAAAAAGTTCCCCCAAAAATTATCCCCCCCCCCCAAAAAAAATACCCCCAAAAATTACCCCCCCCCCCCCCCCCAAAAGTACTTACCACAAATATGTATACTACCTACAGTCCATATACCATTCTTATTACACAATTTATTATAATAACATTCCTTTATAAAATTATCAAGACAATAAAATATAACACCGTAGATAAAATATCAAAGCACAGTTGTGTAATCATATAACAAACAAAGGCTTCTTCATTCAAGATAATAAATACTTCCTCATTATAAAAACCAGCTATAAATAGAACAATGGGCTATTATTTTCGCAATTTATCAGTTACTGTTCATATATTATTTAAATAACACATAAGTAAATAAAAAGTATTTTATTATGATAAAACTTATTTTATTACAGCATAAATTTATTATTAATTAAATGAAATTTATTTACAATGAAATCTTAAATGATTAATATAACTTTATTTCACTATGCATTAAAGCGTTTAAACAATAGATAACTTGAGATGCACATTTTTTACACGGTGGCCTATGTAAATTCAGTATGCTATTGCAGGTACCCCCACCACTTCTTTTGAGAGATATAAAGGGGCAAGAACATTTCTGATTTTTAATATTAGAGTTTTTCTTGTGTTGGAACGTACATTTCAATAATGCAGTGTCCTCAGTGCCTGAAAACTTTTACTGCGAAAAGTAGTTTATTACGTCATCAACGGGAAAGTTGTCGCTATAGAGAGATCAGTGAAAGTCATACAACCAAAAAAATGAAAGTGAAAAATTCATCACAATGTGTTGAGGATAAATCAGTAAATCAACCTGGCCCTTCTTCCTCATCTAGCATAGAGTTTCCTACAAATTCACAAGAGACTCGTTGTCCAGTATGTGATAAAAAAGTGAAAAAAAATGAATTAACTGGTCATCTAAGAAGTTCTGCACACAATAAAGGGATTGATATGTCTGGAGACGGAATTGAAAAGCTGCAGAATGCGTTTAAGAATCGTATTGCAAGTTTTCGTTTTTCTTCAAAGGAATGCAGTGTTGATATATCCCAGTTTTTGGATGAAATAAAAGAGAAAGTTTTCCGTTTGATTGAGGAATATATTAAAATGTACTCGAGCTTAAAAATTAATGTGGAATTATTTGGGTTATATGTTATTGAAGAGAAAGAATTGTCAGAAATAAAATCATTCAATACAAGAAATAAAGTTGTAACACTTTCAACCGATTTATTAAACTTATATAATGACTTTAAGGAGGAGATACTAGAGAAAGCCTCAACATTTCAGGAGCGAGACTCAGGATGGGCTTTGAAACATGTTAGTTTTCTCGAGGTCAACATTAATAAGTATAATCCACTATTTGCATCATCATACATTAAATTGCCGAGGCAAATAGAAAATAGAAAAGCTGTTTTAAATATCGAGAGTGGGGATGAAAAATGTTTCGCTTGGGCTGTCAACGCCGCCATCTTCCCAGCCAATGGAAATCCAAGGAGAGTTTCATCTTATCCTCATTATTCCACATTGTTAAATTTTGAAGGTATAGATTTTCCTGTTAAACTTAAAGACATTCATAAATTTGAAAGTTTAAATAATATATCTATAAATGTATTTGGAATAGATACTCAATTTAAAAATGGTGAAATGGTCAGTGAGATTGTAGGTCCCTTATATTTTACACATAGTCGACAAAATACACATGTGAACTTATTACTAATTACGGATAATAAAGGGAACAGTCACTACACACTTATTAAAGACTTATCGCGATTAGTTTCTTCTCAGAGATCAAAACATGATGGTAGAAATTATATTTGTGATGGTTGCCTATATTTTTTTAACTCTCGTGAGAAATTAATGACCCACCAAAGCAATGATTGTAACCATTTATGTACCATATTACCAAACCCAGAACCTCTAATTAATAAGTGTGGTGAAAGGCTTGCTGGGAATATCCTGAAATTTATAAATTTTGAAAAACAATTACCCGTTCCTTTCGTGATATATGCTGACTTTGAAAGTTTATTAAAACCGATTCATCACAACGAACCATGCGATAGTAAATCATTTACTGTTAAAACATATCAGCATGAACCATATTCATTTTGTTTCTATATAAAGTGTAATTTTGATGATAAATTTTCCACACTTGAATATTATCGAGGTACTGATGTTGCGGAAGTTTTTGTTAAAAAATTGGAAGAACATGTTTTACAATTGTATCAGAATCATTTGAAAAATATAGTCGAAATGAAGCCATTGACAGAAAGTCAACAAACATTTTTCGACAACAGTCAAATTTGTCATATTTGTGATAAACCATTTGAGAATGATGAAGGAAAGGTCCGCGATCACTGCCACGTTTCTGGTAATTTTAGAGGAGCTGCGCATTCTTCTTGTAATCTAAATTTCAAAATTCCTAAATTTATACCAGTATTTTTCCACAACTTAACAAATTATGATTCTCATCTATTTATTAAGAAATTAGCCTTAAAGAAAGAAAAAATACAAGTTATTGCACAAAATAAAGAAAAATATATTACATTTTCCAAACACATTCTTGTTGATAAATCTAATGATGAAAAACCGAAAAATATTTACATTAAATTGAGGTTTGTGGATTCATTTCGCTTTTTACCCGCTTCATTAGATAAATTAAGTCAAACATTGGAACCACATCAATGCCTCGAAGTGAAAAAATATTACAGTGATGAGAAACAATTCAATTTAATAAGACGAAAAGGTGTTTTCCCATATTCATACGTTGAATCCATGGATAAATTGAATGACATTGAATTACCATCACTTGAACAGTTTTTTAATATTTTGAGTGGTGAATCAATTTCTCAGGAGGATTATAATCGTGCTTGTGATGTGTGGCAAACCTTTAATTGTCAAACTCTTGGTGAATATTCAGACATTTACTTGGTATCGGACGTGCTGCTTCTTGCTGATATTTTTGAAAATTTCAGACAAATATGCATGCAAACATATAAATTAGATCCTGCACAATATTTAACGGCTCCGTCATTAAGTTGGGATGCTATGTTACGAAAAACTGGTATTCAACTTGAACTTTTAACTGATATAGATATGCTACATTTTTTTAGGAAGGGAATACGTGGTGGTGTCAGTCAGTGTAGTAATAGAAAGGCTGTGGCAAACAACCCATTTATTTTAAATTATAATCCATTAGAACCAACATCATATATATTATATTTAGACGCCACAAACCTTTACGGTTGTGCGATGAGTCAATGTATGCCCACAGGAAATTTTAGATGGTTAAATGATTGTGAAATTGAAAACTTTGATTGTACTAATCTTGGTGATGATTCACCAAAGGGTTATGTACTTGAAGTAGATTTGGAATACCCACAACATTTACATGATAAACATAATGATTTGCCTTTCTGCCCTGAAAATATTATACCTCCAGACTCTAAAAATTCAAAATTACTATTAAATTTACATGATAAACATAAATATATAATCCATTACAGAAATTTAAAACAATGCATTGAACATGGGTTAATACTTAAAAAAATACATAGAGTCATTGAATTTTCACAATCTGCTTGGTTAAAAACTTATATAGATTTGAATACTAAACTTAGAAATTGTTCAAAAAATGCATTCGAGCGAGATCTTTTTAAATTTTTTAATAATGCAATATTTGGCAAAACTATGGAAAATGTAGACAATAGAACTGATGTGAGGCTAGTATCGCATTGGGCAAATAGTATAGGCAGTGTTGGTGCTGAAGGATTAATTGCAAAACCAAATTTCAAATCCTGTACAGTGTTTTCGGAAAATTTAGTAGCAGTGCAAATGTCTTTGTTAAAAATACTATACGATAAGCCGCTCTATGTAGGTTTTACCATTTTAGATATATCTAAAACTATAGTTTATGATTTTTTTTATAATTTCATAAAAAAGAAATATGATGACAAAGCTTCTCTATGCTACACCGATACAGACTCTTTAATTCTAGAGATTTACACTGATAACGTTTACGATGACATTAAGAAATATATAGATTTATTCGACACATCAAATTTTCCTATTCCAAATATACACAACATTCCAAAAACGGAATCAGTTGTAGGCAAAATGAAAGACGAATATGCAGGTGTACCAATAGATAGCTTCTTTGGCACTGGAGCAAAAGCTTACTGTGTTCAAGCAAATGGTGACGTCACAAAGAAAGCTAAAGGAGTCTCAAAAAGTATTGTAAAAAATCAATTACATTTGATCGATTATAAACAAATTGTTGAGGATGGTGGATTGATATTTCGAAAAATGTATGTATTCTCATCACATCTGCATACTCTATATACCGAACTAAAAAATAAGGTTGCACTCTCAGCACACGACGACAAACGATATGTTGTACCCGGGAGTACAAAAACTTTGGCGTGGGGGCATTACTCTATCAGTAATTTACACAATAACGCTGACCATAATACCGCTGAAGATAACCTCACAATTCTTTTAAGGCTAGCCGATGAAATTATTGAACAGGAAAATTTAGCAATGGACTTTGATTTATTGTAAATAATATGAATAACATCACTAACTTTGTCTAATAAAACACTATTATAAAAATTTTGTGTTTTTTTATCGTTTAATCATCCCATCTTATTACAGTTAAATCATATATGAATTGAAAGTGGATGTGTGTGTACAATATAATGAAACAACATTAATACTCTGATTATGTTTTTTATTAGATTTTGTGTATACATTCATAAGCTATTAGGTACAGTGTTTTGGGCTGAGTGATAATCGGTTGCAGGAGACGATCTTTATATTTTTCTTGTCGAAAAGGAGTTCCAAATTTCACAGGACCAAAATTACAGTCAACAAATAAAGCACTTTTTAAATGTAGGGCTTTCCTAACCAAGACACAATCAAAACACCACAGCAATTGGAATATTTCATGGCTCAGATGTATCCCTGGTATTACATTTATAAATTCTATAATTTGTATATTATATTTTCGATGGTTGAATACATTAAAAACATTGCGGTAGCTTGAGGATGGATGCCAATCAGCTTTGTCACATTTCTCACTAAATTCGTTGTTGAAATAAAATATGTCCATACCCCCACTGGTGTTAGTTAATTTTAATAGCAAACATATAAAACTGCCAGCTATTACCCAACGTTGACCTGGTAAATTTCTCAAAACTTCATATTCTTCAGGGAAGCGTTCTTTAATTATTTGCACCAATTTATAATTCCACGTGCAATAATTTACTGCAGGACTCCTGAACATATTACATACACACACTGTACTCATTTCAGATATTAAATTTAATTTGGGTTATATAAATTTTATTAAGCAACTGCCATTCACAAGCTTAGGTTTCCTTTTATAGTTGTATATTTTCTTTAGCTGGGTTAAGTGGAGGAATAGTTTTGCTGAACTTGCAATAACATTTATGTCTAGACTGTAAAGTGTCAACTATGCAAATGCTGATTTGGTAATTAAAAATAGAACTGCTGACTGTGTGGATAGATAATACAATAATAACATTATTCTGATTGTAAAGTGTTAACTATGCAAATGCTGATTTGCTAATTGAAAATAGAACTGCTGTCTGTGCAGCTGGGTAGGTAAATCAAGTGATAAAATTGTTTTCTTTGTATAGACATTTAAGAAATAGGTGGGGTATATGGTTAGGTGGGAGTTTCATTATAAAACTGGAGCATTAATTTAACACTTTAGTCACTATCAATTTAATTCGGGGGGGGAAATAAACAGTAAATTTCAAAATGTGGATGGCGTATGTGAAAGAAATCGAAATTGTTGATTTACAAAGTGGTGTGAATCATTTAAGACAATTATTTTCAAATTTGAGATTCGATGCGGAACATGAAGCGGTTTATGGAATGGGTAGATTTTATACAGAGGAAGAGTGTAACGAGGTAGCCAAGAAGTACGATGAAGGTCTTCAAAAATGTGACAAGTTTCTGGATGAAGAGATCTGTCAGCACTGCTTTGTACAATCTTTGATAGATTTGAATCTGTGTGTGTATTTGGATCGGATAAAACAATTTTTAAAACCGGATCTTGCCAGCAAGGTGATTGCTTATAATGGGGACTCTGACAGTGACAGTGGTGAAGATGTGTAGCTAAATTGAGTATATGCAACGATAAAATTATATATTTAGGTGGGAATTTCATTATAAAACACGGACACTTTAGTGACTATCAATTTAGTTCGGGAAGAAATAAACAGTAAATTTCAAGATGTTGGCGTATTTGGAAGAAGAAATCAAAATTGTTGATTTAGAAAGTGGTGTGATTTATTTAAGACATATATTTTCAAATATGAAATACAAAATAGTTTATGGAATGGTAATGTACGAAGAGGATGCGTGTAACGATCTAGCCTTGAGATTTGATGAAGCATATAGAAAATGTTGCAACTTTCTGGAGAGGGCGATCTGTCAGCACTGCTTTGTGCAATCTTTGATAGATTTGAATCTATGCACATATTTGGATCGGATAAAACAATTTTTGGAGCCGGATCTTGCCAGCAAGGTAATAGCTTGTAACGGGGATTCTGACTGATAGTAGTGAAGATGTGTAGCTAAATTGGAATTGTATTTGTTAGTAGTTGTATTGTTATAAAATTTTTTAAATAAAAACAACAGAAATTCATTTATAGTTTTTTTATTGTTTTACTCATGACATTATAAAATTTTCATACAAATAATATACATTAGAAAGTGCACACATACAATTAGTATTTAAATGATAAAAACATTTTGCACTAGATTTTCGTAAAGGTGGCTGCTCCTCAAATTCAATAACGGGTTGTGAAGTGAACTGTCTAATGTAGTTCGCCTTTTCTCCTCCTTTTATGTAAACACAATCATCAGATGTGACCAAATTATCAATAATCTTTCCAAACATGTGTAGTGGTGTAAAGCCATCAGACCACTTAATGCAGTGATAATTTCCTGTTAACCAGCACACTTGTTTTTGTAAGTCTGGTGAAAGCATCTTAAATGGGTAGGGTGGTTTAAATATATAGTGACACGTTTTCATTCCATCATATCCTGCCAGTTCTTTAACAATAAACTTATTGTTTTCGATTCGAAATCCTTGAACATCGATAATAATTTTCATATCTTTAAACGTTGTAGTTCTCTTAGCATCTTCTCTTTTATACAGTATAATTCAATCGCTCTTCTTAAGTCACGTAATTTTTTTCTGTGTTCTTTTAACTTTTGAATATAGTCTGATCTCATATTCATACTAATAATTTACATTATAATTTTTTTATATATAGGTAAAAATATGTCATGCGCATTTTACTGCTGACGAACGATTTTTGTTAGAGGATTATAGGTGAAATGCTTCTCGTGCAGAATGAGACAATATGCATTAGTATCCGTGGTAGTAGGGGTGCCAGTCTCAAACTCTATTCTCATAACCACCGATCCTGTTTGTAAAGCTTCTTTTTGACGAGAACAATCAATATGAGCTATTGGTGCAAAATCTTTGAATTCAGTGGGATTGAAAATGGGTTGATTTATTTGGTGGGGGTAATAGGATTCTTGAAAATCGGCAAACATTTGATAGAGAGTTGCAAATTTGTTATTCTTGAAGTCTAGATATAAATCATTGTATGGATATCTTTCAGAATTCAAGAAAACTCTAATGCTTCTAAGATCACAATCATCAAATTTACTCATATCAGCCCTAATATTTCCTTTCTTATTTTTTTGGAATGCTATTATTACATGCCTAGGAGTTTCAACTTTAGTAGATGTCTTGACAGGCCACGTATGTCTGCTTGAGGCCGGTAGAGATGGATATTCAATCAGTTCCCTACTTCTAAATGTTATAGGAAGATCCACATTCCTACTTATAATTTTATTTAATCGAAGCTGCTCTGAAATACCCACGGTAACATGTGGAACTCTCCAAAATAATTTAGAAATCGTGATTTTCGGCTTTTCATCTATAGCAACACCATCTTTATCTACTTCATCCTTAGTATTTGTAATGCAGTCAAAATCATTACTATTACGTACCAGTACTAATTCTTGTCGCATGTTAATGATTATTTTTTGAAAATCTTCAAAGAAACCAACCAGGAATTTTAATGGAATACAGACGTTGAAATTTCCACTTGTATCTATCAAAATTTTAGGTTTTTTACCTTTTTTCTGTTTTGGGAACCATCCAGCATTTTCCATACAAACACTTTCATTTTGATTCAGTGATAGATAATTAAATAGAGTTGAAACTAAGCCAACATTTCTCACGGAATCTATTACTATTCCATTTAACTCATATCTAATTTCTCGAAATAAAAACGCAACACCATTATTGATAAACTCTAAGTTGGTAGGTGAAGTTCCATCCTCATTTGTTAATTTTCCTTCGATGTATAAATAGCTATAACATGGTGCTGTATAGGTATCTAAATCCTGAATGGTAATTCTCGTTTCATCATTATAATCTAGAGTTCCAGATATATTGGGTTGATATGAATGATACTGATATTCTACTACGGAGTTGTCAATTATGGGTTGCTCGGTTATATTAAGTAATTCCATTATACTAATACTTCGAATCCAAGTGATTTTAAGAACCGTCGATTTGCTGATGTTATTCTGTTGAGAGTGTTTTTAGAACTGTTGACTTTTTTCCTACGTATCCTTTTATAGTGTGGTTTTTGTGTATGAATGGGAGACCTTGAATTAAATATCAACACCATTTTATTATCGAATTGATTTTCTAAGATGTAGTCTAACAGTTATCGTTTCTTTTTGAAAATTGACAAGATGTCCTTCTTGATCAATCACTTTAACTGTGATGTTGTTGATGGTTTTAACGCTCACTGGGAAGTAAATAATATTTAGAGGTGATTCTACTATTTTATACCCAATTGGAACTGTTGGATAGAACTGATGAATGATGTGAACAGGTTTTCCATTAAAAAAAGAACCAACAGCAATGTTACAGTCAATGCAGATAGCATTCACTTTGGAAACCTTTACTGGATCATCGGAAATATTAGTATCATTAGTGTTTAACTCTCTTTTCTTGAAGCCTAATACTGGACCTATCGAATCCTCCACGTTAAAATTAATTATCCTGTTTGTTCTTATAATAATTTTGGATGTGTTAATATCTATATCAATCCTAAGAACTGCTTCATCATCTTCTTGAACTATTTTATTTGTCATGATTTTTAAAATATCATCAATTTCATAACACCCTACAGGTATTTGAACTATATGTTCATTATTTCTTCCCCACGCAAATTTATTATTGTTGTTGTCAATATTTGGGATAATATTATAAGTATCAAAATTAGTTAATCCAATTTCATAATCTGCCTCATCATCTAAATATATCGGTGGATTGAAATTGTAATTTAATACAGAAGATTCTCCACTGAGAGCGAATGTAAAAGACATAGTGATACTTTGAACGTTTATTAGAAAATGAATAAGAAAAACTTATTTACATTGATTATATAAAAATAATAGACATAAATGTCCACAGACATATGAATCATAATTTTGTACAGAATCATAATTATATTTTATTTCATTCAGGCTACCATCACTTAAAAAATATTTTCTCAACTCATCTGGGGGTCTTAAATTTCCATAACTGTCGAAATAAACTATTTCCTTATTTTTCTTTATATATGCAATCCAGTGAGTTCCATCTCCATCATTGATATCCAGATTTACTATACCAGATTCTTTTTTCCTAATTTTTTTGGGGAGTGTATCTCTCATGAAAATACCTCGAAAATTTGGAATTTTTAGAATTTTCGAGTATTTCATTAAATCTATGTTAGTAAGTGGACGGTGAGGTAGCCTAATTAGTTTTTTTTGCTGTTATACGTCTTAAGATATAATCCAGAACCTTTCTTATGAGGGCCTAAATATAAACCCTTCCCCTTAGCGGCCTGTTCCATCGCCAAATTATGCCTCAATTGTTCAGCTATCGCCTTACCATTTGACTTGGAATCGTTAACTGCTTTCACAATACCGGCTACACCCCCTCCAACAGCTCCTAATGCTCCCAAAAGAGGTAACAGAAGTGGAAGAACCCCCCCTCTTTTTGGAGTGTTGAGAATTCTTTTCCCTCGCTTCTTTGATTTTAATGTTTTTTTTACAGCAACCTTTACATTTATTTGTCCACCTCTCTTCCTCTTCTTCGTTGAATCACGATTTTTTCGTCGCTTAAGACCCATTCCCAATTTACTCTTTAATTTCATTACCCCACCAACTCCCAATGCAGCGACTTTTTCACCAAAACCAGAGTCGGGTGCTTTTACACGTTTAAATGCAGCTTCAGCTAATTCCCTATCTGCTTGATTCCTTTTTTCAACCTCTTCAAATTTGGAATATGCTATATCGTGTTCTCTACACGCTTCATCTAATGGGTTAATTCCTCTATCACCTCGTTCTAGGCGTTTTGTGAGTTTAGTTCCTGGCCCACAATAATTATAACCAGGTATATGTAGTTCCACCGGAAGTTTATTTATTATACTATTGAGCAGACCACGTCCTCTCTTTTTAGAGTTTCTAGTACAAGTAAGCTGTGAACTTTTGGTTCGACCCATTATATCCCAAATTATGGAATAAACTGATTCTTGGTTTTGTAGAATACCCTTTTATATAGAGTAGAGGGTTATGCTTGATCAGTTTTTAACAGTTCTCTTTCTAATGCAGTTCGATTTCACACTAGTGTGATGTGATTATTTGAACACAATGCAGATTCAACAGCAAGCAACAATTTTACCAATAGTTAATCACGACAAAATTTCCAAGACAAAGACTTTTCAAAAACATGGTATTTTATTTGGTGGACAGTCGAAACGGGGACTTCTAGTTGGAAGTTCTGGGTCTGGAAAAACAAATGTAATGCTTAGTTTGTTGGAACATCCTAACGGTTTACGTTTTGAAAATATTTATTTATATTCTAAATCTCTATACCAACCGAAATATGAATATCTGAGGATGCTTGTGAAACCTATGAATGAAATTGGATATTTCGAATATAATGACGGGGATGCAGTGATACCTCCAGAAGAAATAAAACCGAATTCAGTCATAATATTCGATGATTTGGTATCATGTGATCAAAGTATTATTAAAAGCTATTTTTCTTTTGGGCGTCATAAAAACACTGATTGTTTTTATTTATGTCAAACCTACGCTGCTATCCCTAAACAATTATGTAGAGACAATGCCAATCTTCTTGTGATATTTCCTCAGGACCTTACCAATCTCAAACATATCTATGATGATCATGTAAACGTTGATATGAGTTTCCAAGATTTCAAAGAACTTTGTGCATTTTGTTGGAATGATAAATATGGATTCGTTGTAATCGATAAAGATTGTCCAATCAACTCTGGGAGATATCGAAAAGGTTTTGATCAATTTTTTCATATATAAAATAGAGACATTAATATTATCAACCATTCACCATGGATAGTAGAGTGGCAGCAGAGCTGTTAAAGACGCGAGATGCCTTAAGGCAAAAGTATAGAAGTTTGAAAACTGATATTGCTAAATCTCAGTTAGCATTGGAGGAAACTTATAAACCGATAACGCGACCTCTTCGTGAATTAGTAACAACTATCGTTAATAATGAAAGTGATCCACGTAAATCTTTTTTGAAAACAGAAATAAAAAATGAGAGTTTAAACAGGCGATCAATTGATCCAGTCCCTCTTGAATTTTATCACACAGCACCCACTAATTTGGAAGATGAAACATTTCATTTTGACTCTACCCAAGAAAGACCTCAATATGTAGGGAGTTTCTTTGATGAAACTTTTCCATCACAGGTAGTAGATCCATCCGTACTATCAGAAAATGAGAGATACTTGCAACAATTTAATGCACCTCTACCGCGAGCATACATACAAGATAAAATTGAGGATTCACAAAACGAGTTTGATGATACCTTTGGTATTTACTTCGACCCATTTAAGAAGAAATTCGCTATTGGCACTGCAACTGTTGATTTTGATGGTGCTAATTTTATTATTGATGATCAGTTTCCATACAAAGGTACGCCAGGATTGTATGAATTAATGTTCAAAAAGCATCCAGCAGGGCATCGAGCATCTGATGTGGATCAGTATATTGATATAATTAGGAGGAGTAATGCTCATTACCTAGGTTATGATCCGGAGAGAGGTCTATCTACATCAAATGCGTCTAAATTTATAGATATTATTAAACCACGTGTTTCTACCTTGCACTCGATGAGTCAAGAAAGGGCTAATAAAAAAAGTGCATCGGCAATACCTGCTGTGGTAAGACCAAGAATAAATACATTTTCTTCAGAAGCTAAGCCACCCGTGACGAGATCGAGAGTGAGTTCACTTTCTTCACCTGAACAAATGAGAAAGACAAGGGAACAAATAAGGAAGGCAAATAATGAAAAAAAAAAAGGTGGTGCATTAACACTGATGGAACTTGATAATAAAAAAATTGAATATAAACATTTTGATGACTATAATGAAATAATAGACCGATTAAGACTACTCATAGCTTCACAGTTGGCAGGAAATACGGGACATAATAACGAGATAATTTCAATAATAGAGGAATTAAAAGAGGCTAAAATAATAAGATAAATAGTGTATGTGGGAAGTTAAGGATTCATTTACCCTATCGATAAGTAAAGATGAGTAACATTAAAAAGGAAATAGTAAATGAACTTCATAAACCAGCTAGAAAATCTTTTAAACGAAGAAGAGTTATTGTTAAAGGTATTAATGATCTTTTTCAAGCAGATCTTGTACAGATGATCCCTTATGCTAAAGTAAACAAAGGTTATAAATATATTTTAGTAGTTATTAACGTATTCTCAAAATTTGTTTGGTGTGAACCTGTGAAAACTAAAGGCGGAAAAAATGTTACGGAAGCAATGAAAAAGATCTTATCAGATATCAAAGCTGTACCGAAAAATTTGCAAACAGATTTGGGTAAAGAATTTTACAATAAAGAATTTAAAAAATTAATGGATGAGATGAAAATTAACCATTATAGCTCTTATACAGATCTCAAAGCAAGTGTTGTGGAACGAGTTAATAGGACTTTAAAAAATAAAATGTGGAAACTTTTTAGTCTAAACGGAAACTATAAGTGGTTAAATTTGTTACCGGATATTGTTGTTGAATACAATAACACTAAACATAGGACAATTGGGATGCAACCTAAAAATGTTAAAAAGAAAGATGAAAAACGCTTATTAAAAACTGTCTATAACCACCCGAAAACAGTCGATCCAAGGAAAAAAAAATTTAAAGTAAATGATTATGTGAGGATTAGTAAATATCGACAAGCTTTTTCAAAGGGATATACGCCTAACTGGTCTAATGAAATTTTCAAAATTAGGAAAGTTCATAAAGGTAATCCTAGAACTTATCTTTTACAAGACCAAATGGGAGAGGAAATTTTAGGGAGTTTTTATGAGGAAGAAATGCAGAAAGTAAAGTATCCCGATGTATATCTCGTGGAAAAAATTTTAAGAAAAAAGAATAACAAGCTCTATGTTAAATGGTTAGGATTAAGCAATAAGCATAATTCATGGATTTCAAATAATAGCATTGTATGAATATAATCTATATTTTATTACTTTTTTCATGTATTATTTAATTTATAATATATTTTTACCTAATAAAACAAATATTCAAGCATAAATATGTTTTATTTCTATATATCTATTTCACATACATAAATACAAAAATACTACCTATGTGGTTATATATGATTAAGTATCATATAAATTACAAAATCTTTCATTATATACATTATATCTATGAGTACTGTCTAAAATGGGGTTTATAATATTTGAAGTTTGTTTTATTCTTCTATTAAACCGAACTCTATCGAGGGCTACAATTTCCCAATATCTCTTTCTTGATAATTTATACGCAAAATTCCACACCACCATAAAATTAATCTTATTGTCTCTTAAATTAAATGTCACTTTCTTCATCTTTAGATCCTACCACAATATTCAGCTTCCAATATATCTGGATAAATATAAATTAACTCCATAAGCATAATGGTATTTTCATTATAGCCATTTTTATTCTTTTCAATAAGATTTACTGCATTTTCAAATACATTTCCTTCTTGATGTTGTAGTTCTCTCACCACATTCCTGAAATAACTTTGGAATTGCAATCTTTTTAAGGTCTCAATGTTAGCCTTAATGAGTGGTAATGCTTCCCACAACTTGCAAATCGATTCATATCCCAAGTAAATGTAAGAGTTATTTTTTATTATTTTTATAACTCTGGAATAGGAAATTTGCTCAAATTTTATAAGAAAGTTATCAGTCTCTACTGGTTCAACTTTATCATTGGAGTATACATAATTAGTTATTACACCTTGATACGTGAGAAAATGAAGCCACTCCTTTTCGTTAAAAATTATTACATCAAGTTTGTTTCCACTTAGCTTCACACATGGGTTATAACAGAAGTCATGTGATAATCCCGTTGTCACATATTTACTTCTAGATTTATTCAGTTGGTACCTTCGCTCACCAAGTACTACTATTTCATTTTTGTCTTGCGGTGCTGGAGGTAAATTATTAATTAAATCATTAATACTCAGTTCAGGTAAACTAAATAAACTGCCACTGTAAGCCATTGTGAACACTTGAATTTCTTTAACTAGTTGACACAAAAAACTTTGTTACAATGCCTGTGTACGTCTCTTTTTATAATCAGAATAATTTGATATAGTGGGGGTGCTGAATTGTGGTGGGAGGTTTTGAGTTGTGGTGGGAGAGATGGGAGGTCCTCACCATACATATATATGATGATGATCATATATATGATATGAGGGGAGGGAATGATCCTAAATTATGGTGGAGGGGAGGTTGAAAATCCACCACTACTTTCACTTATTAGTATGAAATGTGAAATCAATTATGCAGCAGGTGTCTTGATAGGTTGTATATCACAATTGTCACACACGGTGAATATTTTTTCATTTTTGAACGTACTGTATTCCTTTAATACACTCTTACATCTGATACATATCCATACACAGACGGGCATAATGATTAAGTGTTTGGAGCAATGGTAAAATATGTACTGCCTAACCTATAACATTTCCGATGAGGTAGGGAGGGGGTAGGGCGTGGCTTATGAAAAAATGGAGGGGGTTATGGAAGAGTGGAGGGGGTGGGGTGTGGCTTATGACAAATGGAGGGGGGTTCTGGAAGAGTGGAGGGGATGGGGCGTGGCTTATGAAAAATGGAGGGGGGTTCTGGAAGAGTGGAGGGGATGGGGCGTGGCTTATGAAAAATGGAGGGGGGTTCTGAGAAATTGGTGGGGGGATTGTGAGAAAAGTAGAGGGGGGATCGAAAAGTGGTGGTGAGATTGAGCGGGGTCTGGGGAAAAATGGAGGGGGGTTCTGGAAGAGTGGAGGGGATGGGGCGTGGCTTATGAAAAATGGAGGGGGGTTCTGAGAAATTGGTGGGGGGTTCTGGAAAAGTGGAGGGGGGATCGAAAAGTGGTGGTGAGATTGAGCGGGGTCTGGGGAAAAATGGAGGGGGGTTCTGGAAGAGTGGAGGGGATGGGGCGTGGCTTATGAAAAATGGAGGGGGGTTCTGAGAAATTGGTGGGGGGTTCTGGAAAAGTGGAGGGGGGTACTAAAAAGTGGTGGGGGGTGTCACAGAACTGTCATTTCTTTACTACTCTCCTGTTGAAAATTAATTTTTTTTGTCATATACATTTTACTTTTCATAAAAATACAACAACAAGTTTTGAAGTTTATGAAAATATTTCCATTACTAACTGAGATACAACGAATTGAAATGTTATCATTTGTTAAATTGTAAATTACAAAATTTCAGTTCATTGTGTTTCAGTTAATAATGAAAATATTTTCATAAACTTCATAACCTGTTGTTGTATTTTTATGAAAAGTAAAATGTATATGACAAAAAAAAATAATTTTAAACAGGAGTCCCTAGGGGGGTCAATCGAATTTTGAAAAAATTTTTCGCAAACTGCTTTTTCAAAATTTTTTAGGGGTTGTTAGAGGAGTACTTCTCTAGATGTTATTTCCCATATTTCGTATGGGTCCCATGCGCCACAGACGAGAAAAAAATTGTTGAAATTTCACCAGCCGCCCCTGGGTATACTTTAGTTTTACAACAAGCAGGACTCAATCCCCAAATACCATTCCAAAATTCCAAAACTTTTGGTCCATTACACCTCTTGTTACATCTATCCTGGGACACACTGTATAAAGCTGCTCTAAAAGAATATCAAAAAAATGTTTCAATCGGTTCAGGGATGCAGGAGAAATCCTCGAATTATGTTCACGAAACCGCCCACTTTAAAACCGGCCCTGCTTGGAAGTAAAACCCGATATTGCAGAAACCTTAATTCATAAAGCGAATATAATTATTCAATCCCTGTTAGTACTAGAGATTCATTGACAGATGTCGCCTAGTATAATGTCCCGCGCAAAATATGTTAACTAAATAGGTTTAAATATCTTGGTACCACGGTATTAAAAATAGAAATAGACGAATCATACAGCTTATGCGACTTTCCACCATCTACAGCACTTTCGTTTTATATATGTTATGGAAATAATAAATAATGTCATAAATCTATTGCATAAAGACAACACATTTGTAGATTTGCCTATTTTTATTAATTGTATCGCATTATATCGATGATAAAATCAGTCAATGTATTTATTAATTTGTAAGGACACTTTTATTTGTATACACTTGTGCATTTTACCTAGTAGTCCAGTCAATGAACGAGTTGTAGAGAACATTATTTAGGAGGGGAGAGTTTTTCTCTTCTGGAATGTGTTGAGGGTAATTAGGAGGTAAACATACTAAAAGTCCCCACCCGTAGCCCCACCGCTTCAGGGGGAGAGGGGGGTGGAAAGGTTCCTTTTTTCTATTCTTCGCTTATAACTCGGAAACGATCCATCGTACGAAAAAAGGTAATCTATGCGAAATTAAACGTAATTAAATTTCCCACAAGAATGTTTATATTCATTTCCTTCCTATGTGTTATAGTTTACGAGATATTCGCCAGCGAAAATCGATAATTAATAAAAAAAAATCAAATATTTACCTTGAATATTTCTATCAAAGCGGTTTACCGTGATCTGCTAATAAATCACAGTGACAAAACAATCTTTAGTTTACAACACCAGACGTATTTACTAACGTAATATTTTGTCGAAATCTATACATCTTCTTGAAAATACAGTGTGACTCACTTAAAATGAAGACACCCTTATAATGTAACACACCCTGACACCCTTATAATAGAGCAGGAGCTAGGTGGCTTTTTCGGCAGCTCATTGTTTTATGAACTTTAAGATATTTTTATGATTTAATGGATGATAACGATTCATAAAATCGACACCTCCTGTCAGGAGCACTGTTTAAAAATCAGTGAAATCATGTCATCGTTGCAAGGCTGATTTTTTTTTGTGTGTACACATTTTATGTTTAGAATGAATAAAATAAGATCGCCGGAAAGTGTGGGCCGTCAGGAGGCACAGCCAGAAAGGTAATAATGATACAATACATCTGAGGCACGGTACGGAGTCAAGTTAGCCAAAAGTGTTAAATTAATCCTGTATATTTAAGAGCCTATGGTACTTTTGTTGACACTAAGAACTTTACGGGGAGATTATTCTATTGTTGAAGGAGCTTATATTTACGTTTTAAAAAGGAACCAGAACTTGTAAAGATGAGTTTAGAGTTCTGAGATGAAATATGCGAAAAAAAATCCAATTTTCTTCAAAAATCCTAAACATTTTCTTTCTGGCTAGCCTTACTGATGGGAGTTTCTTTCTGGGAATTTTTTTCTGTGTTCAAAACATTTAAATAAACATGCTCAACCTTAAAAAGTTTGTAACGATGATGTTATATAACTCCGTTTTTTTACCTCTTTGACCTTTCTGATTGCGCCCCTGATGGCCCACACTTTCTGGCGATCTTATTTTATTCATTCTAAACATAAAATGTGTACACACAAAAAAAAAACTGGCTTTGTAACGATATAATTTCACTAATTTTTATATCTTGAACCATGGCCAACTCGACGGGCTGACATATGCCAGAAGTCTATTTTGTCGTTATTTAAGTTCGATAGAATTAATCAGCGTATAGAAAATGCTTGTAACGATGAGTGTCCGAAAAAGCCACTTAGCTCCCGCACCATAACTTTTTCATTTTGTTTCCGATTTCAATCAAATTTTACTCAAGTATAGAACAATTTAGGATCTACTTATGACCAGAAAATCATTCACCTGCTATAAAGGCAAAGCCACCTACGGTGCTAACATATGAGGAAAAAGATTAAAAATCATATTGATGGGTCTTGACGAATTTCACGTAGCCACCACAAATTTCGGAAACCAAGGATCCCCTTTGCCAGATGAGCTTATGTATGAGAAATCCCCCATCAATAACCAAATCAAATTTTGATGTTTGTACGTTTGTGGCGCCGATCGGATGAATTTTTTTAGAATTTGTAACATTCAAAATGTTTTATTTTTTTCAGCATATTTTGGTACCGCAGGTGTCTTTGCCTTTGTAGTAGCCGAACGTTTTTTTGGTCATAAGTAGATTTTAATTTATTTGTTCTATACTTGAGTAAAATTTTATTCAAATCGGAAACAAAATAAAAAAGTTATAAGGGTATCTTCATTTTAAATTAGTCACACTGTATATTTAAGGAAATGTATAGATTTCGACAAAAGATTATGTTAGTAAATACATCGAGTGTTGTAAAATAAAGATTGTTGTGTGACTGTGATTTATTAGCAGACCACGGTAAACCGCTTTGATAGAAATGTTCAAGATACATAATTGATTTTTTTTATTAATCATCGATTTTCGCTGTCGAATATCTCGTAAACTATAATACATAGGAAGAAAGTGAACATAAACATTCTTGTGGAAAATTTAATTACGTTTAATTTTTCATAGAATAGCTTTTTCCATACGATGCATCGTTTCCGAGTTATAAGCAAAGAATCGAAAAAAGGAACCTTTCCACCCCCTTCCCCCTGAAACGGCGGGGCTAGGGGCGGGGACTTTTAGTATTTTTACCTCCTAACTAGCCCCAACACATCCCTGAAGAGGAAAATTCTCCCCTCCTAAATGTTCTCTACAATCCCCTTTTGGGCATTCATTGATTGGACTATAGTGTTTTGTTGGAGAACTTTGTAATTTATGTTTTTAGTGGTGACCTTAGACGGTAAAGTATTAGATTTTTCTATTGGATAAGGGCGTAGCGAAGGGAGGTATGGTTACCCGTTACATTACTCCCCCAACTTTTGTCAGACTTGGCAAAAAAAGCTGAACAAAAGTTGGAAATTTGAGACGCTTTAAAATGTTATTGAAAATGCTTTTTTCTCCCCCCGCTCATCAATTTTTATTTCGGTAGAACTTGACAAAAGTTGGGTAAAAGTTGGAAATTCAAGACGTAAGTCTTATGAAGTTGGCAAATTTGAATAATAACCCCCCAAAAAATTTGGCTCGCTGCGCCCCTGCTATTGGATATTTAAATATGTCTGCATAGCGCACCATCTTTTTGTTTTTTAGTTTTATTTTATAGTTCCTAACTTAAGAGTCGTTTATAGAGATTTGGCCGCTGGTGTGGAAAATCTAAAATGCCGCCTCCTACTTTAATTTTCCACCGAAATAAAAATTGATGAGCGGGGGGAAAAAAATCTAAAAAAAAAAATTCCCTAATCTAGCCACCCTTGCCTAACTTGGTTAAATCCGAAACTTTGGGTTATTATAATTATTTCGTTCTTAAGAGGGAGCAACGCGATCAAATCAGAGGGGAGTGGGCGTAAATTAGACAATAAGGTACAGAGAGCTGTTGTGTTGGTTGTCTAGTTTTGGCGTTCGTACTTTCTTTACTATTGCTCTACCTACTTACAGTCACGCCTAAAAGATCAAAAACACATCGAAACCAAGATTCAAACACACGAAATGAGTGCGCATCGGTTTTGAAAGTAATTTTTGCAATCATCTTTAATTATATCGAAGTGACTCCATCTACCAACACAGCATTGTACTAAAAAAAAATTCCAGCAAAAAGCATTTTTTAGCGAACTGGCTCATGTTATTAAACTGATCAAAAGATATTCTTGTAAGTACCTAAATTAATACTACACTTCTATTGAAGAACATTTTTAGCTAAAACTTGTTTATTAGCCAATGTGAAGAGAGATATTCCTAATTAACAAGTTCTAGCTAAAAATGTTCTTCAGTAGAAGTGTAGCATTCATTTACTTACAAAAATATATTTTTTTCAGTTTAATAACGCCAGCCGTTTGGCTGCTTTTTCCCAGTCAAGATTTTTAGTACAGTCCTTTTTAATAGATGGTGCCACCCACAGCAGCATCTGCATCATGTAACCAACATAACCTTAAATTTTAAGTTTTTCAAGTTTATTCTCATTTTTAATGTTTGTTTACGCATTTTTAGCTTGAAGCAGTACTGGCTCCAAACAAATATTTAAAAATTCAGGTAATAATTTTTCAATATTGTTGACTAATAAAAATAGCTAATTACAGGTTAGATTTCCAACCTACAAAAAGAGTCCCATCTTATTAGGACAAACTATTTAGAACTTCATGAACATTACACTGAACTAGATTTTAGTTGAAAATACGGGAACCAGGCAGAAATTTTAATAACAGCTGCGTAATACTCTTAAATCTTAAGAAACACATATTTTTGAGGTTAGCTGTGACGTCACGTGCAGATGACCTACCCAGGCAGCAAGGTGCCGTCATTACGTCGTTTTTTCGGCATTAATTACATCAATTTCACCTTCAGCATGACGTAAAAATGACGTGAAAAAGACGGCACAATGTCACAGCCCAATGACGTCATATATATGACGTCATACATATGACGTATTGGTAATCAGTGAATTTTGCAATAAGGGATGCAAACCTCTCATTATAATATTTTTCCACAATTATCAATAAAGTTTTTGACGAAAAAAAAAAAACCGGAATGTGCAGGGATCGAACCGCCGACCTCTTGACTCGCAACCTTAACTCACTGAACCATCGAACATCTTTATTTAAATATGTTTAAAAGCTGTATACCTAGTTAGAAATAGTAAAACAAAATTATTATTACTGTGTGGCAAAAATTGAACTAGTCACTAAATACTTCTATTTATTTTTATTTTATAATGATTTATTTAAATTAAAATTTCAGGTTGCAAAATATATTCGGCAACTATGTCAAAACATACTGATGTTTCTATATGTACGTTTTTATTGTAATAATATATTGCTATTATGATTGGTCAAAGATCTCTGTATACATATATACATATATATATATATATATATATATATATATATATATATATATATATATATATATATATATATATATATATATATATATATATATATATATATATATATATATGTATACAGAGATCTTTGACCAATCATAATAGCAATATATTATTACAATAAAAACGTACATATAGAAACATCAGTATGTTTTGACATAGTTGATATATATATATATATATATATATATATATATATATATATATATATATATATATAGAGTGAATATATGAATATATATAGTGAACCAAATGACCAATTTTGACGACAAAATGACGTCATTTTAATGACGTCAAAATAATGACCTAAAAGTAACGTGTATTTGACGTCTTCATGATGACGTCAGAAGTACGTTTTAAATATCACGTCTCTGATACGTCATTTATTAATGTCGTCAAAATAATGACCTAAAAGAAACGTGTATTTGACGTCTTCATGATGACGTCAGAAGTACGTTTTAAAAATCACGTCTCTGGTACGCCATTTCTTGGGACAATGACGTCGGCGACGAAAAATCACCTTTAAAAGACGTCATAATGACGTCACCCTGCAGCAAAGAACTCGTAATTGGAACGGGCTCACAATTACTCGCTTTTGAGGTCGGAGGTAATTATTCCGCATTTTGAGTCACTGTTCTGCATAGTGGTAATTAGGATAAGGTGTAGAATGTAACACTATAGATCATAGTACACTTCAGGTCACATTTCGGACCAGTACGGACAGTTCTAGAGTGACATAACTGCGCAGCTACTGCACGTTCGAAGAAAAAGGATAGTCTGACGTTTCATCTCCGCACTCATCGTCTCGCCTAAAAGCTGTACATTAAAGAACCTCGTACTCTACCAATCTTGACACTGCCTACCCTTCACCCCACTTCAGCTTTAGCTGTCATAAGAAAATCGTTTCACTTCCTGTATTTAAAAGGCAACACTGATTAAGATAAGATATACGATAATATTAAAAATTAAACAAAGAAGCTGATATACGGAAAGGTTTCCGTGAATTACCTACCTACCTGATAATTACTATTAGTTAACGATATCATATACAGCGTGTCCCACTTTAACTGAGAGCTGAGATCTTCGCGGACGGGCGAGTTTGCTCTGCACTGTTGTCATATCTCTCGCGCTACGTGAATGTACATACCTAATGGCAATTACACGCACTGTATCTCGCTCATCTGATATCGGAATGTTTTGAAACTTTGTTGGTGAATATATACCTACAAAGTGAGTCTTTAGACGTAACCACATTTGATTACACTACATAGTGAAACCCCCTGTATAATATCTACGTACAAAAAGAACACTCACTTATTAATATAAATAATGAATGCTTATCAATTTTATTCATATCTATATACAGAGATTAGGTGCTTCCTAAACTGCAAACAAAATGTAATAAACTATGGCTGAGTATACAAATATATGTACAGTAAAAGACCAGCAATTATGGAGAGCCTGTGCTAAATGGTTGACAGATACTCCATGTGCTGACGTGATTGCTTTGGCCAATGCACTTAGTGATGGTGTGCTTATTTGTCAGCTGCTCGACAAAATTTATCCAGGGTGTATTGATTTGGATGAAGTGGTCAAGAAGCCAACTGTAACTCAGGTAGGAAAGATTCTTCAGGGCCCGTTTATCAATGAAGGGGTAAAGCAGGAGGGTGTATAAGGCCGGTTTTCGGCCCTTTTTATTTTGGGTAAAAAAATTTCGAATTTTTTTTTATCATATACAGTATGTTTCAGTTAACATTCCCACAGCTGGTATTTCGGAAACTAAGAAATATATTTTTATTCTGTAAACGGTAATGGATTTCTATGGTTAATGCCTTCTTCAAGAAGTACAATTTACTATTATAACATTATCATCAGAAATGGCGCTGCAGTTTTAAAAAAAAATTTCGATCAAGGAAGGTCTGAAACATATGCCATTCGATTAAGAATTAAATTTTAAACAAAATTGTTCTTATTCCAAAAAGTCAGATCTGCAGTAGTTTTTGAGTTATTCTAATTTTATTGTTTTGTTTTTGAGTGTTATTTATTTTTTTTAATTGCTGTAACTTTTTTAATCTTGATATTCGGATGTAGGTTCTTAATAATTTTTTTGCATACTATAAGAGAATTATTTACTGGTGGGATTTTTCTTTTAATAGCACTTCCGATTTTACCGGAAATTATACTTTAAATTGAGAAATTTAAATGGAAAAACAACAAACAAGGTAATTTTATTTTTGAACAGTGCATCTTGACAACAATATGTAAAACAGATGCTCGAAATTACTTCCGTCTGCTTGAATACACATGTCAAAGCGATGTCCTTAATAATGTATGTCTATTAATTGAAGAGCTAAGTGGATAAAGATGTTATGTGACATTTTTGAAAATTTTGAGATTTCTACACAGACAACTATTTTAATTTATAATCTATCATTTCAATAAGTTTTTGGGATAATAAACCTTTCCTTAATGCGTTTTAATGTTTGATAAAGGTGTTATGTACATATGGTTTTTATATAATTTAATGGATAAAGGTGTCATGATCACATACCACCTTTATCCATTACTGTGCGATATTAAATTGTTTTAATCCAAAACACTTTGCTTTTAAAGTTATGTTATATTGACATTAATGTGACAAGTTGTGTTAAGTGTTTCTTACTATTATAGTGAAAATGGCCAGTCGTAGTAAACTGATATTACAAATGGCAATGAATAAACGATTTCATGAATCATGTAACATGTTTAAAATTGGCTGATATTTGGAAATAGTGCTTATAGTGTTTTAATCCATATATTCATTTCGTTCAATTTCGAAATGGTATGAGATGGTACAAGAGTCGAGACGGTACTTGAGTATCTAATTGCTGTAAACACATTTATACCTTTTGGCAATTCAGCAGAAATCAGTCACATAGTGGCAATTTCTTCCCAGGCAAGTTTTAAAGATGTTTTAAAAACAAAACATTATCAATATAAATTGCAATAATAAAATACGAATTTACCAAAGTATTCTAGCAAATTAGTCTGTAAATCAGAAATACTGGAAAGTGACGCTTTGCGGTGTTGATTTTTGTACAAACATTTTTATGCTGACAAGTAGAAGAGGGCTGGACCGTAGAAATTTTTATGACAAGAGCAAAACTGATATCTGGTATGGCTTCTGCCCACCCAATATTTTGAAAGAGCATTAAATTGTTTAAGGCAAATCTGGTGAATTCCGAAATTCTTGCGGAAAAAATAATAAGTATGATAATTACGCCAATCAAGTCAAAGGTCATTTGGGTTTGTAAGGTTTACGAATTACAGGGTTCGCTATGCTTACATCTATTGGGTTAAAAAAAAATTTAAAAAAAAATAAAATAAATAATACTAAAGAATACGGAGAAAATTACAAACTAGCTTTCGAACAACAAAAGCGTGACGGAGCAAAAGTTACAGTAGATAGAACGATTTGCTTTCTTACTTTAGATCTTCAGCAAACCATGCCGCTGCCAAAATTAAGTACATCGAAAGCATTTTACCTTCGTCAAATGTGGTTTTACAACCTTGGCATACATACATTGAGAAATACTGAAAAAAAAAAAACGTTCTTTTTCACATGGACTGAAGATATGGCCAGCCGTGAAAGCCTAGAAATTGCTAGTTGCTTACATACCTTTTCACAAATTTACAATGAATATTTCCAAGAAAAGATCGATCACATTATAATATGGCCCGACTCCTGTGGTGGACAAAATAAAAACTTCAACATCATTACACTTTACCAGTTGTTGATTTTAAAGAGAGAATTTAAAGTTATCGACCATAAATTTTCGGAGGTGGGACATTCATATTTAGATTCAGACAGAGACTTTGGCAGAGTCGAGAAAATTTTAAGGAAACATCAAAACATCTACGTTCCGGATCGAGAAATGTTAAGAACTCCCAAAGACGTCGTTGTCATAGATATGAAGAATCATTTCAAGGATATTGATGGAATTGCCTCAAAACTCAAT
Source organism: Rutpela maculata (assembly GCA_936432065.2). Taxonomy (NCBI): domain Eukaryota; kingdom Metazoa; phylum Arthropoda; class Insecta; order Coleoptera; family Cerambycidae; genus Rutpela; species Rutpela maculata. Next base: position 118,641,862 of record OW386293.2, on the reverse strand, counting down.
TTGTACAACAGGAAGAAAAACTTGAACAATGAAAAGGTTTATTTTCACGACGGTATAAAATGGCACCTATGGGTGCTACTATTACATCACTAGATGAAATGACTCCATTTTACAAAGTCGATATTTGTCGATATTTTAAAGAAAAGGAATATGCATAAGATAAATTCCGACTGTATTGCTCTAACGGTGTTTAATGAAAACAAGGGCAGCCTAAGTGTAGGAAAACTGGCCAATCTTAAAGAACAATTAGCATTCATAAATGAATGGTAAGGCCGTATTATCACAACATACTTGGAAATGACCAAACTGTGGCTCAAAACCGTAGAATGTCCGACTACCTAAAAATTGTACATGTTTTAATAATAATAAAATATGTTTAATTTCTTAACACTTTTATTCCTTATTCATTTCAGAGAAACTTATGAACGGATAAAGGTGTTATGTACATTAATTTTTTAAAATTTTCGAAAATAATGACAACTGACAACTTTAGTTATTTGTCTTTGAAAAGTACATCAAATGTCAATATCATCGCAAAATGCAAGCTATATAGTCGTTGTAATAAAAAAGTTCTCGCCTAGAAACTTTCGAGTTAAATTACTCAATAACGTGTTTTTGTGATATAACACCTTTATCCACTTAGCTCTTCAATTGCACCAGCCCATATCTTCTATTGGCTCTTGATATACTTTTCAAATATTCCCACAAAAAAAAGGCCAGAGGAGTCAAGTCCGGAGAACGCGCGGGTCATCTAACCGGTCCTGAGGTACCAATCCAGCGCTTTGGAAACGTCATTTAAATAATTTACAACAATATTAGAGTTGTGGGGTGGGGCGTTATCATATTTTCTTTTAAGATTCTTTGGCATGGCGATAGTGATACATTGGCGGAGGCTCTTATTTGTCGCAATGATGAGTGGGGATCATTGTTAACGGTTTGTAAAACTAAAGCTGTATTCTCCTGGGTTCTTGTTTCTTCTTCTTTCACGTTTCAACTTTTTAAAACTACCATATTGTGATAAGTTGTTACACAAATTGGAAAAAGTCTTGCGATCGGGTTGTGGTCTGTTTGGAAATTGTAATTGATACATGCATTTGGCTGCTTTTGCATTTTTATTGCATTTTCCATAAATTAATAACATATTAACTTTGTCAACATTGGTGTGGGCCATATTTTGGACAAATTTTACTAACGTATTCTTAAAATGACACACGCAAACGACACACGCAATTAAACTTCTGACAGTTAATAAATAAACAATTGCAAATTATTCAATTATTTTAATTTAAATTTCTCAATTTAAAGTAATTTCCGGTAAAATCGGATGTGCTCTTAAAAAAATTTCCCACTAGTAAATGATTCTCTTATAGCAGGCAAAAAAATTACTAAGAACCTACGTGAAAATCAACACTCAAAAGTTAGACAGTAAAATTAAAATAACTCAAAAACTATTGCAGATCTTTTTTGTTTAATATTTGCTTCTTAATCGAATGGCATATGTTTCAAACCTTCCTTGATCGAAAAATATTTTTAAACTGCAGCGCCATTTCTGGTGATAATGTTATAATAGTAAATTGTACTTCCTGAATAAGGCATTAATCATAGAAATCTATTACCGTTTACAGAATAAAAATATATATTTCTTAGTTTCCGAAATATCGGCTGTAGGAATCTTAACTGAAACACACTGTATGTATAATTTACCATGAATTGGAAATAATTCGAAATTAGGACTACTGAAAGTAATTATCACATAAAGTTATCTCAGTGTTTATTTTGTTCGATATAAAAAGTTTAGAATAAAAAATTTAAAATATAATATGCTGTTTTGTAGTTTTCACGTCTAAAAAATATAAATTTGTTCCTAAAATGCTGCCGAGAAAAATTTGGACTAAAAGAATCCGACTTGTTTGAAGATCATATGCTATCCGATTTGACAAATTTTCATCAGGTGTTAAGGACATTGTCGAAAATATACTCTTGTTATAAAACTTCCGGGATAAGCAACATTTGGTAAGTTAAGATGCTCTTACTGTATGTCGATCTATGCTACCTTTTGTATTAAAATTTATTACCAGCACGGTAGCTCATCGGTTAAGGCGTATTAAGTGGCGAATATGCTGACCGACTGTCTATCGCGCTCTGGGTTCGAGCCCCAGTCCCGGTACTGGCAATGCCGGTGGGTATGGATATATGTCTGCGTTTTTCCAAATGTGTAACCCCTTTCCGGACATCCTTGGATTTGGATTTGGGGGATGTCTACTATCTGTGGTGTTTATGTTTATAAATCAACTCTAAATATAAAATATATGCTTCTTGTGTGTTCGGTTGCTTCTGTTTGCTTCCCTTTTAGATAAAAAATACATGAACAAATAAATTACTATATTTTTGATAATACACAACAATAACCTGCGACCGGCTAGATAGTCTACGACTCAACAAAAACAATAAATAAAAACTCTAATCTGTTAAAACGATAGTATGATTCTTATACCCGAAAGAAGTTTAGTTAACTTGTAAAATTTATACAGTTCAAGCCTAAAACTCTGCAGGGCTCTATCAGCTACAAATAAATAATAACAGCCCCATAAAAAAAAAGTGGTCTGTCCGGCGGTCCAGGCTAGTGTATTCGTATGTGTATTTGGGCACGCTGAAACCAAATATTGGAAAGTTTCCTATTTTAGAAATATGTACATTCAACCTGATTTACTAGTCTTTCAGTTAACTAGCGAAACAAAAAAAAATTATCTCGTTATCTTAAAAACTCAGGAACTTATTTAATTCATTATTTGGATACTTCGCGCTTGAGTGAAGTCCATCCGCGATCCACCCGTGACGTTATAGTACACATCTCGCTGAAATCGCCATGCCGGCGCACAGTGGAAAAAAAAGCCTTTTTTGGACAAAAATCTGCCTAGTCAAATCTTAATCAATTTTGATCTACCTTGGCTTAAAATGTAGGTTATTGGCTACACTTTCAGAGTATACTGCCTAAATTGCAAACCCCGATTTCCTAACCTCAAAAAATGTATCAAATATGACTCACTTTTTTCTATTTCTACAAGTCAAATCTTGATCTATTTTGACAATCCTGGGCTTAAACTGCAGGTTATTAGCCACCCTTTCAGTGCATACTGCCTAAATTGTGAACCCCGATTTCCTAACTTCAAAAAATGTATCAAATATGAGAGTAATCACTTTTTCTATTTCTACAAGTCAAATTTTGAACAATTTTGACAATCCTGGACTTAAAATGCATTAGCTACCCTTTTTGCGTATACTGCCTAAATTATGAACCCCAGGATTGTCAAGATTGGTCAAGATTTGACTTGTAGAAATAGAGAAAAGTGATTACTCTCATATTTGATACATTTTTTGAGGTTAGGAAATCGGGGTTTGCAATTTAGGCAGTATACTCTGAAAGTGTAGCCAATAACCTACATTGTAAGCCAAGATAGATCGAAATTGATCTTAATCAATTTGACTAGACAGATTTTTGTCCAAAAAAGGCTTTTTTTCCACTGTGTGGCGGCGCGCCGTATATTCCCTTTATTTAGTGTGTGCGCTTGTTCATGTTCATTTAGTGAGGGAATAATACTGAATGAACTATTGTCAGATTTGCTCGTTTTTCACCCCTCATCCCAAAAAACACCCCCAAAACAAACAAAAAAGTGGACCAGATGAGTGTATCCTTATGTATTTTAACCCGCTGAAACCGAGTCCGAAGTCAGAATTGTCAGATTCGGTCTCAGCGGATCCAAATACATAAGGATAAACCGATATGGTCCGCAGGGCAGACTACTTTTTTTTTGCGGGTGTTTTTTGGAGTACATAAGGATACACTGGTCTGGTCCGCAGGCCAGACCACTTTTTTTTGTGTGGCTGTGTTATCGATTACTTCCCAGGGATCTTCCACAACGTGTGAACTTCTGTCAGTGGTACCTTCAGAATATTACACTAAATCCGCAGTTTGAGTCACACAAATTATGTTCACAGACGAAGCAAGTTTTTCTAGGAATGCTATTCAAAATTTCCATAATAATCATGTGTGGGAAAACCCCCATGCCATAACCGAATCCCATTTCTAAGAGCAATTTTCGGTTAATGTATGGGTAGGAATTATTGGTAATAATCTTATAGGCTTTTTTCCTGCCAAGACGGCTTAATGGACAATTGCGTTAAGGAATCGCATGCACGATGCAGTGGCGGCTGGTGAAATTTCAATATATTTTTTTCTCGTCTGTGGCGCATATGAAATATAGGAAATAACATCTAGAGAAGCACTTCTCTAATGACCCCTAAAAAATTTTGAAAAAGCAGTTTGCGAAAAAATTTTTGAAAATTCGGTAGCCTCCCCTGGGTCTATTTTTATTTTTTTTTGTCATATGCATTTGACTTTTCATAAAAATACAACAATAAATTTTGGAGTTTATCAAAATATTTTCATTACTAACTGAAATACAATGAACTGAAATTTTGTCATTTACAATTTAACAAATTACAATATTTCAATTCGTTGTATCTCAGTTAGTAATGAAAATATTTTCATAAACTCCAAAATCTGTTGTTGTATTTTTATGAAAATTCAAATGCATATGACAAAAAAAATAAACAGGAGTCCCTAGACCCAGGGGAGGCTACAGAATTTTGAAAAATTTTTTCGCAAACTGCTTTTTCAAAATTTTTTAGGGGTCATTAGAGAAGTGCTTCTCTAGATATTATTTCCCATATTTCGTATGGGTCCCATGCGCCACAGACGAGAAAAAAATATTGAAATTTCACCAGCCGCCACTGGCACGATGGATCTCCTGTTCATTTCAATGTAATTATTCGACCATCAGGGCCGGGCCCGGGGGGGAGCCTCCCCCCCAAAGCTCGGGCAGGTGGTTCCAAACGCGGTTGGCGTTGGCAAAATCTAACTAATCATCACATACAAATATATAATTGGAATTTTACACTAACTCCCACAATCGCGAAATTAACACAATAATTATTATTAAGCGATTGGCAACCCTATAAATATTTTATTTTATCAGTAGTGTGTTTTCCATTGAAGCTGGGGAAGCAAAGCTTCCCTTACACGACACGGAATCCCCATTTTTAATATTAATTTATTATACATAAATTCATTTACTAAAAATACTAGAACTAGCAATGATTTTTAAATAGAATCTATATGTTTCTACTACCGATCTAATATAATATTATCAGGTCTACTGGTCTACATACTTATTAGTTTTGTTTGGTAGTGTGATATTAGACAACAAAGTCTAACTTGGTATTTACTCAACTTTTTCCTGTTTCCGCCTACTTATTTTAATAATTTTTTATTGTATTGACGACTTTGGTCAATCATTTCGACGTGTCCCACACCATATTACTGTATGGTCTTTTGGACAATAAAGTTTATTATTATTATTCTTTTTATTTACTTTATTTAGGTTAATTTTTTTTTTCATTTTTAATATGATCATTTTTGTTTAACAGTTCTTATTTTTTATTTTATTAAACTAAGGATTTTTTCAATTTCTTTTAAGGAATAAGTATTAGGTTTAGGTACATGATGATCCAACAATGATTGAACAAGGCCATTTTTCAAACGATGCAAATGTTTATGTCGAAAACCAAAGAAGCCATTCGATATATTTTTTCCGCATAAACCAAAAATTATCATAAACGAAAACAAATAAATTGAAAACAAAAGATTTATGACACAAAAATACAGGGTTCGGGCTCAAATGGAAAATCTGAAGAGCGTGGAAAATTCAGGGAATTTTAAAAATCCTAAGAAAATCATGGAAATCTCAGTGAATTTTAAATATTTCGCAAAAATCATGAAATTTTGCGTCACAATATGAAAAACAATAAACTATTTACGAGCTCCTACTGTTATTATACTCTTCGCAAATACGAAAACGAAGACTATATTGCATTTGATCGGCACATTTCTAAAACTGTAAATATCGCCCGCAGACAAAAAATTTTTATACCATTGTGTTAGTGAACGAATTCTGAACAACTTTCAAAATGGCCGTCTGTCCGTCCGTCTGCCCGTCCGTCCGTCCGTCACGTTTCTTGTAAACACGATAACTCAAGAAATAAAAATCCGATTGTACTGAAATTTGGACAGTAAGTTAGTGTTAGCTAGAGGAAGAACCCTATTGTTTTTGAACAAAATCGATCAGTAAAAAAATGTTATTAATGATTAAAATTTGAATTTTTTTTTTATTTTTATATTTTTGTAATTGAATAGAAATCTGGTGAAATGATATTTCATTTTAATATTTAAATATTTATATATTTTACAAATATACATTTCATAATGTAATATACAACCGTGGAAATATGATTTTAGCTCGTCTCTTATAATGTAAAAATTTACGTTTTTTTACGTGTTAAGTGGTGGTGTAGTTCTTATGCTTTTGACTCGGAATCCAAGGGTCCCGGGTTCGAAACCCAAATGGGGCACGGTATAGTGTTTTTTTATTTTTACTTTATTTTACATTGTGTCTTTTACCAACTAAGTTAGTACTATAAAATTAATAATGTCTAAAACTGACATTATTTACAAACAACTACAGTATCCTATAGAATGTGTAACAATTATATAAAAAGTTCAGTGAACAGGCGAAGAGTACGTTTTTAGTTTGTTTTAAATTATTTTTAAATTGCAACCTTTTATTCATTCGCTGACGATTTTATGAAACAAATTATTTTTTTTTTATAAAATCGAAAATTAAAGTAAAAATCACCTTTACCATATTAATAATTATTATTATTTGTCATTGAAAAACATTTTTTTTTGTCATGGAAAGCCTGGAAAATTCAGATTTTTTTTTAACTATGTGAAGTCTGAACCATGAAATAGCATATTTTGTATTCGGTTTTTTATTATAATTTTTGGATTCGGCGGAAAAATACATCAAATGATAATTTTAGTTTTTGTTATAAACGTTTCTATCGCCGGAAAAATGTCCTTGTTCCGTCTTTGGTTGGGGCACCCCGTACATTGTACATAGTAAATTTGAATTCGATTTGAATTTTTTTGTTTTAGTAGCTTTTTCCATATAAAGTTTTTATTTTATTGAAATTATGCAATGTAAAGGTATATGAGTTGGCTTTTTTTTCATCTTCTCCCCCCCCCCCCAAAGTAGTAGGCTTCGGTACGGCCCTGTCGACCATTTACATGTGGTTTATCCGAATCGTTGGATAGGTCGCAGGGGACCTCAACAATGGCCAGCCAGATCCTCCGATCTCAATAGTTTGGATTTATTTTTGTGGGGTCATCTTAAAACCCTGGTGTATAAAACTCCCATTAAGTGAAACAATACGGAATACGCCGGGAATATTTGAACGAGTGCGCAATTCGATGCGAAGACGGGTGGAAGCATGCCTATTAAGTGAAGGTGGCCAACAATTTTTACAAAACAAAATTTATCATTACCAATGTTAATAATAAAATTAGTTTCAATTTAAATTTAATTGTGTTAATCAAGAACTGTGTGTCTGACGAGAAAAACGCAAGAGACCGTTTTCATGTAGAATTGACCAGGCTTATCAGAAAAAATATCCACATGGAAAAATGTCAGTGGCGTACTACTTTTTTGGTAAAAAATATCAGAAGACATGTTTGCAGGGACGCCACTGGTGGTGCGACAAAACAACCTTTCTAACTAAAATATGTGGTTTTATATCCTATTAACACCAAAATTGAACATAATATCTAAAGTACTTTCCGAGATATTAAAAAATAACGATTAAAAAAAATCCTGTAGCATAAAATTTAAGCCGGACATATGTTCATATGAACTTTTCTTCATAAAATGTGGTGTATTTCTAAAAAAAAAAAAAACAAAGGTTGTTGTGTTGTTGTGTTGTCCGTGTGTGATGGAACAACCCGTAGTTAAACTCCGCCAGAACGTTAATCTAAATAAGTCCATTAAAAAAATGCAGCCGAAGGAAAATTAAACATGATCTACAGCCATTCCAAAATTATCTTTGGTGTCAATCTACTTATAGTACAGGTCACGAAGACCGAAAAATTGCCCGATTCGGAAATAAATAGTGCTCAACGGATTATTATTTTAAGTTGTAGGGTTGACCATTGGGAGTAACATACCAAGCGTCCCCAGCCGTGGGCTTCATGCGTTATTCGTTATTATCTCGAAAACTAAACATCCTTGCGAAAAGGTTATTCAATACAAAATGAAAGTAAATTAAATTGTCTACAAAAAAGATCATATTCATTTTTTCGCTAGGAGCAGTAGTTAAGGGTGTACGTGAGTTTGAAAATGCGAATAGCTGGAAAAACTATGTATGCTTAATAAGTAGAAAATTTTATAATATTACAAGTATTTACAAGGCTCTGGCCATATTAAGTAATTGGTCGAGTTCATCGTCAAGATCATCATCATCGTCGTCGCCGTTGATGCTGACTATTGGTTGGTACACGAAGCGCGGCAACTACTGCACACAAGCAAGCAGGGTATGCCTGCTTTGCGGCACCCGCAACGGCCCCCGCAACCATGTCCTGTGTTGCTGAGGGATCACAGAAGACTTTGTAGAAGTCTGTCACCTGCCCCTCGGCCTTAAAAAATACTTTCACCACACCTCCCTTGCTCTTGTTGTGAATAGCGGAGGTAGTATCACAACCGCTGAACGAATGGAGCCATTTTCAAACACCATTCTGTTGCTCCATTCGTTGAGCGGTTGTGATACTACCTCCGCTATTTACAACAAGAGCAAAGTAGGTGTGGTGAAAGAATTTTTGAAGGCCGAGGAGCAGGTCACAGACATTTACAAAGTCTTCTGTGATCCCTCAGCAACACAGGACATGGTAGCTGATGCAGGAGAGTAGCTTTTTTTGGCATTGTACCAGGCTCCACAAGGAGCAGACCTGAACTGGGTACGACACCAGGCCTTCGACAAAGCCAAAGCCTGATTTTGCGGAACTTCCACCCACCAAAGGAGCTGCTCGCCAACACTCCGTTAGAGTTCATTTGCAGGTTTGTATCAATATATGCTTGTTTACATTAACTTATGTTTTGTATTGTGCTTAGGCAAGATTGTGTCACATTTTTTTAAACTACAAAGGACGAATTATTGTTTACAGATTCAGCAATGGAGATCAGCAGCAGGAGCCAACTGCTTGGGGATGGATGAGGGGATCGGATGGCTTCCTTACTTCCTTCACAAGCACGAACCCAGTTGCGCCAGAATCCGTCCTAAATAGCATATTTTGCGGGTGCACAACTGGTTGCGGGGGCCGTTGCGGGTGCCGCAAAGCAGGCATACCCTGCTCGCTTGTGTGCAGCAGTTGCCGCGCTTCGTGTACCAACGGCCCTCCAATCGCCAGCATCAACGGCGACGACGATGATGATGATCTTGACGATGAACTCGACCAATTACTTAATATGGCCAGGGCCTTGTAAATACTTGTAATATTATAAAATTTTCTACGTGTTAAGCATTACCTCCCACAATACACAGTTTTTGCAACTATTCGCATTTTCAAACTCACGTACACCTTTAACTACTGCCCCTAGCGAAAAAATGAATAGGATCTTTTTTGTAGACAATTTAATTTCCTTTCATTTTATATAGAATAACCTTTTCGCTAGGATGCTTAGTTTTCGAGATAATAACGAAAAACCTACAAACCGACCCTTTCCACCCCCTCCCGCCTAACGCATGAGGCCCACGGCTGGGGACTTTTGGTATGGTACTCCTACAACTTAAAATAATAATCCGTTCAGCACTACTTATTTCCGAATTAATGTCTTCGTTTCCTGGCCTATTACTACGAAAAATATTAATATTTTTAAATATAAATATTATACAGGGTGATCTATCATGACATGCGGAAAATTTAACAGAAGGTTGTCCCCACTGAAAGAAGTTAAAAAAATGAAAAATATGACCAAAAAATTACCTTATTTTTTTTGTAGGAATGCGCCGCCTATGACATTAACCAATCTGACGTAACGCGGCCCAACCATATCACTTCCCCTCCCCCTTTATCAGACTTGGGACAGACAGCAAAGCTGGAGAGGGTAGAAGTGACTTTTTGGTTTTAATTACACTACAAAAATAGCAAAAACTAAAAATAACTTTTGTAGAATACAGCACAACAAAAAACTTGAAAGTAATGGAAAGTCAAAGAAAATGTTACATTAAATGCATAATGGCATATTGAACATCGATCTACGAATACAATTTAAAATTTAATATGTCTTTCGACACATTGACCCTATGCCAGTGAACTCTACAATAACAAGTGGGATATTCACTTAAACCCGTCGATAACAAAAAACACCACACTCGGCCGTGCTTTGTACCTGCCGCGGCGTTCGACTGAAGGCAAAAAAGGCGGCACTTTGCGGACGCGCCAGCTTAACTTTTTATAACAATTAAGGAAATGTAAACATCTTCCATATGTTCCTTCTCAAGTAAGGTCACTACCCTATTACTGACCTCAGACAACTAAACATAACGTATAAATAATTGCAAGCATTAAAGGTAGCCAAACTCCATGCAAGTTTTAATGCAACTAAAATTACTAAATTACCTCGGATCCCTCTAATATTTTGCAAGGGCATTCCCACATTGAAGACTAGTACATCATTTTATTTGCCGCATGTCATGGTAAATCACGCTATACATATTGTGACGTGTTTCCGCCCCTAGGAAACCACCCTTGCAAATTCCGTGGGTTCCAAAAATTATAACAAGAGATAACCACTAACACACTTTATTAATTAACTTACTGGATACTTCACAATTCTATTATTAATTTAAATGCACTTTAATGACTAAAAATAACAATGTTTATCATTTTGTTTTCACTTTGTATTCCTAACCTCACTTTTCGAAACTTCCTCTCCTTCTTTTCCTGCCGAGAATATGGCCTTATATACCCCTAGCGATTGCTTCCAGAATTATTCTAGAAACGGCGCGGCGTTATCTAGAAGTTTCTTTTCTCTAATGTTCCAGAACGTTTCTACTGTCTCACAGATGGCATAACGTACAGCATACATGTATTTTGTGCTGCCTATCCCCAAGGGGTGGATATTGTAACAATATATCTAAATTTAAGTAACACCATAATTAATTATTCATATATTTTTTTATTTTAGTGGCTCTTCCGCTCCGAAGCATCCCAGCAATATGGAAGAAAATACGTATGAGAGTCTTCATTACTAGTAAGTATGCAAAGAATATTTGGTAACATGCATATTAGCAAGTATTGTATAGAGGGTGATTTAAAAAATATGCCAGAAAAATTACTTTAACTTTTTGTAGAAATGCGCCTCCCATGACTTTAACCAATCAGACGTAACGTGGTGCAACCATATCACTTTCCCCCAAACTTGGGACTGACAGCAAAGCTGGCTGGGTTAAAAATGACTATTTGGATTTAATTACATTACAAAAATAATGAAAGGTCAAAGAAAATGTTCGAATGCATTACATTCAATGCACTGTTTTAAGCGCAGAATGGCATATTGAACGACCTATGAATACAATTTAAAATTTAACGGTACGCTCTAACTGGAAGTCGAGAAGACAACTCAGTAAACTCTTATACTACATACCTGCAACGGACCCGATCGTTGAAGTTCATAATAAGATAGAAGAGACAGATACCAGTCACGATTCCGTGTTGGCCAAATTCTATTTGAAGGACGGATCCGTTCCAGGTACGTAGTTCATTGCGTTATGCACTGACCTAGACAATAACAGTAGCGTATATTCGCAAGTTTTAATGCAAGGAAATATACTAAATTACCTCAGATCTGCCTCTAAAATTTTGCAGTGGCTTTCCCACATAGAAGGCTAGTAGAGTGAAATTACTTAGAGAAGATAACATCAAGTCGCACATCGCGTATAAAAGTTGGCATAATATCAGTGCCCCGTGCCATCAATTTTTTATTTAAATATTAATCAAGGGTAGTTGGCAGTCTTAACGCCCATGCAGCTGTAAAAATAGCATCGTTACCTAGGTAACGAGCACGTGGTAACGATATCTGTCTCTGCGTATTCTATGACGATGTTATCTTCTCTAAGTAATTTCACTCTACACCATTTTATTTTCCTCATGTTGTGGTTAATCACCCTGTATGGGTGACGGTTTCTTACAACACAGTACAAATATCAGTCAATCAGAAAGCTGGTTTTAGTTGTTATTTGTTTCGGTAATACTTATAGATTATACTAGAGTAAATTCACTAGGCAAAACAATACAAAACTGTTCTGTCTTTGAGTCGAATCTCATATTTGCAGATACCGGTTTTGTAAACAAATGCTCCAAAGCATACCATCTTGTTCAATACCTCACAGTCATCTAATCTTAACACGTCTGGATGGTTTTCATTTGCTCAGTCTGCAATCATAGTTTTCATTTTGTTGTAATTTTCATTTGAACCGTACTCATAGCTTATTGTTTGAAGATGGTCCAGCCGGTGTATGAGCTCATCCCCGCTTGCTGCAACTAAGGTGATCATCTGCAAATATCAAGTTAGAAATTTAGCGCACATAACACCGCGTTTTCACTGTAGATGTTAAAAGTCATCGTTCCACGGGCACTAATATACCTCTTATTTATTTCTTTTACATTAACCCTATGACGCTGTGTGTATGTATTTCGTAATATTCTATCTAATCTATATTTCAGTGCACTTGAACCAAGGAAAAGTAGTTTGACCGAATCATCAATATATGAATATATTATGTTGCCTGAGGCAATATATGAGAGAATTTGTCCTGTATCACCTGAGTCCGAATTGGAGGTAATAATACAATAAAATAAGCTCTCCAGCTTGCGTATATGTAAATCAAAAGGTTTTTGATACGGAATCTATTTTAATGATGCTTACTTTTACTGTGTTAAAATGCATGACCGGTATCTTGCCTGCATTTTGAAGAAATGCTCGCGGGATGGACTTTTTGCAAAAAATATTATCTAACAATTTATTGAAAAGTATCCCGATATTTTTCGTAAACATTTTGCACCAAAAAATAATTATACGTAAACGTAAAGTGCCTATCTAAAAGATATTCATGCATATTAGTCGAGAATCTAAAGGTCCGAATTCGATCATGGGGTATGAACTCGCAGCTATAACATTTAAAAAATATGGATATTATCCAGAATTTTATGCCGAATTCGATTCCAGAGAGCGCGATGTCGGCCAAGATTGCGAAATTGCAAAAAAAGTAATAATTTCGAAAAAAAATTGGAACTTAAATATTGCATTATCTTTCGTTTACATTGCATTTACGAGCTTATTTATAAAGATTTTTTAATAATTCTTATATCAATCGAAAGCTTAATGTTTATAGTTTCATACAAGTGTAATAGAGAGACATTATTTTCATTATAAACAACACTATAAATTGTTTAAACAATATGTGCTCGGAAAGTGTAGTGTAATTTTCGGCATCGAAGTACTTTTGTTATTATTGCAGATACATACTAAAAAAAATTGTTTAGAGCAAACAAAAATTTTGTTGCGTATATACAAAGCAATTTCTTGGTTGATGTTAATAAATTTTTGTTGCTCCAAACAAAATTGTTTGAGGCAACAAAAATTTATTAACATGAACCAAGAAATTGCTTTGTATATACGCAACAAAATTTTTGTTTGCTCTAAACAAATTTTTTTTAGCGTGTAGATGTGTAGTTATTTGAGACGAAATACGTGGAATAGACCAATGAACATTTTTTATTAAAACAATTTTTTAATTTGTTGAATAATTTAGGAGATACGATTTTTTAAATGTAGGGCGCGCGGCCGTAGTCATAACTCATCATAATAATAAATATAAGCGTGGCCTCGGGTACGCGATTTGCAAATATGCTGTGATGAGTCATGAATTTGAAGTGCAGGATAATATTAAAATTCCGAATTGGAAACTTTTCCTTGCAAATAATAACAACAAAGCTCGTTTATCGAAGTATATTTCCGAAAAATTCTACACAGATCATAGTAGTCTACCTACTAACGTTTCTGTTATGACAGGAATGGCCGAAGATAGTGCCAGTACAACGATTTCCTCCATGAAACAAAGTAAAATTGTAACAGACTTACAGTTTTCAAATCCTACCTATTCACTGCATAATACAAAAACTGTCGACTACGCAAAATATATCAGAAATTTATTTGGACAATTTTTTTCTATGTACTTACGTCTTAAGTGGTTGCGATGCGGTCAGTTTTCCTTTGAGAAAAGGAAAACTTACCTATTCAAAACATGCCTCAAATATGCCAATGATCCTAAGTTACAGTCAATATTGAATTTCCCACTCGACAATTCATTTGATACTGCTGAATTTGAAAACTGAACGATATTTCTTTAACGTCTTATATGGTGGACCGTTTTTCATTGGTGATTTGGACAATTTGCGAGCCCATTTATTTCACACTTGTAAATCGGATATTCGAAATTTGCTACCAACTGAAGACTCATTTCACCAGCATATTCTTAGAGCTGCCTACCAAATAATTCTTTGGAAGACAGCAAGTTGCGTCAATCCAGTGCTTCCCAACCCTAAAGATTTTGGTTAGGTTTCGAAGGACAATATATTAGTAACAAGACTTATGACAAAAAGTGTCCGTCCAAATGTAACGCATGGAAACATATTTTGTAAATGCAAACAATTCCAAAATTGCATTGGAAACTGCAGTTGTGCTAAGGCCGGTTTGGCGTGCATAATAGATTGTTTTTGTGAAGGCCGATGTCAAAGGTGTTAGTTTAACCTTAACTTATATTATAGTATTATTACATCGATACACTTAATTATAGCATTATAACATCAATCATTTGTATGACGATTTACCATGTATTATGTACACAGAATTTACAATACATACAACCATTATTTTGTCAAGACGAAAAATATTTTAATTTCATTGTAGTTGTTCTTAAATTAAATACAGATAATTTGTTCTGTTTGTAAGCAATATTTATGATCTGTACGAACTTTCATATGAAAGACGTTACAAAAATATTGCTTATACCTTACAAAAATATTAATAAACTAGTACAGTGCCCGTCAAAATAATCTACATTTAACCTACAATAACCTACAATTTAACCTAGATTTTTCGAAATTCACTACATTTCCTCCTGGTGTATTTTTTGTATATTTTGTTAATTCTCCTCTGCTGTATAAGAATAAAATGTCAATTGTGTTGTGGTAAAGGATGGCGGATTTATATAACTGATAAATCAAATAAAACTTGCCATAGGTGGTAAAATTATTGTGACGAGTACTGTACGTAATAATAAATACTTTTATTATAACAGCAGTGCCTTGAAATCATGTGTAAATAGCCTACAGAGACAAGACCGCGCGCGCGGTAGACCAAAACAATGCGCTTCATTTAAAAAAAATCATATCTCCTAAATTATTCAGCGAATTAAAAAAATGTTTTAATAAAAAATATTCGTTGGTCTAATCTACGTATTTCGTCTCGAATAACTACACATCTATCTGCAATAATAACAAAAGTACTTCGATGCCGAAAATTACACTACACTTTCCGAGCACATATTGTTTAAACAGAATTATTAAAAAAATCTTTATAAATAAGCTCGTAAATGCAATGTAAACGAAAGATAATGAAATATTTAAGTTCTAATTTCTTTTCGAAATTATTATTTTTTTGCAATTTCGCAATCTTAGCCAACATCGCGCCCTCTGGAATCGGATTCGGCATAAAATTCTGAATAATATCCACATTTTTTTCAATTTTATACCCGCGAGATCAGGGTTCGACATTTCAGACGCGTCTTTTTGGAGATTCCTTACTATATAGATATTTTTCTTAAACTCACTAGCTTTCAGTCGTCGAAGGTCACAGCCGATTAGATAGTTCTGTATAAAAAAACTTTGAAAATAAAAATATTTAATGATTTTAGACTGTGTCAGTTTTGCAAAAACGTGATTGTGCTATAAAAGAGCTAATAGACACTGAAAAACAATATGTCGACATTCTTAGCGTTTCTGTGGAAAAATTCATCGTCATCCTGGAGGAATATATGACACCTCATGACATGCGCACAATTTCTTTTAAATTAAAGGTAACAGTTAAAAGAAATGCTTATTCAAAAAATAGTAAAAATTCTCTTTTTAGGATCTTTTCGATCTGCACTTGAAATTCTTATGCGATCTCCTAAAATTTAATAACACCAATCCATTCATTAAAATCAGCAACATATTTTTAAATTGGAGTCACAAGTTTCTGATATATGGTCCTTACTGCGTAAATTTAACCAAGGCCCAAAAGAAAATAGAGGAACTAAGTAAAGACGACGAGATTTTCCGTCAAGTCCTAATTGTAAGTATTATTTTTATTAATAAATTACTGATGTCTGTTCACCAAGCTTTGAGACACCGCCAAAACATATATATTTGTTGTCACTGTTGTCAAATGCAACCAATGAGGAGGCGTTACGGCATGGCCACGTGATAATGCACATAAAATCAGCAGTATATGTGGAGAATAACAAAGTTCCTAAAATGCTTCCTTGTGGCACACCTTGCTTAACTGGAAAAATGGAAGAGTTGCATTTTAACACGAGATAAAATTGTGTTTTGAGAGAAAGACTTTTTAAAAACACCAATAAACTTTTTATTTGAACACTTTATTTTTCTACAAGTTCGATGTTGATACAACGGTTGACAAACTAGATCTGGTCTCAATTTGAAGAGAACCTATATTTATAACCCAGATAGCATTTTTACATTCAGAGCATGTGCTCGGAACGTACTTTATGTACCCATGGAACTAAGAATGAATATTCATTTTGTATTCCATGTAGAAAATCTGAATGTCAGAGAGACGTACAGATGACCGCCTCTCGATATACGAGTAAGATTCCTATAACGTACCCATAGACCAAAACGGAACTTGATATGAACCAGAAACGTATATTGATATACTGATAGATACATGAGGTATAAAGGAGGAAGGTCCATCCTACATTTACAATGTACACTGCATGTTCACGGTATATGAGTACTACCTTCGTAGGAATTAAACCGTAGGTGCCTGGTATGTTACACATGGATCATAAATCTATGATGCATGTATATTTTAGGAATGAACATTATGTATCAGTGGCAGCTATAAGTACTTCACTCATGCCAAGTATTTTCTTCAGAGTTTAATTATTATAATAATTTATTACTTATTGTAATCATTGATGAGTCGCTGCTTCATTCTGAATATGTTCAGTATGACGCAGCGACTCATCTATGATTACAGCAAATAATAAATTATTATAATAATTAAACTCAAGAGAATACACGATATGAGTGAAGTACTTGCATATAATAAATCCAATATCTAATTTTAAAGTTTAATTGTTACAGTCAATTATTAGGTACTTATTCTAATTTTCCACATTTCACATTCCTTGTGAAGAATATTATGTAAGTAAATGTGAAATATATGCACAGAAAATTTGTTTTTACCATTAGTTTTCAACTAAAGTCAAATGTTTTATTCATCAAATTTTATTGAATGGAGCATACAAATGCTAAATAAACTTAAATAAAACTGTATTTGCTATAACAATACTTTACAAAGGTCCAAGAATATATGTAAAAAAAAATAGTTTTACGTTAATAAGATCTGTTAAAAACCATTTTAAAATGGATCAAACATTTATCACTCTAAAACTTCAGCTTAAAAATCATATTTAACGTGTTATTTATGAAAAAATCTAATGATCATATTATATTACCTTAAAGTTTTATCTATTTCAAATCGTGTTTTAAATTGCCAAGAACAAAACATGATTTTATTTAGGAAGAGGTATAAATAAAACAGTTGTCACTTTAAATATATTTTTATTTTTTGTTACAAAAATGAATTGCAATAATAAAAAACAATTGTGACAAAAATTTCAATTGAGATTTTTTTTAACAAAAAAATTTTCTTTGCAACTTATGAACTGTCATATTTTACTATAACGAATTTTTTTGTCAATAAATAAAAAATAGTAAAAATTGGAGGGCTTACATTTTCAAAACCAGTGTCCAGGTGTTGCCGATGGTGATACTTGTAATTGCGAAAGTCCACTTTTCATTCTCAACACATCATCTGTGACTGATCCTACTGGCTGAATACTTTCTTTTGGCTTTTCCAATTTTTAGGAGAAGGTATTTCCTTCCTGTCCAGCGGAGGAGATACACGTGCTAGTCCAACTACAAAAGAAAATACATTGTATTATATTTGAATAGGTACTTATTTCTCTTTAAAAACTGGCCATGATAAAGTTGAAAAATATAAAAACATCTTACAAAGATCTTACAGAAAAAATAAATTAAACAAATTGATATTATCATAAAGGACACGGCAGGCACAAAAAAAATGGAAAAGAAGGTAAAGTCAAATGGGCTGAAAATGTGGTATGTTGTACTTCATAATATCCTGATCAAAAGTTTTCATGGGCACAATATCTGAAAATCGCCAGTTTTTGAGATATGAAAGGTCAAAGATCAGGAATATCGGTACCCGCTGTCATAGTTGAGAGTATCATATTATGATGAGGATTTGTTTAATGTTGTTATTCTAATGTATTTGCACATATGAACCAAAGAGTTCTGACTACAGGAAATAAGCCGTTGATTTGCTGGACGGCGCGAGCATCCTTGTCCTTGTCGCACACCTTGTACCCTCTTCTTTGCTCTCCACTCTGTTTTACAAAGCAACACAGCCCCTCATGTACTGTGCGACAAAGAGAGAAGGATGAGAATGCTCACACCGTTTGCGCGCTGTCCACTGCTCATACATTACAACTCTTTGATAGGAACACACTTTCACTCTCTCACGCACGCTAACCAACCCCCCCACTACACACATACACACACATGCACACCCTCACTTTAAAGTAAGCATAGGAACTTAAAAAAAATCACCACCTCATTCATGAAACCTGCGGCATTTCCGGTCTTATGAATATGAATAACAACATTAAACAACTCGTCACATAATACTCTCAACTATGACATTAGTGGGTACCGATCTTCCTGATCTTTGACCTTTCAAACTGGCCATTTTCAGACATTCTGCATTTTCAGCCCATTTGACTGTGCCCTCTTTTTCATTTGTTTTATGCGGTGTCCTTTACCTACAAAACATAGATATTTTTTTGGAATTCGGAAATATTTATGCTTGTGATTTTAAATGTACCTGAAGTTTCGAACGTTCACTTGAATGAATTTTAGATGAAAAAGAAAAGTTAATAAAAACCACACATCGATTTAGGCATAAACACTTCATTGCCACATTTGCTGACAATAAATATCCACAATACTTAAGTTTTTACACCTAAATCGAAGTGTGGCTTTTATTAATTTTCTTTTTCATACCTATGAAATTCGTTCAAGTGAACATTCGAAATTTTAGGTAAGTACTTGATTTTAAATGCCTACCAGAGTTATTAAAAGAACATATCTTCTTTCAACTTCTAGTATGGACAAAATTTCTTGGGAAGTCGACGGCTTCCAATATGTTCTTCGATATCATTATGTTCATCTGACGGGAGGAATAACGTGTTTTTTGTACATAGTCCTTTGATTTGTTTTTGTTCACTCTTACATCAGATGTGATCTCTGCCCTTTTCAATTAATTGCAGCTCTTCTATAATCTTCTGAAATAGGTATAAAGCAAATTACTACAAATAAATACCTATCACAACTCGTACGTTGTAATCAAATTCAATGATTGTGATTTAAATAAACAAAAGCTCCTTAATATTGAAATAGATCGAACCTACCTTCTTGAAAATAAGATTTAAACACCCCGTAAAGTGTCCACGTTTCTGGGGGGTTTTCTCCAGTTTTTCAATGATCAGTCAAATTGTTTCCGTTTGAATGGTGACCACCAAGCTTCCTTTTCGTGGACCGAGACCATTACAAAGACCACCTCAGTTTTTTTTCCAAAAAATCGATACCTACAAACGCCGTAATTATTATAACTAATATAGGTGGTATGCTTAGTATAATATGTACAAAGGGATACACATTAAACTTTAGTGTCTAAATATAAAATATCTGCAAATGACAACAAAACTATGTGGTAGTTATATTGTATACAATAATTGTAAAATACTTACTGCAATGCAATTAATGTATACTTGGACTAATTAATAAATCACGGGAAAACAAAAAACAAAACACACGACATTTGACAGCAGAAGCGTGACGTAGTCTGCTAGAGCACGATGAGCATGCGCACTACTCTAAGGACCGTGGCGCGCATTTAAAAAATTCTACAAGGGGATTGTAATGACATGGAAAACGGAAATCTAAATATAAAAGATAAAATGTAATTAAATAACCATTCTAAGTCTGAACTACCTGCTTAAGAAATGCCGATAGTTACCGAGATAGTTACTAATTAATTGAACACAGTACATAAATTAAAAAAGGATTATTATTCATTATTATTTAATATTTCATTCTCTATTATTTAATATTTCATATTCATTATTATTTAATATTCGATCATAAATCTAAAGTCTGGATTCAAAATTTAAAACATATTTCATATATACAATATTGACGAACGATTTAAAATTTATAAAACGTCATACACCACACAGGGGATGATTATAAATGTACTTAAACCAGATCTATATAGATAGAGAAACATCATAATTATTTTTGTAGGTAGGTAGATAGGTACTATAAAACTAGCATTGCCGTCTCATCAGTTCCCAGTGAACACGGATACGTACCTGGTATGTTTCTCTTACGTAATCTATTCAACATGTTATATCCAAGGATATTGGATGTATGGTAAATGTAAGGTACATGGACCTTAAAATTTCAGCCACAAAAAAAGTTATAGCCATGTAATGGCAACATAACTTGTAACATACTCATATGTGGCAAATATATAACATACATGTAAAAGGCATATATTGTATTTCAAAATATTTACCTTAAAATATGTTCTGATGTTACATGTGTGCTATATAACATGCAATTTCCGTGGTATATGCACAAGGGGGTAGCAAATAATATACAGGGTGTCCCCAAATGGGGTGGAGGGCAAGCGGACCTAAATTTTAGTTTTTCGACAGTGACTATAAAAAAATTTTGTTTCTTAAAGAAATACATTGTGTTAAGAAAATGTACTTTTTTATGCAGGGCGCTCAAAAATATGAATTTGACCCAAGAGCAAACTACCTTTAGTTTTCTCATTTTTAAGGAAAATGCAATTTGAAAAAAAATGTTTATTAAATCTTGTTTAATACGTCTTTTTCCCCAATGCCTCACCTCGTATTTTTCCGTAACGGATACTAAAAAATTTAGGATTATGAAAGAAAAGTATTTCAAATGGCTTTTTTATTAAAAATGAAAAATAGA
Source organism: Rutpela maculata (assembly GCA_936432065.2). Lineage (NCBI taxonomy): Eukaryota > Metazoa > Arthropoda > Insecta > Coleoptera > Cerambycidae > Rutpela > Rutpela maculata. The sequence continues at coordinate 118,620,474 of OW386293.2, read as the reverse complement.
GGTAGTTTACACTTAGGCAAAATTCATATTTTTAGATTTTTTAAGCACCCTGCTCCTTCATAAAAAAATATTTTTTTTTAACATAAATCGTATATTTTTAAAAATGCGGAAATTTTTATAGTGACTTTTTGTCCAAAAATTAAAATTTTGGTCATTTGTTGTATAGCTAATTCCATCCGGGGACACCTTGTACTACTGTTACAATATGGCTTAAGTAAGGAAAAACTAGATGTAAAAAAAGGCCAATCTAAAATAAATAATTTTTATATTCAAAAATACATATATCACAATAATATATTAATCAAAGTCATACAAGAAGGATACGTTCATTTATATAATGAGTTAATCAAAAATAAACCAACTGCCAAATTAATAAAGGAACTAAATTCCAAATTGCACATTCTCTAAACTATATAGTTTGTTTATTACAAGCAAACTTTTGGATAACAGAAAACATAGAAGATAAAATAGCTGAAGAAAAATAACATAAATAGAAAAAGTTAGCTGATTGCAAGCTATGTAATAAGGTAAAAATAATAAAGAAAAGCCTGACAGTATACATGAATCATTTTTCATTCCGCTATAAATTACGAAGAAATAAACATTAGCATGATTACTATAGAGACAATAAAAGTGATAAGTTTTTGGTAAAACAGAACAGCTTTATCTTACATTAAAAGAAGTTTCAGGGAAAAAGGTAGACATTAAAAGCTTAATGAAGTTTGTTCCAAATGATGCTCGGACTTTTACAACATTTAAAAACTGTGGATTTTGAGGGTGACGTTGAAGGCTACAGTAACACTATTGATTTTGATATAGATGTAAACGAACAGTAGAAACGAAAATCGCCGGCATATTAATGAGAAGTACGACACTTTGCATTTTCTAAGTATCGATACACCTACATACACAAAATATACTATTTTTGACAGTCGAGTTATTATTATATTATCTATATATTAAACACAGGTAATTTTTAGTTTTATTACTTATTTACTCTAGTGACTGAATAAATGCTTTTTTGAACTATATATTTAACATCCGAATAAAGTTTGGTTTAATGTATGGTTATCCAAATTTAATTGTACCAAATATCAACTAAAATTCTGAACGAAAATAGTTAATGAAAAAACAAGAATTCTTCAATTATTCAAAAAGGAGCTAAAAATTTATTAGAAACAAGAAAAATTCAACAAACGTGACAATAATACTCAGATAATGACGAAAACAAATTTCCTATATAAAAAAAATTTTACTTACAGACAAACCTGTCAGCATGAATTTGCAAGCAGACTAATACTTAAAACTTAATTATCTTAAAACTAGTTTTTGGCGCCTGGTTTCCTTTTTTCATACATATCTCAATAAATTATGGTACAATAACTGCTCCAGCTTCTTGTTTTCTCTCTGTAGCCTTTGCTTTGACAGTCTGAACCACTCACTAGCGATGTTCTCAAATTCTTTTTCACAATGTGGGAACGTTTCGTTAACAGCAGCTAGAACAATAGTTTATGACAAAATTTTATAACTTTTTTGTGTATTATTTACTTAAAAGCAATTTCTAACTTTTTTAGAAATTCTTTGTCTTTACCTATAGGTACCAACAATATGTTACATCGTTGCCCAAGGACTTTGTTTCCATTTATTACTTATATATAAAAAAAAACATAAACATATAAATGTGTAGTTTTAATGATTGTGATTATACAATTTAAGCTACAATAAAGCACCTATAATTTTTCTGTGGCTTGAGCTCAGTTAAATTTCATTAAATTTCAATTTCAAGATTGGGAAATATGTCAATAAAACTCCAACAAATAAGTAGGTACCTAATAAGCGACTTAACACTGCACCGAGGTGCTAATGATTTACACTTCTACGTACTTACCTACAATAGTCTTGATCTCTGAACTTGATTCCACACAAAAACAAAGACGATATTTTTAACATGTTAAAAACGCACGCTAGAAGTCACGTTGCACCTCCTTCAGGGTCACTTGTGTTAGGTTAGAATATTACGATTAGGTTATTTTGTTAGGTATAGTTAGGGATATTTGAGTTAATTTCGTATCCTTTTCTGGCACGAACTATGTAATACAGAGTGCGAAAGAGATGTCCTATAATAATTTTATAACCAGATTTACCGGGAAATTTAAAACATCACAATATTAAAATGTTATCCAACTGTATGAAGATACGGGATTATTAAACTAGTTTTTGATCGGCGAGTTTTATTTTTTGTTATTAGATACATAAAAAAATAAAACGGCCGGTAACACTAATCACTATTTTAATAAATTTATAGAGTATTTAAATGAATAAATCATCAAATATTATATAGGCACAATTACATTTTCATTACCACTTAATGGCAACTGAAGACATTTTTGTTTAATATCACAAGCGTTAATTGGTAAAAGAGCTTCTTATTTTCATTGGGCATGCTATTATTATGTTGATTAAACTTCACTGGTCACTGATGTTATAACCTAACTATAGCAGCTACTACACCAAAACAATATACATAATATATATACTTAACCAAACTTTTTTGACATTTCATATGTAAGCTAGCTTGTTTCACGTTTGTAGTTTACCAAATTACATGATTAAATATATATGGGTAATGTAATTGTAGAAAAACTTAAAATGTCCATGATGATCACAAAATATATAAATGTTATATCTGGTGTAAACATATAAGATGGGTTGATGTGTAATATGTAGCAATTATCTAAATATCACATATTTTAATGTTATTATTTAACGCACAAGCAATATAACTTTAAACGTACATGCTGATTACAGAAATACATAAATGTTATGTAGCTGATAAATACACATAATACTTGTTATTGTAATGTAGCAGTTACGTAAAAATCACATATTTTAATGTCATTATTTAACAAACAGGCAATATAACTTAAAATCTACATGATGATAACAGACATACATAAATATTATATGGCATGTAAATATACAAAATACTTGTTATTGTAATGCAGCAGTTATGTAAAAATCACATATTATAATGTTTGTATTTAACAAACAGGCATGTTTGTTAATAACTTAAATGTATATAGCATTTGAAGATGGTTTATATAATAGAGATATATTTGGTAATATGGTGTGTGTTACCTTGACAATCTCTCTTTGGTACGTAACAGCCATATGCGTGTTCACTGGGTTGTGATGCAGGTTTATTTTTATTAGTTCAAAAATCGAACCAATCAGCGTTCGAGTTAAAAGTGCTGAACTTTTGATGATATTACTATCGGCGCGGCGCTCGGGCGATGCAAATATTTCCACAAAAAATATACCTGTATTATGCAGATAAAATCATTGACTAATGTCCATACGATGTACATGAACACATATACGAAGAACGTTCACAGTATATGCGACTGTGAACATAAACTTTTCTGTATATTCCATTTATATCGTATGTATAATCATATTGTATATGTGAAAATATTATTTATATGGGAATGTTGAGGGAACATACATGGCAAGTACAGAATGCAATTAGAACATTGGGAATGCAAAATGTACATTCGTGGAATAATAAATGCTATCTGGGAAGCTTGCTTATCGCAATTGCTGAGTTTGCATATTCAGCATTTTATTTAGGTTATCTCCAATAATGAGAATTGTAACTCACGACTCTCCGATATCTGTCTCGCAGGTAATTACCAAAAAATATGTCAGAGGTTTCACCAAATCCAAAATAACTCAGTTTGCTACATAGGATATCTTGGTTCGGGCGTCGAAAGCTTTACTAAAATCTAGCAACATTAAACAGGTATTTAAATTAGAATCAGAAGCTTTGAAGATCTCGTCGATAACATGAAGTAAGGCAGTTGTAGTGCTGTGGTGAGATCTAGATCCTGACTGATTCGATCTGGTCTGATACTATTTTCTCTAAAATTTTAGATATTGTAGGTAAAATGCTAATTGGTCTGAAGCGATTTAGAGCAGTTGGATTGCCGTTTTTGGGAATAAGTAAAATATTAGCAAACATTTAGAAAAACAGAAGTAGCAAAACATTTATTAATTATAAAAGCTAGAACCTCACTAAGCTATCAAAGTAATAATGCCAACATTTTACGACCGATATCATCAGATACTGTAGCATTAGATTTTATAGAACTTCTTCAGGTAAAAATTCTATGAACGAGAATTTATTCTCATTGTTCACGTATTTTTCATGGTATTTATCGATTGTTGGTGACATTGACCACTTGCGGCACATTATTAATGAAAAAATCGTTGAAAACTGTTGGTTCAAATAACTCAAAAGAAATAGGACCACTGTTAGGAGTATTAGTATTTAAATATTTTAATGTTTTCCAACAATCTTTAGTAAATAAGCGTCTTTCTCCATTTTCATAGAATAGTTTACAAAATATCTGAGCTGTTCATATTCATTAAAATCTTTTTAAACTAAGTTAATTTTTCAGAAATGTGAAATGGATTACAGGCGATTACAATTGGTCGATATCTTGAAGTTACCAATGAACAGATTTTTACAGTATCGTCTTCTATTGGAAAGAATCATAAAATATACACCTCATGTAAGTGAAATAGATTAAACCTTCATTTGGTCGAAATTATTTAAAATACATCCTAGGCGGCAGATTGCCATCATATTACCATTCTATTTAGTCATATTATTCTACTCTTCGCAAAAACGAAGAGGAGGCGAGCGTAGAAGCGACTTCAATGTGAATGTCAGTCGATATTCCGTTGAAGCAACGTCGAGCGCGGTTAGTACTTGGATGGGTGACCCATCTTGGGAAATACAGCGTTCTCGTCCCACCTTCTAGCGGCTTGTATATCAGTGTATACGTGGAAGTTACGTAATTTCAGACGAGGATTACGTAATGGATATACCATCCTTCGGAGGGGATGTAAAGCAGGCGGTCCCTTGTCTATTAAATGTTAGGCAAGTAAAAGATCCCTACTCTTCTTAAGGGGAGAGGTTGGGGGTAGCTCGTCTCCTGGCGTCGGTGATAGACCCTGGTAGCGGAAATAGGCCGACGTTAAATAAAAATAGATAAAAAAAAGCAAAAACGAAGAGTATATTGCATTTGATCGGCACATTTCTAAAACCGTAAATATGGCTCGTAGAGAAAAAAAAAATCATATCATTGTGTTGGTGAACGAATTCTGAACGACTTTCAAAATGTCCGTCCGTCACGTTTCTTGTAAGCACGATAACTTAAAAAAGAAAAGTCCGATTGTATTGAAATTTGGAAAGTAAGTTAGTGTTAGCTAGAGGAAGAACCCTATTGTTTTTGAAGAAAATCAATCAGTAAATAAGAAAGTTATTAATCATTTAATTAGAAAAACTTTTTTTTCTTAATTTTTTTCGCTTGTACTTAAATAGAAATCTTATGAAATGTTATTTCTATAATAATTTTTTTTGTTTTTACATTTTACTAATATGTATTTCATAATAATATATCTAAAGTATCTCAAAAACAAAATATTTGCCATTTTGCTCCTATAGAAGCAATTTACCTTTATTTAATGAAATAAATATTGTTAACACTAATTTGGTCATAACTACCTGTGAAAAAATTAACTATCTGGGAATAACTTTAGACCCTCATTTAAAATGGAATCATCATATTGTAACGGGTAAATAGTACTTTTTGGGGCGAACCCTGTATGCATGGTTCTTTTTGGTATACCTTACCTTGCCCTGTACGTAAGTGGTAGGAACATTTCTTCATTGAGCGCATAGGAGCGACACAACGCATTTATAATTATATCTTTATGGTATAAAGTTTGATTCGGTTAATTTAAGGAAGTAGCATGTTACCTTATTATTACTATATCTATTGGAAGAATGTTCGACTCCCTCATGGTACTAGGAACCTTCAGAGTTTGTTTGGTAATTAGCATGGCTCATAGTGCTTAAATTAATTTGTTGATAAATTGTCAGCGTATGCGGGCGTCTAAAACAGGGCAAAGCAGTAGTGAAACCTTTTCCCAGTATTGTAAATAACGTTGTGTGCGTTTTCAATCACTTTATGTCTGGGATATATTTACATGAAAGTCATAAGTTTCTCAGTTAACATTTGTTTACGCCAATTTTCGGACAGAAACAGCCATGTTAGTTGTTTACGTTTAGTTTAGAATCAGGTTATTGGCTAAGCGCACTGTCGGTATAGGGCGAGCGCGTCATTGCGCGATGTATGAATTTTAAATACCAATTGTTTTTCATTACGGGTTTCCAACGTACATGGATTCGGTTTCAGAAAAAATGGTTTAGAAGGAAGTAACGGCCATTTAAGAAGCTGTTGGGGCACCGAGCACATGGCTAGAGAATTTTGTTAGATTATATTTAAAAGAAGGGCCATTCTGCGAGAAGGTACGTCTAAATTTGTTTCGCCGTGTAGGCAGTTTGTTAATTGTTCCTCGTTTGCAGTAACGATAACAATATTTCTTGTTTTGTAGATTTGCCGGCCTAATTTACGTATAGCTAATTTACGTATAGCTAACTTACGTTTGGTTAATTTGCACATGGCTAACTTGCATTTTGTAATTTGCACCTTGGAATTTTCGAATTCATAACTCGTATCCTGTAGACTTGCTGTTTAATATTTAATGTGTATGATCCTGGATCTATGTAATTTGAGCTGTAATACGGTTATATGGTTGGAAGCGCTGTGTGATTCAATTATTCAACCGGCTATTGGATAACCACGGTCGCACGTGAAGCATGCCGCCCGGCCGCTGAGTCGCTTACCCTGATGAGAACACATGGTTGTAGCACATGGTTGTAACACGTTATGTAAATAAGGAATTGCCCTGGATGTCCATGGTACTGTGAGGTGTCGACAAATTAAAAATAAGGTCAGACTGTTTTTTCTATTTACTCAGAAACGGCGACGTGAAATTCCAGCCTCTGATTTTACAATAAACGTCGTGTGAGACGACGGCGTTGAAATATAAAATTTACCAAGCTTTTCAAAGAATTTGTTTGCTAAATTACTAAGCCAATTTTACACCTAATTTAAGTCAGATAATTTCGTTAATATTACGATTTTAATAAGTTCCACAGTTACTGTGAACCGCAAATAGTACTATTTGAGGGGGCCAAAAAGCGGACCATTTGTGAAATTAAATGAATTCAGTATTAAGCATTTTGATGTTCGTAGAGCACATTCTTACCCCATAAGGATACCTTATTGTGATACATTTTTATTATTAAATCTAATTTGAGGACCCAACCTTGACTTTATTTTTTTGCAACACCCGCAAACCCAAAAGGCTAGGATAGGCATTTTTTCTTGGTCTTAACTCAAACAAGATTAAGTGGCGCCTATTTAAATAATTGAAGACTTTAAAATTAAATTTTCCAAAGATCCTTACCCATCCCCAATGCTCCCGACGAGAGAGCTGCCGCCTAGCAAAGTATAATCCCCGGTGGGGTTATAATATCACCAACACCGTAAAAAAACTAAGATCTTTAATTTACAGATTTAAAATATTAAAAGATATATTAAGCAAGAAACACATTAAAATCATTTATTATGGCATGATTGAATCGATTTTAAAATATGGTATTGTAGCATGGGGAGGTGCAAACAAAACTAACATTACACCATTAATATTAATCCAAAAAATATATTTAAAGATCTTATATGGAAAACCCAACCTTTATCCTACTGAATTATTATACAAAGAGTCAGAATTATTAAATGTCCGTAAGCTATATTCGCAATGTTTATTAATGTACCAATACAAAATATACTCAGAAACAACACTCGTTGATCATAACTACTACACAAGAGGTAAAACTAAAAAACAAATAAAGGTAGTCGTTGCACAAAAGACTATAGGAACAAAATGTTTTGTCTACTTAGGTCCTAGATTATATAATAAGCTCCCAGAAGATATTAAACAAATCAGATCTGTAACAAAATATAAAAAAGAAATAAAAAAATGGCTGCTGAACATAAATTACACAGAAATAGATACATTTATTAATACTGGAAGTCTTTAAGCTTTCTTTTAGTCTTTAAGTTTTGTAATTCCTCAAATTTATGTTTTTTACTTTTTGTAAATTTTCGTTTTTAAGTTAACTTCTAATATTTTAATTTTAATATTTTTCTTAATATTAATACCTGAAAATTCACTAACAGCAAATTCTATTGCAATTAAATGAAAATACATGTTTTATAAAATCCATGAAAACTTATATTGATAATACCCAACACGGGTCTATTGCCTTTGCATTCAGGTTCTTAGGACCCTTCGCAAAATAAATAGAACTTAGTTGGGTATTTCGCATATGTACGCGCACTCTTATGAAACTACCCATTGCTCACAGACTCTAACGAGTCTAAGCAATCACTCATTTATTTATTTATACCTATGCCTATACCTTTATATTAAAATTAATCATTGTATCTTTTGTTAACCTATATAAATAAATAAATATTCTATTCTATTCTATATTCTATTCTATTCTAATACGTTGAAATATGATTCTCGAAAATATATACTAGGTACACACATTCAACTTTTGTAGTAATGTCTGATATAAGGATAAATAAAAATTATTTTGAGTATTTTTTTATTTTTAAATAAATTTAATAAAATAGAAAAACAAATGACATAGATTTGAAATGGATATCAACGAATTCAGAAAAAAGTCTATAATTTATTGAACACTATGAGCCACCACCTTCCCATTTGATAAAAAAAAAGTTTTAGATAAAAAAGTGATTTGTTCAATTTTGGAGGCTTCGTAAATAGTTATTAATGAAATTAAACGAAAAATTATATTTTTCCCTTGGACTTTACCTGCTGTAGAACAAATTTCGGTATTCCAAAACACTCTAGACGGACGTCTTAAAATGCTTAAAAAAACTGAACATCGACTCAAAAATTCTCGAAAATCTCATGGTATACTCAGATGTTGCCTTGAATCCAAATATGTAAAGATATACAGGGTGTTCCAGTTAAAAATCGAAAGTTGCGGTAATTTCCGGGTAAACCTGAAATGGTCTCATACCGTTTTTATGACCAAAAATCCATTTTTATAGGTGGTTTATGCACCCCAAATTTCAAATGGATAAGTTGAAAAATAAATAAAATATAAGGGGGAGCCACTAGTCTGTGGCACCCGGTACATAGATAGATAGTTAGTAAGGTAGACCTAATAAAAGCATGTTTAAAAAAAACAATTTGAACTACCCAAAAACCAGTCTGTTACATCTTCAATGGATCACCCTGTATTTAAAACAACGCGCCATCTTAATGCTGCGATATTTCAGGATCACGAGGAACACAAGAACCTGCACAAAGCCATGGAAACTATCCTACAATTGAACGATTACATAAATGAAATGAAAGGTGACAGCGATAAGTTAGAAGAAGCTGAGAAACTGCAACGAGTTATCCAAGAATGGAATTACGACTCAACCCTGTGTGAATTGAACAAATTGGGCCGACTAATTAGAAGCGAACCAGTAAGAATTAGATCGAGAGATGACGGGGCTCTAAGAAATCGACATATTTTTATATTAGATAGGTTTATTTTGGTTTGCAAGAGGTTGGCTCAAAATGGGGTAAGAAAATATACGTTAATCATTTCCTTTTTACTGTTGATGATAAAAGATAAAGATAGAACGAACATATATTTTCAGATGAGCCAACAATCATGTTTTCGCTTTTTCTTCATATCCCATTGTAATCCAGTCAATGAAAGAGTTATAGAGAACATTTAGGAGGGGAGAATTTTTCTCTTCAGGATTGTGTTGGGGGTAGTTAGGAGGTAAACATACTAAAAGTCCCCGCCCCTAGCCCTGCCGCTTCAGGGGCAGAGGGGGGTGGGAAGGTTTCTTTTTTCGATTCTTCGCTTATAACTCGTAAACGATGCGTCGTACGGAAAAAGGTAATCTATTAAACGTAATTAAATTTCCCACAAGAATGTTTATATTCATTTTCTGTGTGTTGCGAGATATTCGCCAGCGAAAATCGATAATAAATTAAAGAAAAAATCAATTATGTACTTTGAATATTTTTATCAAAGCGATTTATTGTGGTCTGCTAATAAATCACAGTTAGAAAACAATCTTTATTTTACAACACTGGACGTATTTACTAACGTAATATTTTGTCGAAATCTATACATTTCCTTAAATATACAGTGTGACTCACTTAAAATGAAGATACTCTTATAACTTTTTCGCTTTGTTTCCGATTTGAATCAAATTTTACTCAAGTATAGAACAAATTAGGATCTACTTATGACCAGAAAATCATTCACCTGTTATAAAGGCAAAGCCACCTGCCATACCAAAATATAAGGAAAAAGATTAAAAATCATATTGATGGGTCTTGATGAATTTCACGTAGCCACCACAAATTGCAGAAACTGAAGATCCCCTTTGCCAAATCAAATTTTGGTGTATGTACGTTTGTGGCGCCGATCGGATGCATTTTTTAGAATTTCTAACATTCAAAATGTTTTATTTTTTTCAGCATATTTTGGTACCGCAAGTGGCTTTGCCTTTGTAGCAGCCGAATGTTTTTCTGGTCATAAGTAGATTCTAATTTGTTTTATACTTGAGTAAAATTTGATTGAAATCGGAAACAAAATAAGAAAGTTATAAGGGTATCTTCATTTTAAGCGAGTCACACTGTATATTTAAGGAAATGTATAGATTTCGACAAAATATTACGTTAGTAAATACGTCGAGTGTTGTAAAATGAAGATTGTTTTGTGACTGTGATTTATTAGCAGACCACGGTAAACCGCTTTGATAGAAATATTCAAGGTACATAATTGATTTTTTTTTATTAATCATCGATTTTCGCTGGCGAGTATGTCGTAAACTATAACACATAGGGAGAAAATAAACATTCTCGTGGAAAATTTAATTACGATTAATTTTTCATAGATTACCTTTTTTCATACGACGCATCGTTTCCGAATTATAAGCGAAGAATCGAAAAAAGGAACCCCCCCCCTGAAGCGGCGGGGCTAGGGGCGGGGACTTTTAGTATTTTTACCTCCTAACTACCCCCAAGACATCCATGAAGAGGAAAATTCTCCCCTCCTAAATGTTCTCTACAATCCCCTTTTGGGCATTCATTGATTGGACTATTGACATTAGACCTAAAATCGAGGAAGAGCGGAAATAAATTATAATATTTTGCCCCTTTGGGGCTTATATGCTCCACAGGGCTTACTTTAAGAAACAAAAAAGTTCCCAAGGCGCAAGTGTGAGCTTCACCCTTAAAAACCACCCCTAATGCGCCCCGCCGCAGTTTTCTGCACTTTCCCGCGAAATAGTTGGTCCCACAGAAAATGTTATACTCACTAATAATATTCTACATAAAATTTTCTACAAATAAGGTTCTATACATATTTCCGATAGGCCCAATGGTTTTCGAGAAAGAAGCGAACAAACTAGGGGGTTGGTCTCCGATCGGCACACGCTTCTTCTTCTTATTCACAAACAAATATCAGAGAAGTATCAATCAGCCTTATTTTATATTCGATTCTAATGGATTTTTAACACCAGTTTGTTTCCACTGATCGCAAAATGTCTACACCATGGTCCCTCACAATTTTATTCTTAAACAATTTTTATTGGGCGAGTTTCCATTGAATAATTTAAAAACAAGATCTTTGCGTCTAACATCAGGTATATTTATGTTGATCGAACATAATATCTGCTACATTTATATTACTATGTAAAATGTCATGTACAGAGAGGATCTGTGCCAGTTTTCAACGTTGGCTTAGCATAGGTATATCGAACTCAGTTCTTTGATTTTCGTATGATACAAAAAGAGGCCAGGTCCCATGCCTTTTGAGTATAATGTTCTTAAAAATCTTTTTTCACCTTTTCTATCATTTCGGTGTAAGTGAGAGTCCTAGGACTCCATATGATAGCAAAATATTCCAATTGTGAACGGACATGGGAATTGAAAAGCCATATGCATGTAGTGTGTGTAAAATCATGACTTGTTCAAAGAACAAAGCCAGGTTTTCGGTAACATTCAGCCGTTAGCTTTTCAATATGGTTATTAAAAGGGAATGTCTTAGTAAAAACTACACCTAGGTCTTTAATTCCATGTAGGGTCTCAATTCCTATGCCTTTAGTCATGTATCTACCAATGATAGGATCCTGTTTCCGCGGATAAGAAATTGTTTTGCATTTAGATTCACTTAAAGCAAGGTTATTTTCTTGACAGAAGTCTGTGACTCCATCAATATCTTTCTGTAACTTGTGGCCTGCGAGCACAGTGTACAGAACTGAAATTGTGCAGCAAGGTTTTCTCTTCATCTGCTTTTGCAAACTCAACATTACAGCATCTTTCGCGGAATTAGTTCATTTCCGCACCACCTTTGAGGTAGAGGTGCTTTTTTTAAGTGGTCTCCTCAATAGACCTAATCCACTGAAGCTGTTTGATATCACTATTCGATATTGAAATGTACTGAAATATCCGAAGTTATACTAATGTAGGTACTAGGCTATTTTTGAAATTACTAGAAATAGAATTATACTGAAAACGACATCCCTGCAGACTACCTGAGAAAGGACGCGAATGTGACCTCCCATTTGGACAAAAAGAACATAGATAATAATCTAGTATGAATCAAAAGTGACAAAGGACTAAGTAAATGGGCTCATTTAGCACTTTTTTAAATTTGATTATCGGAAAGATCTTTTAATTTTAAGACTCTGTGCAAAAAACTAGAATTTTGTGAGACCTATAAATCGGTGGTACGCGATTTTTCACAGCAAATATCTCCGAACTGCTACTTTGACGTCAAAAATGATTATAATGAAACTTGTAGAGCGGATTCTCCTCTACAAGATTCATCTTGTACTTTTTTTTTTCATTATTTTTGTTGAATTTTTTCGCTTTTTTCGACGATACGCACTTTGTAATATGACCTCGTTTCCACACCACCCATGATGTAGAGGTCTCGGTGCGTTTTTTTTGTAAGTGGTTTCCCCTGTAGGCCTATTCCACTGTCGTCATTGTCGGTTTCAGTCGTCGATAGGGTTTTCTTCAATCAACTCATCTTCGGTAGGTGAATTTAATCAGCCTTGTCCGTGACAGTTGGAGCACATGATTGAGCAGCGCAATCCTATTTTTACACACCTGCATCGTTTCCCGCGGCCCATCCTGCAGTTGCAAGATATAAGTTGTAGAGCGGAAGACGGAGCTGGTGCCTCAGGTGTAAAAATGGGTGAAAGAACGGTGTCAGTTTTCTTCCAACCCTATTGTGTCGGATCAAGGTTTATTCCTCCCCATAACTGAATTTGATGAAAAACCCTATAAGCATGCGGATGAGAAGCGGCAGACGTTGGCGGTAGTCTCGATAATAGTACAGCGTTACTTGATTTCCCAACCAATTTATTGAATGTGAGAAATTTATGTCTATTTAAAGATTTCTCTTTCATTGAAGCTTTATATGACGCCATCGTGAAACGCTCTCCAGCAGTTGCGACTTCTTTTGTTGATTGAGGGTTGTTAAATATAGGCACAATGTCATCCAAATCTCTTCTGTTATTAAGTATAGTTACAGTTTGTGCTTTGCCTTTACCGAACAAAGCAGCAGTAGTGTCGCAACCACTAAATGCATGTGCAAACAGCACAGTTTCCTTACAGTTTCTCAAGACATCCGAACTAACACGAAATACGCACCGAGTCTAACAACGGTATTTCACAACTAAATATTCGAGCGTCGAGAATGGACAATTCATATCTGTCCCCCTTCCTCACATTCCCCAAACCGGAATCTGCCGAGCTGCTTCGACAGAATCCGAAGGTCAAACATAACAGTGCCGTGACGTTTTCAAAGAATTTGGGCGAAAAGAAGTAATAAATATTAAAATTATGATAAAAGCGAGAAAATTCAACAAAAATAATAATAAAAAAGAAAAGCATAAGATGAATCTTGTAGAGGAGAATCCGCTCTACAAGTTTTATTATAACCATTTTTGACGTCAAAGTAGCCGTTCGGAGATATTCGCTGTGAAAAATCGCGTACCACCGATTTTTCGCCGAGCGCTCCAAACTACTTTCTACTATGAACGTCGATAGCGAGAAAACGGCGGGGAGTACGCAAATCGACCATAGAGCTTTTTTTGTGTAGAATTTAATGACGAATATTTTTGTTCCTATACCTGTTTTTCGTGGGAATGACGGATTCGAAGGAAAATGAGAATAATCGTAACTAACTCCTGTCTAGGGGTGGTTTATCGCCCAAAAAGGGTGTTTCCATGAACGGGTAAGGTGGGAACTTTTCGGATCCTTACTTCTACCCCCCATGAACTATGCATGGCCCAAATATAGTTTGTATATGATTTTTTTCTTCTATTCGCTATTTTTTCGTCTAATTTGCGTGGACTATTATAGTTTCACAATATTACAAATCGTTAACTCAAGCAGTGTGTTTTGAAACTTATGCGTGTTTGTGAAGAATTTCAGTTTAATTAATTTCACCGATTTATATTACTAATCTCTGACGTCACGATGTTGGTCGCGTCGCGCTTCCAATTCCCTCTTTAAAAGTCGTATATTTCGAAAATCACATGTCGGATTCATCTGAAATTTTCAATATCGTCTAATTTTATGTAATACTTTATCCACAAGAAGTAACAACTACTAAATGAAATTCATTAAATGAGCCCATTGTTTTGCGTTAGTAGAAAAGATCTATTTAGAGCTACAATTTATACAAAAAAACGTTTGTATAAATTGTAGAAATAAAAATAAATTCGCTATATCTAAACAATTAGGTAATATTCGAAATTTTTATTTTTTCAAAAAAATGACATTCAAAATTCTAATTAAACCCTTTCTTGGAGTATTTAAGATATAGAAAAAAATATTTACAATTTTATTTTTAGACTGATCAGTTCTCCTATCGAGGTATGATAAACATAGCAGAATACTATGTTCGCGACGATGGTTTTGCATATCCGTTTTACTTAGAGAGAAGAGACCAACACATGAGATATACGATATATGCGAGATCTATAGGACTGAAAGAACAAATTATAAGAGCCATAACTGATGCTAGGTAAGTAAATTTTTTCTTCGACAGACCGGAAAATAGTTATGTCCTGGATGAAGTTTGTTAGAAAGTGACGCTTTAAATTTAGCAGAGCTGGCTCCAGGTATTTTGCCGCCCCGGGCCCAGTTTCATTTTGCCGCCCCTCTCTTATACAGGGTGTTTCGAAAAGATTGGGACAACGCTTATCCGTAGATTCTTGACATAAAAACAAGTCGATTTAACTCAAAAAGTAGTGGTCTAACTCTTTTCGTTTTCAAGATACAGGGTGGCAAAGTAAAAAAATTGTATTCGTAATTTGTCTCTATCTTAGAGACTATTATGCGTATCTACTTCAAAGTTGGTAACGACATGTTTTTCAGGTGGCTAATTACAATGGTGCTATTACCGATGCCATATTTTATAGATGGCGCTAGTTACGGGACTTTTACGTGACACTTTAAGCCATAACTTTTTTGAGGTTGGGTTTTGGACATCGTCTTCTAGTATTATCGAAACGCAATTTAGTTTCCTAAAGAAAAGGTGTACTTGTTTAAACGCGATAAAATGCACTCCAATTTTTTTACTTTGCCACCCTGTATCTTGAAAACGAAAAGAGTTAGACCGCTACTTCTTGAGTTAAATCGACTTGCTTTGATGTCAAGTATCTACGGCTAAGCGTTGTCCCAATCTTTTCGAAACACCCTGTATAAATAACATTAGGGTCAGGCGGGGTAAAAATGAGACAAAATGACATCTTTCAATTTTTAGGTTGCTTAGAATCGAGTCATATTTAATGAAAGATTGGTATCATATGTAAAAATGACAGGGGAAACTATATTTCTATGTATTTTTTTTTTAAAAGTACCGTTAATTGATAAACAAAAATAAACAAGTGTCTCATTTTTACCCTCCAAGTGGGGTAAAAAAAAGACAGCGGAGGGCAAATGAAAGACACGTGATTTATTCCCATTCTTATTGACGTCGTACATACAACTGGAAGTGCAAAAATAAGACAGAGGAGGGTTTTTCTTTTATATGTAATTTATTCAGATTTTTTACTAAACAAAAAGGGGCTTACAGAAGGGCTAGCTTCTCCTAAATTAGGAAGCTGAAATGTGCCTGTTTTAGTCTGCCCATTTGGTCTCTTTAACTAGTCTCTTTTTTACCCCGCTTTTAATTTTTTCGTTAAAATCAAATTTTTGATGATTTAAAACTAGCAGATTAATAAACTTGATCACAAAATGTGAAGTATGACACTTCTAGTTGACGTCTGTCAAATACGGACAATTCAAATAGAGAAACTATAAAATCCCCAAAAAAGTACTAAGATGCGTTCAAAAATTTTTTAAAAGTGAATTAAAGAGTTTACTGAATAATATTTTTTCCCGCACTAACAGTAGGCATAGGACCTGATTGGATAACATAAAACAGTTCTGAATGTACAAAACAAACTTGAATAAAAAATTAAGTTTAATTTATTTCAATCTGGGTTGGATCAGTTATCACCTTGTCTTTTATTTACCCCGCAACCTGTCTGTCTCATTTTTACCACGCCTGACCCTATCTTTTTAGTCCGTTATTTTTTTATAACATTTTTAAGAGTCACCTACTGAATATTCTTGATGGTTTGTTTATAAGTTATAAGGTTTACAGCAATTTTTGGATTTTCAGCAATATGATTACTGTATTTAAAAGGGTAAAATAAAATAATTGAAAAAATTAACCGTATTGAAATTTTAAAAAAATACCACACCACAGAAATTAGACAAGAAATAAAATCACATATAAGAAACAGAATGCATGTATGTAACCTACTTATTTATATATAAAAATAAACTAACAATAACAAATTATTTATATAAAGTTAACATTACTATTACTATATTATTGAAACAATTGTTTCCTAGCCTTTTTATATTCTTTGATAACTGTGAAGAATTTGCCGCCCCTAGAATTTTGCCGCCCCTGGCAGCCGCCCGCTTCGCCCTCTCCCCCCTAGATCCAGCCCTGAAATTTAGAAATAGAACAGAAAATAACGATGTTATGGGCCTAGTACCAAAGGCGTAGTGCCATAAAAAGTATAGGTCTAGCTCTAGCAGGTATTGCGGCACTTTTGACTGGCCTCCGCCCCCCGAAATGGAACAAAATTGTACAAACCTAAAAAAAGAGGAGAAATGAGTCAAATATGTAAATAATAATAATATGTTAATCATGTCGTTACGCTGTGACTTGAGAACTGTTGGTCAGTGCCGGACTGGCCGACATTAGTTCAGTGAGATTTCTAGGGAGGTGGGCCCAATTCACAAGTGACCCTGCTTGTGAGGGGTTGTGGCTATTTGGTAGACGTAAGTCCCATAAGACATCGGAGCGACCGAAGGAACAAAATATATAAATATTAAGTAATGTTGGTAAAAAAGTTTACAAAATAAAAAACATGATCACTGCATGTACCTATTTATTTAAAAACACATAAAAACTTACCTTAAAGGCAAACAACAAAACAAGATATTACCTAATTAACAACTTTTTATATACATTGCCTTTAGAAACAAGGCGAAAGATTATTATTTTAGGACCTACTTTAAATTAAATTCCTGGCTCCACATTCATGGGTAGTAAGGCCTCTAATAATTCTTCTCCTAAAGACGCACGTAAACGTGATTTTAACATTTTCAGTTTAGAGAAAACATGTTCACATGCTAGGGTTATTAAATATTTGAATGCATTATATAAATTTGAATATGTTAAGACGTGCATATTCAAATTTCTTAATAAATAAAAACAGCAATGAATGCACCTGTCACATTTGTCCTGATTCTTGTCAATACAGTTAAAACAGTAGTCAGTTTTTGTTTTGTTAATGCTGCTAAAATTATCGCCAAAACTATTCAACTATTTATAAAGTTCATCTGCAGCAACTCTCTCTTTATTCTCTTCGCATTCTTTTCCAAAACGCCTTTAAAGGTTGCTGACCAGAACAGATGTTTTATTACTCCTCATTCACCTAAATAGACCAGTTATAGATATTTTATTGCCTATAAACCTGTGAGACCGCTTTGATTAAATTTATCCCATTTTTTATTTATTCACATTGCACTAAATACCAAAGTTTTAAATAAAAATATGTTGATTCAGGAGGGCCCGGTAAAATGGAAGGGGCCCGGTGAAATTTTTCTCACTATCTCTCCTGTCCAGTCCAGCACTGCTGTTGGTTGACATTCTGAGTGATTCTAAACGTCTAACAAAAGCGGTGGTACTCTGGTACAATTGTATTTATTTGCTAAGTTGTGACATTACATATCGGACATCAAATAAACTGCAAACATGAATATAGGTATTTTATGGTGACTGATAATACGACAACATCGTTACTGTTTGACATTTCGTATTATTATTTGATCAAAATGGGTTATAAAGAAGCAGAAAAGTTTGATATATTTTGTCTTTATGTTAAAAATAATAAAAATAAAACAGATGCAAAAAAAGAATATGTAGCATTATACCAAAATCGTCTTCCTAGTGAAAACACATTCTTAAATACTTACCGCCATGTGAGAGAAACTGATAATTTTAATAGAAAAAACGCACCAATAGAGCAAACGAAAATGAAGAACGTTATATTTTGAATTATTTTATTGGTAATTTTGCTATAATTTATTTTGTCAAAATTAAAAGTCTTAAATATATGTTATGGACGTCCTCTACGGCAGGGTTTTCAATAGGGTTTTCATGGGAGAAAAAAAAATCAACGACAAAGAAAAGTTGTTGAAATTAAAAAGTCCTGTAGAAAATCGGTTAAAATTTGGTGTTGAATTTTTAGAGACAAAATTGTAGGGCCAATTTTTTTCAATTCTATATAATTCTGCCAGAGATAGCAGAGCTTCTAGAGGAACGCTTTTCTGATGAGGAACTTAATGAAGTAATTTGACAGCAGGACGGAGCGACCCCACACAGTTTTGGAAATTAAGGAGCATTTGAATGGTCAATTTGACATTTTGATTGGTAATGGCGGACCAATTCCATAGCCACCAAACAGCCCTGATTTAACACCTTTGGATGCATTTTTGTGGGGGTATTTAAAGGACAAAGTGAATTATGATTTTAATCAGAATATTGAAATAATTAAAACTAAAATTAGTGAAACAATTTACGAATTAAACAGGGACAATAATGGCTCTGTTTAAATAATTTAATAAAAAGGTATGAGCTTTGTATTTTAAATAATGGTGGACATTTTGAACAATTTTAATAGTTGATGGAACTAATGCTGACGCTGTTGTAAAATTTTCGTTGTTATTTTACCAGCTATAATATCCCAAGGACGTTGATAATACGAAATAATTTTATCACAGTTTCCGAAAGCACTTGCTTGGTAATATCCCGACGCCGTAGGCGGGGGATATTACCTAAAAGCAACGTGCTTGAGGAAGTTGTGATAAAATTATGAGCTATTTGTTTAGACAACAATGGCTCCAGGAGGAGTCTATCAACCACGTGGGAAAACACCCGGAAGTACACCAACACTTCATTCAACACCCGCGAAAACCTAAGAAACAACATATATATATATATATATATATATATATATATATATATATATATATATATATATATATATATATATATATATATATATACACAGCGTGTCGCACTTTTCATGGAGCCACCCTCATATCTCGCTCATCTGATATCCGAATGTTTTGAAATTTTGGTGGTGAATATATACATATAAAATGAGTCTTTAGACGTAACCACATTTGATTTTAGTCAGAGGCGTTCGATTCTAGAATGGAAAAAGGGAGTTGATTTTCGAAAAAATATATTAGCGACTTTTTCAGTAAAAAACTAGTGAGATATTCTTAATCAGCACCTTTTTTTTTACAAGATTACATCATAGTGGGTTCAAAAGTGTTTGAGATAGGGGCCGTCAAAAAAACAATTTTTTCAACTAAAAATAATTTTTATCTGTAAAACGGATTCTCAAATGAAAAAATGTATTCTTAATTTTTTGTTCAGAATAATGTATTGTGCTAGTCTGAATTGATTTTACAATAAAATAATTATTTATTTAATAAGGCAAGAATTCTAATTCGTACATGCTTAACATTTTTCTAATGAATAATCTTCAAAAAAGACCTAAGTAAGCCATGAAATCAAAATTTATTGCGAGTGTCAATTGGTTTTATTTATTTATTTATTTATTTATTTATTTATTTATTTATTTATTTATTTATTTATTTATATATTTATTTATTTTAGTTTCATTTATCTTATTTTTTAATTTTTGCCTTATTTAAATAAATAATTATTTTGTTGTAAAATCAATTCAAACTAGTACAATACATTATTCTGAACAAGAAATGAAGAATAATTTTTTTTCGTTTGAGAATCCCTTTTGCAGATAAAAATTATTTTTAGTTCAAAAAAATTGCTTTTTTTATGGCCCCTATCTCAAACACCTTTGAACCCACTACGTTGTAATCTTGTACAAATGGGTTTCTAAAGGTACTGATTAAGAATATCTTACTAGTTTTTTTCTAAAAAAATCGCTAATACTTTTTTTTTGAAAATTGACCCCTTTTCTACATCCTGGAATCGGACGCCTCTGACTAAAATCAAATGCGGTTACGTCTAAAGACTCACTTTATAGGTATATATTCACCACCAAAATTTCAAAAAATTCGGATATCACATAAGCTAGATATGAGGGGTGGCTCCATGAAAAGTGCGACACGCTGTATATATATATATATATATATATTTTTTAATATTCCTTCCTTTTTTCCGATTCATTCACTATAATAGTACTATATATTGGGAGGGGGGGATTTTTTGACCCATTTGGGGTTTGGGTTCGGTGTAAAACGAATTTTCTGAACCTAGTTATAGTAGTAGTACGTATTTCATAGATTTTTCAGTTACAAATTGTTAAAAATGAGATAGGATGTATAAAGTTACTGTTTTATTATGTTTATATAGAAACGTGGCAAAAGATCATGTGTAAGTTGAAACTCTCATGAATCCATAATAGTATACCAAATTTTAAAAAATCAGAAATCAGCTCAGAAAATTTAAATATTAGTAGACGTCACTATTGTAGTAGAGTTTGAATCAAATTGTTAGTCTTTTTAGTGGGGCCAAACTATTTTTTCAAAAATTAAAGTGAAATAGTAATTTTATTCTGGAAATGTGCATGACCTTCAAAAAAACTGCATCTAAATTATTGCTGCTAAAAAGCAAATTTTCTTGATTTGGATTCCCCAACAACATGAAAATTGATCTACTATTTCCTTTCAGAGCGTACATTCACCCCTGCATGTTCCAATATATCAAACAGCATCATTACCAACTTACCACCTTCAGCTCACCAGAGCAGTGTGCGAGTTGCTCAATGTATCTGAGTGGAATTATATTCCAAGGCTATAAATGCAACGCATGTAATCTAGTAGTGCATAAAAATTGTATATCTAACGAGGAAATCTGTGGAATACCGAGGAACGTGAAAAATAAACTGTGGTATGTTGGTGAGATGGACAGAGAAACGGCAACGAAGAAATTAAGTTGTCGGGAGAGCGGTACGTTTCTAATCAGGATTAGACCACAAAACGATGGGTTAAATATTTATAGCCTAACGTTAAAGTAAGTATAGTGCTTCTACATTATACAATGATATCAAATCAAACCAACACTTATTCAACAAGCTAGTAGTATGCAAGTAGGTTTAATTATTATTATACGTAGCAAAAGGCTAAATAAAGTATATCATTTTAATCTAAATCTCTATAGTACAGTTTGCGGGTTTTTATAAACTCTACTCGAGATATCTGTATCTACCGTGCGTGTAATTTCCCATTAGGCATGTACATTCAAGTAGCGCGATAGATATGACAACACTGGCAGCCGTAAATTCGTCCGTCGGTGGAGCATCCCAGCTCTGTTATTTCATTTCAGTCAGCTGGCACACGCGATGTTGTAATTCTTACTCCCCATGCCTAGCCCGCGACTACACACACGGTATACGCATTACACAGTGTGTCTGAAGATTCCTGTCGTTAACTTTAGGTAGTGATAGTTTTTATAAAAATATGAAAAACTTCCTATAGACAATGTTTCCTAAGGGAGCTAGGGCCTATAGTACAAGAAAACTTTACTTTAACTCGAAAAAAAATTATGCAGACCTTAAAGTTTGGTTATAGGTTCAAAATAGGCCAAAGTTCACAAAAAAGTTTAGGAGTTTTACGGATCCGCGGGAAGCTACGGGGGGGGGGGGTGAAAAGGGATATTTTTAATTAAAAACTCGATTTTTCTCTATTTTCTCGGGAAATATGGCATTTACAAAAAAGTAGTTCAAATAAAACTTGTTTCTGACAAAATATCTGTAATTTGGTCATTTTAAATTTAATTTTATAGCAATAATTAACCGAAATACTAGAGGTTTCAACTTCGGAACAATGTCATATGAATTAGATCTCGTTCATTTTTGGCAGCCTAATAGTAAATGCGTAAAAGTAAAGTAAATGCATAAAAGTAGTAAAGTAAATGCAGAAGTTTCTATATTATGTGAGGGCTTGCTAATTTATAGGGGGTGGCACCTAAAAAAAAAAAAAAACAAAAACACTGGAGCTGAGAGAGAATTAAATTTTAGAAGAAAAGGTTCACTTATCACTTTGTTTTATTACCAAACATTTTAAAATTGATTCAGATGTGGACAAAAATTTCATTTTGTTTAATTAATTTTATTTTATTAAATTGACAATATGTATTTTGTTGATTCGTTAGACTTTGTTACACTAAAAAGTTCATAAGTCAGATATTTTGCATCATATTTTAAAAATTTTAAAAGTAATGTGCTGCTACATACTTAAACTAGACACACTTACCTCGTATCTTAGCTTAATATTAACACAAGCAAAATTTACATCGAACGACACTCTTGCCCCAGGTGACCGGGGAAGTGTGTACCATAAAAGTCATTTTAAAAAAATATATGTTAGCCTTAGAAAAAAGAAGATATACTTTTAAAATTGTAAGCACATTTATCAAATACTGTAAGAATAAAGGCATTAAAAATTCAAATCTAAAACATTAACAATACCTGACACATTTGCTGTTAAAGGTGAACTAATAAAATTTTTGGTCGCACTTACCCCTCTTTACCTTACTTTTTTTTTGTTAAAATAAAAACGTCGCAATTTCGTTAATGTAAGCAGTCAGTAATTAAAAAAATATATTCCCATATACTGTTTTTCGTTAATATATAGTGTGACCTAGACGCTCAAATTTTTTCATCGGCTTACAGCGCTTGCTTTAGAAAAAAAAAATGCATTTTAAACTGTAAAGTAATTTTAGAACAAATGTAACATTCTTGTTTCTCTGCAAATATCTCAATAAATATTAGTTTAAGAGAAAATATGATGGACATCAAAAATGAAGCATATAAACTAAGAATAAATTTATTTTGTTTTAAGATATTGACTTGAAATTTGGTACACATCGAGATCCAGAACTAGATTATATTTTCATCTTGTTCCGTCGAAGGGTTGGGGGGTACATTGGGGTAAATTTGGGGTAAATAGGTCAATCAAGCAGGTAAGAGTCCATAAAATCGGTATTTAGTATATACAAGAGAAGCTAAGGTCTCAAAAGAATTTTTGGCATTAGCCACCCCCATTACCACTCCCACCCCCTTATTAAAGGGGATGAAAAAAAATTGTGATTTAGTGTATGTACAGGAACCAGAAACATCAAAATATGTTTTTACTTCATCCACCCCCACTATCACCCCCCCTATCACCACCCCCCCACCCCACTACCGATGTGGGGTATCGTTTTATGAGTTTTTGGGAGGATTTCAAATATTATATTATTAAAGTTATTATATTATTAAAGTTCCATAAACAATTATTTTCACATACAAAGTTTTTTCGTTGTGAGTGACTTGGATAGAGAATCTGGATGTGGAAGTAGTGATTAGCGGTTTTTTATAGATGGCATCCGTTTTTCGGATGAAGTATTTAGTTTAAAATGTTGAATATCTTAGAAACTGCGACATTTCCATCAAAAGTTCTAAGAAACAAAATTAAACGTAATTAATCAGTCTTTAAAATGATTTTTTGTTTGTTTCTACATCACAAAAAATAAAGAAGTTATGGCAGATTCAATATACGTTTTCACATTTTTGATAACAAAATGTCGGCATTTTGTTATTGTAATTGCTCAGTAATTAATTTTTCTTTCAAAAATGCTGTTTTTCGTTATTATATAGCATCACCTAGATGCTCGATCTATTTGGTCTCATTAAAAAAATTGTTTTAGAAAAAAATTCCATCCGCCATCCCGTATTTCGGTTAATTATTGCTATAAAATTAATTTAAAAACACCAGATTAAAGATAACTTTGCCAGAAACAACTTTCATTTGAATTATTTCTTTGTAAATGCCATATTTCCCGAGGAAATGGAGAAAAATCGATTTTTTTAATTAAAAGTACCCCCTTAGAAGTTCCCGAGGATCCATAAAACTCCTAAACTTTTTTGTTTCGTGAACTTTGGCCTATTTTAAACTTATAAGCAAAGTTTAAAGCCTGCACACATTTTTTTCGAGTTAGTCATTTTTCTCAATCTTTCCCTGTACTGCTGGTAATGGCTATACTTGTAATTTTAAGCATCTCCTGATGATGCCATCTTGATTAGCGAAATGTTCCTCAATATACTATGAGGTATTTTTGTGTTTGTAGAATTTTAACAAAGGTTGCACACACTCCTCATGTACATTTTCTTTCCTAAAATGTTTTATAACTTTTATATTTACATAAATTTTTTGTTTGCTCAAACTTAAAATCTGGACGTTGCATGACATTCTAAGGCTATTTGAACAATAAAAATTAAAAAAAAAATTTCGTTACTATACTTCCACTGGAACTGGAACTGATATAGTGACACAATATCAAGTATCTTGGCCAATTATTTATTTTCTTCAATTGCATTATATGGCACCTTCTGAAATTTTTTTTATCTTGAAACTAATTCTTGGATAAACATTTGCTGTAGTTCGAGTACTCTGATAATCTACTCTTTTGGCACGTTGCTCCATCCAGGTATATCCAAACAGATGCACTGTTTGGATAAAAAATTTCACAAAACCAAAAAATACAAAAATTCATATACCTGTAATAGATTGGCAAAAAAGGATTTTCTGACTTCAGAACTGGGCAAACAAGAGCCATTTTGCAAACATCAGAAAACGTATGCGTTTTAATAATATAGCCAAACTGAGTAGGTAATGCTTATAATGGTTCCTCAGGGGCTTATCTACGATCTTTGATAATAAAACAGGGAATTCGATCGTGACCAGCAGTAATTTAATTTTTTAATTCATTAATAGCTTTTAAAATATCGATTTCAGTAATTTCAGTGATGTTTATAAGTGAAAAATTACTTTAAATAAAATGGTAAGGTCACGTCGAACTTATTTTCTCGTGACTAAAAAATTTTGGTTGTTCATCAGTAAACTATATACTATTAACGCTTTCAAGAAAGTCAAGATTTTCGATTTTTCCAGTAAATACCCTCATGTGAATATCCAGAGAAAAATACTAATGGCATATTATTAAGTTGTTCGATTTTGTCTCATCAGTAATTTGAGGGTAGGTAAAAATAAAGAAAAGCGTCCCAAAATATTTGTAAATGGACTCCAGATATCGAATTTGAACATACAGATGCACACATACAATACATACATACTGCTACATACACTAGGGTGGCCCATCTCTATAGGGGGTGAATTTTTTTTGCGTATTTTTTAAGTCTCACCCCACGAAAATATACTATTATACTAGGAATAATTTATGTCAAAGTTTCAGATAATTCGGTGAACGGAAACCCGTGCCGCATTCAGGTAGAAATTTGTAGATAAGATTTTATTACGGTAATACACTTAAATTTTACTTAAAATACAAATATCTACCTCTTTTCTCATAATGTTTTATTGGTGTAATTATTTCCTAGAAATTATTTGTTTTGGAAGTTTGGAAATATAATGCACCTACGGTAGGTTTTTATGTCAGTTTGCAATTGTGTTTTACATTATAAGTTCTAGCATACGTTCCTTTTTGAAAAAACATTTAACGATGGCTGATGTTAGATCCTTACGAAAGGATACTTTCATTTACTTAGTTGGACACTATTCGTCACAAATCATTGGCAATAAATTGCAGTCTAATAGACAAGTATTACAAGTGCTCTTTTATAACATTCGTGAAGTGAAGCTAAGTGTACACGAAAGTGCTAAATTAACAATAAAAGAGGTGTCAGTTTTTTGGGATAAAGCTCGCATTCCGACACGTCAGGATTTTCATTGTGTTAAACAACTAGATAAACTTTATGCAGAGTGGAGGAACTTACAAATCGGCTAAAAGGGCCAGTGCGGGAGATAAAGAAAAAAATTTCGTTGAAAAATTGGACGATCTTTTTGACATTTCTCATGCAAATGCATTGGAGTTGATGAAAATAGATGAAGATAAGCAGTTTTTAATTAACCAAAGAAAAAAGGGACGTCCTGGATTTATGCATGGTATTGATTACCAACTTGCTTCTCAAGAAAAATCAGCTGAGGAGAAATTACAGGAATTATCCGAACGAATGCAACGAAGTCAACAAGAAAAAGCTAGATTAGAGGAAACAGTCACCTGTCCATCATCAAGTAGTAATTCAGCCGACTCCAACGAAAATGAAGATGAAATAATCGAAGCCCAAGAAGAGCTGTTACAAGACCAGCCTGGCCCGTCACAGCCAAAAAAGAGGAAATTGTATGGAACATGTAACATCATCACACCAAAAATAGCCGCTGCATTTGATGCTTGCAAAATAAGCGACAGGTATGGAGTCCATATTTTGACGGCAGTAGCAGAAGCACTAGGACATGACACCACATCTTTGTCCATCAGCAGAACCACACTTCAGCGCTCTAGACAACGCATCCGCGAAGAAAGAGCTGAAATATTAAAAACTGCCTTCGGTAATTCTGAATTGTCGGCCCCAGTCATCCATTGGGATGGAAAACTTTTACCTTCTCTCACTGGAATGGGAAATATCGATAGACTTGCTATCTTAGTTACTACTACTTGGAGTACCAGCTTTGCCCAATTCAACTGGAAGAGAACAGACTGAAGCAGTTTATGATGTGCTTTGTGAATGGAATTTGGACGAAAAGGTAATAGCTTTGTGTTGTGATACAACAGCATCAAATATGGGTTATATAAATGGGGCAGCCACACTATTGCAACAAAAATTAGAAAGAGATATTCTATAGTTTCCTTGTAGACATCATATTTTTGAAGTGGTTTTGAGAAGTGTGTTTGACACAAAAATGCCTTCCTCATCTGGTTCAAATGTGCCACTATTTAAACGTTTTAGGAAATTTTGGCCCAATAGATCAAAATAAACTAAAAACTGGATTTCAGGTATCAAAAATTAAACACATTTTACAACCAGTTAAAGCCGAAATTGTAAAGTTTCTAAATGCAGCTTTAACTTTGCAACAGCCTCGTGATGATTATAAAGAATTTTTAATGCTTTCTAAACTTTTTGTTGAAGAAGAGCCCACTCACACGACATTCTATCAACCAGGGGCATTTCATCATGCACGTTGGATGGCCAAAGCCATTTACTGTCTAAAAATATTTTTTTTCCAAGATCAGTTCCAACTAACTAAAAAAGAAAAATAGGTATTGAAGATATATGTCTCTTTATTGTAAAGGTTTATGTAAAGGCCTGGTTTACAGCGTCATTTGCTAGTAAAGCACCGCTTCATGACTTAGACTTTTGTAAAGAACTCATTAATTATCAAAATATTGACAAAGAAATATCTCAAGCCGCAAGTAGGAAAATAGTGAACCATTTGTGGTACCTTAATTCAGTAAATGCTGGCTTATCTTTCTTTGATGACGATATTTCAGTTACCACTAAAAGAGAAATGGTTAAAGCTTTGAATAGGAAAGCACCAAATCAAGAGGGTATTAAACGACTTATGATTAGTAACATTACTGACGTTGAAAACAAGGAAATTCAGGACTTCATATGCGAGAACACTAAACAGTTTTTTCAAAAATTAGGTTTGTCTATGGAATTTTTGGAAAATGATCCAACAACATGGAGGGAAAATGAAAGTTATACCCGATGTTTCAATATTGTAAACAAAATTAAAGTTGTAAATGATGCCGCTGAGAGAGGAATCAAACTTAT
This sequence comes from Rutpela maculata, assembly GCA_936432065.2. Lineage (NCBI taxonomy): Eukaryota > Metazoa > Arthropoda > Insecta > Coleoptera > Cerambycidae > Rutpela > Rutpela maculata. The sequence goes on along the minus strand of OW386293.2, from coordinate 118,592,191 downwards.
TACTGACTATAATGACATTTTAACAAAAAATGAAGACCAAAAACAGTTTTTACTCCAAGTTGTAAATGATTATAAATCACAGTTTCCAAATGTAAAAAAAGAAACCCTGTCGCATGCTGTGGCCTAGTGCAAAAAATATTGTTTTTATTACTATATGTCTTGTAGATTTAGGATAATATTTGGTACTATGTATGAAAAAAACGTTTCATAATAAAATACACAAAGATAAAACGAGAGTTTTATTTCAAAAACTTCTAGTCTAGTTTTCTTAGACTACGAATTTACAGTAGTATGACACATGTCATAGTCACAACAGATAATGTTTTTGATATTTGTATGACTTGATTAGTCATTCTAAAGATAAATGTTGCTGATTAAAAAAAAAAAAACAATGCATCAACCAAAGAATGTAAATAATTCCATTTACTTTTATTATTACATAATAATGCATTCTGCGGCACCCCTTGCCTTCAATTTGCCTCAATAATATTTTGAGGGGACTGTTTTTTCTTCAAATGGAACCATTTGCAGGGGTGAGAAATAAAAAATTTCGATTTCGAAAAAGATGGGCCACCCTAATACACATACACACACACATTTTTTTTCTTAATTTCTTTTCAGTATCTGGGACTGGGAGTGATATCATCAATCATTTGTCAAAAATTCGAAGTCAAATTTTTGGGCGATTACAATACTTTTTTCACTTCTAGTGTCGCTTTAAAGTTAAAAGCGTTGAAAATAATGGTACATTAGAAGAGGTGTACACTGTAGTAAAATAGTCGCAAGATTCAACTATTACAGTTTGGCACAGAAGTTTAGATATACTAGATAGGATATCCTCATCGACCGCGACCGGGAAGTTGGAACAAAATGACGACAAAAATGGAGTTCAGGTTTTTTTGTCATCTTGAAACATATAAAAACATATAAAAATCCATGTACTTAAATGAAAATCGGATTAGTAAGGATACTCGACTTATACCGTATTTTCCATTTTTTCAGTTTTCTCTTTATTAATTACTCATAATATTAAATTGAAACTACCGCGCGCCCGCGACTGAGAAAGGGTGCGCACCAATTAAATTTTAAGCTTTACGCCGTCTACACAGTAGCGGCAGGTTTTCTGCTTTCCGAAATTCGGAACCGATCGGCGCTTATTGCCTGCTTTTGAAGCGAACACAGTAAATGCAGGTAGAAGCAGGCGAATTTGTCAGTTCATTCAACTCATCACTAATTTCCCTCCAATATTTATCCAACCCATTTCTATTAAACAATCTGAAGAACCTAGAAAATTCAGGGAATTTTAAAAACCCTAAAAAAATCATGGAAATCTCATGGAAATTTAAATATTTTACTGAAATCATGGAATTTTGAGTCACGATATGGAAAACAATAAACTACTTAGGAGCTCCCACTGTTATTTTAAATTATTTTTGAACTGCAAACTTCGTTCGTCCACTTAATGTCGATTTTATACCGCAAATTATTATTTTTTATCAAATTGAAAATTAAAGTAAAAATTATTTGATTACCTAAAATTACGTTTAACATAATGATAATAATTATTTGCCACCGAAGAGCATTTTTTTTGTCATGGAAAACCTGAAAAATTCAGGGAATTTTTTTAGCTATGTAAAGTCTGAACCCTGTTAAAGTGAAATCTATGTGTTTTATCCCATATAGGATCTCTTACAAATACGGCAGCAATTAATCTTTCAATATCCATTATCAATAGAAAACCAGCGCGTGCAGCCGGTAAGAAAGAACTAAATAATCATTCCGGTAAAATGGTCGGTACCGACTACCAGCGCCGACTAATCGGAACCTGCATCTACTGTGCTATTGCCAATTTAAATGCATGCAATCATTCTCGAAGCTTATAAGCGCGGGTCGGCGCCGACTACCTGAAAACAGGTAACCGGCTTTCACTGTGTTCGTGGCGTTAGGGTGATATAATCTGTACCTACTCATCAAGATTTTGTTAATGAATGTTCAAAGAATATATAAGAAGTTCGGTGAAATTAGAAAATTCATTTTTTAATATTGTGTTTCAACCTTGAAAATGTCCGTTTTTGCGTTTTTTCAAACATTAAATTGTTTATAAGTCGGAAACGGTCAACTTTAAGAAAAAATAACAAGAGACTTTCTTTGTTTAAAATGACCAAGAAAACCCAAAAAAAAAAAATCATTCGGGTAAAAAAAAACGATTTTTGCAATTTGTTTTAAAAGAGATTAGTTTAAACAAATTGGGACCAGATTTTCATCCGGCAAACTCTTGATCCTTATTCAGGGGCATGTCCCGAACGTGAATATTGTGATGTGTTTCTTCCAGTTGCCTAGCGCATAAACAAGTGGAAGCGTCACTTGGACGCCGAGCTCTGCTTTAGCTTCACTCGGGCGCCACCTTTACAATTTTTACGTGGGGCAAAGGTCCCACAATAGCCTCTTGACACAGCCTGGTGCAGTAGGGCTGGCATATACTCAGTGAAGAAACGGAAATGTCCAGAGGTCAAAACGGCAGATTAGATTTTCACATTCAACAGTAAAACAACAAATTCGGCAAAATAACAACGTTTATTGTACAGATAAAATTGACAACAGCAGTAGAAAAGAAATATGATCAATTGACGGAGCAACTCATATAGTACACGGAAATTAGCAAAAATAGAAGAAAAAAATTATAATAAGCTGATATTTTCTGAATCGACAGTTGATAGAGGTAGGAATACAGGATCAAAAAGTTCCCATCCCCAACTAGTGAACTTCATCCCTTTTTATAAATTATATAGAATTGAATTAAACTAAATCCACTAAAGGCTTTATTCTTGCTCAAATTCAATATCGTCGGTCCGTTCCGCATAAAACATGCTTGTCCGTGACAGTTCATACACATAGCCGAACATTTTAAACCAACCTTTAAACATCCACATCGCTTTCCGCAGCCCTTTTTGCAGGCACACGAAATTAACTCTAAAATTGATGAGGGAGCCGCTTCTTCAGTAGTCAAAACAGGTATTAAAATATCACCTGATTTCTTCCATCCCCATTCTTCTGGCTCTAAAACATTTCCATGCCAAGCCTGGATTTGGTGGTAAACCCGCAACGAATGTTGTTGCAAAGCTGCGAACGTCGGGGGTAGCCTTGCCAAAGTAACCGTTTGACTAGAATTGCCAACCGATATGTTAAACAGAACATACCTCCGATGATTTATTGACGTTTCATTTTTTTGTGCTTTATATAGTGCAAAAGCAAATATTTCCCCAGCCTCAGTAATATCCTGCTTTGTAGCATTTGGTTTGTTAAAGGTTTTAACAACTTCTTGTAAAGTTTTCGAATTTAATAAATTTATAGTTTGGAGTTTGCCTTTTCCAAAAAAAGCAGTCGTTGTGTCACTACCACTAAATGCATGAGCAAAAAGAACTGTTTTTGTTGAGTTCTTAAGGACATTTGACAACTGTAAATCTTTAGAGCTATAAACTCTTGCTTTTATATTACCTTGGGCCTCCCCCTTAGTAGTCTAATATCCTTTTCAGTTGGCGTTAGGGCAATAATTAAGGTAAGAAGATCGACATCATGTCCTACAATTACGACCGGTTCGGATTTAAAACTTTTTTGAATAACAGTTTGAACTATAACTGTATCAGCATCATCATCCGCGGTTACAGTTTGTATCTCTTCATTTTGAAAGCCCTGAACTAGTTGAGAAATTAATCGTTCTTTGTTGGCAAGGTTGCTTAATAATTTTCCTTTAGGGCCTGTAATTGGCGTATTTTAATCAAAAATAACTGTGGGAGATGTTCTTATTAAAATGCTCTGTTGGCGTTCAATACTTTTTGTGCTGGTAGGATTATTACTGTAACCATCGAAAATAATTGTGACATTTTTACCCTCCGATATAAGAACTTATATCTAGATACATAACAGGCTATCTTTTCACTATATACCTTGTTTGCTCCTAACATAGTCACATTATATGTCCATTAAAATGGATAGATGAACATCACATCTCATAGGCAACAGTGGCGTTGTGTGTGTAGAAAATGTGTAGAATGGTAAATATTTTCATTAAAATGAATTATTGCAATTCCTGCATTACCGGCTCTTTATATAACGTGATGTAGGCATACGATATTACAGTAAGATAAAACAGTAAGATAAATATGTATTGAAAGGATATTAAAATTTAATTGCTATTTACTTTATAACTGTAAACTGAACTTCATCATGTTACGACTATGGAACGATCGATTTTCTTCTTTTCTAAACTGCTTTCTGCAAACGGCAGAGCACTTCACTATTTATTTGCACAAAATATATTGTCACTAAACTGTGTAAATATGAATAGAGAATATTATTTAGGTATTAAGCAAATCACAACTTAAAATAAAATTACTTTTTCATCAGTTTTTGGTCGGAGAACACGAAAAACATTTATTGACATTAATGGCCGAATTGTCAACTGAAATTATGATAATCGAACTGAAGCCGATCGTGCACGAGCGGCCGCGAATACGCCGATGGGCCAATCAGCAACTTATGGGAAGAAGTGCCTTAGATTGTGAGTCTTTCAGCGACAAATAAATCAATGCCATTATGTATCTAGATATAAGTTCTTTAATCGGAGTTTTTACCATAATGCCTTCTAACAAATGTAACGTATGTTCTGTAAATCTCCTTAAATGTGTCCTGACTAGGCCATACAACACGATGAATTAGATTTCCGCCATCAATTACTCACAGTTGGCGACATCAATAGGACGTTCTGGTACGGATTTGAAAATTTGATACAATGATGACTTTTTGGTTTTTCTCATCAGTCCTCTTTCATCAAATATAGATAAAGGCACCGCCGCAAATTTACGATTTAATAACATAATAAGTAATAGAAATATCGATACATAATATACCACCTTTTTTGTAGAGAATTTTGTGACAAACCTTTTCCTATACTTTCCCTAAGATAAAGCGTTTAAAAGATGTAAAAAACCAGTGCGGTGTCCCTAAAGGGGGTGAGATGGGGATGAAGCTCCTTTTTTTATATGTATTCTTACACACATAAGCTAACTATTATAGACATTTCAGCTTATTATAATTTTTTTCTTCTATTCCACATAAATTTGCCTAATTTTCGTGTACTAATAAGGAGTTCATCATAAATAAATTCAATTTAAAATATGCAATTTAACATATCATTTAATAATTTACAAAATTATGAGCATGACTAGACTTTGACTAAAATTTGATTCAAATCAGACTACAACCAAACGGAGAGAAGGTTTCTTTTTTAGTTACTTTGCTAATTAAGAAATGTTAATCGGAACGCTTTGGTTTCGGAAAATACTACTAGTTACAAATTAGCGGCAATTCGAAAATTTTGTAACTTTGGTAACAGCGGTGGCAAGCAAGCGGTTTACAAGATGGCGGATGCGCAAGCATTTAAGCAGTAAAAACAGCAAAGAAAAATAATTAAACGGCAAGCAAAAAACAGGCAGTGTTCGAATACCAAGCGATAGCTTTACAATTATTTACAGCAGTTAACATGCAGGCGATAATTCTGCTTCGGAATAATTAGAAGACATTTATGTTGGCAGGAAAGTTAGGCGGTATTATCAGAGCGGTTATCACGTGTTAAAAATATAAAATCTTTGATTTCTGGAATTTTCCGATTTTCGCATTAAGTCCCCGGACTATAACAAATTTTTACAAAACTCTTGAAAATTACAGATTTTACTTTATTTCGTAAAATATGACAACAATCAAAATAAAATGGACTTAAAATACGTTCTTATCAACCCGGTAACAAGACAGTTTTTCAGTTTTATTTTTATTTTAACTTACTAAAATTTAATTGACGGAAAAATCTAACTTACTGGTATTCTTTCGAAATATCTATCTTATGCTCCCTTTCTAAGGTTCAGGCCTAAAGAATATCGCGTTTTCAAATCCGGAGTGGGCAATTAGCGTCTAGTAAATGAAAATCATGAACAATACCTTCTTTCGGTTTGGAGGATTTACAATTCCTAATTTATAGAATCCTACTTTGTATATAGTTCTTAGCGTATTTGAACTTCTGGTTAGAGGTCGTCAAAATGAATAAATGTGAATATTTTATTTTTGGAATTGAATCGGAACACGTAACGAAGGCTAATAGTAGTTGAATGTATTTTAGTATCGACAGGAAAAACGCTTCGTTACATTATGCAAAAAAAATTGAATGGGAAAATTTTTCATACGACGGCGAGGTTTTCGCCTTGTCTATGGAGAGCAATTTCAAATTTACTCTTTATATTTATTTCATGAAGATAAATAAAGATTTTATGGTTGAACAAAGAACATACAAAATATCTCTGTCCTACTTGGATAATATTATTAGATTTTATTTCAGGAATGGTATACGTGTGCATTATTTTAAAATCTTCTGTACCAAAGGAACACCCAAAAAGTATTACCTAACAAACAGTATACATTTTGAAAATTTGATAGAAATGGTTCACTATTACCAAAGGTACAGGCTGGGTGTACATTTTAAGGAGTAAGTAACGCTTCACATTTTTTCCTTTAAGGTAGTCCGATGTTAGGATTGAAAATTGGAAGATCTCATTACCATTTACCATTTATTTAGTGACCACTTCACACACAATAAAAGTATATTTGGAATTTTAAAAAAGTACCTGGCACAGAGTATAATAAGCCGCACCTTCAGTAGCAGGAACAGAACAATTTGTAAAAATGACGAAGGATCTGGGTTCACCTTAATATAAATAACACTTTAATTCTTTGTCAATTTGATTATATGGGAGCGGTCGGACAGATCCTCATAAACCTTTCTGCATACTGTTTAGCATCTTCCTAGTTAGGATAAAATACACGATTTCATTATTTCAGATATATTTAATAAAACCATTTAATAAACCCATATAGTTGAGGAGCATAATGCGCATTTACCTACTCCGTGGGATTTTTTGTGAAGGGAAAGTGCGACTGCGTGGAATCTCTTTATTATATGCTAGATAATGATGTAGTACCGGATGTTTACCTTAGAATTGCGCTGTTTGGTTTTTATGGCGTTATACATTCAAGATGGCCGCCATGCGAGACATTTATTCTTTACATCAAGAATAACTCCTTCCAGAGTGCTCATACGCAAAATCTGCATATAACATTTTCTGTTCTACATGAGCCAAAGAGTTAGTTCTTATCAATTTTTTCGTATCTTTTACCAATTTAGAGTTATGATTCATTATACATGTCACTATCGGTTTAAAACACAATTTATTCGGTTATTTATTAAGGGAAGAAAAATAATGATTCTGCTGCTATTTATTCACAAAAACTTTAATAATAACTAGTATTAAGACATACAATTTGTAGTAGGACGTAGTAGTTGTATTATAAAATTGGTTCTTAAAATAAATTATGTATTGACAGAAAACAATATTTAATGATACTATATTATTATTCTCTTCAAAACAATGTATCACCATGTAAGTCATCCGATGAATCTTCATGCCTTGTATGCTCATCACAGTTGTCACACATATCTTCGTCTCCTCCACACACACATAGTTCTATGCACTTCAGATCGTGGGAAAGACATTTACATGATGGAGCACATTTTCTCTTAACACAAGAGCACCGAATAAGTTGAAGAACTGTCTCTGGAGCATATGGTAGCATACACATAACAGGAGCATAATGGTCGTTTTTTAGTTCCCAGCCGAAGTTTAATGGCGAAGGCAGATTAAGGTAGGGCTGGTCAGCACGGCACCATTCTATGGTTTGATAACGAACTCTATCAACATATGGTATCAGTGATGCTCTTGTTGGTGGCAAGTTTTCTCCTTGAGTTTCTTTCTTTGTGAACATCCACCACCTCAGTTCTCCAATGTCTGATATATTTGTGCCAGGAACATAGACTTGACATATGAACTTTTCTATTAATAGTCTATCTGTATCAAGAAAATTTTCCAAGCTTTCAAGTTTGCTTACAGCTTCGAGAATGTCATCATCTGCTTTACTGAAGATTTTCCAAAAGAAGGTTTTCGCTTTCTTTGTCAAAGTCCCTGTGGTATCACTTCCGGATAATGCTTGCAGACCTAATAATGCTAAAGTTTTCCTCGAGCCCAGGGAATCGGTTACTTTGCTGAGATTGATCATTCTTTGATTTTGGCCTACTCCAGTTACATACATAGTGTTCAGTGGAAGGAACTTATACCACCATAAAGTAAGTATAAAGACATCTGTATCAGGTGAGTAAATATGAAGCTGTGTAGTACCGCGACGACAGGCGAACATGGAATACAAAATTATTTTTGTATCTGCCTCCTCATGATTGCTTTTCAGTTAATCTGTTTCAATTCCCATTGAACACTTTGCTGTTTCCCTCCAAGATACAAATAAACACTTGTTTTTTCCAGTTGCATATTGCTTTCTCGGACAAGTAAGCTGTTAACTCATATTTAGTCTTGACATGAGATAACAATGACTTCATAGATGTGTTCCCAATGTACGTTGTACCACTGATCTTGTAGTGGACTGGTTGTGTGTTGCCAGTTCTTTTCTTACGCATAGAAGATTTTAGTGAATTTTCTCTGTATGTGTCGAAGACTAGGTGGGTTTCATCATAACGTGATAGTGTATGTATGTCTCTTGCATGGGCATCTTCAGGATCTGTGCAGGCACACAAGCGCACTTTCAATATTTCACTATTAGAGCGTTGGACAGCTAACTTAAGACACTCGCCACTTTGGTCTGTTGCTATGCAATACAGTCTCTTTGCTTTTCTCTCCTTCATCACAAGAAAAACAGTTTTTTTTGTTATATGCGGGTGTTTTATTTAGATCGTAATGTGCAAGTTGCCATGTCACTGCTGGTACTCGCTTCTAAATCATCCGTAGGCTCACAACGCTTTCCTTTTTCGAAAAGTTTTTGGCTTCTATCCATGTTTGTCGTATGATTCAGTTTTTTGTAACATTCTTTATGCCATTTTGCATTGGAGTCTTTTAGATGTTGTACACTTGAATTCCCGATTCGACTACTAATATGCATATATCTTGATCCAACCATTCTTCTCTTTGTTTCAAACATTGTAGAAGTCTTTCAACCTTCAATGGATTAACAAGAGGTAATTTACTTTTACCTTGACACAAAATACACAGTTTATAATCTGTTGAAAGTCGGATAGGCTAGGCAATAAATGTATACTAATAAATTTGTGTTATATGGTAAAACTGGCGTGTAACTCTTAAATGGTAAAAGATACGAAAAAATCGATAAGAACTAAATTTGTTCTTTGGCTCATGTAGAACAGAAAATGTTTTATGCAGATTTTGCGTATGAGCACTCTGGAAGGAGTTATTCTTGATGTAAATAGATTCCACATAGTCGCATCTTCCCTTCACAAAAAATCCCACGGAATACATTATGCCCCAAGACTAATACTAAGGTGCTTAGGAAGTACTTTAGAGAAAAGTTCCTAAGTTTTGAATATTCATTTAAGAGATTGTTAAGAAGTTTGAAGAAGGGTGAGTCATTAGTATGTGAACGGGTGATATCTCCTCAACCGTTTAAATTTTGTAAGAATGTCTTAGAGATAACAACCATATTTTAATTTTTTTGTGTTTCATAAGCGAATACTAGCATTTTGAAATGAAATATCCAATATTTTTTATGGGAGCACGAAGAAGGTCCCGGTTTTTGGTTTTTCGCTCATATCTCTAAAATGGTTAGCCCTAATCAAAAAGTGGCTATATGCAAAATTAAAGCTGACTAAATTGTCTACAATAATGTTTCTATTGATTTTTTTCGTATCTGTTATGGTTCAGTAATGAATTGTATGTCTTTTGACTGTATTCTAACTTTATTATAAATTAAAAAAAAAATTTAATAACCATCGTAGAAGAAAATTTCTTGTACAGATATCCGTTTCACAGCAGACTGAATTCAAATATCGAATACAAAATATCTGTGCGTGTATAATATGTATGTGTGCGTATATACCGTTTCTTGTAAACACGATAACTTCTGTTAGACTTAAAATATTTAATTACAATTTGGAACATATGTAAAACAGCATATTACAATAATCCCTATTGAAATTGGGCCATATCTGTAATACATGGTGATAACCAGAGGCCTACAAACTCTACGTAAAATAGGTTTTATTTTAATTTCAAAGTAAAATATTACTAAGGTTTTAGATTAAGCATACAAAAATAAGATGTATAAGATTTACACCACACCGCAATACACCGGGTGTACGTTAGGCAAACCAACTTTATTTAAATTAGATGATATATCAATGTTATCCTAAAATATGGAACATGGTATTTTTAATAAGATTATTATGAAGTGAGAGTTTGTAGGTCTCTGGTTATCACCATGTATTACAGATATGGCCAAATAGCGATTATTGTAATATGCTATTTTACATATGTTCCAAATTTTATTTAAATATTTTAAGTCTTACAGAAGTTATCGTGTTTACAAGAAACGGTATACACGCACACATACATATACACGCAAACACACACACACTTACAGATGAAAAGACATTTTTATTCGATATTTGAGTTCAGTCTGTTGTGAAAAGAATATCTGTACAAGAAATTTTTTTCTACGATGATTATTAAAAAATTTTTTCCATTTATAATAAATTTATAATAAAGTTAGAATACAGTCAAAAGATATACAATTCATTACTGAACAATAACAGATACGAAAAAAATTAATAGAGACATTATTGTAGAAAATTTAGTCAGTTTTAATTTTGCATTTAGCCATTTTTTGATTAGGGCTAACCGTTTTCGAGATATGAGCGAAAAACCAAAAACCCGAACCTTCTTCGTGCCCCCCTGCAGCCCCCCCACCTCCTACGTTCGGGGACTTTTGGTATGTTTACCTCCTAAATAGTCCAAACACAGCTCTTAAGTCAAAGATTGTGATCTCGGCATTTCCCTCTAGAAACCATTCATTGACAGGACTATTAAACTTTGTTAACTAGAATTGGTGTTCTTCTGGACACTAAAGCATATTTTGATTTAATGATATGGCACATTAGGACACAACTCAAACCGATAGCTGTATACTGTGATTTCCGCTTCTATTTTTCGACTAGACGTATACAATTTTAGGTGGCTAGAACTACGCCGCACTGAAGGAGAATTAAATTCTGAAACTAGTTGTTTTTGTTTCATTTTTTATTATTAATGAAAATATTGAATTATTTATATTTTAGGGTACCAGATGACGCCAAACTGATATGGCCTTACAGACAGCTAAGGGCTATAGTAATAAAAGATTATATTGCTGCTGACATACTGGAGTTAACTCTTCTAGAAGGGCAATCTATTAAAATTGTTGCTAAGGATGGCTATTCTAAGGGATATTGGAAAGGCCGAACCGAGAGTAATGAGGTAATAAATTGTATAGTTTAGTACTTTTAGGTAAAATGGCAGGTTGTCAGGATCGTGAATTACGTCAAGGTGCAATGCAACCTCGGGCAGGGCACCGTCATGGTGCTCCTCGATATCGAGAAAGTCTTCGATATCGTATGGATCCCGGGTCTTCTACACAAACTGAACGCACTGGACTTTCCCATACACATAACGAAACTCATTCACTCCTTCCTGACAGGTAGATCGCGCAGGTCAGGGTTAACAATAAACTATCAACGCGGAGTGACATTCGCGCGGGCGTCCCCCAGGGTCCTGCCTATCACCTAAGCTGTACAATTTATACGCCTCCGACTTTCCGAAGTTTCCGAATACGAAACATGCCAAGTACGCTGACGACACGGCCATGTACGCGCACTCGCACAACGTTCAGGCAGCGAATATGCCGCCGAAGGTGCACATGGCTCGTGCCACGGCCTATTACGACAAGTGGAAGATTCGGATCAACGCCGAAAAGTCGGAATATATACTCTTCGTGCGGCGGATCACTGAGAACCGCATTTTAATGCCAATTTCGGTCGGAGGTCGCCAAATTCCTATTAAATGGCGCGAGAAGTACCTTGGGGTTAATCTGGACAAGAGACAACACTCACATCAACGCGACTGTACGGAAATTCTACTCCATATCCGCTTCTGACTGGGAGTAGCGTACTAAACAGGACTAATAAAAAATTGTTATATACGATGGTGATTAGGCCGGCCATCACATACGTGGCGCCGGTGTGGTGCAGTATCCCGGCCACCATAATGAGAAAACTTCGAGATCTGTACTCCCGCTGTAACGACATAACTCCACTAGCGGACTACGTCCAAGAAATTTCCCAAAAACTCTACGAATTCAAACTGGGCGATAGTCCGCTAACCCGCAACATAACACACATCAGACAGCATAATGCAATTCTATTTAATTTGAAACAGCCATTACCATACCAGACGTTGCCTATTTTCGGGCAACTTCCACCTTAGCCAACTTCTTCACTACTATAATCTACCTTTACTCTATCTTTATCCTCAACTATCAACATTATAATCTTAATCCCTCTCTATTCCTTTTCTGTTTGTTCATTGTTTTATCTTTTTTGTTCTTTTTGTCCTCTTTTGTTCCGAAATTCACCTCTCGGCCGATAACCTTCTTGAAAATCCTAACTTTTAAAACCCACAACTTTTAACTTTTCTCTACTTTCCTGAAGGCAGGAAGACCACCAGGATGGAGAATTACTTTGAACGGGTTTTTTCGTTGTGTTCTGTTTTCCCGTGACAGTAACCAAAATTCCTTTAGTGTTTTTTGTGCGTGCACAGTGCGACAATTTTTAATATAGATATTAATTAGTTTTAGGCCCTTGTGAGCAGCATAGTTTTAACTGCATTTTTGTTTTTAAATTCACTCGGCGAATAGGAGTTACAACTCCCCACCTGAACTACCGTTCTTAGCCGAACCGGACCTGCCCCGCCCAACTTTACACCCACCACGTTGCTGTGCACCGTGGTTGCCTGGTTGGCTCCGGACCAGGTTCCGACTAGGCATGCCTGTATGTAAGTCAGAGGTTCAGAGGTTATTCTAAGGATTTTTTTCCACTGCACATAAAGGAAATAAATGCTAATGATGAGGATAAGGCAAGTAGAGAGGGAAAAGCTAGCACAAAGAAATTTTAGTGTAGGTATTACCTACATGTAGGTATATGTGCTATTGTACCCTGCATCAAATCATGGGCCCCGGTATTAAAATCACTGGCGGGTCCCCGCTACTAATAATTGATAAGCGGGAAAAATTTTTTTTGTTAAAATCTCCGGAGGGCCCCCCCGCGCTTAATAATTGATAATTGATGAGCGGGGGGAGAAATTTGAAAAAAAAATTTGGCGGGCCACCACTACGGGCCCTCGGAAACCCGGGCCCCTAAACTCAGTACCCCCCCATTCGGGGGGCCTGATCCTCATATGTACCATATAGTAACCTATATATTATTTTTAGTTTGTTTTCTTTCTGTTGGTTCTGTGTTCTGTCTGGTAACCTATATTTTAAGTTTAAGGTTGTTCTGTTTTTATGTTTTTTGTTCGTATTGTTTGTAAATAAATTAAAAAAATAACTACACAGATTTTAATTTCCCACTGCACAATTTACTTTTTCTACTGCACATTTTGTGTCCAACTGCACGTTAGAATAACCCCTGATGTAAATCTTGTTGAATTGAACTGAATTGGTAAAATGGCGAAAATTCAAAATATATAATAATAATAATAATAATAATAATAATAATAATAATAATATATTTATTCATCCTTATTACACATCATTTCAAATACACATGATATATAGGATATGTCAGATTACGAGTCCGAGTTTAAGATAATAAACTGGTGGTCAGATACACTTACACAGTATGGATAAAGTAATTAAAATAATTAAAATAATATACTTTACAATAGGTTTACCTAGAATTAGATATAAAATGTTTACATGTATATGTAATGGTTAAAACCTGTCATTAAAAAATTCATGCATTAAATAATAACACTTAGATACAAGGAATCTTTTAATGTCATTTTTAAATTTACTTGCAGATGGACAGATTTTAAATTCATTTGGTAGATGATTGTAAATTTGTATACATTTGTAGTGTGCAGATCTTTCATAAGCTGCTGTCCTATGCATTTCATTTTGAAGAGCGTTTCGAAACCTGGTTGAGTAATTATGGTTTGAGCCATTTTACTCAAAAAGGTTAAGATTGTTTTTGACATAGAGTGAACACTTGAGAATGTATATGCATTAGAATGTGAGAATTCCGTTGTTTATAAATAAGTCCCGGCAAGATTCACGTCTTTTCTTGTTATAGATAAGACGTACAATTCTTTTTTGGGCTAGGAATACTCTGTTTACGCCCACTGCGCTTCCCCATAGTACGACATGATATGACATAGCTGAATATGCTAGCGCATAATAAACCTGCATCATTATTTCAGAGTGCAGATCATATCTGAGTTGCATGATAGCAAAAAAAGCACTACTCAATTTCTTTGCAACTACATCAATATGTATTTCCCAGCACATTTTGTGGTCAACACTGACACCAAGAAATTTTGTGCTCTTAACAAGAGACATGTTACATAGCTCCGCAGGAAATTGTATGTTTCTGTTAAAGTAAATGCATTTTGTTTTCTCTGAATTTAACATAAGGCTATTTTTTTGGCACCATCCTGCCATTTCATCCACGATAGTACCTATTGATCTCTGCAGTTGTTCCAGTGATGGTTCTGCTATAGCAATCGAGGTGTCATCTGCATAAGTAGTAACATGCCCCTTGCTAATACATTGTGGCAGATCATTAACAAATAATAAAAATATTAAAGGACCCAGTATGGAGCCTTGCGCTACCCCAATGTCGATATCAAAGTGGTCAGAATAATGACCATTTATTGAAGTGAAGATTTTCCTTCCACTTAGAAATGAAATTATCCAGTCTAATGTAACTCCTCTTATACCTAAGTTTTGTAGTTTTACACTAATGAATTTTATGTTAATGGAGTCAAAAGCTTTAGACAGATCAAAGAAAACTCCTGCAACATGTTTATTTTTATCTAGTTCTGTATTTAAAAAGTTAACGAAACTCACTGCAGCAGTTTCCGTTGACCTGTTTGGGCGGAAACCATGTTGAGATTCACTTAGGATATTGTATTTATCTAGGAAGGAGATAAGCCTATTATACATTAGTTTCTCAATTATTTTTGAAAATACACTTAGAATACATATGGGACGATAATTGTCTATATCCGCTGGATCACCACTTTTAAATATAGATATGATTTTTCCTAATTTTAAGATGTCAGGAAATTCACCTTTTGCAAATGACATGTTTATTAAAATTGTTAGGGGTTTAGCTATTGATTCACCAACGGCTTTTATTACACTCACCAGCACTTCATCATATCCATACGAACAAGAATTTTTTAAGTTAGTACCTCTTCACTGGTTACTGGTTCACAGAAAATTGAATGTGGAATTATTTCACCTGTTGTGCAAGACTGGGATTTGTCATTGCCAAAGTGAGAATGTAACTTGGTGTGAATACTCTCAGAGAAATGCTTACCAAAACAGTTGGTGATGTCATGGGGGTTAGATGTGAAATTATCATTGTAGTGAATTCTTTCTATGTGGGTGTTTTTTTCTTTACGTCCTAGTTTATTATTAACTTCTGTCCATACCTGTTTGGTTTTATTCGTTGCACCGTTAATTTGATTACTAATATAATTTCTTCTTGCCTTATTTATAAGTTTTCTATAGTTTTTCTTTTGTTTTTTATACAATTTTTGTAGTTGGAGATTCTTAGAGATGCAATACATATTGTAGGTATGTGATAAATTCTCCCTTGCCTTTCTCAAGTCGTTCGTAAACCATGGATAAGTTGTTTCTTTCTTATTCAACTGAGTCACGGGGCAGGTTTTATTATAATACATTAGGAAAATGTTTGAGAATTCCTCAAAATTTAAACTTACTGTGTCCCTATCGTCAAAATCCCAACTGGCATTATTCAGTTTGATTTTCAGGTTGTCAATATTTCTTCGAGTTGATTTTCTATATTTGGTTTGAAGCGGGCGTTTTTCTGATGTAATGGTGGTATTATTATATTTGTAATGGAATATAATTGTAGAGTGATCGGAGATATGTGGGTTAAAAATATCGCATGTATAAGATGCTACTGACAAGTTGGCAATTATATAATCCAGTCCACTTGTTGAGGTAATTCCATTTTTATTAGTATAGGTTCTTGTTGCACACTTGTTATTGTTGGCTATAAGTAATTCAAATGTGGGTCGTTGTAGCTAGGGTTGAGATAGACAGCTGCCTTTTTTGAGACGATTTATGGTGAAAATGAAGAACGAAGATATTTGAGGTTATCTTTCTTTTGAGGACACTTGTCTTCATGTACATTTTCTTTACTAATCTATGCAAAAAATTGTTTGCATCGCCTATCGAATTCAATCAACAAATAATTCAATTTCTCTTTTTAAATGTTTTAGCAACATTATGCCTAATTTGAAAACATTTTATTTCAGATCGGATATTTTCCAATGGATGCCGTGAAAGTGGAGGGGGAAGTGAAATTCGAACAAATGGAAGATGATTTGCTTTTAAATTAAAAGTATATTTTTAAGCTTATTTGTTAACTTAGTACATTAATTCAAGACGAAAATTGCTGGTAATACAAAACTGGAAATAATTGCTACAGTAAATGCACTAAATATATTTAAGGAGGAGTCCGAGATCCTTTGGATTCCCCCCTCGTATTACGCCTCTCACTAACTGAGGATGAAAAATTATTTTTTCTACGATTGTGTTGAAGGTCAAATTTTCTAACTCCAAAATGACTGCGGAAAGTGTCACTTTGCCTCACGCCGCGCGCCGTGCGCCGTGCGGCAAGAATTTTTTGTACAATTTTGTTGAAATTCAAATTTGCTAACTTCAACGTGAGTGCAGAATTTGCCACACGCCTCGATTACATCTTCACAAATTTAAAATTTTTAAAATTTTGAAAGACTTTAAGGGAAATCACTTCACAACCGTAGAAAAAATAGTATGTAACACACATGTGGCAAGCCTCGTTGCAAAACTCGTATGATAGGAACACGAGCGCAGCGACATCGTTTTGCAATGAAGCCCTTGCCACACTTGTATTACAATGTACTATTTCTACTAGTGTGTTTGGAAAATGATATATTGAAATACTAAGTAAGGCAAATGCGAACACAATATTTCCACACGCAAAAGTTATAAATCAACGTTATCAGAACAAAATAGCTATTTATTGATATGAATAATTAATTATATATACTGCAAGTAGAAGCAAAGCTAGTATTTATGTTAACCTCTTATTTTTGGACAAATATTTTGGGTGTTATTTCAAGTTTATAAATGTCAAAAAAGTAATATATGAATGTCAAATATAAAAATTAAAATTATCTCTTTAACAATTTTTCCAAACACCAATCGAAAAAATCATATGTAGTGGAAGTAAGGAGTCGGAAGAGTATGCAAAATCGTGCTAAAGTTATGAAACCTATTCCCCACCATTTTCGAGGGTGCTGAACACGAATAACAGGGTGAAAAAAGTTTTTAGTCATGCGCACTCCCTTTAACGGCCAAACACCACCCCTTTTTGCTTCTTTCTCATATGACAGCTGGGCATCGACTTTTTTTTGCAGGAATTCTTTGCTTTTTCATGGGGATCTAACAGATGAAAGGTAATGTCACGTAGTAGATCGTAACCGCCTTTAAGGGTGGAATCTACCCTGTCAGGGGGTGTAAAATTGTTTTTTTTCCTTCTTAAAGACGTTTACCGTTTTCGAGGATGCTGATCAAGGACAATGGTAAGAGTGAATTGTGGCAACCTCAGGGGATTGGTTGGAAAATTGTTTTTTTTTAATTTTCTAATTTGTATATTGAGTGCGAGTAGTTTCAAAGTCACCATTTGTCCATTTTACATCCTCATCAAAAATGAACCTATCCTTGCAAGGATTTGAAATTCATGTTTCTTAAAACGGGATATAAGGAAGAGAATACTATTTTCCATTTATTTGCTTTTATCATGTTTAGAGAATATTATTTAGGTATTATGCAAATCATATTATGTGTGTAAGTTGTGATTTGCATAATACCTAAATAATATTCTCTGAAGAGAATACTATTAATAAAAATTTCCGTTTTTAAAAAATTGTATATAGAGGACTCGATTTTGAGTACAATATAATATTTTTTACAAGACATTAATATAACCTAGGGCGCTTACAAAGAGAATTACATGGTTCATATTCCTCGAAATGAACATCTCACTCAATGCTACTGCCTCCTTCATCGCACGCATCGTCCGTTTCCGATTCATGATCGAAAATATACACTTCGGGTATAAAATTTAGGAAGTTTACAGCATTATCATAACTATTATCATTCAGTTCGTTTGTTTATATTCAGCATCTTCATCCCCTGGCGCACAATTCTTGCAAAATTTACCTTGACAAGTCCTACAAAAAACGGTACATCGTAAACCTAATTTTATACATCAGCATCGTTTCGCACATTCTCCCTTACAATTACAATTATAGTCTTTAAAAAAGAAGTCAGGAACCAATTGATTGAAAATTTTGATTCTAAGCAACCGTTATTTGATATCCAGAGTAAAATAATTTTTGTCTTGATCAGCATCCTCGAAAACGGCGGGTAAACGTCTTTAACAAGAAAAAAATATACTAGATTGTAATACAAGTGTGGCAAGGGCTTCATTGCAAAACGATGTATGAAAGTGCGCTGCGCTCGTGTTTCTATCATACGAGTTTTACAATGAAGCTTGCCACATGTGTGTTACATACTATTTCTTCTACGGTTGTGAAGTTATTTCCCTTTTTTAGTCTTTCCAAAATTTTAAATTTGCTGCCTGTCAGATTTTATTTAAAGTGATATTTTCCGCAGTCATTCTGAAGTTAGAAAATTTGACTTTGCAATTCATGTATAATTAATGTACATTTATAGAATTTAATTGTTATTACCAGTAAGTAATATAAAATTCTTTAAGGTAAACACACTATTTTATTCCGGTGTGCGAAGATATAATCAAGGCGTGTGGCAAAGTGATATTTTCTGCAGTCATTTTGAAGTTAGAAAATTTGACTTTCAGCACAATCGTAGAAAAACAATTTTACACCCCCTGCCAGGGTAGATTCTACTCCTAAGGACGGTTGCGGTCTACTACCCGACGTCACCTTTCACCATCTGTTATATCCCCATGAAAAAACATGACTAAAAACTTTTTTCACCCTGTTATTCATGTTCAGCTCGAAAACGGGGGGCATAGGTTTCATAACAAGATCACTTCTAACTGCTTGCACAAATAGCTAGTGTAAGATTGTAAACACGGTTAAGTGTTATGTGAAAGGCAGTGATTCATCAATAAGAATTAATATACATATCTACCTATATTTATTTATTTTGTTGTAAAAAAAAATCTATAAAGGCATTTACACAAAACTTCCCTCTTTCTTTATTTTTATTTTTCTGTTGAAAGACCACCCGGCCTGCATACCGCGTGTAACAGAATCATGGTAACCCTCTTTTTTTCCTACAGCTTTAAAGATAAACGATTGAAATTTGGAGCATCCTATAAACTTAATAAACGTCACTTTTTGACATATAAATGATTTTTTTTCCTGATAATAATTTTAAAATTTAAAGAAATTCTAGATATCTATGACATAAGTACTTATATTTCAGAGCATAAAATAACGTATAAAGTAGACGGCACTAGTACCGCCCAAATTGAAATTTTTTATGTTCGAAAAAAGAGAGGTGTGTACCATGATTCTGTTACACGCGGTATGCAAAAAATAAATTGTTTTGAATTTTACTTTACCGCTCATGAAATTTTTTTTTCAGATTTTCTCCTCCCGCTCATTAATTTTTTAATTTGGAGAAAATTTTTTTCCATCAAAAATGTAAATTTTTAAATTATTTATTTCTTTTCAACAAAATGTAAGTTAATGTTATTACAGTTAATAAATTGAACTGATTTTGTGTTATAATATGATTAGCACTATTTTCAACGGTAGTAATACTATCAGCATTAACCACTCTAACAGCTGTAGAAGTAGAAGCCGTAGCATTGTTCACTTGCTTTGAAATAGTTTCGGCTGTTATCATTTCATTTTTAACATATTGGTCCATATATCCTTCAGCTATGAGTCAGGACTTCCATCCTCCATGACGTTTCAACCCCGTAATATCGCCACCTCCATCCACGTAGAGTGTAGCCGAAGGTCTCCGAAAGCAATGACCGGTGTGATGTTCAGGATTTGGCAAATTCAAATAAGTTGCTATTTGTTTTCCAAGTGCGGTGAATTTATTTTTTCCAATTCATTGAATGGCGCATCTACCTCTTCGGTAATTTAAAAAAAAATGAGCTTATGGTCACGTGCGACGGCCTAAGAGCCACACTCAAATAAAATGGTAGGTAAATTCAACCAAAAAGAGCATATGAAATCGCGCCTATCTAGTTTCATAGTTAAATCAATAATCAATTAGTGTTTGAAAAAAACCGGTTTTAAACCGGTTTCGAACCGGTTTTTTTGAAAACCGAACAGAACCGATTTTATCAATAAAAAACCGGTTTTTTAGTAAATTATACCGATCAACATAAATATTACATTTTATAGTTATATCTGACGTCATTATATCACAAAGTGATTGTAGAGGATATTGAATTTCTATTTATATTAGGCAATCTTGTAACTTTATACGGACTGGGCAACATAACATAATATTTTAACGTATGTTGTGCATATTATATTGTTTTCATATAGTATTCAGGTATTAATAAGCCAAAAGACACATAGACATAGTCATAGAAATTCTGGCTATCTATTAATTACTCATTTTTAATCCGTAAAAATAAGTTGACTGGCTCAAAATTCTGAAAAAACTATGATTTTTATTGAATCATATAAACGTTTAAACCGGTTTAAAACCGGTTTTTTTCTAAATAGACCGGTTTCGAACCGGTTTTTTATTTTCCCGGTTTTTCCAAACACTAAAATCAATCAGAAAAGAATAGTCATACAACTTTATTTGTTTTCGTAAACAAATAGTAGTTTAATAATCATATCATATCTGGTCCCTTTTTCTTCCTATGGACGTCCGTTTAGGAGGTCCCCAGGACATCCCGCTTATCCTCTAAGTATGTCTTAAGGCTATTGAGTACTGTCTGGGTTCCTGTCTGTCTCATTTTTACCCCGCCTGACCCTATTTTTTCAGTTCGTTATTTTTTATAACATTTTAAGAGTCACCTACTGAACATTCTTGATGGTTTGTTTTTTTTTTAGTTATAAGGCTTACAGCAATTTTCGAATTTTCAGCAATATGATTACTGTATTTAAAAGGGTAAAATAAAATAATTGAAAAAATTAACCGTATTGAAACTTAAAAAAAATACCACAACACAGAAATTAGACAAGAAATAAAATCACATATAAGAAACATAATGTATGTATGTAACTTACTTTATATACAAAAAAAAACTAACAATAACAAATTATTTATATAAAATTAACATTACTATTACACTATATTAGTGAAACAATTGTTTCCTA
Source organism: Rutpela maculata (assembly GCA_936432065.2). NCBI lineage: Eukaryota > Metazoa > Arthropoda > Insecta > Coleoptera > Cerambycidae > Rutpela > Rutpela maculata. The sequence continues at coordinate 118,570,613 of OW386293.2, read as the reverse complement.
GCCTTTTTATATTTTTTGGTAACTGTGAATTTGAAGAATTTGCTGCGCCTAGAACTTTGCCGCCCCGGGCGACCGCCCGCTTCGCTCCCCCCTAGAGCCATTCTAAAATTCACAATAGTGAACATGTTTATAGACAGATAATAAACATACCCACATGGTCATGATATATGCACTTTAATTATTTGCAACAGCCACGAACAAACGCCCCTCTTCCATTATGATTTACTGAAAGCAGAGCTCTAAGATAAGAACAGTTATGGCTTATTGTGTATCTTTAACATGGATAATAGAGAGAAAGATCTAGGCGGCGTGATGTCTAAGCATGGAAGTTGTAACAAAAGTTTTCTGTCATAAGAGGCACTTCAAACTATGATTCATCGTAACTGCTATAAAAACCGCTGCCCAAGGAATCACTACTTCCACATCCAAGTCTCTTACAAAAAAATACTATATTTGCACTCCACTATGTGGAAATAATTGTTTATGGAACTTTAATAGTATAATATTTGAAATCATGTACCCCAAGAACCCATAAAATTATAAGCCACATCGGTAATAGAGGAAGGGTGAAGTGAAAAAAATTCTTGATAACTTTGGCTCTTGTACACACACTAAATCACACTATTTTTTCACCACCTTCAATAATGAGGTGGGGGTGGTAATGGAGGTGGCTAATGCCAATTTTTTTTTTGAGACCGGTTCCAGAGTACTCGTGAGCACTAAAAAGATACAAGACTAACATACAGACCGATGCGACAGACAAATTTATTTTGCTCAGACTTAAAATATTGAGGTTTCATGATATTCTAAGTCTATTTAAACAATGAAAATTTCCAAAGAATTTTTTTGCGTTAATATACTTCAACTGAAGGGGGAAGTAATACGCAGAAAATGGCATTACAAAGATATAAAAAATCGTTGTGTGAAGTAAACTACGCGATAAAAGTACTCTACTTCGAGCATTTTCTTCGAGGAAACCTACTACGCATCCATACTACTCAAGGTAACCCACTGTGCATCCAATTTACTCGAGGAAAGCCACTGCGCATTCATACTTCTTGAAGTAACCCACTTCGCATCCATTTTACTCAAGGAAACCCACTGCGCATCCATATCACTTGAGGTAAACTACTGCGCATCTAAAGCCACTCCGCATTCATAATACTGGTGGTAACCTACTGCGCATCTATTGTACTCGAGGAAAGCCACTGCTCATTCATACTTACTTACAACCTACTGCGTTCTATAATACTCGAAAAAAGTCACTGCGCATCCAAAATACTTGAGGAAAGCCACTGCGCATCCATAATACTCGGGGAAACCTACTGCGCATCCATAGTAGCCGAGGAAAGCCACCGCGCATCCATACTACTCGAGGTAACTTTAACAACATAATATTTGAAATAGTCTATCCCAAAAACCTATAAAACGATATGCCACATCGGTAGTGGGGGTTAGGGGTGGTGGCAGAGAGGTGGGCGTGGGGATGGATTAAGTAAAAAAAAGTTTTGAGGCTTAGGTTCTTGTATACACGCTAAATTACAATTTTATTTTTTTCACCTCCTTTAATAATGAGGTGGGGGTAGTAATGGGGGTGGCTAATGCCAAAACATTTTTTGAGACTAAGTTCTTTTATATATACTAAATACCAATTTTATGGACTCTTACCAGCTTGATTTACCCATTTACCCCCATTTACCCCAATTTACCCCTCAACCCTTCGACGGAACAAGATGAAAATCTAGTTCCAGATCTCGTTAAAGTACATATGTGTACCAAATTTCAAGTCAATATCTTAAACGGTTCCAGAGTAAACGTGCGCACAAAAAAAGTTACAGACCGACAGACAGAAATTTTTTTTTCGCTCAAACTTAAAATCTCGACGTTTCATGACATTTTAAGCCTATTTGAACAATAAAAATTTTTAAAAAATTTTTTGCCGTTACTATACTTCCACTGGATGTGGAAGTAAAATAAACATATTAATTTTCTTATTTCAATAAATTGCAACTATATGACATGAAATAATAAAAATAAGTATATTTGGTGCTTTTAACGTAAAAGCGTCTGTATACAACTTGTCCGTAAATTGGCTGCAGTAATAGTTTTTCCGGCAAAACTTTGTAATTAGTTAGCTGTCTTTTCAATTGTCAACATAACCTCAATTTCATTTTTTTAAAAATCTTCTACAGATGATGTCAACATGATTGGCGAGACGCGCTTCGAGTGAGGTAACGTCACACCGAAGTTTCTGGTCCACTCCAGGGGTAAAAATACAACCAATAATTTTAAAGCCTGCTTAATAGCAACCAACAAAGATATAATGTAATAATTAGGCAATCCAACGACCTGTCAAAATTATTTTTCAATATGGCGCTGAGGGCAAACATGGGGTTTATTTTAATTAACTCGCGGAAACGTAGCCAAGGCAACCGAAAAACAACTCATTTAACGAATGAAAATAAAGGATTGCCGGATGTTTGCCCTCAGCGCCATGTTGGAAGTCACGTGGTTTGGATTGCCTAATAAGCTTTATTAACTATGCTTTAATTTAAATTGTAACTGTAAATGTTAAAGAAGCAAAAATTACCATTTAATAAAATTTTTATCAACATACAATGCTTTATATAGTTAGTAGTAATTTTCTTTTTATTATGTACATGATTTGTTCTTTAAGTACCTATACCAAAGTATAAACCGCCATTATAGTTCCCATATGAACGTTTGTGAACAATATGAATGATAAACAATGATAAAAATACAAATATAAGCTGTACGAGAATATTTAAATCTATTCGGTTTGATTCGATTCGGTTTAATTCAATTCGATTCAGTTTCTAGTACAAGTCTCTCTAAACCAATCGCAACGTTTGTTGATGTAATACACCAAAAGAAATATTTACCGGCAAAAACTAAAGTTGTTGAATGCCAAACAGTTTTTTAGTCGTAGTGATAGTGGAGTGAATTGGCGACAGTTTAAAATTAGTGCAACTTAAATATTTGTGATATAATCTTTGGTTACATTTTGAGATACATTGATTTTTCGTGTTAATAAAATTTTGTGGTTTGATTATTATATTACCAATGCAAAATGGAACACGCACCTGTGATTTTCAAAGGTAAAATTACTAATATTTTTGAATGTTTATGTTTCTGTCTAAATATTATAAGTCACTACTAATTGATACCAAACCGTATTATCCAATTACTAGGTGAAAGTTGTTTCGTAGAAAATTACTTTATTTAAAAATACCTACTGCTGGATAAAAGCTTTGATGTTTGTTGAAAAATACTAATAGCCAGGGAGATAGCGACATATTTTGGGCGTTAATATCTATAAAGCTAGATTTTTCCCATGATAACTTAAACAGTACCTACCTATCAATGATGAAAGTGCAAGTCTACCAAACTTGTAGTTTTGCAAAAATGAGTAAAAAATTAAACATGACAGATGACATAAAAACATACCGGAAAATAATATTCTGCCGCGTCGAAAGCGTTGCCATGTCAGGTCTACCATCCACGCAGAGTGTGGAAAAAACGAACATTTTTTGACTTATATCTACAAGGCTGAAATTTTTTTCTGGAATAGTTTATTGAATAATACATCCAAAAAATACAATACCGATCGTCTCATGTTGATAATGCCTCGGTAGACGCAATGGACTGCGGCCGCTGCGCTCCGGGCTATTGCAATTCGCAAAGAAGTTTTGCATTTTCCGCCGTGGAATATTAATCTACAAAGCTGATTTTTGTCTACAAGCAGTTTATGCACTATTTCGATTAAAAATCACATTCTACCTCCGCTGAAAGGTGACTAACTATTTGGTAGACGTTGCTGAAATCACAGGGCATAAAAAAAGTTAAACGATTTGTAACGACCTGAATTTCTTTCCCGAGTGCATAAAAATTGTACAGTTCCCAATATTTTAAATCCTTCTTTTTATTCAATTTTCAATAGTAAAAAGCATGTATAAAAATTTCAGAAATGTGAGAGATAAAGCAAGCTCATTTTCTGTGAATCGAAAGTAACTTTTTTTACTTGCACCCATTATCGATATATTATAATAGTTTCATGTGATATTTTTTATATAAAAGCGCCCCACGGTGGGGCAAATAGCTCATTTTTTGGACAAACGATAATTCCCAAGCCTGGAATTAATGAAACTTAATTTAAAATTGCCTTTAATTCTATCGAGCCCGAATTTTGGAATTTCAAAATTAAAGATGGCTAATCTAATATCGCGGACATAAATTTTGAAAGTAAATTAAAATTTTATCAAAAGATTGTTTCAAATTATAAAAAATTGTTACTTGGGGGTTTTTTTTGATTTCTAATCTCATTTCTGATCCCCGAATTTTACGATTCAAAAAACCAAGATAGCGGATCCAATATGGCGGTCATAATATTTTTTTAAATGAAATGTACATGCACAAACTGTGGTAAAAATTGTTACTTAAGACTTTTAAGGGTTTCTGATCGAGAATCTGAAATCTAAATTACGTAATATCGTAATCCAAAATGGCGAATCCAATATGGCGACCATAATATATTTTTTAATTGACATGTAAATGCGCAAATTGTTAAAAATTGTTACTTAAGGGTTTTAGAGATTGCTGATCATGAATCTGAAGTCCAAATTACGTAATATCGAAATCCAAGATGTCGGATCCGATATGGCGGCCATAATACTTTTTTAAATGAGATGTACATGCCCAAATTGATAAAAATTGTTACTTAGAGTTTCTGACCATGAATATGAAGTCTAAATTATGTAATATCGTAATCCAAGATGGCGGCCATATTTTTTTAAATGAAATGTACATACGTAAATTATTAAAAATTAGGTTTAAAGATATCAACATTTTTGATTGGTTATCTCATTTTTTTTATAAGATGGCATATTCGAATCTGCCATCTTAGAATTCGAAATTACGAATGCGTAGTCAGCAATCGCAAAAACCTGCAAGTAACAATTTTTAACTATTTTCGCATGTACATCATAATTTTAAAAAAATTTATGGCAGCCATATTGAATTTAATTTTCTGGTTTGCAAAATATCGAAATTTTATTATACGAAACGAGATTAGCAAACTGCGAAACCCCCGAAAAACAAATTTTAACAGTTTCCTTCTTGATTTGTCATTCTTTTTTAACTTACGGACACCATATTGGATCCGCCATCTTGGATTTCGATATTACATAATTTGGACTTCAGATTTATGATCAGCAATCTCTAAAACCCTTAAGTAACAATTTTTAACAAACCCTTAAAAGTCCTAAGTAAATATTTTTAACAGTTTGTGCGTATTATGGCTGCCATATTGGATCTGCTATCTTGGTTTTTTGAATCGCAAAATTCGGGGATCAGAAATGAGATTAGAAACTAAAAAAACCCCCCCCCAAGTAACAATTTTTTATAATTTTAAACAATCTTTTGATAAAATTTTAATTTACTTTCAAAATTTATGTCCGCGATATTGGATTAGCCATCTTTAATTTTGAAATTTCAAAATTCGGGCTCGATAGAATTAAAGGCAATTTTATAACGAATAGTTAAAAAAAAAATTTAAGTTTCATTAATTCCAGGCTTGGGAATTATCGTTTGTCCAAAAAATGAGCTATTTGCCCCACTGTGCGCCGCCCAAGGAATCACTACTTCCACATCCAGATTTTCTATTCAAGTCTCTCACAACCGCTCACAACGAAAAAAATTCGCCTACCCCAAAAACCCATAAAACGATATGCCACATCGGTAGATGGTAGGGTGATGATAGTGGGGTGTATCAAGTAAAAAAAAATGAGGCGTTTGGTTCTTGTATATACACTAAATCACAATTTTATTTTTTTTGTAACCTCAGCATCTCTTATATATACTAAATACAAATTTATGGACTATTACTTGCTTGATTTACCTATTTACCCCTCCATTTACCCCAATTTATCCAGCAACTCTTCAACGGAACAAGAATAAAATATAATCTGGTTCCAGATCTAGTTAAAATACATGCGTGTACCAAATTTCAAGTCCAATATCTAAATCGTGCGCACAAAAAAGTTACACGGAAGAATACTGTTTTCCGGTATGTTTTTATGTCATCTGGGAGTATGTAAAATTTCAGTCTTGTAGATATAATACAACTATGCAACTTTTTTCAACATGTTTAATTTTTTACTCATTTTTGCAATAGATTAGTAGAATTGAACCTTCATCATAGATACTATCTAAACTTTCTCGGGACAAAAATCTAGCTTTACAGAAATGATTTCACGAAGACTGTCGCTACTTACCTGGCTATAATCTTTATAGTTTAAAAGGTAGTTGCAGAATCTTTCAATTTGCTTGAGAAAGTTACGAAAGAAAGACATGTGCTAAATGGTATTGTTGAATAAAAATTCACAGTTTTCATGTGTATCACACGCATATGGGGATGTTGTAGGGGGGTGGCAGCTAATATTTTATTTGGTATTGTTAAGGTCAAATGCAGTTAAATGCAGCCGCCATATTATATAAATATACAAGATCCAACTTCCAACAGCGATCGATTTTGCTATTAAAGTTAAGAAGACAACGAAATTACCTCGGAAATTACATAACATAGAGTCTTCAGTTAAATGGAATAATTATGTCGGCCGTAATGAAATAAACGACCAATCGGGTTTAGTAGATAGATTTTAAACGTAAAATATTTAAAGAAATCAAATATGTTAAATAAGTTGTAACCAGGCCTCCCCCGTATAGGGGAGGGGTGTGCTGAGTTTAGGGGCCCGGGCTTCCGAGGGGCCGGCAGAGATTTTGGCAATTTTTTTCCAAATTTCTCTCCCCCGCTCATCAGTTATTAAGCGCGAGGGTTCGTTGGTTTTCGAGGGGCCCGTAGCGGGAGCCCGCCATAAATTTTGGAAAAACATTTTTTTTCAAATTTCTCTCCTCACCGATCATCAGTTATTAAGCGCGAGGCCCCTTTGGCTTTCGAGGGGCCCGCCAGAGATTTTGGCAAATTTTTTTTTTCAAATTTCTTCCCCCCGCTCATCAATTATTAAGCGCGGGGGCCCGTTGGCTTCTAAAAGGCCCGTGCCGAGGGCCTGCCAGAAATTAAAAAAACATTTTTTTCCCACTCATCAATTATTTGGCAGTAGGCCCTGTCAGTGAATTTGGTACCGGGGCCCATGATTTGATGCGGGGGGCCTGGTTGTAACTGTCATGAAGGAGAATAATTAGAGTTTCTATTTCCCCGTCGTTCGTAATTGTTTGTGATGGTAACCACAATATATATTTTTTATTTTATAGATTTTTTTATAGCATTTGTTTATTTTTCTTCTTAAACGGATGCCTCTTTTTACTTCCACATCCAGTGGAAGTATAGTAACGACAAAAAATTTTTTAAAAATTTTTATTGTTCAAATAGACTTAGAATGTCACGAAACGTCGAGATTTTAAGTTTGAGCGAAAAAAAAATTTCTGTCTGTCGGTCTGTCGGTCTGTCTGTCTGTCGGTCTGTCTGTAACTTTTTTTGTGCGCACGATTACTCTGGAACCGTTTGAGATATTGACTTGAAATTTGGTACACATATGTACTTTAACGAGATCTAGAACTAGATTATATTTTCATCTTGTTCCGACGAAGAGTTGGGGGGTAAATTTGGGGAAAATAGGTAAATCAAGCAGGTAAGAGTCCATAAAAATTGATATTTAGTATATACAAGAGAAGCTGAGGTCTCAAAACAAATTTTGGCATTAGCCACCCCCATTACCACCCCCACCCCATTATTAAAGGGGATGAAAAAAAATTGTGATTTAGGGTGTGTACAAGAACGAGAAACCTCGAAATGTTTTTTTACTTCATCCACCCCCACTACCATCCCCTATCACCACCTCCACTACCATCCCCTATCACCACCCCCACACCGCTACCGATGTGAGGTATCATTTTATGGGTTTTTGAGGTAGATGATTTCAAATATTATATTATTAATGTTCCATAAACAATTATTTCCACATACAAATTTTTTTCGTTGTGAGTGACTTAGATAAAAAATCTGGATGTGGAAGTAGTGATTCCTTGGGCAGCGGTTTTAAATTTTGCATCAAGCTTTAAAGCGTAAACGTAGGTTGAAAGTATCTAACAAAACAATGAATAAACATATATATTTTGCGTTTTCAAGACAATATACCTATCTATATGTAGTCTTCAGGGCCGTCGACAGCTTTACGGGGCCCCGGGGATGCTTATTATGAGGACCCCTTCCCTCTTTCAAAGTTTTGTCGTTTTATTTTTCGCACTGAGTTGCCCGGGGCCTGGGAATTTCTCCCCCCTGCCTCCACCTGTCGACGGCCCTGGTAATCTTTGAACGCCTAGGAAAAAATCTACGCCAAAATTGTGTAGTTGCCGGAGAAAGTTGCGTTCTTATCATCCAGTGGAAGTTTAGTAACGCAAAAAAGTTTTGAAAATGTTTGTTGTTCAAATAAGCTTATAATGTCATCAAACGTCGAGATTTTAAGTTTGAGCAAAAAAAATTTCTGTCTATCTGTCGGTCTGTAACTTTTTTATTGTGCAAACGATTACTCTGGAACAATTTAAGATATTGAAATATGGTACACGTATGTATTTTAACGAGATCTGGAACTAGATTATATTTTGATCTTATTCCGTTGAAGGGTTGGGGGGTGCATTAGGAAAAATGGGGATAAATAGGTAAATCAAACAAGTAAAAGTCCATAAAATTGGTATATGGTATAGGTAAGAGACACTAAGGTCTCAAAAAATTGTTTGGCTTTCGAGGGGCCCCCATTATTAAAGGGGGTGAAATATAAAATTGTGATTTAGTGTTTATACAAGAACTAAAGGTCTCATTTTTTTTTTACTTCATCCACTTCCACTACCATCCCCCTAAACACCTCTACCCCTCTGCTTAAACTCAAGATCTCGACGTTTCATGATATTCTATGCCTATTCGAACAAAAAAAAAGTTTGTTTTATCGTCACCATACTTCCACACCTATACGTGGATGTGGAGTAACACAGGAGCCTCAGCACATTGAATTGAAAATAAATAATAAATTTAATTCACACTTTAATAGGGTATTCATCATGTAATATGTAATGATCTTAATAAAGGCCCAACAAGCAGAGTATTCTGAGTACATTGTTTGGAAACTTCTAAAAGTAGTGTTTTCTTAAAATAAGAATAATTATTTTCAAGATATTTCACAAGGAACCCACCACAAATTCAGTTCAGTGAATTAAAGAGATATTTTAATGATACCAGTAATGATGAGTCCTTGAGTCCTTAAAAAACACAGTTTAGTTATTATCGAGGTATAATAAATCTAAGTAACGTATGTTGCTCAATGCTCGTACACAGGTAAATCGGTGTTTCTGCGGTGACACTAGAATAGCTTTGTATTTTGTCGAAAACAGGCCAAGGTTGACGTGCAAAAGCTTGCAAATCCATGCCCGCCAGCCAAGCTGATTGCATTTTGAATCATATACGGACTTCAACTACCTACTATTATAGATAGGTATCGTTGAAATTGACATGGAGATTTCAGATTTTGATATATCCAGTTGTTTATGATTTGTTCAAGGTGCTTACTTATTATAGGTAATATAATGGAAATAATAAAACTATTAACGTTTGTGAATCATCGATATTGATGTAAATGTTAATTGTACCTTATAATACATATGGAATCTAGAGTCATTTGATATAAATCCTACATAAAGGTATTCTGACAGTTACAGGATATATACAGGTTGTCTCGGAATTATCTCATTCCCCTTTAGGTGCTAATTAGGAAGTTTCCTATTTTAGAAATATCATGTACATTCAACCTCATTTAGTAGTCTTTCAGATAACTAGTCAAACAAAAAAAAATTATCTCGATATCTGAAAAACTCACGAACTTATTCAATTTCTTATTTGAATACTTCGCCTCGGCTGAAGTTCACCGTGACGTCACAATACATAACGCGCTGACTTGCCATGCCGGCAGCCCGCCGTATGTTCCCTTTATTTAGTGTATGTGCTCGATTTTCTGAAATGTCACAAAATGTCACTTTTGATTCGTTCGTGCCGAGCCAAATTTTCGAATTTCGCCGTGCAATTTACGATCAGGTTTATCTGGAAGATTTCCTCTTTACGTCGCGACATCATACGGCTGTCCCAATGGTGTTTTTCGAAAAATATGAACGTGCCAAAATTGCATGTTTAAGCAATTTTTTCGGCTCTCAAATGCAAGCTGGCTATAAACTGCCGGTGCCTGCCAGCGAGTATAAAGGTGCCCGCGCCCGCTCGCTGTTGGTGGAATCATGTATTGTGACGAATCGAGCCTCAGCCCAGATGATCGCAGCATTTTAAAGTTGGAAGGACCATAACTTTTTTATTTATAGAGATAATTTAAAAAAAATACAGATATTTTTTAGATTTTTACGACTATTTATTACGAGAAAATGAGAAAAATGGAAACTTCCTAATTCTACGTGCCCAAATAGTAAGAAAAATTCCCATAAACACTTTCTTTATAATTTTTGCATGAAAAATCAGCAATCATTTTTTGTGGAAATGTAATCTGTATGTTATAAGAATCTTATGGTAAAGTTTGGCCCAATCTGGGAGTCGAGCGTTTTAAAATACTGATTTTTGGACGATTTTTCATTAAAATAAGCGTTTTATTAATGCTGTGGTGCGGTGCCGCGCTTAAAAATCGTAGTCGTCGTAATTCGACAATTTCTCCTACATCCCTGAACTAATTGAAAAAAATATTTTGGTGAGTATTCCAAATGAATTTTTGATCCAGATATTTTACCTGGAAAAGCCAATTTGTGTATCAATCAACATTGGGGTTATTAATGAAAGCCTCCTTCTTTTAGTGATTGTACTATTATTGTTTTGGTTGAACTAACTTAAGCTTTTCTCCAAGTAGTCCAAATTTGATATTTTAGAAGAAATAATTTATAAAGTAATAATATTTGAGGTGCGCACTTTAGATAGGGTCAGAATTAGATCGCGAAAAGTCCCCCCCCCCCAATTAGGAACGTCCCTTTTTTTGCAAAAAAACCACCCCTAACGGGGACTTAAACATGCTTTTTCACTTTTATCTTGTAAACCTTTCGTCGGAAGAGAAAGAAGTAAAGGAAATAAAAAATTTGTCGTTAAATTTTACATAAAAAATGTCCTATTAACCTTGCAGTTTATCCTCACCTATTTCATGCCAACAGCCTCCGAACAGAAGGGTAGTTTGGAGCGCACAGGTAAAAATCGATCCTATTCGATCCTATTCGAAGTTTAACATCGAGGGGTCGGTAGCTCAGTGGGTTAGCGCGTCTAGCTTGCACTCTGACCGTACCTAGCGAAGTGGATTCGAGCCCCACAGAGCGAAAAAAATTTTCATTGGAAATTTTCCCCAAGCAGTAGTTCGGATTCCACTATAAACTGTAGGGCCCGTCTCCTTTACTCAGACAAATCTAGATCTACTAGACTTAAGAGGGTCATTGAGGTAACATGGAAGGCGGTTAAAACACATTTCAAACACACACACACACACACACACACATATCTTACCGATTACTTTAACGAGAAAAATGCTCAGGAAAGAATTTATAGAGCGGAATTCACTCTATAAGATGCATGTATAGCGGGTTTTGACGCAAGTGATTTTTATTTATTTTTCCTTTTTTCCACACAGCTGTATTTTTTAATTTGGGCTTATTTCTACACCACCCTCGAGGTAGAGCTCTCGGTACGTTTGTTTAAAGTGGGTTCCTCTGTAGGCCTATTCCACTAAAATTCTGTCCAATTTTACTCATCAAGTAGTTCTTCATCGACTAACTCTTCTTCAAATTCGAAATTTAAACATCCTTGCCCATGGCAATTGGGTTGTTGCACTAAGTTAAAATTTGAGGAGAATCTATGTTAAACAATAACAATTATTCATAAAAAATCATTAGAAACATGTAGAAATTGAAAAGAAAGTCTTATAATAGTATAATATTAATTACCAAAATACATGCATTTAAAACGGAGATGACAGTCTGTAGAGAAGTTAGTTATAAAACGACGAGAAACGGGTACTAATTTAGAAACTCGCTGATAGCGACGGAGAAAAAAGACAATCACGACAGATTATATTTAACGTCAAATTGAACTGACGTTCATAGGTTATAATTCGGTATAGTTTAACAGCATCTAGTTATGGATAAATAAAGTACAGATAGGGTTTTCTGCCGTACTGTGTAAATAATACCACCAATTCACCAGAAAAACTGTTGTGTTCCAATAATAAACGCTGAACATAAAATGAATGATTCAAAGCCACCAGAGAAGGACCAAGTCTTCTTATTGTGGAGACCATTTCAATGTCAAGTAAAGTAACAAATTACAATGTATTCTAAGCGTTTTATTTGTGGTAAGTTGTATCTTAAGGTCTTAAGGCTAGGATTTTGCGTTTCGTAAATTAATAATCCTTTCTTTTTCGGCTTTGCCAAAATGGTCCGAAAATTTTTTTTTCTACAACTTTCGCAGCCTCTTCTCATCTTAAGTCACGGTTTTGAGCCAACTGACACTTCATTCCTTAATAAGCTATAGAACAACAAGCTATGTTAAAAAAATCAGCTTTGCCAAAATGCTCCATTAACATTTGACACTACCTCTCAGACTATAAGTACCTTGCAGCTTTTGCACTTCCAACCATTGCAATGCCAAAACGATCGTCTTTTTTTAAAAATTCGCTGACCGTAAATATATCTACCGCAAGTAGAATGTCAGAATTAGCTTTTACGGATATACTGCCTTAGTCGTTTTGTAAAAAAATATTAACAATAACTGCAAACATCACTCACTGCTAGCTAAATGTCAAATTTACTTTTGACATATGAGGTTATTTTCTTTCTTGTCAACAATGTCAATTTATTCGTCTTCATCTGTTCTGCTTATAAGTTCACATCTAACTGCCGTTATGATGTCACTACCGTTTTCGCGGCACATTCAAATAGTCGAAGTTTAACAATTTTTTAAAATATGTTGCGCTTAGAATTTTTCTTCCAAATTAAATATGTAACTAAATTAAGTCCTCCACTACCATATTTCACCATTTTTGAAAATTCGTCAACAACCCAATTAGAGCACATTATTGACCAACGCAATCCAACCTTAACACAGCTGCATCGTTTTCCGCAATCCTTTTTGCAGCTGCAGGATATTAGCTGTAGGGTGGAAATTGGTGCTGGTAACTCGGTGGTATAAATGGGTGCTAAGATGTTGCCTACTTTCTTCCAACCCCAATCCGTTGGTTCCAAGTTTTCTCCTCGCCAAGATTGAATTTGGAGAAATACTATGTAAGAATGTTGACGTAATGCCTCAGATGTTGGTGGCAGTCTTATTTATAAGATTGTTTATCATTTTATTTTGCGTTTCAGTCAGTTGCATTGTTCTCATTGAAAATAATTTCCGGTGAAATGTTTTTCAAAAGTCGCTGCTGTCTTTCGATGCTCTTCGTACTGCAGACATTGTCAGCATACCCGTCAAACACTAGAGTCACGTTTTTGGCCGTAATGATTACGAATAAAGCGAACGTAGGCTATATAAACGTCGTCAAAGGTACCTTGCTTTGGCCTTAAGGTGAATTTAGATTATGCACTTTAAATGTACACTGCGGATGATTCATCACTATTGAATAGTGTAAATTGCACGTTCACTGGCATTTCATCCAGGATGAATGTGACAGTGAGCAGTGAACAAGGTAGAACCGATTCCTACTTTCGATGAAATAGTTGGATGAATTCATCCGTTTTGAAAAGTAGTGTAAACTTGATTTGGTGAACAGTGAATAGTTGTTTGATGGTGTTTTGGTGTTTAAATATCAGAAAATTAAGCTTCACGCATTCTTAAATGTTTTTGATACGTATCAGGATCTTGTTCTGCTAATTCATCTAATACTAATTGATTAGATGCTCCAAATAAATTTCTTCGTTGAATCCATGGCCTTACCCACCAATGAAGTCGATGGCGATTTTTCTTTTCTTCGACTATCTTTCTGGCTTCCTCTGCAATGGTAACAGTTAGCTGCAGAATAACTGCACACGCTAATTCACTTGTCGCCATTTTGTAATGAACTGAAAGTTATACAAGTGTAAATTGAAAATCTTTCACCATTCACCATCACTAACGATGAATCATACGCAGTGTACATTTAAAATGCATAATCTACATTCGCCCTTTACTACTGGATGAATCAAATTGCCGCCGTCAACAATGAACTGGTATTCAGAAAAATCTATTGGTCTCTCTCGTACAGCATTGAAAGTATCATACAGAGACGAATTCTTGGTTTTTCTTATTAACCCTTTCTCATCGAAGAGAGGAAGGGGAATTAAAGCAAGCTCAAAGTTGAAACGTGAGTCCAAAAATTATAAATACCTGACTGTTTATTTACTTATATTTAATTTGAGAGAGAAGTAAATAAAATGATATGGAAAACGCAATGTAATTTTAAGTATACTATATATACGTTTAAGGTAATTATTCATGTCTGAAGTTTTTATTGCCGTAATACTTCCGGGTATAGCCTGAGGCCGTCCTTATATCTACGTCGGTACTATACATATTTTACGTATAATTATAAACGCATCTGTGTGAAAAAAGGGGAAAAATAAAAATCACTTGCGTCAAAACCCGCTTTACATGCTTCTTATAGCGTGAATTCCGTTCTATAAATTCATTTTTGAGCAGTTTTCTCGTTAAAGTCACCGGTTTTAAGATATTTGCTGTGAAACTTCGAATAGGACTGATTTTTCCCTGTCCGCTCCAAACTATCTCTGTTCGGACCTGGTCCACTCCAGGGGTAAAAATACAACCAATAATTTTAAAGCCTGGTTAATAGCAACCAACAAAGATATAATGTAATAATAAGCTTTAATAACTATGCTTTAATTTAAATTGTAACTGTAAATGTTAAAGAAGCAAAAATTACCATTTAATAAAATTTTTATCAACATACAATGCTTTATATAGTTAGTAGTAATTTTCTTTTTATTATATACATGATTTGTTCTTTAAGTACCTATACCAAAGTATAAACCGTCGTTTTAGTTCCCATATGAACGTTTGTGAACAATATTAATGATAAACAATGATAAAAATACAAATATAAGCTGTACGAGAATATTTAAATCTATTCGATTTGTTTCGATTCGGTTTAATTCAATTCGATTCAGTTTCTAGTACAAGTCTCTCTAAACCAATCGCAACCTTTGTTGATGTAATACACCAAAAGAAATATTTACCGGCAAAAACTAAAGTTGTTGAATGCCAAACAGTTTTTTAGTCCTAGTGATAGTGAAGTGAATTGGCGACACTTTAAAATTAGTGCAACTTAAATATTTGTGATATAATCTTTGATTACATTTTGAGATACATTGATTTTTCGTGTTAATAAAATTTTGTGGTTTGATTATTATATTACCAATGCAAAATGGAACACCTGTGATTTTCAAAGGTAAAATTACTAATATTTTTGAATGTTTATATTTCTGTCTAAGTATTATAAGTCACTACTAATTGATACCAAACCGTATTATCCAATTACTAGGTGAAAGTTGTTTCGTAGAAGATTACTTTATTTAAAAATACCTATTGCTGGATAAAAGCTTTGATGTTTGTTGAAAAATACTAATAGCCAGGGAGATAGCGACATATTTTGCGCGTTAATATCTATAAAGCTAGATTTTTCCCATGATAATTTAAACAGTACCTACCTATCAATGATGAAAGTGCAAGTCTACCAAACTTGTAGTTTTGCAAAAATGAGTAAAAAATTAAACATGGCAGATGACATAAAGACATACCGGAAAATAATATTCTGCCGCGTGGAAAGCGTTGCCATGTCAGGTCTACCATCCACGCAGAGTGTGGAAAAAACGAACATTTTTTTTGACTTATATCTACAATGCTGAAAATTTTTTCTGGAATAGTTTATTGAATAATACATCCAAAAAATACAGTCTACCTATCGTCTCATGTTGATAATGCCTCCGTAGACGCAATGGAATGCAAGCACCTGACTGCGGCCGCTGCGCTCCGGGCTATTGCAATTCGCAAATAAGTTTTGCATTTTCCGCCGTGGAATATTAATCTACAAAGCTCCTTATATCTACGTCGGTACTATACATATTTTACGTATAATTATAAACGCATCTGTGTGAAAAAAAGGGGAAAATAAATAAAAATCACTTGCGTCAAAACCCGCTTTACATGCATCTTATAGAGTGAATTCCGTTCTATAAATTCATTCTTGAGCAGTTTTCTCGTTAAAGTAACCGGTTTTAAGATATTTGCTGTGAAACTTCAAATAGGACTGATTTTTCCCTGTGCACTCCAAACTATCCCTCTGTTCGGACCCTGTTAGCACGAAATAGGTGAGGATAAGCTACAAGGTTCATAGGACATTTTTTATGCAGAATTTAACGACAAATTTTTTACTTCCTATCAGGGGCGGATACAGGATTGACTTCTGGCGGGGGCACGCTTTTTTAGACATATATTATCTATTAAAAATTAATATTAGGTATATTTCACACTTCGGGGGGGCACGTGCCTCGGTGCCCCCTCTAGATCCGCCACTGCGGCCTGTGCTTTTTCTCTTCCGACGAACGGTTTACAAGATAAATGTGAAAAATCAGCTTTAAGTTCCCGTTACGGGTGTTATTTTGCAAAAAAGGGACGTTCCACCCCTAAATGGGGGGGAACTTTCCGGGTATCTATTTCTATCTATGTTCTAGAGTACGCATCTCAAATATTATTACTTTATAAATTATTTCTTCTATTCACTGTTTTTTAATCTAATTTGCGTGTACTAAAGCACCAATATTTAATGGAGTTAATAGCAATTTGCATTTGTCCTGACATAATCTTATCATTCTTGCCCCTTATTTTAACTCCCAGGTCATTGGCGTAACCTTAGACATCAAGTTTGTAGTTGCTTAAGTTCGTGAGAAGGTTATCGACAACTACAGGTCTTAGTAAGAGTCTAAGATACCCTCCTTGGGGAATTGCCTCTCCTTTCCATTTCAGTCATTATTCTTCGACTGAAATAGCAATTAATAATTTTAATATTGTCTCAAATAAAGTAAAACAATAATAGTATAAAACTACATGAACAAAAACATGTTGTCTTTTAGTTTAGGTGAATAATGAGTCATGATTAAAAATGTGATTAGTGTATTTTATTGATAAATTGTCACAAACATAAATACGCAAATTAGTTGTTTAATTTAAATTAAATTGTTTACTTTAAATTAACGTTCAGTAACATATAACTCTATAAGATGTTTGCACGGTCTTGAATTTCAAGTTGTATTTTATTTGCAGTTTCTCTGTTAGTTTTTAGCGAGTCGCGCAATTAAATTGCTTTGAGCTGTATATTAATTTAATTATGAAATGTAATACAATTGCAAAGGAGCACACTAATGTTACGCTGGGAACTGCAACGACGTTACAGAATTTCCGATACATTTTCATGATGTGGAATATATTTTAACAGGCTTTAAAGAATTTACAAACAAGGAAAACTCTAAGATATCGAAATGAAACTCTTTGTAGGTTGTACGGAGTGCTATTCCTTTATTTATTCCTTTATCTTATTGCAATGTGATAGGGGGCACAAAGATATTATTGGCACTTTTGCCAGATCTTCAAAAATAAAATTCTGCCATCAGCTCAGAGAAATACCAGTAGTTTAAAATATATTAGTAGCTATCTATTTATTGTTGCAAAATTTCTAAAAATCTAATAGAAAAAGCTTATGGCTAATACTTAAGTGTATTCTTTTTAGTAGCAATTTTATATGGTCTATGTGAGAAATGTAATAGCCTTAAATCTTACGAATAGGAAACAATTTGTTTATTATGTTAGTGCAAAATCTACTAAACTTGACATTAGTTTAGGTATATCACAAGGCAGTATTCTGGGGCCCTTGTTATTTCTTATTATATGTAAATTATATAAACCAATATGTAACATATTTTCGTTGTGCATTTGCAGACGATATTAAAATTGCAATGAGCGACAAAAACAGATTTGGCAATTGAAAATTTGTTATCAGTTTCACAATATTTTACAAATGACCATTTAATAATAAACGGAGAAAAAACTTTTTTTATGTAATTTCATCCTATAAGTTCAAATTACATTGCTAGCTCTCTTGTTGGGTTTGAAAATAAAACCATTCAGCAAATTAATTAGAATATAGCACTTGTTAAACAAAAAAATAAATATATATATTTGTGAGCCAAGCTGAAAGTAGTAGTATATTTTTTCGATTATTAGCATCCAAACGAGTAAGAATTCAGTAGCCTAGGTCTTCACACTTGAATATTTCTTTTTCTCATGTGCCTGTGTTATTACCATCTAACACGAGTTTTTGCGAGCTATGTCTCGTTCTCGACGTTTATTGGGTAAACAATTAAAAGTAAGATAAAACAATTATTTATTTTAATTCGTTCTAAGTCAAAAACGGAACACTGAATTGGTGTCAAATTGTTATCGTGTTATTGTGCCTTCCTTTTCTGGTAGCCATTCGGTGCTTCTGTCCAAATTCGACGCAGCTTAGATTTTCAAAATTTCGGCATACTTTCGACTTTTTTGCCTTTGGTGCCAGACGTCGTCGACGAAGTTGAAAATTATTTTCTAAATCAGTTTTCGGCGTAGTCCCCAACAAAATTTATGGTGACCTGTTATAAGGTAACGAAGTTAATTCTTTGTCTGTATAGACTTAGATTATCACTACACATTTGTTAAAAAAATGCGTCAACATAAAGATCAAATTTTAGTAAGTGTAGAAAATATGAGTTTATTTAAGGCTATGTCGATAAAATGTAAGAATTTGCAGGAATAAGTATATCAAGCAGGATACTTTTTTAATATTTCGAAATGGATAGAAGAAAATAAATGAAGATAAAGGATGGAGGTAAATTTTTTATTTGAAACCTTTTTTTATAAGATTGGCAATTTTTAAGAAAATCGCATATGAATTTATGATTTCTTTTTTGGTGATTGGTGGTGAGGTATTGCAATTAGCTGCTACTAGATTTCCACGTTTCTCGTTATTAAACAAGTTTTGGGTATATTCCCCCTACCGTTTTGTATTTTAAATAATAATAATTTCACCAAAGAACTAATGTTGTGTAAGCTGGACCAAATTAGATGGGATTTGGGGTTTTCTCTAAAACTATGACAGATAGACAAAAACCAATATAGGTGTCCTGAGCTCGATTTTCGAGAAACAAACAATGTCGCAAACCCCGATCGTTTATCTTTTTCGACTACTGAGCTACAGAGCGTTTTTGGAAAATTGACATTTTTGGATGACCTTTATATAGTCTATTGTCCATGTACTGTAGAAAGGAACTAAAACGTTAAAGGGTTTTTATTGTTTCTTATGTTCAATTGACCCCACGATATGAAAAAACCGCGGAGTGCTACCATTTAAAGTGGTGCGTTTTTGAGATCGAAGTAAAAAGGTCCACTTTTCATATTTTTTTTTGCTCGAAAACTATGAATTTTTTCTATAAACACGTCAATAGAAAAGTGTGTAGAGATTTAAATTTCCAATCGAAATGGCACCTTCAGAAGTAAAAAAAATACGTCCAAAAAACAAAACAAAAAAAACGAAAAAATGCAATTTTTTATTTTTTTTTATTTTAGCCTGTAACTATTTTTCGGGTACATTTAGGCATAGACATTGCTGCATAACAAAAAAAGCTGGCGTTTTACCCGTTAAAATGAGATTTGGTAAACAGTTTTACGATTATTAGTGACCGAGATATAGCGTTTCAAAGTTTGCAACTTTTAACTTTTTTTGCTAATTTTTACTATTTTTTTCAAATTTCGTCCTGTAACTTTTTTCTGAGTGAATTTAGGTGTAGACATTATATTAAAGTGAAAGCTGACTTTACACCCGTTGAAATGGTGGTCGGTAAAAGTCTCTACAACAAATAGAAACCTAGATACAGCTTTTCGAAGAGTTTATTAACTTTCTTCCAATTTTTACGTTCTTTTTTAAATTTCGGCCTATAACTTATTTGTCAAATACAGATATTGCTACATGGAATGTACTCGCAGCATTCTTGTTTAAATGGTCTGCAATAGAAGTTTATGTGATCAATAGTAACCAAGATACAGTCTAGATATAGTAGATTATTGTACTTAAAAAATAACTTTTTACATTTTTCCTCTTCTGTTTTTTTTTTGTTCAAATAACTTAGATTAATAACTTACATTATGAAATTATTCAAATGCTGGATTTAACATATTGTCAAAATCAAAGTCGATTTCTTCATCGGCATCTATGTAAACATCGTCTTCCCTTATTTGAGGTACATCAGCGTTTTCACAGTTCATTCCCATACATTCTTTGCAAAAATGGAGCAATTCATTCCCAGTTTCCTGCAAGCACAGTTTCCTCTGCATCCTTTGGTGCATTTACAGGCTATTTTTTTCAGCAAAACTTGTGGTGCGGGAGATTTATTTGTCAAAATTGGTACTAGTTTCTGAAGTTTTCTAACCCCAGATGAGAGAATTTACAATACATATTTCCTTTCCAATGTTGCATTTGCAAGTAAGTTCTTAAACCATGATGTTTAGCAGCATCAGTTGTTGGAGGCAATCGGGACAATGAGAATTTCGCACCTGTTGAGTACTTCTGAAATAACCTATAGCGACAGGTGCTTTGGCCATCAATTTTCATACCGTATAGTAATGTTACAATACATTCAGAAGCAGAACCGATGGCTGCTGGACTTGCATTTTCACACAAAAATTCATTTAAATACTTTTCCAAAAGCAAAATATTCTTATTAATGAAACTCAAGAATTTCTTTTTACCAATACCAAAAAAGGAAGAGGTTGTATCACAGCCACTGAATGCATGGACGAAGCCAAGGTATTTTTGTAGATGATTAAATTTGAAACTATTATGATTATATAATTTGGCAGTTACATTTCCTATACTAGGTTTAAAAATATATATATTTTCATTTTCTTCTGGTAATAATGATAGGATAATAAGAAGATCGACATCTTGACCAACTATAACAACATTTTCTGATTGGGATGCCTTATCTTTTACAGTATTTACAATTAGTACGTCTGCATCCTCTTGGAGGAAAGTTAATAAAAGTAACACTCTTCGAAACGCTGTATCTAGGTTTCTACTTGTCGTAGAGACTTTTACCAGCCACCATTTCAACGGGCGTAAAGTCAGCTTTCACTTTAATATAATAATATCTACACATAAATTCACTCAGAAAAAAGTTACAGGACGAAATTTGAAAAAGAAATAGTAAAAATTAGTAAAAAAAGTTAAAAGTTGCAAACTTTGAAACGCTATATCTCGGTCACTATTAATCGTAAAACTGTTTACAAAATCTCATTTTAACGGGTAAAACGCTTTTTGTTATGCAGCAATGCCTATGCCTAAATGTACCCGAAAAATAGTTACAGGTTAAAATTAAAAAAAATTAAAAATTGCATTTTTTCGTTTTTTTTGTTTTGTTTTTTGGACGTATTTTTTTAAAAAAAAATTTTTTTGACTTCTGAAGGTGCCATTTCGATTGGAAATTTAATTCTCTACACACTTTTCTCTTGACGTGTTTATAGAAAAAATTCATAGTTTTCGAGCAAAAAAAAATATGAAAAGTGGACCTTTTTACTTCGATCTCAAAAACGCACCACTTTAAATGGTAGCACTCCGCGGTTTTTTCATATCTTGGGATCAATTGAACATAATAAACAATAAAAACCCTTTAACGTTTTAGTTCCTTTCAACCCTCTTTTTTTGTACATAGACAATAGCCTAATATCTCAATTATCAAGTGTCGAATCGAAAATCGAGTAACACATTCTTAAGACACTTTTTTGAGTAGAATCCGTTGCTGATAAGAAGAAAATTATGCACTAAAAAAAAAAAAAAATCGAAATTTCCGATCGACATGTTATGAAATTTTCCTTTAGTAGTAAGTTTTCCCGCGTGAGCACGCTGAGCATGCTTTTGCCCTTTTGCAATTTTCTTCTGTATGTTGAGCACAAACGATGCATTTTCATGAAAAATGAGGACAGATAAAAATTTATGAAAAAAAAAGAAAAAAAAAAGAAAAGAAAAAAGTTTTAACGCTAGCAAATTTTCCGCCCATCAACTTTTGCCTGTTGTTATTTTTCATAAAATGCATCGTTTGTGCACAAAATACAGAAGAAAAGTATAAAACCATATATACATACATGCACCAGCGTGCTCACGCGGGAAAACCAACTACTGAAGGAACATTTCAAAAACTCATATCGATCGGAAATTTTCCGCTCTACAATTTTTGTCTCTTGAATATTTTCTCTAAAATGCATAGTTCTAGAGTAAAATGTGAAAAAAGGCGAAAACACGCGAAAAATGACATATATATGTCTATTTCACGGAAATCACCCTTTTTTTATGACTGCGGGTTGTGACAATTTTATTTCTAATGTAAAAACCTTCAATTTGGTATAGGTCACATTGCTGCACTAAAAATATCGAGAACTACCCCTTTTTTGTATAATTCCGACGGACTATAATTTTTTTTCTATTTCAACCAGCCAATAGCTGGCCTATATAACATTTTATTCGATACGTTATTCTCAATGTTTGTTGACGTTTTCTGTGGACTGCCAGAGGGAGATCCGAAGTAGAT
The DNA here is from genome assembly GCA_936432065.2 of Rutpela maculata. Lineage (NCBI taxonomy): Eukaryota > Metazoa > Arthropoda > Insecta > Coleoptera > Cerambycidae > Rutpela > Rutpela maculata. The sequence goes on along the minus strand of OW386293.2, from coordinate 118,547,900 downwards.
AATGCCAGTTGGAAAAATATTATTGTACCCCTGCGTGCGTAGTTCTTAAAAACAGTGCTTGAATGAGATGATATTCGAGAAATGTTGGTGGATGTTTTCAGAGAAAATATATTAAAAGGGTTCTTGGATTTGGAACGGTAGAAAAACAAACCTTTCTTAGATTATGTTCTAATATACAGGGTGATCATTCAATATTTAGTCCCATCTCATGACACTATAAAGAAAAAATTGAAAAATAAATTCTCCTTCAAAAAAAGTTAAAAATTAAGAAGTAAAATTCCACCATCGGTGTCACCCAGCTACTTCTAAGTTGTAATTCTAAAAAAAAAACTTCGACAAATGAATGAAAGCTGGCATGATGAAATTGAGTTTCAATGTTGAGCACTCTCTGCGCAGACAATTTGAGAGTATTAAAAGTGATTTAGAATGACCTTTTAGTCAATAATTTTCACATTTACTGTTTATCCCAGTGTCAATACATTTGAATAACATTAGCTGAGAACGATCTGACATAATTACTGAAAAGCCTGGCTAGATGTGGTCTACCTCTCTCGCATTAACATTATCTATCGTCTTTGACAACTCAATTAATATTTGATATAGGTATCTGAAATCTTTACATTTTATATAATCAATGATTTTCTAAACAATAGGCATGAGGCCACGTTTTTGACAAGAACTTCAACGTTTTAAAATAAAAAATTATAAAAACATTTCATCTTTCCAAAAAGCTGTTTTATCGATAGGTATCTATAATATTATTTACATAGATGCACATTTTCCAAGATGTAACGGATTTAATGCTGGTATGGTTAAATCTCCTCAAAATAGGACCTTTTTCTATATAACTAGACAGATCTTCAAAATTGCTTAACGTTATATAAGTTAATCAAATTTCAGTGGGTGACTTACAATCGACACAAAATGAACATAATTTTTTCATTTTTTTCCTTCTGTTTTTGAGATATTGAAATTAAAATGAGAGGCTCAGTACATTTGAATCGTATATTAATTTCATTACTTATCCTGACAGAAAAAGATGTTCGAAGACTTTGAGATTATTGTTAATCGATTGGCTATATTGACTGGTTTATTTTAAGTTGATGATTATATTACCCTTATTCTTTGATCCTCATCCGGGCGTAGGTTGTTACATTCTATAGCAGGTTATACAGAGGATTTAGAAACACTTTTCAATGCATTATTCGGTGCTCATTTATTTTTATCGGCAGATATACTTTTATGAGATGATGGATTTTCTTCCAAGCAAGGAAACTTGAACTGAAATGGGTGTCTTTGTTCGTTGAAGCAATACGATTTGTACCTGCAATAGGAAAAACTAAAATTTCCTAACTGTACAGAGTGGCAACTGTACTTTCAGGTTAATAACGCCCGTATGTCTATTAGTCGAGAATTACTTGACGTGGGATCCCATTCTTAAAAAGATAATAAATGGTGGAAACTTTTAAATCAGTTAGTGTTCCGTGGTGTTCTGTGCTTTATGCGATTGGTGCAGTATAATTAGATATTCTTAGATCAAAATTCGTAAAATTTTTTTAATAGACGTTTTAAAAAAGTGATTACTTTCTAAGAAATCGATAAATTTCGAACAATCATATGCTGTTTTATATGTGTTTGTTTTATGTATGACGAAGTTTCCAGAAATAAAAAAAATGAAATTGTACTATAAACTAGTAATAGATACTAATAATATAATACTATTTGGAAAAAAATAGGGTTCTTAAACATGCGATCAACTGGGTAACAGAAATAATACTGATTAATTATAAAAAGCTTACATATGAAATTGTACAAAAAAAATTGAGTTTTCTATTTTATTAATTATGAAATTTTGTAAAAAAAACCGCTGCCCAAGGAAGCACTACTTACACATCCAGATTTTCTACCCAGGTCTCTCACAATGAAAAAAATTTTGTATATGTAAATAACACAGCCACAAAAAAATTGGCCTGGATATCCGAATCCCAGGTCAGAATTGGTCGATTGATTCATATATTCAAGATAACTTCAAAGAATAGATAAATACGGTTCCAGAGTAATCGTGAACACGATAAAGTTACAAGACTAACAGACAGACCGACGCGACAGAAAGACATTTTTTTGCTCAAACTTAGAATCTTGACGTTTCATGACATTCTAAGCCCATTTGAACATAGACAATTTTCAAAAATTTTTTTGGCATAAGTATACTTCCATCGGATGTGGAAGTACTACGCAGAAAATGGCATGACAAGGATATAAAAATCATTGTGTGCTGTGGGCTACACAATAGAAGTAACTACTTCAAGCATTTTCTTTGAGGAAACCTACTACACATCCAATTTGCTCAAGGAAAGACAGTGCGCATCCATAATTCCCATACCATACTACCATACTACTTAAGGTAACCTACTGTGCATCCATACTACTCGTGGTAACCTACTGCGCATCAATGGAACTCGAGGAAAGCCACTACGCATCTATAGTCCTCGAGAAATGCCACTGTACTCTAAAATACTCGAGGAAACCTACTGAGCATCCATACTACTCGAGGTAACCTACTGCGCATCGATTGTACTCGAGGAAAGCCACTGCGCATCCATTATACTCGGGGAAACCTACTGCGCATCCGGTTTACTCGAGGAAACCCACTGCACATCCATACTACTTGAGGTAACCTACTGCGCATTCATACTACTCAAGGTAACCCACTTATTATAGAATCAAGAAAATAATAGAAAACCCAGATTGTATGGTATTCTAATTTGAAATCGTAGAAGCTAGACACACACGCGATGACGCGTCTCTGACGTTATCTCCTCATCTATCCTTGAAACAATGGTGTCAATTTAGCAACCTGATAAAATAATCTTGAAAGGCAGGCACGCTGATGTCCGTTCGTTCATAGGACTCGAGTTGCAATGCAACCTGTAGGATGTTTATAAATTTTAAAATTCTACACCTAGATTTTCTATCCAAGCCTCCCACAACGAAAAAAAATTTAATACTATATTTGCACTTCACTATGTGGAAATTATTGTTTCTGGAACTTTAATAACATAAAGTTTGAAATCGTCTACCCCAAAAACCTATAAAACGATATGCTACATCGGTAGTGGGGGTGGGGATGGATGAAGTAAAAAAAAAAAATTGAGGCCTTAGGTATACACACTAATGTACAATTTTATTTTTTTCACCCCCTTTATTAATGGGGTGGGAGTGGTAATGGGGGTGGTTAAGCCAAAAAATTTTTTGAGACCTTAACCTTTTTTTATACAACAGTGTGTCCCCGGATGGAGTTGACTAGAGGAAAAACATCTCTATTATTGATTTTACGACGAAAAGTCATTCTTTATAAAAAAATCTGCTTGTCGAAAAAATGAATTTACCATCTAAAAATCTTAGATCAGACTGGGTGTTAATAAATTAAGAAAACATCAAAATGCCTCAAGATAGAAGTACCTTTATTTATTATTTTGGACAAAATGTTTATAAAACAAAGTTGTTTATAATCCAAAATAAAGTCTAAATTTGGACTTTTATGTTTATATTGTGTTTATCTTTTTACGTTGAATTTATTAATATGAATAAGAATTCAAATTAAGAAACAGAGTGTGCTGTCGATGATATTGAACTGACAAACGTCATTGTGACATTGTGTAGAATATTACTATCTTATATGTGCATTTATTAGTGTTCTGTTGATTATTTAAAAAATTTTTACCAAACAAGAAAGAATTTATTTGATCAAATGTTATGGGATTGGAGACGTCTCTTATCGATATGCAATTAACCTTTTCCACCAAAAGTTCCCTAACATAGCTGTATCGCACCAATCATTGCGCAAACTTGTAAAAAAATTCAATGAAACTGGATCTGTATTGGATGTCAAAAAACCCAAGAAAAAGTACAATGAAGGCGATACGGCAACACTTTTGACAATAAATTCAGTAATAGAAAACACGAAATTTTCTATACGGGAACGCTCATAAATACGGGAAGTAAGTAAAAGTCATTTACAGAGAATTTATATGGAAAACAAAGTTCGACCGTTTAAGCCAAGGTTCAGACATACACTTGAACTTGGAGATGAAGAGAAGCGATTGGATTTTTGTTTATGGGTCGGTTAGAATTATCTCGTAGATAGAAGTTTTCACAGAATATTTTTTTTTACTGACGAAGCAACATTTTGTACCAATGGCCACGTATAACCCTTTGGGCTACACTAAATAGGCCAGTCGTCAGGTAAATTAAACAAACCATTTTTCTTTTCATCCAACCCCATTCTTGAGGACTTTTGGTATTTCCAAACCACTGCTGAATTTGAAAGTACGTTCTAAAAGAGTGTTGGCGTGCAGCAGACGCAGTAGCAGGTAACGATGCAAGGTTCCATGTACTTTTTGCCACTGACTTAATGAAGCATTTGTACCGGAATTCATTCAAAGAATGCTGATCGGGTTCTGTCCCATAAAGGGTTAATCACAAACAGTCGTTATTGGGATTTTTAAAATCCAAACAATGTCATTCACAAACGAAGTCAACGTTATAAAAAAGTGAATGTATGGTGTGGGATTTTTTATGATCGAATCGTTGGTCCATATTTCTTAGAAGAAAATTTAAATCAGCATATTTATTTGGAAAACTTTGTATTGCCATTTATAAACACTATGCAACCGGAAGTAAGGCGTAACATTTTTTGGCAGCAAGACGGTTGCCCAGCCCATTCCTCAGTTTTGGTACGGCAGTGGTTGACAGATCACTTCGAAGCCAGATGGATGGGAAGATATGCTCCAATTAGTTTAGTTTTTCTGCTAGATCACCAGACCTTACACCAATGGATTTTTTTCTGTGGGGTGTTTTAAAACAGAAAGTTTATGCAGATGACCTGCTGCATGATCGAGAAACACTAAAAGCACGAATACAAGACGCGGTGAATGAAGTGAATGTACCCTCAACCATTTGTAAGGTCTATGGTGAATTTATTAAAAGGATGGAGAAATGTGTTGAGGTTGGAGGAGGTTATGTAGAATAAATTGTTTTTCCACAATCGTTGAAGTTAATGTTATTATGTTATGTTAATGTTTGAAAAAAATGTAAGTTGACATAAACGTAAAAGTCAAAATTTAGACTTCATAATTTGTATTCAGGCCTTATTTTGGATTTTAAACAACTTTGTTTTCTAAACATTTTGTCCAAAATAATAAATAAAGGTACTTCTCTCTTGAGGCATTTTGATGTTTTCTTAATTTATTAACACCCGATACATCTGATCTAAGATTTTTATATGGTAAATTCATTTTTTCGACAAGCAGAATTTTTTTATAAAGAATGACTTTTCGTCGTAAAATCAATAATAGAGATGTTTTTCCACTTGTCAACTCCATCCGGGAACACACTGTATATATTAAATACCAATTTTATGGCCTCTTATTGCTTGATTTGTCTATTTACCCTCATTTACCTAAATTTATTCCCCAACCTTTCAACGAAATACGATCAAAATATAATCTAGTTCCAGATCTCGTTGAAATACATACCTGTACCAAATTTTAAGTCAATATCTTAAACGATTTCAGAGTAAACGTGCGCTCAAAAAAGTTACAGACAGACCGACCGACCGACAGACAGAATTTTTTTTGCTTAAACTTAAAATCTCGACGTTTCATGATATTCTAAGCCTATTTGAATAAAAATTTTCAAAAAATTTTTTTGCGTTACTATAATTCTAGTGCGGGAGCTAAGTGGCTTTTTCGGACACTCATCGTTACAAGCATTTTCTATGCGCTGATTAATTATATCGAACTTAAATAACGACAAAATAGACTTCTGGAATATGTCAGCCCGTCGAGTTGGCCATGGTTCAAGATATAAAAATCAGTGAAATTATATCATCATTACAAAGCCAATTTTTTGTGTGTGTACACATTTTATGTTTAGAATGAATAAAATAAGATCGCCAGAAAGTGTGAGCCATCAGGGGCGCAACCAGAAAGGTCAAAGAGGTAAAAAAACGGAGTTATATAACATCATCGTTACAAACTTTTTTAAGGTTGAGCATGTTTATTTAAATGTTTTGAACACAGAAAAAAATTCCCAGAAAGAAACTCCCGTCAGTAAGGCTAGACAGAAAGAAATGTTTAGGATTTTTGAAGAAAATGGGATTATTTTTGGCATATTTCATCTCAGAACTCTAAACTCATCGTTACAAGTTCTGGCTCCTTTTTTAAACGTAAATATAAGCTCCTTCAACAATAGAATAGCCTCCCCGTAATATTCTTAGTGTCAACAAAAGTACCGTAGGCTCTTAAATATACAGGAATTTAACACTTTCGGCTAACTCGACTCCGTACCGTGCCTCAGATGTCTTGTATCATTATTACCTTTCTGGCTGCGCCTCCTGACGGCCCACACTTTCTGGCGATCCTATTTTATTCATTCTAAACATAAAATGTGTACACACAAAAAAATGAGCCTTGCAACGATGACATGATTTCACTGATTTTTAAACAGTGTTCGTGACGCTCCTGACAGGAGGTGCCCCACCAGAAGTCGATTTTATGAATCGTTATCATTCATTAAACCATAAAAATATCTCAAAGTTCATAAAACTATGAGCTGCCAAAAAAGCCACCTAGCTCCCGCTCTATTCCACTGAATGTGGAAATAATACTACACCTTTTTTTTTTTTTCTCTTATTAAGTATATCATTTAACAGAAGAAAAAAATGAGAAAGTTTTCGCTTGCTCCTTGTGACGTGGCGGACGCCGAGCCTTCTCATAGGTTGTTGTTTGTAGTCGATAAAGTAGATACTACCGTATCTACTTTATCGGCTTAACTACCAGACTTGGATTCATTTCTCGGTTTTTACTTGATATAGTTCTTAAATTAGAATATCATGATTTAGATGTACGGGATAACCCTATAGAGAAGTATATTGATAAGCAAATAACAGTTTCTTTAAATATTTTTCCGAAATTTGGGAATACAGCATGTCATGAACATTGAACTTTTATACAGGGTCGGGCAATAGTGCGTTGGACTTCGATATCTCGAGTTTTACGATAGCCAGAAATTAAAAAAAAATATACAAGTAATTTAGATAAAAAAAATCTATAACCGCCAAGACGAAATTACAGGATCAAGTGCCTTTTTTTAATGTATATCAGTACATTTTTTGAAGCTTCATCCTAGACTCTATTTATTCCTATATTATTATTGACTATCTCCCAACCACTTGGATGTAATGAATTTTTTTGTTGAAATAATGCCATCTGCAGATGCATATTGAAAAAATCACCAAAGTCACAATAATTATGAGTTTTATGAAATACTTATGTGAATGCTCGTTACGAGACATCTAATTAATGTTTTTGAGACAGAATTTATGTCTGAATCACAATGGAGTGCTGTCCAAGAAAGAGATTTATCTAGCCTTGGCCTTTCACCTTGTATTCTTGCTCCAGCTCCAGTTTCCATCCTAGACCCGAAAATTCTGAGATAAAAATCAGAATTGTGAAATAAAAATAATAATTCCAACTTTTATCTCAGACTTCTAAGATTTTTTTTGGTGTTGTGGCCCTTTTACGCTTTCGAAGAAAACCGAGTTGGATTGTCTTATAACCTAAACGAACAGTATCTGGAATGGAGTATATTCATTTTATAATTGATTAAATTTCGGGCGCTCCTCGTATGAAGACGGCCAAACGAGGGAACACTGTCAGCGTCTGCACTACAGGTTGCCTGATTTTCAGCTTTTCAGTATGTATTTGTACGCCACGCGCGGAGCACCAACTGAAATACGTTTCAGCGGGAAAACTATCGGTAATCGTAACGAAATAACTTTTTGAAAAATTATCTTACCTTAAAGGGAAGCGGCATTAGAATTCTTGGTACTTTATAGAAACGATAACACGGTCAAAAACAATAGTTGTGGACAATTTTTTATTCGTTAATAAAATTAAAATACTTTTAACGCGTAAACAAGTCATATTCTTACCTTAACAAAACTAAGTGAGCTTTTTCATGTTTGCCTAAACTCAGTACAGTGTTTTAAAATATTGTGCATGTTTTTATTATGAACCAGATAAGGTTGGTTGTACTTCTTACTTATTTTTAAGAATTAAAAGAATGATTTATTCTTAGAATGTCGGATGGTTTACACAAGTAGGATGGTGAAAAAAGACAGGATAATCCACAAATATAAAATATTTATAAGTTGGAAAGAGTTATTACAATATTTGATAAATAAAGTTCCAGCAATATACTGAAACTAGCAAGCAATAAATATTAAAAATCCCAAATAATGGTCATATTTCCGATAATTCTCCTGGCTGCTTTATCTATAAAATAAACTAAGTAAACTTTTAGTTTAATTAGTTCTGGAGAGAAGATTTCACAGAAATAGTAAAATAAATGATTGGAAATCATTATTGCGCCGAAAGTTTCTATTTTGGTTTAAAATATCAGATGTAATATAAATGTATATGAAAACAGCAATTTGTACGTTTGTTTTTCTAGTTCCAACTATCATTATTGTAATTAGTATGTTCTGAGGTAATTTTTGCTGACATTTAGTATTTTAACACTTGGTAAAAGTAAACCGTTACTGTATCAGATTGGATTGTATTGATTTTATTAACGATATTTTTGTACTTCTTCCAATTAAAATTACATTAATTTGAAATTTACTTTTAAAAATATTTAAAGATATATGTTCATTTTTTAAACTAGTTTAGTCGTTGACTAATAGATGGAGCTCAAACGTTTTTCTTTTAAATAATAATATTTTTCTTTAATTTTATTTTATTTATCTGGAACTAATTGGTATCCAATTCATCAGTACTTGCTTTGATTAAAAAAAAAAAAATTATAAAATAAAATTAGAGAATTGAAAATCACAACTGGCAAAAAGTTCTACTGAAAATTAAATGCATATGTACAATTGATGTGGCCTTTCCATTATAATATTTTCCTTAATGTTTCCAAACCGAAGGTGATGAATTTCGAAAGTATATTTGAATATATATTTAATCAGACAGATATATTAACCGGACCAACATTTTTATGCAAGAAACTTTTTTTTTTTGATAGAAACCCGTTGAATTCAAATATCGAATAAAAATGTATGTGTCTGTCTATATAGGTGTCTGTATGTGTACATGTATGTGTGTATTTTTGTGTCTAGACTGTTTCTTGGGAAGGCTATAACTTCTGTTGAACTTATAAAATGTTATTTCAAATTTGGAACATAATGTAAAAAATAACATGGACGAATACTCTCTAGTGAACATATTTTTATTCATTAAAAAAATTTAAATAATTTTTAACACATACATAATATAGATGTACCTGAAGTTTCGAACGTTCACTTGAACGAATTTTAGATGAAAAAGAAAAGTGAATAAAAACCACACATCGATTTAGGCGTAAACACTTTATTGCCACATTTGCTGACAATAATATTTACAATACTTAAGTTTTTACACCTAAATCAAACTGTAGTTTTTATTAATTTTTCTTTTTCATATGAAATTCGTTCAAGTGAACGTTCGAAACTTCAGGTACATTAATATAGAAGGTTGGTTGTATTTATTACTTATTTTTAATATTTAAAATAATTTATTTTTGGAATGTCGATTGGTTTACACACACACACACACACATAAATATAAAATATTTACAAGTTGGAAAGAGTTATTACATTATTTGATAAATAATGTTCTAGCTATATAAAAAAACTAGTAAGTAATAAATATTAAAAATCCCAAATAACGGTCAAATTTCCGATAATTCTCCTGCCTGCTTTATTTATAAAGTAAACTTTTAGTTTAATTAGTCTGGAGGGAAAATTTCACAGAAATAGTAAAATAAATGATCGGAAATCATTATTGCGTCGAAAGTTTCTATTTTGGTTTAAAATATCAGATGTAATATAAATGTATATAAAAACTAATAAAACACAGTTCCCCCCAATAAAAACAGCAATTTGTAGGTTTATTTTTCTAGTTCCAACTATCATTATAGTAATTAGTAAAAATTTAGGATGTTCTGAGGTAATTTCTGCTTACATTTAGTAATGTAAGGTAAAAGTAAACTGCTACTGTATCAGATTGGACGTGTATTAATTTTATTGACGATATTTTTGTACTTCTTAAAGGTGCCCCAATTAAAATTACATAATTGTAAATTTACTTTTAAAAATATTTAAAGTTGTGATCTTTTTCAAACTAGTTCAGTCGTTGACTAATAGATGAGGTTCCACGTGTTTCTTTTAAGTAAATACATTTTTCTTTAATTTAATTTAATTTATCTGGAAGTGATTTGTATCTAATCCATCGCTACTTGCTTTGATTTTAAAAAAGGCGAAAAGTATAAAAATAGAATTAAAAATCACAAGTGGCACTTCTTAAAGGTGTGTTCCAATTAAAATTACATTAATTTGAAATTTACTTTTAAAAATATTTAAAGATATACGTTCATTTTTTTAGCTAGTTGAGTCGTTGACTAAGCTCAAACGTTTTTCTTTTAAATAATAACTTTTTTCTTTAATTTTATTTTATTTATCTGGAACTAATTGGTATCTAATTCATAGGTACTTGCTTTGATTAAAAAAAAAAAAAAACAAAAATAAAATAGAATTAAAGAATTAAAAATCACAACTGCCAAAAAGTTCTACTGAAAATTAAATGCATTATGTACGATTAATCTGGTCTTCACAGTATAATATTTTCCTTAATTTTACCAAACCGGTGGTGATGAATTTCGAAAGTATATTTGAATATATATTTAATCAAACAGATATATTATAATCGGACCAACATTTTTATCTAGGAATTTTTTCTTTTGTACAGAAATTCCTTTCATAACACACTGAATTCAAATATCGAGTAAAAATGTCTATGTGTCTGTATGTGTGTGTCTTTATATGTAGACTGTTTCTTGGAAAGACGACAACTTCTGTTGAACTTAGAAATGTTATTTCATATTATGTAAAATAGCATGGTAGAGTACTCTCTAGTGAACATATTTTTATTCATTAAAAATTAAAACACTTTTTAACAGATAAATAATATAATATATAAGGTTGGTTGTATTTTCTACTTATTTTTAATATTTAAAATAATTTATTTTTGGAATGTGGAATGGTTTACACAAATAAGAATGTGAAAAAAGGCAGAACAATCTATAAATATAAAATATTTGCAAGTTTGAAAGAGTTATTACATTATCTGATAAATAATGTTCTAGCCATATACTGAAGCTAGTAAGTAATAAATATTAAAATTCACAAATAATGGTCAAATTTCCTCATAATTTTCCTGGTTGTTTTATCTATAATATGAACTACGTAACTTTTAGTTTAATTAGTTCTGGAGGAAAAATTTTACAGAAATAGTAAATTAAATGATCTGAAATCATTATTGCGACGAAAGTTTATATTTTGATTTAAAATATCGGATATAATAAAAAATGTATATAAAAACCAATAAAACACAGTCCCACCCAATAAAAACAGCAATTTGTAGGATTGTTTTTTTAGTTCCAACTATCATTATCGTAATTGGTAAACATTTAGAATGTTCTGAGGTAATTTTTGCTGACATTTAGTAATTTAGAACTTGGTAAAAGTAAACTGTTACTGTAACCAGATTGGACGTGTATTGATTTTATTGACGATATTTTTATACTTCTTAAAGGTGCCCCAATTAAAATTACGTTAATTGTAAATTTACTTTTAAAAATATTTAAAGTTGTGATCTTTTTTTAAACTAGTTCAGTCGTTGACTAATAGATGAGGTTCCACGTTTTCTTTTAAGTAAATACATTTTTCTTTAATTTAATTTATCTGGAAGTGATTTGTATCTAATCCATCGCTACTTGCTTTGATTTAAAAAAAGGCGAAAAGTATAAAAATAGAATTAAAAGTCACAAGTGGCAAAAAGTTCTACTGAAAATTAAAAGCATTATGCACTGTTAATATGTTTATATGTTAAAATGTGTATAACACTTTCTTTAATTTTGTCAAACCAGTGTTGATGAATTTCGAAAATTTATTCGAATATGATATATTTATTCAAATGGATATACCGGGTAACATAGGCTAGTGGTTCACTCTTAAATCTATATCCTTATAGTTTGCAGTAGTACTTATACCTATTAAGAAACAAAAGAGAAAACTAAAAGGCTATTATTCACATTTCATTATTAGACATATGATTTTTTTCAATTATACAAGTGCAAATCGCACAATAATTCCTAGAAATGGTGAACGGCATTTGAATTTTACAAATATTGTTCAAAATGACCCCCATCACAAGCAATACATTTTCTTGCTAGCAGAATTGTGTTACTCATTACATTCCTTAAAATTTGTGGAATGCTATTAAAATGCTCTTAAAAGTTCTTCTTATTCTCAATTCAAGGTCCTCGATGGTCATAACGGGAGTTTTGTTGTAGACCTGTCCCTTGATATAACCCCAAAGAAAGACGTCTAATGGGGTGAGATCAGGTGACCTTGCAGGCCACCTTATCAGACCCTGGTTCGGAATAAGTTGTGGGCCATAAGCTTCATTGAGATAATCCACAACAACGGCTGTTATGGGACGGTGTTCTGTCTTGCTGGAAATACAGCAATTGGTATTGTGCCAGAAGAACTTGTTCGATTTCTTGCCAAATTTGATTTTGTAAGAATTCGAGATAACTTTGTCCTGTCATCGTACCTTGGAAAAATATTGGGCCAATGATTCGTGTTCCATAAATACCTGCCCATACATTTATCCCAAATATTTCTTGAAACCTCCCTTGTCTAACCAATCTTTGATTTTGTTGGGACCAGTGTCTTATGTTCTGCCGGTTGAACATCGCATTATTGCGTGAAACATGCTTCATCAGAAAAAAGGGTGTTGAAGACAAAATTATTGTCTCTTTGAAACTTATTAATTAACCACTCGCAAAACACAATTCGTCTTACAGAATTTCCTTTGTACAAATGTTGGTGCAGATTGTACTTTAACGAGCAGTAATTATGTTTTTCAAAATTCTTCTTACTGTTTCCCTATTTGATTCTAGTCCTTCCGCTATTTCTCTAACAGAGGCTGATTGATTGTGGTTGATCCTAGTACAAAAATCTCCAACTCTTCATTTACAATGACTTCTTGATTTTGGACACGTGGCTTTCGCCACATTTCTCTCTCTAATTTCTTGAAATAATGACGAGACGGTTGTCTTCTTTCAGGAAATCTCTGATCATACATTTGACCTGGAAGCACAGAATTTTTCCGACATTCGCCATAAATTAATATCATGTCGGTTTTTTCGTTATTGGTGTAGTTCATGTTAAGAAATATCAATAGTGGACACAAATCTTTCGATAGCAATAATTGTTTACAAATGTCACCTTTTTTTTTGTTTTATAATATTGTATCAATTCGAAGTGCAAAGGCAACTAGTAAAATTCATTAAAAACTATTTTGAAAGTTATTTTTTATTTTTAAATAAATTAAATAAAATAGAAAAACAAATAGCTTAGATTTGAAATTGATATCAATGAATTCAGAAAAAAATCTATAATTTATTGAACACTACGAGCCACCACCTTTCCAAGTTTTCAGTAAAAAAGTAAATTGTTACTTTAAAGTCATTTCTCTCTTGCGAAACCAGTGAGAGTTGCATTGAGCATTTCAGATTGTGAATATTTATTAAATACAATAATTTATGTTAGACTTAATGTTTTTATTTTAAATTTGAAATGCATAATAGCATGAAATTGGACCATATGCGTCATATAGTGTGTCCGTCAGATGTCTGTAAACTGTCATGTTTTACGTAAGCTATGTTTTCTTATAACCTTAAAGCAAAATGTTACTAAGGTCAGGAGTGCCGCTATATATCGTGGTCGAGTTGGGAAATTCAAGCTTCAAGTTGGGAGAATTCGGGAAAAATGTCACCCCCCCCTCCCCCGCTCATTAATTTTTTTTTTCGAATGAAATTTTTTTTATTGTGGTTCAAGTTGGAAAATTCAAGCTTCAAGCGAGAAAAAATTGATAATGAAAATCCGAAGAAATCTCTGGGCAGTAATTTTTTCCCTATTATACAAATATTTCCCCTCAGCAAGCGAGGAAATTATCAGCTATAATATATAATGTGAGTTCTTGAAATTTTCAGATATTTAATAAAATGTGAAGGCACCCTATCCAGACTGAATACCTACTGAATATGATCATGGTTAATGTATATTACAGATAGAAAATAATGAACTAGGAACTCTGAAACGTATTAAATAATTCGAGATAATTTAAATGATCATTATTTTAAATACAATGAGTACTGGCCTTGGGCATTGTAATTAAAATTTCCTCAATTAATAATCGAATTAAGCATTTAAGAAAATTAATTGCCTATAAGCTAATTTAGTGGGAAATAGTTTATTAATTTTGATAGTCTAATAACTTTAACTGGCATCCAAAAAAATAAATGTGCTATTGAATAAAAATAAATGGCCTTACGTTTAAATATAGGTGTAATAATTAAATTAACATTATGTCAGTTACATGAGAAAAATTAATGCATAATAGAAAGAGAAAAATAAGCATTATTTTAAATGAAATTGCACTAGAATTTTATATTACAATATTTTAATTTCACTAGTATTCAAAAAATGAAGACTCTCTCGTTGTGTCAGTAACCCTGTTAAAACGCTGCAGGAGATGGGGACGAACAAGTATTTAGAATACATGTTAGTACAGTAACTAGAGGTTTTAACTTCGGAATAATGTCATATTGAACGGATTTCGTTCATTTTTGGCAGTATAATAGTAAATGCTACACAGAAAAGTTTCTATATTGTGCGGGGGCTTGTTAATTGATAGGGGGTGGATGCCACTCCCTCTCAGGGGGTGGCACTTAAAAAATATATATATTTATTGGAGCTGAAATAGAATCAAATCTTAAGAAGAAAAGGTTCTATGCAATTTTTCACACAAATTGATAGTTTTTAAGTAATAACGACTTCAAATTGCAATTTTAGCTTAAAAAAAAAGTATTTCCAAACGGCTTTCGTCAAGTATCTCGAAAAGTATTACTTCATCGAAAAAATGTTATAGACCAATTACAGAAAGTACAAACTGGGAATTAATTATATTTTTTGTTTATTGATGTAGGATTAATAATTTCGGAGATATTTAAATTTATATTTGGTATTCAATGGTTTCGAAATTACCTTTAATGTTTAAAATGCATTTTTTTCTAAAGCAAGTGCTTTAAATAAGCAAAAAAATGTGAGCATCTAGGTAATGCTACATCTTAATGAAAAACTGTATTTGAGATAATTTTTTAAAATTACTGGCTAATTAGAGTAACAAAATGGCGACTTTTTTATATAAAAAAATATAAATACGTATATTTTTCCGTCATAACTTCTTTATTTCTTATGCTACAGGAGCGAGTAAAAAATAATTTGAAAGCGCAATTAATTGTCTTTAATTTCATTTCTTAGCATGCATGACGTAGGTCTCACAATTTCTGAAATATTTAACATTTAAACTGCATTTTTCGTCTTATAAACGTTCGGACGACATTTGTAAACATTCATATCTCCGAAACTATTAAATCTATGTAAATAAATAAACAAGCGAAATTTATTATCAGTTTATAAGCTTTATTTTTGGTCTCTACCCATTTTTCAATAAAATTAATATTTATTGAGATATTTAGAAAAGGAAAGAAAAATTACGTTTTATCGAAAATACCTTTATAGTTTAAACTGTATTTTTTTCTAAAGCAAGTGTTGTATACAAACCAAAAAATTTGAGCATCTACGCCATGCTATATATTAATGAGAAACAGTGTTTGGAATTCCTGTTTTTTAATTACTGGCTAATTACAGTAACAAAATGGCGACGTTGTTATTAAAAAAATGTGTAGACGCACATTGCTTCGGTCATAACTTCTTTGTTTTTTATGCTACAGAAACAAATAAAAAAGCAGTTGAAAGCTTAATTAATAACCTATTATTCTACCTATTAACATCCTTGTCGTAAGTCTCACAGTTTCTGAGATATTTAACTCTCATTCTAAATATTATCTTATGAACACTTGGATGCCAAATGTAAACTTAAATATCTCCGAAATTATTAATCCTACATCAATAAATAAAAAATATAATTAATTCCCAGTTTGTACTTTCTGTAATTGGTCTGTAACATTTTTTCGATAAAATAATACTTTTCGAGATACTTGACGAAAGCCGTTTGGAAATTACCTTTTTTTTTTAAGCTAAAATCGCAATTTTGATGTCGTTATAACTTAAAAACTATCAATTTATGTAAAAAATTGCATAGAACCTTTTCTTCTTAAAATTTGATTCTACTTCAGTTCCAATAAATATATATATATTTTAAGTGCCACCCCCTGACAGGGGGTGGCATCCACCCCCTATAAATTTGCAAGCTCCCGCACAATATAGAAACTTTTCTGTGAAGCTTTTACTATTATACTGCCAAAAATGAACGAAATCCGTTCAATATTACATTATTCCGAAGTTTTGCTTATTTTTTACCTCTAGGTACTGTACTATGTATGGTCGGGGTCGCGGCGTTTTCCGGCAAACGAAGTGTGAAATTTCATGTGGTCCCACCCAAGGTCGCTAAGTCAGTAAGTGCCAAATTATTTTTTTCATGAATCAAAGATTGTAAAAATACTTTTTACTGACATTTTTCCCGGGGCGTTTTTGACTTGCAGTCATTTCCGGAAATTTTGAAAAAACGGCTTTTGCCGTTATGACGTATCGAAGGTCGTTTTTATTCTAACAATGTGCGAATACTTCAACGTGTCCTATATAAACACGAAATCATAGTTACTGACATTTTTATGGCGGGTAAAAGTTTAAATATGCAAAAATACATTCACCAACCCCATCAAAAATGACGCTTTTCTTCAAAATGGCATATTTTTTAAACCAAATGGTATTTTAAGGTTGTTTTACTCTGGAGTTTTTTGGGAGACTCTCAGAATACACGTATGAGAGCTTACTGGCATTGTAAACCAGTGAATTTACTCCCTTCACCCCTCAAATTGACCTCTATATTCAACTCGTGTTTCTAAAAAATGACATATTAAAAAATTGCCATTTTTTAATTTATTATAGAAGATTTCTTTAACCATTAAATTAATTAAATTAATAGCGGTTAATTTAATTTCAATAAACACTGAATTCATCACCTCGTTCATTACACCGTTTTATTATTTTTCATTATAAATTATAACACATTGTCAACAATGTATGATTAGTAAGCGGCGGCCTACCTACGGCTAAACAATGAAGTATGAAAAACACACGAACGCCGGCGACGATAGCAGAGGATTCCTTTTATGAAAAAGACACCGACTTTTTAAAAAGGTTTCTTTATGTCTCATTAACAATGCAATAGACATAATAAAAAGGGAGGTGTAGGTCGCAAGAAGACATTGAACTTTATTTTAGTTTGTCCTGGAATACTGACCTCCACAATATTATGTTTATACTATCTGGCCTGAAAGTATCGTATTTATAGAAAATAATTAATTTAAGCAAAACCGTTGAAGTAGAGCAAAAATTTTACAGTACTTTTTGCTTCTTTTGGGCCAATAAATTATCATGCAAAATATTTGTACGTATACAGCAGACACCCTGTATAGGTATATTAAAGTAATTTCCACAAGCTAGTGGAACAATTCATTTGCAAATTAATAATAATAGCCCGATGAATAGTCGATGAAGATATTTACCTACAAAAACTTGCAAAATGAATAATTTTTTTAAATGAGTTCGTGAAAGTGTATAGAATAATATCCTGAAAAGTTTACATTTCCCTCGGATGCAAAACATAAATTTTTTTTTTAATTTCTTTCATCCAATTTTTCAAGATTTTGAAATTAGGTCAAGCTAGGAAAAAATGAAAAATACAGATGGATAGATCACGTATTTATGAACAAAAAATGTCCTTACAAAATTCATTGCTAACGCCACGGTATTCGCGGACAAAAATAGTCAAATAATGTTATAACTCGGAGTGAGATCCATGCGTGCGCGCGCTTGAATACGCATGACTGTGACACCGACGCACTGAATTACATGTCACTAAATCATAATTTGTTTAATCCATATGAGTGTTGGTTCATTTAAGACATGGAAATTGTAGCTTTCCGATGCTTCTTTGTTTGAAACAATACAAGAAAAGGATACACGGGAAAAATATACTTATATATATTATCACGCCCGAACTCAATCGTCGCAATAAAAAATATAGAAAAAAATGAAAGCTCAACAAAAAAAATTCTTCATTGAGAACTGTTAAAAAGTATGTACACTTCATGATTATTGTAGTTTATTAAGTTGTAACAACGTGAATTTAAGAAAAAGTACATCTCAAATCATTTTAATTTCCTTACTTGATGATTTTCTTGATAAATATATACAGTGTGTCCCAGGATAGATGTAAAAGGAGGTGTAATGGACCAAAAATTTTGGTATTTTGGAATGGTATTTGGGGATTGAGTCCTGCTTGTTGTAAAACTAAAGTATACCAAAATGACTTGATTTGGTGTTCTACAGGGTGTTTTATAAGCAAAGTTGTAATGTTTCCAAATATGAAAAAAATCCACTAAGAAAAGTTATTTAGAATGCAATTTTATATCTCTACCAAATTTCAGGAATATAAAATTATTTGTTTGAAACTTCCCATTTTTTCAATATATTAGTATTTTATTTTGAACCATTCAATTAAATCTGCATAGAATAGTAGATTGTAATACAAGTGTGGCAAGGGCTTCATTGCAAAACGATGTATGAAAGTAGGAACACGAGCGCAGCGAGTGTTCCTATCATACGAGTTTTGCAATGAAGCTTGCCACACGTGTGTTACATACTATTTTTTCTACGGTTGTGAAGTTATTTCTCTTTTCAAAGTCTTTCCAAAATTTTGAATTTGCTGCTTGTCAGATTTTATTTAAAGTGACATTTTCCGCTGTCATTCTGAAGTAAGAAAATTTGACTTTGTAATTGCAATTCATGTGTAATTAATGTACATTTATAGAGTTTAATTGTTATTACCAGTAAGTAATATAAAATTCTTTAAGGTAAACACACTATTTTATTCATGTGCGTGAAGATGTAATCAAGGCGTGTGGCAAATTCTTTGCCGCACAGCGTGCGGCAAAGTGATATTTTCTGCACTCATTTTGAAGTTAGAAAATTTGACTTTCAGCACAATCGTAGAAAAATTATTTTTTGTGAATTAATATTTAAAGTTATGTAGAAGCTAACAGTAGGCTATGAGAAAAGCAGTGGATACACATTTATCATTTATTATTGACATATCTGTCAAACGTAATCAATATTATCCTTAATTTCTGTTTCAAATTAACGAACCAAAGCATAAAAAATTAAGTGAAAATGGTACTCACAGTGCGTGAAAAAATTATATTGTGCAATGCTACGGAATTGGCGGTGAAAACTCGCTAAGAGAAGTGGTAAGCCAATTTAATTTGAAATTTCCAAACACTGCTTTGTCACGTACGCAGGCTATGAGAATAATTAAAAAGTTTCTGGCTACTGGTAGTGTTCTTAACATGAAAAGAAAAATAAAAGCATATGATGAAGACAGTGTTGGGGCTATTATAGCTCATGCCTCTGTTATAGAAAATCCTAGGATGCCACTAAGAGAGAGATCAGCTCTTATTAATATTAGCAAGTCTGAACTCCAAAAAATTTACAAGGCAAAGAAAATTAGGGCATATAAAGCAAATTATAAACATACGCTTGAAGAGGGAGATGACGGCCGTAGGTTGGATTTTTGTTTGACCATTGGAGAAAAAAATCATGGAAGAGAGATTTTTTTCATCATTTCATCATTTTCTCAGATGAATCCACATTCACAACCAATGGTGTTGTTTCATCTCAGAATTGTTGGTTTTGGGCTTCTGAAAATCCAAATTTTAGAATTCATTGTAGAAGACTATTATAAAAAAGTGATTGTGTGGTGTGCCGTTTCTTATCACGTTGGAGTTATTGGACCTTATTTCATTGAGGGAAGGTTAAACCAGCACACTTATTTACAGCTTCTTGAAAGATTTTCTGAAGAACATTTAAATATATTAAGAGATATGCCTTTAGTTCATTTTCAACATGATGGTTGCCCTGGCCACTCCACAGAAATGGTTAATCGGTGGTTGAATTTAAATTTTGGAGAAAATTGGATTGCCAGGAATGGACCGATCAAGTGGCCGGCGAGATCCCCAGACCTATCAATATTGGATTTCTTTTTATGGGGTCGCCTCAAGCAGTTGGTTTACGCTGAACCACTTCCTAACGATGTAGCAGTATTGAAGCAGAGAATTACAAATGCCGTAAACTCCATACCGTTAGATCATATTCGAAACAGTTTTAAGAACTTCAGGCGAAGGATCGAAATGTGTGTGGATGTGGGCGGTAGCTACGTCGAATAATAAAAAAATTGTAAACATTGTTTTGTATTGGTCAATCATTAATTTGTTTGTGAATCTGTTATGTTTTTGACATTTATTACTTGTTACAATTTTTAAACCTCATTAATCTTCTGTTAGTAATTGTTTCTTGTTTTACAATTAGTTCGATTAGCATTATACCTTCTTACATCTCGTATATTCAATTTTTTATTTAGCAATAGCCTACATTTTGAGATGATTAACATTTGCTCCTACACAACTTTAAATATGAATTCAACTCTTAATTCGCAAAAAATGGGAAGTTTCAAAAAAATAATTTTATATTCCTGAAATTTGGTACAGAGGTAATAAAATTGCATTCTAAATAACTTTTCTTAGTGGAATTTTTTCATATTTTGAAAAATAAAGGTACTTTATTAGTGGTGATTTTTACAACTTTGCTTATAAAACACCCTGTAGAACACCAAATCGTCATTTTTAGTATACTCTAGTTTTACAACAAGCAGAACTCAATCCCCAAATACCATTCCAAAATTTTTGGTCCATTACACCTCTTGTTACATCTATCCAGGGACACACTGTATATTGGAGGCTATAACTTGCCGAGAACATTGGAAAAAATAAAATATCACTATTTCGGAAAAAATGTATACTTTTCGAATGTTCAAACTCAAATTCGTTTACTTGTATGCATTTTTTCGAAAATATGATCAACCAGATCATATGATAAGAAATTGCGATTTTCACGATCTTATCCTTATAACTATGAAAATATCTTTGGTTGTTTTGAATATAAATTCTGGAACTTTTGCCAATACATTAACAAATGTTTAAGGAATCCACTGGATATAGTTGAAATGTGGATAAGTGTACCTCTGTACCTACCAGTTAATAAATACAATACCGTAAAGGCATGTAAAAATTCATGCGAGCGATTCAGCGGCTATGTGTGGCGTCTGTGTATGCGTTCATAATTATATATTTTCCCTCTATACTCACTATTTATCCTTCTGTTCACTAATGTGAAAAATGTGAAAAATGTGAAAAATGTGAAAAATGTGAAAAATGTGAAAAATGTGAAAAATGTTAAAAATGTGAAAAATGTTAAAAATGTGTAATCAGAAAGAGAAAAAGCTGTATTTTACTCGTTAGAACAACTAAGAATTTTTAGAGGTTCCATAGTATGCATTTAATCGTGCGCTTAGCCGCGCAGAGTGACAAAGTTACTTCCCTATTTTTTTCCAATTTGACGATAAATATTATTAGGACATTTTTTGTTCAGAAACACGTGGTCTATCCACCTGCATTTTTGAATTTTTTCCTGCCCTGACTTAATTTTAAAATTTTGAAAAAATGGATTAAAAAAATTTTTCTGCTTTTTTTTATGTTCTGCGGAATGTAAATTTTTCAGGATATTATTCTATACACTTTCACGAACTTATTAAAAAGGAAATTATTCATTTTGCAAGTTTTTGTAGGTTTCACAATAAAATATTCTCTGTTGTCTGGGCTATAATTGACATTTTATTGCACGAATTGCAATGCTAAGAATGTATTTTTTTAATGATCAAAAATTTAGTATATTTTGTATAAGCATTTATTAGAACGTGTGTTTAAATTATCCTATTCATTAAAAATATATGTAAGTTTATTGCATCATATTTTATTGCACAAAACAATAATTTTTAATGCACAAAATATTCATAATAATAAACGCTTACCGCTACCTTTACAAAATCATTCCGCTCAAACTTGACCTTCTTACCCTATCCAGGGAATCACATAACTTCTGTTCTACAGAAATCAGTCAATTATATGATTTATGGTACTTTACATCAATCGAATCAATCTTTCACCCTCAGTTGTTCATCATGGAAATAGGAAACTACCCTAGGAAAGTCCAGATCTAGCAGATCGTATGCTTTCGAGTGTTGAGATTATTATCATTTAAATTGGTTTACACGCAAACAGAATTTCCATTAGGTATTTGGGGACAGGTAATTCCCTTGTCTAACCTTCATCCTTCTCATTTCTACCAGTGACATTTTGACGAGATAATGGACTATTTTAAAAAACATAGGACGCGGTGGTAAAAAATTACAGCCCCCTTAGTGTAGTCCCTGACGTCGCAAGTATCTTTGAAGGGCAAGGAAAGTTTTAACAAAATTTTACATACAGATTCAGCAAATCTAATTTTGCTGAATCTGTATGTTTGCATATGCATCATTTCATTGCATCCTGAGTTCAACAAGTGCAAGAGTACAATGCGCTCGAGGATAGAATAGTCGGAGAGCAGCCAATCTATAGAAAACATTTTAAAAGTAGTCTATACAACTCGCGAACACCCACCTAAAAAACTGATGATATGATGTAAAATGAATGACCTTCTAGATTTGATTTTTGAGTTCGCCCGTTAATTTGAGATTGTCAAATCGGTCAATTCGCAAATTTTTTGAAAAATTTTAAAATTATGTGTTAATTTTTGTTTTGCACATAACACATCATAACTTTTTTATTTTAATTCCGATTTAGACCAATATTTTACACATTATCCCTCCAATATTCTTGGACAGGCTGCCGGCAAAGAATATAGTGTAATTAATAATATAGTGCCTAAAAAAATATAATTACCCTCTATTGTCGCGGTTTTTTAAAATTCGCGTTGAAAAATACCCGATCGAGGTAATTTTTTTATTTTTAAAGAGATAGTTATAGTATAAACGAGAAAAATGTTCCATATACTTTAAACAAACTTTTTTATAAAGAGATTTTTTTGAAATTCGGCTCATGTAACGAGATGACGCTGTTGAATGCGGCCACGCAACTTGTCCGCATTAATTTAAAGCATAATTTCTGTTAACGTCGCCCATCTGTGGTGTCGTTTAAGCGATCAAGTGAGAATACGGATTATTTAGTTTCTATTTGCAATTAAATGTTATAAAATTATGTAGATAATCTCGAAACATACACATTAAAAAATATGTTTTCATTAATTATAACAGCAAGTGGGTACTAAATATTACATTTTCCTTGGCATAAACAACTTATGTTACATTGCACGTTTGCTTTGGTACACTTGCAGCTTGTAGTACAATTATATAATTTACATTTACAAAATGGAGTTAACTCAATAAAATTGGGTTTTGGGCTTTTTGAAATCATCTTTGGAAATAAGATTTCCTCCTTTAGGTACCATCCAAAATCTAAAACATTTGGAATTCTGGGTTTAATTTGGTAGGCTGTCTTGTAAATAGCACAGAAATGCCCTTTTTACTATTCTCTGTACTAGGATTTACAATTTCTGATTTTTTTTTATAAGCAGTTTGGGTATACGATCTTCTACATTGTGCATGGTAACCTGGATTTAGTGATAAAAATAAATTTTTCTGTTCTAAATATTGTTTTAGAGCCACAGAAATGTCATCGGATTTTGCATTTGATCGGTACATTTTTAAAACCGTAAATATCGCTCGCAGACAAAAAATTTTCATGCCATTGGGTTAGTGAACGAATTCTGAACAACTTTCAAAATGTACGTCTGTCCGTCCGTCACATTTCTTGTAAGCACGATAACTCAAGAAAGAAAATTCCGATTGTACTGAAATTTGGACAGTAAATTAGTGTTAGCTAGAGGAAGAACCCTATTTGAACAAAATCGATCGGTAAATAAAAATGTTATTAATGATTTAAATTTGAAAATTTTTTTTTAAAATTTTTATGTTTTTGTAATTGAATAGAAATCTGGTAAAACGATATTTCATTTTAATAATTATCTAAATATTTATATATTTTACAAATATACATTTTATAATGTAATATACAACCGTGAAAATATGATTTTAGCTCGTGTCTTATATTGTAAAAAATTTACATTCTTTTACGTGTAAGTTGGTGGTGTAGTTCTTTTGACTCGGAATCCAAGGTCCCGGGTTCGAAACCCAAATGGGGTTTGGTATAGTTTTTTTACCAAGTCTTTTACCAACTAAGATCGTACTATAAAATTAAAAATGTCTAAAAGTAACATTATTTACAAAAAACTGCGAAAAGTATCCTATTGAATGTATAACAATTATATAAAAATCCAGTAAACAGGCGAAGAGTACGTTTTTAGCGTGTTTTCTTTGATTTCCTATCCGAGTAATTATAATTTATTATGCCAAACTATGTGTTTATAACGCACTAAATATAAGGACTGAGACAAAAAGCACTTTCAACTTAAACATAAAGGTTTGTTTTGGTTTTGAGAAATAACAGTCCTCGGATGTTAGAAACATGCGCAGTTAGTAAAATAGCTTGCGCAGTTACTAAAACAGAACACGTTTTAATAACTGCGCATACTCCTGACATCCGAGGACTGTTATTTCTCAAAACCAAAACAAACCTAAGAAGAAGGTAAATTCGGGTTCTGAAAATTACCGTCCGAGAACTGTCAGGAGTTTGCGCAGTTGCTTTTGATGCGGTCGGATTTGGAACTGCGCAAACTGCTGACAGTTCTCTGATAGTTCTGGGACGGTTATTTTCTGAACCCGAATTTACCTATAAATGGACACTGGAAAATAATAATCACCGGCACGTGCCTGCGTTTAGCTCTAGATGCGATTGCGGCCGATTCATAGTAGCGCGCATTCGTTCGGACGCTGAAACAATCAATGAATATTTCGATAAGGGAGTAAAATTTCAAAAAAAACTTCTTATAAAAGATTTTATTTAGTTTATTCGGAACATTTTCCTCAGTTATAGTAGGCACCTAACTTTAAAAATAAAGATACCTCGATCGGACATTTTACTCTGCAAATTTATTTTTTAGGTGGGTGTTCGGGAGTTGTATAGAGGGTGTCGAATTCAGTGGTGTTCCACTAGAAGTGATAGGTACCGATGCTCTGCGTTGACACACGACAAGGTGATACAAATAAGATTTCACGAATTCTGGAGTGTGCTGGGGGCAGTATATCTGTCATTCTTTTCCTAATTTCTCTGTTTTCTCTCTTGCACCCATTTATCTCAGGATATACAGGGTGTGTCAGGTATGCGGTCAATAATTTCTAGTGGTGATTCTACATAAAAAAGTTCGTATAAAAATGAGTCCGGAAATCCCTCCTGAGGGCGCTGCGGGCTTTTAAATGGACACCCAAAATTAACATTTTATTTAATATCTCAGGAACCTTTGAGCTACAGTGACTAGTTTTTGCACGTGATTCGATATCAATAAAGGTATCTGATGTTATCCACCAAGGGTAAATTCAATCGAGGGTGCACAAAATTGGAAAGGGGGGACTTACTTTCCCCCCCAATTTTTTTAATGTGAATTTTCTGTGATTGTCTCATCGGAATATGATTCCTTGGCTATAAATACACAAAAAAGGTTATCTTGTATTAACGCCGTACGACCAACCGGTTTCGAGAAATTTGAACCTAAAGGAATTTTTCCAGTCTTCTTGCGTAAACAGAATTTGTTCAGTGAATTCATCATTCTTTTCTCATTTTCGCAAGTACCATGGACAGAAGGTCATCTTTCGATCTGCACTTGCAAACATTCACACCGTATTTCTATTATTTGTAGAAACTTCTTACCACTGATCAACTTACTTGGCTTTTCATTACCTAATTTAGTCCCTTGAGGTTTATTCAAACTGACCAAAAGTTCTGCGACCTGACCGCAAGAGGGCGGGGAACACGATGTTGACAATATTTTTCGACACCTAGCGTCCAACTACTAAATCGAAAAAACCACCCCTTTTTCCGATTTTCCGGTGCTACGCTTGCGAGGGCTTGTCGGATCGGGTTTTTTTTGACCAATTTGAATAAAATAAGTAAATATTGACCACAGGTGGCTTAACTCACCCACGGGGGTTGAAACTACTTCACCCCCAATAACTAAATGCCTCGAAAACAACGAAAATCATCTGTTTTCGAGGGCGGGGAATACGATGGTGACAATATTTCCCGACCTACCCTTCACCCACTACCCCTAAACCGAAAATTAAGTTTGGATTATTGATGGTAAATAGGTAAATCAACCTAGTAAGAGTCCAAAAAATTGGCATTGGTATTTAGTATACCGGGTGATTCAGTTTGGTATTCGCCCCCCTGTATCTTTTTTATTTTAACAGAAAAGCTCTATCGAATAACGTCCTTAAATCATATCTTTGATCACATATGCCAAAATAACGATAGTCAACTTTTTTTTCTTCAAATGGTATGCTATACATTTTTTTGCCGATTGTTGTAGAGCTTCTCTTTCTGCATTCAACCATGTGAAAAAAGTATACACTTCCATAAGGAAAATTTCGAGAAAATTAATAAAATACGAAAAAACTTCATTTAAAGGTTTTGTTTCTGATTCAACATAGTTAGCCATGGAAACAATTGAATTTTGTCATTGTTAGTAATGTCAAATTGAAAATACTGTTATTTGTGACTGTGTTATTCGTTTTCGGTTTATGTTATACTTCTAAATAGATTTACACAATGGTATCTTACGCTAATGAGGAAAAATTGGACATGATATTAATTTATGGAGAGTCCGGAAAAAACAGTAAAGCAGCCAAACGTTTATATCAAGATCGCTTTCGAAATAGGCCGGTACCATCAGACAAAATGTTTGCAAAATTGGCAGGAAATATGAGCGAAAGTGGAAGTTTTGAGAAAAAAAGAAACGTTTTAAGCCCAGAACCGCACGAGATGAGGAACATACAGTTGCAGTTTTAGCCCGTGTTTTCGTAGACCCGCATATTTCTATCCGTCAGTTAGCGACAGAAACTGATGTTTCATATTCTTCAATTCAAAGAATTCTGAGAGACAATAAACTGCGACCATATAAAATACATTTACATCAGGGCTTCCTTCCAGGAGATTACGAGAGACGTCTAAATTTTGTAGCGTGGTTGGCAGTTGCCCAAGAAATGACTATATTAGATCGCATCATGTGGTCAGATGAATCCCGTTTCCATAATAATGGAATTATCAATAGACATAACTGCCATTATTGGTCGCAGGATAATCCTCACTGGCTTCGGGAAATTAATTTCCAAAATATCTGGGGAGTTAATGTATGGTGTGGAATTCTCAACGGACAAATTATAGGACCAAAGTTTTACGAAGGCCCGCTTACTGGAGAAATATATCTACAGTTTTTAAGAGAAGAGTTGTTAAATTTCATAGAAGATGTTCCATTACATATTAGACATAACATGATATTACAAGATGGCGCGCCGCCACGTAATGCTATAATTGTAACGAATTATTTAAATGCAGCTTATCCAGGTAGATGGATCGGAAATCGGAAATCTCACACCGTTAGATTTTTTTCTTTGGCCATATCTAAAAGAAAGAGTGTATTTTACACCTCTGAATGATGTCGAAGATCTTAAAAATAGAATACAAACTGAATGCCGCAGATTAAATGTATGTACCAAGGCGTGATAAACAGAGGACGATTATGTTTAGAAGCGAACGGAGGACTCTTCGAACATATGAAGCAATAAATAATGTTTTTATTTTCTTAATTGTTAGTTAGTTTTCAAGTATTTTTAGTTTTTTTTTATTGGTAATTGTTTGAGTGTTATTATCATTAATTAAGTAAAGATACGACATGTTATGTAAAAATGAATTACATAATTATTTAAAAACAGAACTTTGTTTGGTCAAAACATTAAACTTTGTTTCGAAATTTTTACGCCTCATCAGTGCCGTACACAATCCTCGTACAAATCCCTCTCTTTCGAATCTGATTGGCCCAGTTGGTACTAGTTACATTACTTACAATGTCAAAATTCAATTGCTTCCTTGGCTAACTGTGCTGATTCAGAAAAAAACCTTTGAATGACGTTTTATCATATTTTATTAATTTTCTCGAAATTTTCCTTGTGTTGAAGAATGAATTTCAACATTTAATCTGCGGCATTCAATTCGTATTCTAGTTTTAAGATCTCCGATGTCATTTAGAGGTGTAAACTTTTTCTTTTAAATAGAACCAAAGGAAGAAATCTAACGGTGTTTAAAAACGTTTCTTTTTTTCTCAAAACTTCCACTTTCGCTCATATTTCTTGCCAATTTTGCAAACATTTTGTCTGATGGTACCGGCCTATTTCGAAAGCGATCTTGATATAAACGTTTGGCTGCTTTACTGTTTTATCCGCACTCTCCATAAATTAATATCATGTCCAATTTTTCTTCATTAGTGTAAGATACCATTGTGTAAATCTATTTAGAAGTATAACATAAAACGAAAACGAATAACACAGTCACAAATAACAGTATTTTCAATTTGACATTACTAACAATGACAAAATTCAATTGTTTCCATGGCTAACTATGTTGAATCAGAAACAAAACCTTTAAATGAAGTTTTTTCGTATTTTATTAATTTTCTCGAAATTTTCCTTATGGAAGTGTATACTTTTTTCACATGGTTGAATGTAGAAAGAGAAGCTCTACAACAATCGGCAAAAAAATGTATAGCATACCATTTGAAAAAAAAAAGTTGACTACCGTTATTTTGGCATATGTGACCAAAGAGATGATTTAAGGACGTCATTCGATAGAGCTTGACACACTATACCAAACTGAATCACCCGGTATATAAGAGAAACTAACGTCTCCAAAAATGGTATTAGCCACTCCCTTTACCACCCCCACCCCATTCTTAAAGAGGATGAGAAAAAAATAGAAGTGATTTAGTGTATGTACAAGAACCAAAAACCTCAGCAATTTTTTTAAATTGCCATCCCCGCTACCACCCCCTACCTCAACCCCCCTCTACCGATGTGACATAAGGGTTGTTGGGTTCTTCGATGTGAAATATCAGATTATTAAAGTTCCATAAACAATTATTTCCACATAGTGAAGTGCAAAAATATAGTACCAAAATTTTTTTCGTTGTGAGAAACTTGTATAAAAAATTTAGATGTGGAGGTAGTGATTCCTTGGGCAGCGGTTTTTAATAAAATAGCTTATTATCATTGTTGTCGTGGTATTCCGTTATTGGGGGTGGGGGTAGTTTCAATCCCGGGGGTGGGTCAATCGTTACTAGTTATTTTATTCGAGTTGGTAAATAAAAGCGATCCGACAAGTCCTGGCAAGTCTAGCACCGGAAAATCGGAAAAGAGGGTGGTTTTTCAGATTTAGGAGTAGTTGGTGAAAGGTAGGTCACCATCGTATTCCCCGCCCTCGAAAACGGGATATACCGCTTTCCTGCTGATTTTCGTTGTCTTGTGTTACTTCGTTATTGGGAGTGGGGGTAGTTTCAACCCCCGAGGGTAGGTTAAGTAACCTGTGGTCAATATTTACCTATTTTATTGACCAAAAAAAAAAAACCCGACCCGACGAGCTCTCGCAACCTTAGCACCGAAAAATTGGAAAAGGAGATGGTTTTTTTTCGGTTTAGGTGAAGGGTAGGTCGGGAAATATTATCACTATCGTATTCCCCGCCCTCGAAAACGGAGTATACCGCTTTCCAGCTGATTTTAGTTGTTTTCGTGGCGCTTCGTTATTGGGGGTGGGGGTAATTTCAACCCTCGGGGTGGGTTAGGTCACCTGTGATCAATATTTACTTATTTTATTCAAACTGACCAAAAAAGCCCTATCCGACAAGCCCTTGCAAGCGTGGCACCGGAAAATCGGATAAGGAGGTAGTAGTTGGACGCTAAGTCGGAAAATATTGTCACCATCGCGTTTCCCGTCCTCGAAAACGTCTTGCGGTCCGGTCGCAGAACATTTGGGCTTTTCACCCTTTTCTGATTTACCTCAAGGGACTAATTGGTCATTATTGGTTTTCAATATTGAAATGTCATTAATGACATAAAAGTTAAGGTTCTCACTATGCAGTCTTTAATAAGAAAATTTCAATTTTTATTTAATATGACTTTCGAAGAATAGGTCGATATTCATTTATTCTACGGTCGAGCCTGTGTTAATGCTGCTGAAGCAAGAAGATTGACCGAAGAAGCTTTCCCAAATAGAAGATTACCTTGCGAAAGATTTTTTGTAAGTGTAGTTCGTTCGTTTCGAGAAAGAGGTAAGTTCTATTCAGACAAGGACAATTCTGGCCTAGATCGGTATGTTAGGACCTCAGAAACAGCAGAAGCAGTATTAAATTTTCCATCAACGTTTGGGCAGGTATACTTGGCAACAGATTATTAGGGCCATTTGTTTTGCCTAATAGATTGAATGGGTTAAATTATCTAGATTTTTTAAGAAACAATTTAGGAGATCTCTTGGGGGATGTGCCGTATGAGACCAGAAGGGCACCTCCCCATTTTAGAATAGTTGTTCGAAGTTATTTAAATGCAGCTTATCCCAATAGATGAATTGGCAGAAACGGACCAGTAGCTTGACCCCCCGATCCCCCGACCTAAATCCTCTTGACTATTTTGTCTATTTGAAAAGCCTTGTCTTCTCAACTCCTTGACAAATATTGAAGAGTTACGTGAACGTGTAGCAATGGGGTGCGAAACTATCAGGAACATGCCAGAAATTTTTCAACAAGTCTTTGCTTCAATGAATCGTCGTCTAGCAGCTTGTGTGGAAATGAATGGCGCCCATTTTGAACAATTCATTTGATTTTTTAATCTTTAAAACCTGTTAAGTCCTTTTATTTAGTAATAATTTGTTATTTTTCATTGGTTTATTCAAGAGAATAATAAATGCAATTTCAGTAATTTGTTATGTTTTATTGACACGTTGACAGCCAACCCTATTGGTACTTCTCTGTGTCACGTAATACAGATTTGTTATTTTAGATTTTTTTTTGAATTTCGAATTATTTTTGAATCCTATGCATGCGTTTCTTTAGGTCTAAATTTCTCGAAACCGGTTGGTCGTACGGCGTTACAACAAAATAACCTTTTCTGTGTATTTATAGCCAAGGAATCATTTTTCGGTGGCACAATCACAGAAAATTCACATTAAAAAATTGGGGGAGAAGTAAGTCCCCACTGCTGTTGATAGGCCTTGTAAATTGAATATCCCACATAGTAATTCGTTTCCATAGGAACAAAGAAAATCATGGTGCTGTTAATTCACAACGATGGTGATTTACAGAATGAGCTGTAGCGAGTCATTCGTCGCATTCATTTGGGAAATAATTTCCCAGATTTATTACGAAATAGTTATTTACGTAACAAGTTCCGAAAGTGGTCTTTTACTGGACGAGTAAGCAAATTCCAGGACGAGCCGTAGGCTAGGCCTGGAAGATTGTGAGTTCAGTAAAAGCACTTTCGGGGCGTGTTACGTACAATATTTTTTCTTCAATCGTGAATGAATGCAACCAAAAATTGATATACTTTGACTATTTATGAATATTAATATTAATTGTACTGTTATCACTGTCAATAGACCGAATGCATGTAGGCGGCGCACAGTGGGGCAAATAGCTCATTTTTTGGACAAGCGATAATTCCCAAGCCTGGAATCAATGAAATTTAAATTTTTTTTTTTAAACTCTTCGTTATAAAATTGCCTTTAATTCTATCGAGCCCGAATTTTGAAATTTCAAAATTAAAGGACTTAAATTTTGAAGGTAAATTAAAATTTTATCAAAAGATTGTTTAAAATTATAAAAAATTGTTACTTGGGTTTTTTTTTGGTTTCTAATCTCATTTCTACTCCCCGAATTTTGCTACTCAAAAAACCAAGATAGCGGATCCAATATGGCGGCCATAATATTTTTTTAAATGAGATGTACATGCGCAAATTGATAAAAATTGTTACTTAGAGGTTTTAAGGGTTTCTGACCATGAATATGAAGTCTAAATTATGTAATATCGTAATCCAAGATGGCGGATTCAATATGGCGGATCCAATATGGCGGCCACAATATTTTTTTAAATGAAATGTACATACGCAAATTATTAAAAATTGTTAATTAGGAGTTTTAGGGTCTGCTGAACATGAATCTGAAGTCTAAATTACGTAATATCGAAATTCAAAATGGCGGATCCAATATGGTGTCCGTAAGTTAAAATAGAATGATAAATCAAGAAAGAAATTGCTAAAATTTGTTACTCAGGGGCTTAATTCGCTAATCTTGTTTCGGATATTTTAGTTTCGTCACTTTGGAAACCATAATATCGGATCCAATATAGCTGTTATAAATTTAAAAAAAAATAAGACGTACATGCAAAAATCATTAAAAATTAGTGCCTAGAAGTTTTTGATTCTGCAGTTAAAATTTCGTAATTTTGAATTCTAGGGTTGCATTTCCAGTATGTGCTAAAATGAAATAATTAATCAAAAATTAACCTTAAATGTCCAATCATAGAGTAGTCAAAAGACAAATACTATTAGCTAATACTATTAGGCAAGAACTATTAACTTTAATTCTAATATTTGGTCAAGTCATAAAATGACAGAAAGTAAAATATTGTATGCCATGAACTTAAAATAACCTAATGCTTCTAGTCCTAAACAAACAGCTAGAAAAGTACGATAAGATATAAATCTAACATAATCTAATACGTAAAATGATGAACGAGTAGAATCTTCAACTTACGGACACCATATTGGATCCGCCATCTTGGATTTCGATATTACGTAATTTGGACTTTAGATTCATGATCAGCAATCTCTAAAACCCCTAAGTAACAATTTTTAACAATTTGCGCATTTACATGTCAATCAAAAAAATACTATGGCCGCCATATTGGATTCGCCACTTTGGATTACGATATTATGTAATTTAGATTTCAGATTCTCGATCAGAAACCCTTAAAAGTCCTAAGTAACAATTTGTAACAGTTTGTGCATGTACATTTCATTTAAAAAAATATTATGGCCGCCATATTGGATCCGCTATCTTGGTTTTTTGAATCGCAAAATTCGGGGATCAGAAATGAGATTAGAAACCAAAAAAACCCCCCAACTAACAATTTTTTATAATTTTAAACAATCTTTTGATTGAAAATTTTAATTTAATTTCAAAATTTAAGTCCTTTTATTTTGAAATTTGAAAATTCGGGCTCGATAGAATTAAAGGCAATTTTATAATGAAGAGTTTAAAAAAAAAAAAATTTTAATTTCATTAATTCCAGGCTTGGGAATTATCGCTTGTCCAAAAAATGAGCTATTTGCCCCACTGTGCGGCGTCAGAGTCGCGTTTGGGTACTGCAACATAACCTCATTTTCTGTGCATCTTTATTTACCACTTCTTTAAAAATACCAAGCAATTGTGTGCCTCAATGCACTTCCTATTATAGAGAAAATACAAATTCAAAGTTTCACCAGTTTCCAGTATGCAGCAGTTTTAGAAGAAAGTGGATAGTTGCTCTGAAATTACAAAAAAGCCCATCTAGTGTGTTCAGAACATTTCACAGACCGAATGCATGTTGGCGGCGTCAGAGTCGCGTTTGGGTACTGCAACATAACCTCATTTTCTGTGCATCTTTGTTTACTACTTTTTTAAAAATACCAAGCTTTTCTTTTAGTTCAACTAAACTATCCATTTTCCGTAGGTTTCAAATAAACAAACTTATTTCAA
Organism: Rutpela maculata; assembly: GCA_936432065.2. Classification (NCBI taxonomy): domain Eukaryota; kingdom Metazoa; phylum Arthropoda; class Insecta; order Coleoptera; family Cerambycidae; genus Rutpela; species Rutpela maculata. The sequence continues at coordinate 118,513,966 of OW386293.2, read as the reverse complement.
CACATCAAAACTACAAAGCACAGAACACAATGAATAGAGTACCCAAAGGCGATCGGTAACAACCTGGCGGCGAAATATTTTACTAAACCTATGCATTCCTCCTATTTTGAAATAACTATTATCTGACAGTTTTAAGCGTCATTATTTTGTTACCATAGCAACACGACTGTTTAGCGTCGAGTATGAATGTGATTAATGTGATTCATAGTAAAATATAACCTGCAAATTGACATTGACGTTTAGATGATCTGTCACCTTACAGTAATAGTACCCGTAATAGCTACTTTCGGGACTAGTACTAGAATACGCTACTTTCGGCACAACAAATCATACCGAAAGTACCTACTTTTGGAACGATTGAAGAAAAATATTTTTTTACGTTTGTTAGTCATCTTATTTTCTATTAGACTATATGACCTTAGAGACACGATTCACTTAGGGGCTTGCGCTCATATGATTACTATACAAAAGCGAATGTCTGTGCTAACTTTCAGCTTTCCATGCAACGGGAACAATTTTCATTAGAAAACAGTAGCAGTATAACAGCTATACTGCGTTGATAATGGATGTGTGTCTGCATTTTTTCAAATGTACACACCTTTCTGACAGCTATGGCTTTGGAAATGGAGTTTGTCTAATATATGTGTTTCTGTTTGTGCTTATTTACGCTTCAGTAACTCGTGTAATTATTCTACGAACTCTTAATTAAGAACTCCTGTTAAGTTAGAACCTTGCCCTGTTAAAATCATTGAAATTTAACGGTAGAGATAATACAAAGATTAAATGAATGCGAACGTGTGTAGAATATATAGAAATGTTTAGGGACACAAAAATAAGAGACCTTTTTTGTGACACTGGATTCACACTAAATGCTGATAAGTAAAGAAAAGCTCTGTCATAAAATATATTTACATTTATTCAGGGGCGGCTGCCCGGGGCGCCAAATTGAGGGCGTCAGAGGGCAAAAAATTTTTTCGGATTTTTAATAGTACCCACTCCATGAGGCGAGAAATTTTGTTTTCAGATTTCTAATTAGTACCGCTGCCTCCATGAGGCGAAAAATTTTTTTTTTTTTTAATTTCTATTTGTATTCCCTCCATGAGGCAAAAAATTTTTTTTTTCGGATTTCTATTTGCCCCCTTAATCAAGGCTGTGGAATCTGATACAAAGGACATAGCTGAATAAAGAGTTCTAAGGAGAACTAGAGGAGAAGCGCCACAATAGATCCACAGAGGATAGCGGTGGTCAAGGTCAATCAATCAGCTTCTTCTTTCTAATTTACAATCTATCTGCAAATTTGCTACTAGATTCGTTGGGAGACGATGTTAATCCAATGTTGACCGATATTTTTGAGAGCGACGAGCGTTACCTGGAAGAAAACGTAATATTTCACCAAGACGGTGCTCCTGTTCCTCCTCACTATGTCTGTACGACAGTTTTTGCATGAAACATTTCCTGGAAGGTCCATTGGAGGGAGAGGTTCTACTGAATGGTCTGCAAAATATCCCGACTTATCCCCCTTGGATTTTTTTCTAAGGGCGCATTTAAAGAGCAAAATTTTAATTCTCTTTAATTCCCAGTTACTCGATAACCAGTGGCTCGAATTTAAAAAGTAAAACGCCGTTTGTAGGTAGCCCAGTTAGTCCAAACAATGAATGCCCAAAAGGGGATTGTAGAGAACATTTAGGGGAGAATTTTCCTCTTCAGGAATGTGATGGGGGTAGTTAGGAGGTAAACATACTAAAAGTCCCCGCTCCTAACCCCAATGCTTCAGGGGGGAGAGGGGTGGAAAGCTTACTTTTTTCGATTCTTCGCTTGGAACTCGGAAACCATGCGTCACATGGAAAAAGATAATCTATGCAAAATTAAACATGATTAAATTTCCTACAAGAATGTCTATATTCATTTTCTTCCTATGTGATAGTTTACCAGATATTCGCCAGCGAAAATCGATAATTAATAAAAAAAAAAAAGATGAATTATGTACATTGAATATTTCTGTCAAAGCGGTTTACCATGGTCTGCTAATAATTCACAGTTACAAAACAATCTTTATTTCACAATACTCGACGTATTTACTAACGTAATATTTTGTCGAAGTCTATACATTTCCTTAAATATACAGTGTGACTCAATGTGTGACACTTAAAATGAAGATACCCTTTTTTATTTTGTTTCCGATTTGAATCAAATTTTACTCAAGTATAGAACAAATTAGAATCTACTTATGACTAGAAAAATATTCGGCTGCTACAAAGGCAAAGCCACTTGCGGTCAGAACTGGGTAATTCCTGGTGAAAAAGTAATTAGCAATTACAATTCCTTTTTTTTCGTGTAATTGTAATTGTAATTAAGTACTTTTTTATTAAAGTAATTTGGAATTGTAATTGCAGGAAAATTGTTGAAGGAATTGTAATTTGTAATTATATTATTTGAACTATCTAATTACAAATTACTTCTATAAGTACAATTACTTTTTCCAATTACAATTACAATTACTTTCTCCAATTACAATTACAATTTCCAATTACAATTACTTTAAGAACATGCGTATGTGGTTTAACAAACAAGAATGCATTAAAGCAGAATTTTACAGTTCCATAGTTTAAAATGAATCTGAAAAGTTCAAAAAAAGTTACTGACTAAAACCGAGTTTTTGCCGTGGTCCGCTGCACATTTATGTTTTTTGTTAATAAACTTTTAAAAACTAAATGTGATTACTGTTTATTATTATCATTCTTATTATTATTAGGCATTGTTATTATAGTGGAGTCGATTTAGTAAATAAAATAGCGAGGTTGGGAATTTTTTTAAGATGGATGCAGACCCGGCGGAAATTGTTTGTCATGGCGAGTATAACAAAACCTTAGAATCTTGCGCTGACACAAGAGATGGCTTTATTAGGATGACCTTTCTATCAAATCTTGGGTGAAACCGTGTTTTATTGGCCGAAAAGGGGTTTGTTGGACATTTTAAACTGCAAATTTGAATTTGCAATTTTATATATACACGAAAAAAATTGAAAAAATTAAATTTCGGCTATCTTAATCAGATCTCAACCGATTTGGCTGAAATTTGGAATGGAAGTAGTCTTTATCACACAAAAATTATTTACCAGATTTTAGCAAAAATATTAAGTAGTTTGGCTGAAATTGCAGTTTCAGTCAAATTTTCTGAAATGTTCAAATTGAAATATCTCCGGACCTAAAAGACGGATCGAATTTTGCTTTATGGCAAAAGGTAGGTTATTTTATATACTTTTACATGATATAAGTCAAGAATCACTTTTTTTTACATTCGGTCGTTTTTTAGTCATTTGCATTATATATATAATATTTGTGTACTCAGTGACTATGTGTGCGCGCACTGGTATAAAGCAGAAAACAATTGTATTTATTATTTATAAAACTTTAAAAAACATATATATTTTTTATTTGTATAGTCGTGCCTACTGCTTTGACTAGGTATAAATAAATGTATATTATATTATATATGTGTGTGCGTGCGTGTATTTATTTCTGTATGTGAATGTGTTACAATTTTTATTTTTTTTTATTTTTACGTGACTCACGTAGCCGCTTCATGTATAATCGAAGGGTAACCATGGTCTATCTTTTACTTTTCAAAACGAGTATTTTGATATTATACCTCGCCTACCTTTTGCCACAAAGCAAATTTTGATCCGACTTTTAGTTGAAAATTTCAGAAAATTTGACTGAAACTGCAATTTCAGCCAAACTATTTAACATTTTTGGCTGAAATTTGGTTAACAATTTTTGTGTGATAAAGATTACTTCCATTCCAAATTTCAACCAAATCGGTTGAGATCTGATCAAGACAGCCGAAATTTGTTTTTCTCAGTTTTTTTCGTACATATACATATATATATATATATATATATATATATATATATATATATATATATATATATATATATATATATATATATATATATATATATATATATATATATATATATATATATATATATATATATATGAATATCAGGAGGGGGGATGGTCAGATATCTTCCCCAAATTTAAACTGAAGGTTCCTTTAATATTGAGAATAAAAAGATACCATTTTCTTTTCTTAACTAGTTGTTTAAGTGATCAAAAAAAAAATTAAAACAACAAATTTGACCCTTATAATGTCCAAAATACCCCTTTTCGGCATGGTTTCACCCGTTTTTGGAAATTAAAATTTTAAGGTTTTATTATACTCGTCATAACAAATAATTTCCGCAAGGTCTGCATCCATCTTAAAAATTTTCCCAATCCTTTCCTAAGCCGACTCCACTATTAAGCTGCATTTTCTATATATTTATTTAATTTTTCCTGATTACTCTTAAGGTCAAACATTCTAATAACGATTCTAATAAATATTAAAACGCAATATTACGCAACACTTTTAATTAAAATTTTTAACTCATCTTTTTGTCTGTTTGGTCACTATAATTTACTTTATCATAAAAATAATTAAAAAAGTAATTAGAAAAGTAATTGCTAATTCCTTTTTTAAAGGCATGTACTTTGTAATTGTAATTAGTTCCTTTTTTAAAAAGTAATTTGTAATTGTAATTAGTTCCTTTTTTAAAAAAGTAATTTGTAATTGTAATTATTTTTAAATTACAAGTAATTACCCAGCTCTGCCTGCGGTACCAAAATATGCTGAAAAAAATAAAAACATTTTGAATGTTAAAAATTCTAAAAAATGCACCCGATCGGCGCCATAAACGTACATACACCAAAATTTGATTTGATTATTGATGGTGGATTTCTCATATAAAAGCTCAGCTGGCAAAGGGGATCCTCAGTTTCCGCAATTTGTGGTGGCTGGTTGAAATTCGTCAAGTCCCGTCAATATGATTTTTAATCTCTTAGCATATTTTGGTACCGCAGGTGGCTTTACCTTTATAGCAAGTGAATGATTTTCTGGTCATAAGTAGATCCTAATTTGTTCTATACTTGAGTAAAATTTGATTCAAATTGGAAACAAAATGAAAAAGTTATAATGGTATCTTCAATGTAAGTGAGTCACACTGTATATTTAAGGAAATGTATAGATTTCGACGAAATATTACGTTAGTAAATACGTCGAGTGTTGTAAAATAAAGATAGTTTTGTGACTGTGATTTATTAGCAGACCACGGTAAACGCTTTGACAGAAATATTCAAGGTAAATAATTGATTTCTTTTTTTTATTAATTATCGATTTTCGCTGGCGAATGTCTCGTAAACTATAACACATAGGAAGAAAATGAATATAGACATTCTTGTAGGAAATTTAATTATGTTTAATTTTGCATAGATTATCTTTTTCCATGTGACACATGGTTTCCGAGTTCCAAGCGAAGAATCGAAAAAAGGAACTTTTCCACCCCCTTCCCCCTCTGAAGCGGCGGGCTGGGGGCGGGGACTTTTAGTATGTTTACCTCCTAACTATCCCCAACACATTCCTGAAGAGGAAAATTCTCCCCTCCTAAAGGTTCTCTACAACTCTTTCGTTGTCTGGACTAAGTCTATATGTCCTAAAATAATTAATGGTACTTAAAATGAATTTAACTCTATGCCGTTTTGAGGGCTTGTATGACTTGAGGGCTTGTCTGAGTGTGTATGCAAATTTCTAATCCCTGTTCCGATGGAAACGTCGCCAACTTGAGAAAATGGTTGAGTTTAGTTTTTTAAAAACGCTTCCTGTTAAAGTTATGAAAAAAATACAGACAAAGAAGACATAAGTAAGAATATATTGTCAGATATTTATGTATCTTGTTGAAAGCATGTCGGAGAGTAAAATTTTCATGATTTTCCCTTTTGCATGTTTTCGGAAATACACTGTTGAAGTAAAGTTAGACAAGGCAAGATGGTCGATATCCTCGTCCACGATTTCGACAGAGAAGCCTGCTCAATAACCACACATTTCTTAATGCTGTACAAAATGATACCTATTTTTAACTTAACACTTACCAAAGACGTCAAAAGAGGAGAAAAACATTATTCAACTCATTCATTTCTACTTTTCTCGCGCTATAAATCGTAAAATATTAATCTCACGAACAAAAATAATAGGATCGAGATTATAGAGAATTTCAAGCTCTACAAAACAGAGTCTGTATTTTTTTCATAACTTTGATAGGATAGGATATCAACCATTTTTTCAAGAGGGCAGCGTTTCCGCCGGGACAATAGAGGTCAGAAATTTGCATACACAATCGGGATAGACCTCCTTACAAGCCCTCATTTTAACTGAAAAACCTCCTACAGACTGGAGCAAGGAGATTTGCTAAGCTTTAACATGATGTGTCACAAAACCCTTCTTGCCATTTAGTTCTCAGATATTTTTTCTTCTTTCGTTTAAAAATGCACAAAACCAGGTAGGGTTATTTTCGGCGGGCCACCCTGTATGATGTAATCTATGAGATGAAGTGGCAGAGCCAAAGCTACGGATGTCAGCGGCTCTGTCGCCCCTGGGACATTCACGTGCCTTGAATGGAGAACTCACGTATATAGATGACCCTTCAACGCAGATTTTACCACCCATACACTTTCCACATATATAAATCAATATGCCCCACATTGTGCAGTCTACATTTGGACTGAACAAAATACTACTTTCGTTTGAATGTTAAATAGCTATACAATAATAATTTAAATATTTACATTTACATTTAAATACGTGTCTTATAATATCGTATTGTTTTGCATTATTGTGGAGTTGAAAAGCGAAAAGAATATATTACAGAACCTCAACATTTTCATAAATTTAAGATGAGATACACACAAAACTTGATGAAGCTTTTGTATTGGACTTCTAATGTGTTAGGAGAGGAATATATTCTATACTGGTTTGAACAAAAAATGCAACAATATGAGTTCGTCGAACAGTTTTATTGAAATTTTCACGAGTCTCCTGGTGTGACTTTAAGGTTATTAAAAAGACTTAATTTCCTTAGCAACTATTAGTAGATATCCTTGCTTCTTCGTTCTACTATGCTTATTTCCTCAACTATAATTTAATTCGGGAATGGTGAACGCCGTCACTTCATATGAGGTCGGATGTACTTTAACGGGATCTGGAACTAGATTATAATTTCATCTTATTCCGTCGAAGGGTTGGGGGGGTAAAATGGGGTAAATGGTAAATAGGTAAATCAAGCAGGTAAGAAAGAGTCCATAAAATTGGTATTTAGTGTATACAAGAGAAGCTAAGGTTTCAAAAAAATTTTTGGCATTAGCCACCCCCATTACAACCCCTACCCCATTATTAAAGGGGATGAAAAAAAAATGATTTAGTGTGTGTCCAAGAAACAAAAGTCTCAAAATATTCCACCTCCACTACCGTGTGGGATATCGTTTTACAGGTTTTTGAGGTAGACGAATTCAAATATTATATTATAAAAGTTCTATAAACAATTATTTCCATATACAAAATTTTTTCGTTATGAGAGACTTGGATAGAAAATCTGGATGTGGAAGTAGTGATTCCTTGGGCAGCGGTTTTTATCTCAAGTTTCGAAATATGGCACGCAGTGCACGATGCGCATAAAATGCCATTCTTCCTCGTTCCCGCTTTTGTACCAATGAAAATACGATCGTTTTAACATTTCATGTTCTAACTTTTTGTTTTTACTTCAATTAGAAGCATAATTTCTTCAAATTTCACTAAACTCTATGCATTATTAATTCATCTGAAGTAGTTTCGACAAATATCAAAACACTAGAACACTACTCTCGAACACTGTCAATCAACTCGCGTTTCGTCAATCATGTTGGCACCATCAGTTTTCATCATATCCAGGAGTATATTCACACTCAGTAATAATCATTTGGAAGCATTTTTGTTGATAGAAGTGGAAGAAGTCGTGGTAATTAAACTAAATAGTGATAAAATAATTATAATTATGTATATTGTCTTTATAAAATGTAAGTGAGTAAAATTGTCTTTCATTAAATTATTCAAATTTGTGTCCATTGTCCGTTTAAAATTATCGCATGGGAACCCGAAAGAAGATGAATCTCTATAGGAGTTTGCATCCTAAATCGTCCGTTCCACGGTTATATCTCCTAAGACATCGGGGAGGCCATGGATTCTTAAGTTTGGAGAGTCTCCATAACAGGATGGTCCTGGATGGAGCCTGTAAGGTCATCAGGAGTTCGGATCCCCTCCTCTGCATGGTCCGAGACCATGAAAGTGCAGGGGTAAGAGCCTTCTTGTTTAAGGCAGCACGTAGAGCCGCCGATGAACTCGGTCTGGTCTTCGACGCTGAGCGGGTTAATCACGACGGTCACCGAGTAGAAAGCTGCTAGGCAAAAAGCCCAATTCAAAGCTGCAGAAATTAATATATTTCTGCAGCTACATTCGGATAAGCCATTGCACGGAGTCTTCTATAAAACTATAGAAGACAGCGGCTTATCCGAAAGGCTGACCTTTGCTTTCTTATGGTCAGCCGAGCTGAAGTCTGAGACCGAGGTATTCATAATGGCGTGCCAGGATGGTGTATTCAACACATTCCTCTATCGAAGTCGTGTCATGGATGTCAGCTGCAGGGCCTGCCGTAGGGTGCCGGAGACATTAATGCATTTGCTCTCGGTCTGCCCAGCATATGCAGTCTCGGACTATATCCAGAGGCACGACGCAGCATGACGAATGCTTTATTATCACTTAAGGCACTCGTATGGGACAGACGAGACACCAATGCTGCCTTACGCTTCGGGGGATATTGGGGAATGAGAAGTGCCTAATTTACTAGAACTACTCGTTTCCCACCGTCAGGCAAATAACAGCCAATAAGTCTGACGTGGTCCTCTTTGACCACGAATTCAAGACAATGTTTGTGGTGGAGTTCTCGGCTCCCGCGGGGATTAACATTGTCTTGAAGGAGGAGGAAAAACGGATGAAATATTGAGATTTGCTCTTCGAGCTCCGCAGGCTGACCATACTGTTAAGCTAGTGGTCCTGTGGAACGAGACACATACTGCTTCCAGAACTAAAGATCATACCGGCATGCCGAAACTCGGCAGATATCTTAGCCGGCAGAATGCAGAAGGCCGTCATCCTCGGCTCATTACGTGTTCTCAGAGCACACGATTCTCGGTAGTCAATAGTCACTCTATGCCCTACGGGCATAGAGAGAGGCTGCTGGTATTACCAGCTCCCCTCTGTTAGTCACTTTTCGAATAAAACACTTTTAACACATCAAATGTTGTCCATTTTCAGACAGCATCTAGCTAAAGCTGTTTTAACTCTATAAGGCTACGGACATGCCGAAGATGCACGCTGCTAGAGGTGCAGGTGTCGTCTCAGTCGATACATCGATGCCACCAATTTGTAAAACAAACTTGTATCTCTAGCAGCGTAGCATCTTCAGCATGTCCGTACCCCAACGTTTATCAATGACAATGTCTCTATTTTTATTTCTTTCTTTCGTTTCTCTTTGTACCTTTTTGTTTATTTCTATATTATCTTTAATAACAAATTTATAAAATCATACCATCTTTTATCTACCATAACGTGCTGAATCGCACATTAAGCTGTCTGGTATCACCTTTGTGCTTGAAGTGGATTTCTTGTTTAGTTGTTTTCTCATATCAACAATTTAAAACTACTTAGACATCACCCTAAATGTATCGCTCGACGAAAAGAGCTAGACTTTTATTCAGATTTATAATTTGTTAAGCTGATCCGACCCGATCGCGCCCAGCTCTTCGCTGCACGTCGTGGATGTCGGCTGCTCCGAGGATTGGTGCCGGAAACTCATTGTATTTCAAACATAAAGAAAGTTGTGTTAAATTGAATTATGCCACTATATTAATTTTGGGTAAAGGTACAACTTACCCCCTATTTAATCATCAAGATACTATCCACTCTCAATACAGCAATTAATGATACATGTTAAATATTTATCTATAAATGGGTTACAATATTTTAACATTGCATTACCTCATGTATTTGTATCTTTGTAGTCTAAACTAAAAACCGACAGATTAAAACAAATGAGACAAAATATATACATAATGTACATATAGATTAGCACAAATTAACATTATCTCAGTGATAACCGATACATCAAATGCGGTTTGTTTCTGGCATTCGGCGTTAGGCTTGACAACTGAACAACTAGGTCGCGGGTATTCAAGCTACCCTGCATGAAATATTGCCTTTCTCCATTTTCTTTATATGTAAAACCTTTATATTTCTTTCTATACTTCTGTTTATCAAACTGACTAATAGATGAATGTCCACTGTCGACTATATATTTATATCTGAGAGATATATTCTTATTCTTTGTATTGTAACGTATTTATCATAGGATCGGTTATTCCAAGGATTGATGGTTGAGTGCAGTGACCTAAAATTTAGGAAAATATAGGACATTACTAAGTTGTATCATTAGAAGAAAAATACTGTATTTTCATTAATAAAATACATTTTCTCGCTTCATAACTCTGGTCGGGATGTGTATATATTTGTTTAACAGTCTTAGTAGACGGAGAGCTGGGCACGAAATTTCGATATGACTCGGGTTATGAAAAATTTCCATCACAATACGTCGTATACTAAGGGAACTTGCTGACAGCTCGAGCGGGGAGGGACGCTGCCATATTGAAGAAATGGCGCACAAAAACCGTTTCTTTGAAATATCTCGCTTCGGGTGCCTCATACGGCAAAAAATCTTCTTATGAAAATAAAAGAGCATTAAATTTTCTACAAAATATGTCCTATACATTATTTAGTTAAACTGAATAGTTTCGATGCAGCAGCCAATCGAAGACAAGCATTCTTGACAAAATTAGAGTATAAAATTTTGCATAAGACCCTCCATCTGCTTTTTGCTGTTTTCTTTTTTTTAAGGCCCCATAGCAAAAAAAAGAAAAGGTGAGGAGCCTTCCAACAACGACACGTGTTTGGCTATACCTCTAAAATGGCCCAAAAATCAAAATTCTACAAGATATAAAAAATAAAGACCATTATTTTTTCTATAGATTGGTATATATATTATTTGTATATGTTATTTGTTTATATAAAGCCGTCAGCTTTACAAAGAGAAAGATGCACATGTGCATAATTAATTTATTCAAAATAATTTATTATTGTTGTTAAAAACAATAATAATGCAATAATTTTGAACAGGTACAATCAATATTTTCACAGTTTGTAACAACAGTAATAAATTATTTTAAATAAATTCATTATGCACATGTGCATCTTTCTCTTTGTACGCCACTGACGGCTTTATATAAACAAATAACATATACAAATAATATACCAATCGATAGAAAAAATAATGGTCTTTATATCTTGTAGAATTTTGATTTATTGGGCCGTTTTAGAGGTACAGTCAAACATATGTCGTTGTTGGAAGGCTCCTCACCCCTTTTTGCTGTGGGGCCTTAAAAAAAAGAAAATAGAGGGTCTTATGCAAAATTTTATACTCCATCGAATGGCGCCAAGATCATTCCTCTAGCTCCCACCGTTTTTGAGAAAAAAAATATATATAGGCAGATACAGGCAGCCCCTTTGAGGGGGGGGCAGAAGGAGCAGGCATGATTTCTCGAGGTGGGTCTGTTCGAAAATCTACTTATTTTGACTAGTTCTATTCATGGTTAAAAGGATTTGCTATTACTCAAAAGTAGAAATATCAAAACACCTAAATTCACTAAGAAATAACTCGTTTTTTGATTATAATGACCTTTTGAGTAGGACATTTTTTGACGGCTTTGAGATTTTGAAACATCAGTATATCTTCATTAATTTTATATCAAATTCAGCTTGTGACAACGAAACCCCCACGGAAGTCACAATAAGCGTATTAATGCACTCTACTATAATGTTTCTCAATTCGTTATCTGAACTAAACTGTCCTAACTCGGCTCTTCCGTTCCTTTATATATCTAAAGAAAAGAGCTCTAGAATATTCTCTCATCCTTATATATAGTACTTGTAGGAAACTCACATAGATGTCTCTGGGGTAGAACATGTGACAATGGTATAAATTAGAGTATATATTAGAGAAAAAACAATCTTTTTTAATGCAATTTATAGTAGGTTCTTCTTCCTAGTCTTTGGATATTTCTCAATCCCTAGATATCAATACCATATTTTCTTTTAATTACAATGAAATAATTATGAATTTTGTTTTTCTACTTCCCGTGTATGACATCGCATACTTCAAATTTTTTTATTATAACATACAATCAAGTTCCGAACGCACTAATCTATTGCAGATAGTAATTGTCGCAAAATAGCTGGGTGGGACGAGAACATAATTTTGGTATTAACGAACTCTTTGATTTTGATAACGCGGCATAATTATAAGTATACATCATTGATAAGAGTTAACAGAAAATCCACAAAAAAGGTGTTTTAGTGGTATTATAGTGACTTAACATTTTTTCACTGCGTGAATGAACAATCAATTATCTCATTAGGTACTCAAATTTTAAGATATAGTGGGTAAAATAGACGAAAATTCACCCCAATAAGGCAAGTTTTTTTTATTTTGGAAAAGGCTATAGTACAGTAACTCGGTGATCTCACTTTTTTATAACAGTTTTAAATTCAAATATTTTTGGATTGTTTGAATTCAAAATGGGTCAAATATGAAATATTAAAAAGGGTGCTTTTTCGTTGGGGGTGAGTTTCACCTCAACTCATGGGTTTCTAAAAAAAAGTGCCTTGGAACGTGTAGATCGTCGAATTCTACTCCGAAAAACCCTCTAACGTTATTTTTGCTTTAATAGCCCCGAATTACAGGGGGTTGAAAATGTTGCTTTTTAAGTAAAACACGCTGATTTTTCAAGGCAAATTACTTAAAGAGGATCACATTTTCGAAAAAGTTTGTCATAACAAAAAAGTTAGCTTATGAAATAACAAAAATAATCCATGAAATAAAAATTTGTTTAGGCTCATCGTTGCCGAGATATAGTTCATGTTAGGTGCATTTGAACGTAGCCATGAAAAGGTCACGCTCTTCAAACAGTCATAACTCTGGTTTAAAAAACCTTTCAACAGCTAGAACGGAATTGAAGCTTATTAAAATTTTCTTTTCTGCAAAATCAAAAATGATACAAGGAAAATAAAGTCAAAATTTTGATTTTTTTATACAAAAAAAGTGTCTGTTTTTTGGCTCCAGTAAATTCCAAGTTGAATTGAATGAGACACAATTTTTTTTTAAATGAAAGAGTATGATTTACATTTGAAAGGTACTTGAATCACCTTAAAAATCTAAGGCGGTATGATGTGATATATCGGTATGAATAATACAATGCTGGTCACTCTTTCTTAAACCATTGGCGTACTGCAAATATTTTCTAAAGGGTTTTTTCTTTCGGCGACACAACTGGAAGTCTTGGAAGTTACCTTCGGGCTTCCCTGTTTTTTTAACACAACCGCCACGATGCCGATAGTTAACATTGTTAGAAGATATTTTGCGTGCCCTGGAAATTACGCTTTGGGAAACACCGTAAATATTTGACAAGTGTCTTTTTAGGATATTCCAGTATCTAATAATCGAATGCAATTATAATAAATTTTAATAATAGCTGGGTAATACTCTTAAATCTTAAGAAACACATATTTTTGAGGTTAGCTGCGACGTCACGTGCAAATCGAATCCAGAAATTGTTTAATTTTGATTGGATGACGTAATTTGAACGCGTTTATTTGTTCGAAATGTGGAGTGAATTAGACAATATTTTTATTTTTAAAATATCCATTTAAAATTAAAGTATTATACGATATGACGTGTATATACAATATTTATTAGGTGTTAATAAATGATTTATGACAAAATAATCATCAAGTTCCATTACATGGGAAAGGCCCATTAAAGTGAGATGAGCCATTCTTAAATTGTTTTTATAACGAAATACTCAAATAATTGTTGACAGAACTGTCAAATTGAATTTTGTTATATAACCAGTACTTCATTTATTGAAATTCAGCCTACGCTGAAAATATCAATTAATATTTTTAGGACAAGATGGCGTGCGCCATGTCCCAGTCATCTTCCCCGTCATAAAATCGGTCACCTGCAATAGGCTCAACACTATGAATATTAGAATATCTCAGACTGGCGAAGATGTTTAAATTCAGATTTATCTTTTGTGTCATGTTTCACTTTTGTCCTTTTCGTTTGTTGTTAATTCGTTAAATCATTACATATTGTAAAATTTGTTTTTTATACCTTTTTTCACTACGCCTATAAGCTGAAGGGAGCTAAAAATGTTTTAGGTTATGTAAAAATTAAAGGCAACTTCCACGAGTTCCAGTGGTGCCGCCGAAAAAAAAACAACCCTTTAGAAAATATTTGCGGTACGCCAATGGTTTAAAAAAGAGTGACCAGTATTGTATTATTCATGCTCATGCCGATATATCACATCACACTGCCTTAGATTTTTAAGGTGATTCATTGATATCAAATGCAAATTATACGATTGTCTTTTAAAAAAAATTGTATCTCATTTAATAAGAAAGATAATTAAAAAAATCCAGAACCGTTTCGGACGTATTGTTTATAGATTATAATTAACATGTTAATAAAATTTTACAAATTTTTTTAGGAATTTGGGAGAACGGTGACTTATAGTAACAATGTAATTTAGAAATCTGTTTACGATGGTCGATAGTCAATGAATTTTGCTAACAGTCACAAAAAACCACATCAAGATTAACCATCTCGTTCTAAAAATATAACAGTTAAAATATGGCCCATATTTTGACAATATCCACATCATTTGTGCAGCAGTTTAGTTAATAAAATTTGAAAATATGAATTATTGTTTTAATAATTTGCTACACCTTAACACAAAAACCCAATCCAAATTCGTAACCAGCAACCACAAAATCATAAATAATATTAGTTTAATTAATAAATTCTCAGTACTTTCTTTATACCTATTTTTTAATTTTGGGGGTGGTTTTCACCCTCTTATGGGTAAGAGCAATTAATTTTCTTATCTTATCTAATTTATCAAAATAAACAATAAATAATTAATTCATCCATTTTAAACCTCTTATATCTGCCATATTGAGGGTGCCTGCTACAGACATGTCGACTGCTTCAGATAGTTCCATGTGTAAACGATGCAAAAAACCAGCAAAAAGTTCTGTAAAGTGTAAAAATTGTGTTGCACTATTTCATTTAAGTTGTGCAAAACGTAATAGCGTAATAGTTGTTGACGACACTACAATAATATGTTGTGAAAATGTGACAGGTTCAGAATGTGACACTGCATTTTTTGATGCTATAGAAGAACTCTCTGGCACAGACAAAAAGGTAGATTTACATATATTTAACTACATTATTAAACAAAAGGACACTATTATCAGTGAATTAAACGAGAAAGTTAAATTATTAAATAGCCAAATTGAAATAATGAATAAATACCAAACAACTTCTACTCTGAAAGAAAGTGTTCAAAAAAAGGATGGTAATATAAAAGTGAACGATGTCGCAAAAAATTCGACTATAAATATCAATAAAAATGAGCACAAAAATTCTAAAGTGAGCGCAGTTAGTAATACAAATGGGAACAGGCCAAGTAATCCTCCCCTTATAACAAAACGAGAATTGTCCGCTAGTCTTTTTCAAGTGGAAAGTCAGGCCAAATTAAATAAATACATTAATTTAACAAAAAATGTTACACCTTCGACCTCGACTTCTAAAGAAAACGAGTGGCAGCAAGTTTCAAATAATAGGAGGAGGCGTTCTGTTATTATTGGAAATAATAAGGAATCTACTATACAGGGTGTTCCAAAATATGCAGTTCTACACGTGTATAGGGTGGATCCAAAAATAACTGCCACCGAATTGGCAGAACAGCTGAAATCTCATCTGCCGGAAGTATTATGTGAATCTATAACGCCAAAACATCCTGGACTTTATTCTTCATACAAAGTATCTATATATGAATCCAGTTTCAAGACGGCGATGAATCCATCAATATGGCCTTTTGGTGCGTGCATCAGTCGTTTTTTACAGATGGGCCACAGAAAGGGAATGCAAAAAGATTAATATTTGATCCTAATATTCTTCTGCTCAATATAAATACTTTGAATATCGATAAAATTAATAATTTGAACTTGGATATAAGTAGCTACCCAAATTTAAACTTCTTGTGCCTGGTAGAAACTGGGGTGAAATCAGATATAATTAATACATTTCATATTGGCGGATATAAATTAATAAGCTCATTTTGTAGATCTTCTTTTAAATGTGGAGGGGTTGGAATTTGGGCAAAAGATAATATTGACGCAAAAGAAATTATTCTTGAAAGTTATTGTATTGAACAACATTTTGAAATTTGCGCTGCTTCTTTTAAACAAAATGGTATCACCCGTATAATATTAAATTGTTATAGGTCTCCTTGTGGGGACGAGGGTATCTTTTTAAATAAGATTTCCGATGTATTAAATAATTTGTTCAGACCAAATATTGATTTTATTTTATGTGGTGATTTTAATTATAACATGTATAATGTTAATTATTTTAATTCTTTATGTACTGTGTTATCCAGTTTTAACTTAATATCTGTGGTAGAGTGGCCAACTCGTGTTACAGACACTACATGTACTTCTATAGATCACATCTTTGTTAATTGTAAAAACGATGGAATTTGTTTAGTTTTAGACAATACCTTTTCAGACCATAGAACAGTTCTGTTAGAGTTACATTCCGAGATAAACTCACAAAGTACATCTCATATTAAAAGAAGTTTTAATGATAACGCTATTTTAAAATTTGAACAAGCACTTCAAAATGAAAATTGGCAATACCTTTATATTATAGACACCCTTAATTCAGCATTTGATCTCTTTTATGAAACATTTTTATATTATTTTAACTGTTTTTTTCCTAAGCGTAGATATTATATTAATACAAGTAATGATAAAAAATGGGTAAATGATGCGGTTAGATCATCTAGTACACAATTGAAAGATTTATATATTTTAAAAAGAACATATCCCGACTTGACTTCTACCTATAATAAGGCAAGAAGGGTACACAATAATTTAATTAATAAAACCAAAAAAGAATATTATCAAAATAAAATTATTAATGCAAGTAATCCTTCACGAGCTGCTTGGAAAACAATTTCAGAGTTATCAAATAAAAATAAAAAACATAATAATTTGATAATACATCACGAAGACAATACCATTGAAAATCCAGAAATGGTTGCCTCATTGTTTAATGATTTTTATATTAATACACCAGTTAATATAGTAAATCAAATACCACACACCCATACTGCCTCTTTTTCTACAAATTCAAGAACTATCGACCATACATTGTTTTTAAGACCATTTACTGAGGATGAGATGTTTTCCTTATTAAACAATAAACTTAAAAACAAAAGATCATCTGGGCCAGACGAAGTACCTGATTTTTTAATTAAGAAAGTTTTAAAGATACTGGTAACACCATTTACTTATTTGGTAAATTTGTCTTTTAAAACAGGAACATTTCCAGATACCTTGAAAATGGGTAAAGTTGTACCCATTTTTAAGAAAAATAATCCTCATCTTTTAGAGAATTATAGACCTGTAACAATACCATTTAGTTTTTCTAAATTACTTGAATATTGTTACCTAGACCGTTTGTTAAATTTTTTGACGAAATTTGAAATTTTGTCCGAAAAACAACATGGGTTTCGTAGTGGAAAATCTACTATAACGGCTGTTACAACATTTTATAATCAAATAATTCATTATATTGAGGCAGGCGAATGCCCTGTTGGAATATTTTTTTATTTCAGCAGGGCGTTTGACTGCGTCAATCATACAAAATTGTTGACTACATTGTATAACTATGGGATTAGAGGACAACCGCTAAACTGGATCAATTCATTCTTGACTAATCGTCAACAGTATGTGAGCATACAACACGTCAGTGAAAATAATGTATATAGAGCCAATTCTGAACGTTCGGTTTTAAGTATGGGAGTTCCACAGGGTTCAATATTGGGCCCTGTATTATTCATATTGTATATCAATGAGCTTGATTTTATTCTATGTAATGAATTCTTTTCAATGTATGCTGATGATCTTTCTATGATTATTTCAGATTGTATGCATAATGTGTTAGAAAGTAAATGTAACAATGTTGTACAAAAAGTATCTACATTTTTCAATCAACATCAGTTGTATTTTAATGCAGAAAAAACTCAAATAACTCAGTTCCATAATAGACAGAAAAACTGCGAGTCTATTTCATTTAAGGTCAATGAATCATTAATAACAGGTACCCATGAGAGTATAAAGTTTTTGGGTTTACATATTGATGAATGCTTAAGCTGGAAATCGCATTGTGAATATCTGATTTCCAAACTGGCATCAATTACATTTTTGTTTAATAATATTAAAACAATGCTTACTAAACAACAATTGGTTAATTTATACTATGCCCAAGTGTCTGTTTCTGGGGAAACTCTACTCTATCACAGAACGTTTTTATTGCTCAAAAACGTATATTGCGTTGTATAGCTAATATTTCTAGTACCCATTCTTGTAAAGGGGTATTTAGAGAGTGTAATATTTTAACCTTGCCATGTTTATACATTTTTGAAATGTGTGTTTATGTTTATCAAAATAAGAATGTATTAACTGTAAATAAAAATATTCATAACATAAATACCCGTAGCAAGGAAGATTTTAGAATACCATATGCAAGATTAAATATAACTTGCAATTCCCCAAATTACATGGGTCCAAAAATGTTTAATTATTTACCTACAGAATGCAAATTAGCTAGAAGTTTACAGAATTTTAAAAGTAAATTAAAATTGTTTTTACTGTCAAAATGTTTTTATTCTGTATGTGATTTTTTTACCTAGTTTTTTTAAGGTATATGCTTGTAAATTTGACTATTCCTATACAATTGTAATGTTGTCATTATGGAAAATAAATTATTATTATTATTATTATTATTATTATTATTATTATTATTATTATTATTATTAAAACATTTTTAGTTTCTGACTTCATATTCGTGATCAGCGACCCCAAAAACATGAATAATATAAGTTTCATTAAGTTATTCTCAGTACTTCGTTATTGATTTTTTGACTTTGGGGATGATTTTCACCCTCTTGGGAGTAAAAGCTATTTGAAGTTAATCCTTAAAGTTTAAAAATCCCCCAAAAAAAAAAAATTCCAAGCCAGAATTAGTCCGAAGTTTGGATTCTTTTTGACATCAAATGACTGTACTACTATAAAAATACTTACCATTGAAAAAATCAAGACACCTTGTTGATACAATTTTCTTGTGTGGAATTTCAGTAGTTTGGTAAAAAATATGCTATTCGGGCAAAGCTAGCGTTTTCATAAATAAATGATCTATTAATTGTTGAACACCCCATATATTGATATATATTCTCCTTCTCAAAACATGACTTCAAATTCATCCCAATAATTCGCTTGGTCCGTTTTAATTAACCAGCAGTTTAGTAGAAAAGTGCTGTGTATTTCTTTTAATTTTACCTGTACTAATTAAAAAATAACACGAAATCAAAATGAACCGACCCGACGCGTCATCAGCGTCGCGTGGTTTGCGATAATTTTAAAATATCTGTATTTACTTAATTGTAAAAGATTCACATCTAGTCAAATATTTGATTACCGAGTTTCCATTATTTTAAACGAACTAATGAATTTGAGTCGAACAATGGCATTGTGTTCCAAAGAGCTTTCATAAAATAACTGTCGAGTCTGAAAACAAAAGTTCTATGAAATTGTTACCTATTTCATGCTTTGGTAAATAAAACTGATAGCTTTCTGTGTATACGAAATAACCGAGAGGAAAATTCCTGTAATTCTTTCCATGGTCGGGTGAACTATCTGAAAATCATAGTAGGAGTGTATACAAGTTATATACTATAATTCTGAAACGAACAAATTCACAATACAAATTATTTATTTTGATAAGGTTAGGGTACATATTAATTTTGTTAATCAGACATTTCATATCTGCTGTCATTATTGATGAAAAATTATTTAGGTGTAGAAAACTATCCATTTAAATAAAATCGCATTTCAAGTATCACCATGAGCGCCGGCATTATTTATTTTAAGGGGTGCATCAGTGGTGCAAGCTGAATAGGGTTTGGGGGGTGGCAGCGAATTTTGTATTTGGGATTGTTAAAGTTACTGCTATTAATATAAAGTTAAAAAAAACTATGAAATAATATGACACAGTATTCAATTAAAAGAAATACTTACGTCGTGCTATACATGCCACACATATGACGGAAGGTGAAGGTCACCTACCTACCAAAAATAAGCAGGATTATCAGACCCCTGAGCCCGTCCTCTTTCCTACTTAAAACATTAGAAAGACTACTGGACAGGTACATTAAAGACGAATTACTAAGGGAAACCTATTTAGCGATCGTTAGCCAGGAAAGTCAACAGACCTCGCCCTTGGTGATTTGAATAAGCTACTGACAAAGTCATTAGATGAAAAAATGGCAGTGGTAATATTTCTGGATATAGTAGGAGCATCCAATAACGCGACACTAACAAATTTTTCTTTCTTTGTCAAATAGAGGAGTCTTAACTGTACTCTGCCAGTGGATTAAAGCCAGCCTAGAGAAGAGGACAATAGTATCCAATATAGGCGTGGGGAGGCAAAGATGAGTACAGGCTGCCCTCAAGGAGGAGTACTATGTCAACTGCTGTGGGCAACCATTGTTGACGAACTCCTTCCTCAAATTTTCGCAGAAGGCTTTTATTGTCTAGGATATGCTGACAATCCAGTGATAGTGATAGCAGGCAAGGAGCGATTTGCGAACACTATATCAGAGCGTTCGCAAAGCGTCATAAATATTGTCGACAGGTGGTGTAGAACTTTCCATAAATTCTCACAAAGCTACAGTCGTCATTTTCATATGAAAAAGATCCTTGGGAGGCCTGAAACTCCCAAAGGCACAATGAAGTTGGAATTCCATTTACCAATGAGGCTGTATACCTAGGAGTCATTTTTGACCAAAAACTGATATGGAATATCTACATCGAAAAAGTCGATTGCCCTGGGAAAACGCAGCAGATGTGTGGGAGAAACTAGGGTAGTTCGCGCACAATTAACTGTTCACAAGCAGATAAATGACTAAAAAATGACCAAACATAACCAAAAAATGATCGTAGTTCGTAGCCCTTTACCCTTTTCGTTTGTGATACTTATATACAAATTCTGCGAATAAAAGAACAAAAAAACAGGGTACCTATTTGGTACTCTAGATTTTGTTACATACATAAAAGGGCCCAAAAATTACCAATTTCGGCCAAAAAATTGTCATTTCTGAAATTATTTAGGTATACGATCTCGGATCCTTGAAATTTAAATTCCGCAAGTCAAGAATCATGATAAAATATGATACTGATGGACTTATAGAAAATATAGAAAATAACTGCTTAGATTCTGCATTTATAGGGTTTTCACATTTTTTACAGGCTTCTGATAGCTGTCGTGTCAAAAATAAGCTGCATTGCAATTTTAGCAGTTCTTCATTAAAGTGCTCAGTATATTACGAAAATGTTGAGTCCAAGTAGATCGATTTTGGTTGAATTACAAAGGAGGAGTCGAATTTTGACCTAAAAAATTCGTAAATGCCACACTGTGCGCTTGGACGGTCCAAAAACGTGGAACGGACACCAATAGAGCCTAATCCCAAATGCGCGCGAAGTTTCCAGCTACGGCGGAGAAAGCGTGTCACCGCTAAGTCTATAATTATAATAATCATCAACTGTTTTAATTGAAGGAAAGAAATTCAATTTCTTTTGGCTATTCTACCGCTCATACCCTTAAAAACATAATAATAAAAATGTATAAAGAAGATAAGTATATAAAACCAATAGAAGTCATTGAAGTGACAGTAACATGTATGTTACATAATTAATTATTTATACAAATAATGGAACTAGACTAAAGTTAACATTGACTCGGTCTTGATTGCTTTTACAATATGTTATGTTTATTAATTTTCATTACAATGCCTCATTGTCTATACTGAAGGCCCTTTTATGAAAATCTCTGTGGAGGTTCTGTGTATACGGCAGCTCGCACGCTCACATAGTTAATGATGTTATTTTAGGGTACGGTATTTAGACCGAAAGCCTATTGAAAATGTGCGGGTCAGATTGGAAAATTAATTAGGAAAGTGAATAGTTCAAGAAGTTCGATCAGGTTAGAAATGGTCTGTATATGAACGAAAATACGTAAATCAATATTTCACTGTTAATTTATTGCTCTTGAGTTGTTTGCTAACATAACCCATTAAATTTAGATACAGGTGTAAGAAAATATCCTTTTTCCTATTCCTCTAGGATGGAAGATTATCCATAAAATGTTGTTTTAGATCCGTCAGAGGTAACAAAAAGTCAAAATAGCTTTTGCAAATCATGGTGTTTTCCAAGATGGCGTCCGTTAAGCATGGTGGACAGCCAATTTTCCCTTCTACATCAAGTAGAAGTATAACAAAAAAATGTTGAAAATTTGTATTGTTCAAATAGGCTTAGAATGTCATGAAACGTCGAGATTTTAAGTTTAGACAAAAAAAATATTCTGTCTGTCGGTCGGTCTGTCTGTAACTTTTTTTTGTGCGCACGTTTACTCTGGAACTGTTTAAAGATATTGACTTGAAATTTGATACACGTATGTATTTTAACGAGATCTGGAACTAGATTATATTTTGATCTTATTTCGTTGAAGGGTTAGGCTAAATGGGGGTAAATAGCAATAAGAGTTCGTAAAATTGGTATTTAGTATATATAAAAAAAGTTTAGTATATATAAAAGAAGTTTCAAGGTCTCAAAATTTTTTTTGGCTTAGCCACCCTTAGCCACTACCCTCCACCTCATTAATAAAGGAAGTGGAAAAAATAAAGGCCCTAAAATTTTTTAAATTCATCTACCCCCCACTACCACTCCTTTAAAGGTGTAGACATTATTATATTAAAGTGAAAGCTGACTTTACGCCCGTTGAAATGGTGGCTGGTAAAAGTCTCTACGACAAGTAGAAACCTAGAACAGCGTTTCGAAGAGTGTTACTTTTATTAACTTTCTTCCAAGAGGATGCAGACGTACTAATTGTAAATACCGCAAAAGATAAAGATAAAAGATAAGATCAGAAAATGTTGTTATAGTTGGTCAAGATGTCGATCTTCTTATTATCCTATCATTATTACCAGAAGAAAATGAAAATACATATTTTTTTAAACCTAGTATAGGAAATGTAACTGCCAAATTATATAGTTTCAAATTTAATCATCTACAAAAATACCTTGGCTTCGTCCATGCATTCAGTGGCTGTGATACAACCGCTTTCTTTTTTGGTATTTGTAAAAAGAAATTCTTGAGTTTCATTAATAAGAATATTTTGCTTTTGGAAAAGTATTTAAATGAATTTTTGTGTGAAAATGCAAGTCCAGCAGCCATCGGTTCTGCTTCTGAATGTATTGTGACATTACTATACGGTATGAAAATTGATGGCCAAAGCACCTGTCGCTATAAGTTATTTCAGAAGTACTCAACAGGTGCGAAATTCTCATTGTCCCGATTGCCTCCAACAACTGATGCTGCTAAACATCATGATTTAAGAACTTACTTGCAAATGCAACATTGGAAAGGAAATATTGCTTTTTTTTTAAACTATTTAACGTCGGCCTATTTCCGCTACCAGGGCCTATCACCGACGCCAGGAGACGAGCTACTCCCCAACCTGGAAATTTTGCCGAACCTCTTCCCTTAAGAAGAGTAGGGATCTTTTACTTGCCTAACATTTAATAGACAAGGGACCGCCTGCTTTACATCCCCTCCGAAGGATGGTATATCCACTACGTAATCCTCGTCTGAAATTACGTAACTTCCGAGTATACACTGATATACAAGCCTCTAGAAGGTGGGACGAGAACGCTGTATTTCCCAAGATGGGAGCCCATCCAAGTACTAACCGCGCTCGACGTTGCTTCAACGGAATATCGACTGATATTCACATTGAAGTCGCCTCTGCGCTCGCCCCAGGAAATATTGTAAATCCTCTCATCTGGGGTTGGAAAAGTTCAGAAAATGGACTAGTACCAATTTTGACAAATAAACCTCCCGCACCACAAGTTTTGCTGGAAAAAATAGCCTGTAAATGCACCAAAGGATGCAGAGGAAACTGTGGTTGCCGGAAATTGGGAATGAATTGCTCCATTTTTGCAAAGAATGTATGGGAATGAACTGTGAAAACGCTGATGTACCTCAAATACCGGAAGACGATGTTTACATAGATGCCGATGAAGAAATCGACTTTGATTTTGACAATATGTTAAATCCAGCATTTGAATAATTTCATAATGTAAGTTATTAATCTAAGTTATTTGAACAAAAAAAAAACAGAAGTGGAAAAATGTAAAAAGTTATTTTTTAAGTACAATAATCTACTATATCTAGACTGTATTTTGGTTACTATTGATCACATAAACTTCTATTGCAGACCATTTAAACAAGAATGCTGCGAGTACATTCCATGTAGCAATATCTGTATTTGACAAATAAGTTATAGGCCGAAATTTAAAAAAGAACGTAAAAATTGGAAGAAAGTTAATAAAAGTAACACTCTTCGAAACGCTGTATCTAGGTTTCTATTTGTCGTAGAGACTTTTACCAGCCACCATTTCAACGGGCGTAAAGTCAGCTTTCACTTTAATATAATAATGTCTACACCTAAATTCACTCAGAAAAAAGTTACAGGACGAAATTTGAAAAAAAAATAGTAAAAATTAGCAAAAAAAGTTAAAAGTTGCAAACTTTGAAACGCTATATCTCGGTCACTATTAATCGTAAAACTGTTTACAAAATCTCATTTTAACGGGTAAAACGTTAGCTTTTTTTGTTATGCAGCAATGTCTATGCCTAAATGTACCCGAAAAATAGTTACAGGCTAAAATAAAAAAAAAAAAAAATGCATTTTTTCGTTTTTTTTTGTTTTGTTTTTTGGACGTATTTTTGTAAAAAAAAAATTTTTTGACTTCTGAAGGTGCCATTTCGATTGCAAATTTAAATCTCTACACACTTTTCTATTGACGTGTTTATAGAAAAAATTCATAGTTTTTGAGCAAAAAAAATATGAAAAGTGGACTTTTTTACTTCGATCTCAAAAACGCACCACTTTAAATGGTAGCACTCCGCGGTTTTTTCATATCGTGGGGTCAATTGAACATAAGAAACAATAAAAACCCTTTAACGTTTTAGTTCCTTTCTACAGTACATGGACAATAGACTATAATTTCCACATAGTGAAGTGCAAATATATTATCAAATTTTTTTTCGTTGTGAGAGGCTTGGATAGAAAATCTAGGTGTGGAATTTTAAGATTTATAAACCCTACAGGTTGTATTGTAATTCAAGTCCTATGAACAAACGAACATCAGCGTGCCTGCCTTTCAAGATTATTTTTAGCAGGCTGCTAAATTGACACTAATATTTCAAGGATAGATGAAGAGATAGCGTCAGAGACGTGTCATCGCGTGTGTGTTTAGCTTCTACGATTTCAAATTAAAATACCCTGCAACCTGTAAGGTGTTTATGGACCTATTATTTTCTTGATTCTATAATAAGTAGTATGGATGCGCAGTAGGTTTCTTCGAGTATTATCTATGCGCAGTAGGTTACCTCAAGTGAAGTGGATGCACCTCGAGTAGTATGGATGCGCAGTGGTTTTTATCGAATACTATAGATGCGCAGTAGGTTACCTCAAGTAGTATGGATGCGCAGTAGGTTACCACGAGTAGTATGGATGCGCAGTGGCTTTTCTCGAGTACTATAGATGTGCAGTAGGTTACCTCAAGTAGTATGGATGCGCAGTGGATTTCCTCGAGTAAAATGAATGCGCAGTGGCTTTCCTCGAGTAAATTGGATGCACAGTGGGTTACCTCGAGTAGTATGGATGCGTAGTAGGTTTCCTCGAAGAAAATGCCTGAAGTAGAAGCTTTGCTTCTCTCGTATAGTCCACAGCACATAATGATTTTTGTATCTTCGTCATGCCATTTTCTGCGTATTACTTTCATATATAATGGAAGTATACTAACGCAAAAAAAATTTTTTTAATTGAAGAAATTAAAATGGTCTTGATGTTCTAATCAATTTTTTGTCATGAAATAAAAGAACTGATATATGATTAATAGTCTAGTTATTTACTATATAGAATTAGAAATTACAAATTATAGAATTAGAAACGCCTTGCCAGACGTTTCGTGTTCCATACAGTATTCTAGGTGGTCCCAGCTTGCTGTATAACACGTCTCACGGCATCACACCATCGGTCGCGGTTGGCTGTTAGGTTCATAGCCTCACGACAGCTCTTTCCCACCAGATCCTTGGTGACATCAGCTCAAAGTTTTGGAGGTCGTTGTCTGGCCTATTGCCATCTAGTTTTCCATGAATTTCCAACTGACATATACTCTTCTCTCTCTGGTTGATGTGGCAAAAAACTGAGAGGGTTCAGGGCAATATGATATTGAAGTGTTACTTGTCAAGACACATTTCTTAAAAAATCGAGCTAGTAGTGCGATGAGTTGTTCAGAGAATTCGTGGCAAAATTCGTTGATACTACTACAAAAATAGTTTTTGTTCAGCGCTAAATTTTTTATTATAATTATTATTATCTACGTTTTCGTACTTTCATATTCATAGCCAGGTTTCTTTTACTATAATTTCGATTAATAGATAAACAAATTTCATTATTTGTCACATATGCAAAGAAATCTAAGATCGGGTTTTATAATTTATATACCGGGTGGCCACGAGAAACGGTTCAGGCTTATAGCTCCTTTGTTTATGAACCAACTGTTTTGAAATTTGGAACT
Organism: Rutpela maculata; assembly: GCA_936432065.2. NCBI lineage: Eukaryota > Metazoa > Arthropoda > Insecta > Coleoptera > Cerambycidae > Rutpela > Rutpela maculata. The sequence continues at coordinate 118,487,120 of OW386293.2, read as the reverse complement.
TGTATATAAAACTTATTTTCCGATTTAGTGACATGTGTAGTCAAAATGGCCGACTTCCGGTTTCGACGGAAATAACATCAATATGTCTAGTTTTGGGAGTTGACATCGAATTTCGAAGCGGTGTAGACGTGATATTAATACGTGTCCCGTTATATGAAAGTTCCCGTCAAAATAAACAGTGAAAATTAAAGCAAAGTGCGAATTGTAGTTTAAACGAAAACTGTGCTGCAACACGCTGTAAGTGGGATAATATCCTTTATAACACATTCATATAATTACAATCCTGAAACATTCCAATAATTAGTTTCCCTCAATTAAAATATATCCCATCTCAGTTAGTTTTTCAACACCTTTTTCTGATAGGCCGCAAAAACTTATCTTGTAAGGCCTAGAGGCCGCGCAACAAGATAATGTTTAGTTTCATTTCCCCTTTTTTCACGTGACAACTGAATAATACCATAAAATATGATGGCTTCTGAGTACAGGGGCGTATCAGCAATAAATCAACAGGATACCAATAAAACTCGCCAATACTCACAAGTGACAAAAACTCCCTCTTTTCCAAAAAAGGAACAAGCTATCATTCTCAACGTTAATGATACTCTTAAATTAAATGATTACGTTATAGCCGTAGGTAATATAGTACAGCCTAAAAACATATTATTCGCCTCAAGAATATCAAATAATAGAATATGTATATACCTAACAACCGTTGAACTTGTAGACACAATTACACAGAAAACCTCGATAGAAATAAATGGACTTGATATCGGATTGCGACGGCTTATAACACCTGCGAAACGACTGATTTTGTCAAATGTCTGCCCCTCGATCCCACACGATATATTAGAAAATGAGATCTCAAAATTAGGATATACGTCAGTTTCTCCCATGTCATTCCTTCGAGCTGGAATCTCTGGAGAGGATTATGCTCACATTTTAAGTTTCCGTCGGCAAATATACATCTTACCAAATAACGATATAGAATTACCAGGTTCCATAATTATACCATATGAAGAAATATCATACAGAATATTCATATCTTTTGACTCAGTTACATGTTTCATTTGTAAAGGAATTGGCCATATAGCCAAGCAATGTCCCACGCAACCTATGGAATCCTCTGACACAAATCTAGCTTCACACGATGATATAGTGACGACAGATGCTACAAAAGAAACAAATGAATCCAATTCCCAAGAAATGGCAACACAGGAGCACGCATCCAAAAGACCCCCCTCTTCTCCAACGCTGAGTTCGGTAGATCTAAACCTGGAGGGTAACTCACAAACACAAGGTCCAACTTTTACTCTTCCTAAAGATACCCACCCTAATAAGCACAAGAAGCTAAAAAAAAGTAACTCTATGGAAAATGTTTCTTTATCCGAACAAATGCAACCAATAGAGCGACACATAAAGGAAGCACCAAATCCCTACATTTTAAACTTTCAACAACTGACGAGCTTTTTAGAAGATGCCTTTGGCTCTCCAGATCCTCTCAGTATAGCCCACACATACACTAAAGATGTACCAGCACTTCTCAAAATGATACACAGTATATACCCACACTTTCAACACAGAAGTATTAAATCACGATGTACCCGCCTCCAGAAGAAAATCCGTAAACAACTAAATCTTGTAGATATACCATTCAGCAATGACTCAGATTCGGACTGTTCAGTGTCATCGCAAAGAAATTTATGTTAAAATTCATATTACAATGGAATATTAACGGGCTAAAAGCCCACCTTGAAAAACTCAAATACATCATATCCACGTACTCCCCACAAGTAATATGTATTCAAGAAACCAACTTCAAAGATAACTACCATTTACCAATCAGAGGATATCAATGTTTTTACAAAAATAGAATTAATAGAGAAAGAGCAAGTGGCGGCGTTTCAATATATATAAAAAATGAGATCACTGCTAAAGAAATTCCCATTACTTCCAACTTCGAAACAGTTGGAGTAAGCATACAATACTACCAGTACAAAATATCAATCGCCAACATCTATCTTCCCCCAAATGAAGAGATTATTACAGAAAACCTCAATAGACTAGTTTCACAAATTCCTAGCCCCCGAATAATTCTAGGAGACTTTAACGCTAATAATATAATATGGGGCTCCAAAAAAACTGATAAACGAGGGAAATGCATCGAAGAACTTATAGATAACCATAACCTCGTCCTATTAAATACTGGAGAAGGCACCCGATATAATCCGAATACGGGAGACTTATCCGCCATTGACCTAACTCTTTGCGATGCACCAATTGCCCCTGACCTAACATGGAACCCATATTCATATTTATATAGTAGCGACCACCACCCCTTAAGCATCAAACACAATAGGATCCACAGAATAAATAATCGCAATCTCACTGACAAATGGAATTTAAGTTCAGCTGATTGGGCTGGATATTCAAGCTATATCCGAGACAACCTTCCAGAAATCGAGGTTGATGATGACGTAAATCTTATGACTGAAAAGTTTACTACATTAATAAAAAATGCAGCACACCAGAATATTCAAAAATACACACCACCCACTAATCACAATTCTGTCCCATGGTGGAACTCTGAATGTAACAACGCTATTAAAGCAAGCAAACGAGCCTTCAATAAACTTAAAAGACAATATACACCAGAAAACAAAATTGAATTTAAAAAATTAAGAGCTAGAACAAGGTACATCCTCAAGAAAAGTAAAAAAGAATCCTGGGCACAATATATCTCCTCGATCAACAGCACCACCTCATCATCAGAAATTTGGAATAAAATTAGAAAAATAAAAGGCTCTAATTCCACAAATACAGTCACCAGTTTAATACAAAATAATATAGCAGTAACGACCGACATAGGCATTGCTGAAACATTTGCAGACGAATACGCAAATTCATCAAGCGATGACAATTACAACCAAACTTTCCTTGAATTTAAACTTAGAACAGAAACCCGTCACAAGATACATAATACAGCCAATGAAAATCACCCCCTAAACTCGCCAATCACCATAGAGGAGCTAGACGATGCCCTAAACATAGACAAAGAGTCCAGTCCCGGCCCTGATAATGTCCCATACGCCTTCCTAAAACATCTACCGGGTAATGCAAGACAACTCTTATTGAAGCTATATAACAAAATATACCGCTCTCATAAGTTTCCTGAAACATGGTCAGAAGCTACTATTCTTCCATTGTTAAAACCAGACAAAAACAAAGATAAGGTCTCTTCCTATAGGCCTATATCATTGACGTGTACGCTGTGCAAAATTCTGGAAAGAATTATTAATCGACGATTAATGTGGTACCTAGAGAAACATAACCTACTAACAACATGCCAAAGCGGCTTTCGGAAATATAGGTCTACAAACGATAACATCATTCATTTAGAATCTGAAATACACGAAGCCTTTGCTAATAAACAAAATTTGCTAGCAGTTTTCTTTGACATCGAAAAAGCATATGATATAACATGGAGACACAGGATAATACAGACAATTCAGAACTGGAACATCACTGGCAATATATCAGCTTTCATTCAAAACTTTTTATCGAATAGGTCTTTCAAAGTGAGAATAAATGGTGTACTTTCAAATAAAAAACAATTACAAAATGGCATTCCTCAGGGGTCGGTGCTAAGCACTACCTTATTCCTTATTGCAATAAACGATATTATGATTAACACCTCACTTCCAGTTCGAGCCAACTTGTACGCAGATGATTTTGTTATTTACTGTAAAGGAAAAAATATCGAAACTTTGGAATCACAAATCCAACTGACTATAAACAACATCGTCACCTGGACGAACTTGTCTGGATTTAAACTGTCGTCTGAAAAAACCAGGTGCATACTGTTCTCTAGAAATTATCAAATAAGACAACCAACATTAACTCTAAATGGTGAAGTACTACATTCCTCAAGTAATATAAAATTTCTGGGAGTCCTCTTTGACCAGAAATTAAATTGGAAAAATCATCTTGACTTTCTAGTGCAAAACTGCTCAAAAGGTATTAACCTACTAAAGGTACTGTCACACCACAGCTGGGGAGCAGACATGGTAAGTCTGTTAACCATATACCGATCCATAATAAGATCAAGGATCGATTACGGTTTGATAGCTTACGGAACATCCAGGAAAAGTTATCTCAAGACAGCGAAATCCATCGAAAACAAGGCACTCCGAATAATTACTGGAGCCTTTCCAACAACTCCTATAGAATCTCTCCACTCTTTAATAGGCGAAATGACTATGCAAGATCGAATAATGTCAGCATCACTTATATATGCCTCTAAAATATCAGTTTTGACCAACAACTTCAACTACGTCCATACTTTTTCAAACCGTTTTAAAGTTATTTATGACCGAAATCCAAACATCGTTCCCCCCTTTTACGAGAGAATAAATAGATACCTCACTCAATTAAACCTTTCCTTCCCCACCACAATCCTGCCTACCATGACCTCTAATACAGCTCCATGGATTCTCCCACCGGTTAAACTCAACACGGAACTCTCCAAATACAGTAAAAAAGACACTCATTCACAAATAACTTTAAATGCCTTCCGTCAACTTTCTACAACATACATAAACTCAGAGTTTATCTATACCGATGCATCCATGAATCCTGAAGATCATAGCGTAGGTTTAGCAATCGTTATGCCCAACGCCACGCTTAAATTTCGTCTACCAGAAGGCAGTAGTGTTTACACAGGAGAAATGTTTGCAATTTACCAAGCCATTACAAACATAATGAACAATAACAAACAAGGCAACTATATTTTATGTTCAGACTCGCTAAGTTCCCTTCAATCCATCAGGCAGTTTTATACCAATAATCCGATAGCCCAGTTGGTTCAACAGATGCTACATCAACTACACTTACAAAACGTCAACATAACATTTGTACATGTCCCGTCCCATGTTGGCATCCCGGGTAATGAAGCAGCCGATGCAGCAGCTCGTGACGCAGGAGCATCTCCCAATGTGCAGACATGCGAAATATATACGCAACCCGACCTAGCATGCGTATTCAGTAATCGAATCAGTGATCAACGGCAGCAGAAATGGAATAACACAAACGCAAAACTTAGAAATATTAAACCAACGGTTACTAGTCTATTAGCCCTACCACCAAACCGTAGAGAGCAAGTAAAAATTTCCAGACTACGTCTAGGACATACACGCTTAACACACGAATACTTGCTAGCTAGAGAAAACCCGCCTATTTGTGAATTCTGCCATGGAAACCTCAGCGTTCAACACATCCTAATAGATTGCCCTGAGCAAGAAGAGGAAAGAAGAAATTGTCAAGTTGGATCTATAAGCGAAGCCCTAGGGAACAATCTACAGAATATAAGAAACACAATAAGATTCCTGAAAAACATAAATATATATCATAAAATATAAATTGTTATATACCAATGGTTCTATTAATATCAGGTTGTAAAATTCCGCATATAGTTATCTATTATTTTTACTGTACTAAATCCTAATATGATAATGTAATATTGTAATATCATATGCTAATAACCCTCTGTGGTTGATGCATTTATTCTAAATAAAAAAAAAAAAAAATGTCTAGTTTTATTTCTATTTAACACTAAAAAATTAAACAAGCTAAAAACGTAGGTACTCTTCGCCAGTTTACTGAGCTTTTTATATAATTGTTACACATTCTATAGGATATTCTTCGCAGTTTTTTTGTAAATAACGTTAGTTTTTGGACATTCTAAACTTTGTGATAGGTACCAACTTTGTTGTGAAAAAAAAATTTAAAAAAAACATCCAACCTGACTAGGATTCGAACACGGGATCTTTGGATTGCAAAGCAAAAATTTAACCACTAGACCATCAGAGATCACTACAAAAATTGAATGTCTGTAATATACAGTATATCTTTCGAGAATCATATTTCAACGCATTAGACATCTTATTATAAAATATATATTAGTAAAATACTAAACAAAAAAATATATATTATAGAGATAATATTTCGCAAGATTTCTATTTAAGTGCAAGCGACAAAAATTAAGAAAATATAATTTTTTAAATTAAATGATTAATAACTTTCTTATTTACTGATTGATTTTCTTCAAAAACAATAGCGAACACTAACTTACTTTCCAAATTTCAATACAATCGGACTTTTCTTTTTTAAGTTATCGTGCTTACAAGAAACGTGACGGACGGACAGACGGACGGACATTTTGAAAGTTGTTCAGAATTCATTCACTAACACAATGATAAAATTTTTTCTCTACGAGCGATATTTCCGGTTTTAGAGATGTGCCGATCAAATGCAATACCTATACTCTTCGTTTTTGCGAAGAGTATAATAATTTAAAAAAACCGCTGCCCAAGGAATCACTACTTCCACATCCAGATTCTCTATTCAAGTCACTCACAACGAAAAAAACTTTGTATGTGGAAATAATTGTTCATGGAACTTTAATAATATCATATTTGAAATCCTCTACCCCAAAAACCCATAAAACGATACCCCACATCGGTAGTGGGGGTGGTGATAAGGGGGTGGTAGTGGGGGTGGATGAAGTAAAAAATATTTTGAGGTTTCTGGTTCGTGTACATACACTAAATCACAATTTTTTTTCATCCCCTTTAAAAAGGGTGGGGGTGGTAATGGGGGTGGCTAATGCCAAAAATTTTTTTAAGACCTCTTGTATATATTAAATACCAATTTTATGGACTCTTATCTGCTTGATTTACCCATTTACCCCAAATTTACCCTAATTTACCCCCCAACCCTTCGACGGAACAAGATGTAAATATAATCTAGTTCCAGATCTCGTTAAAGTACATACGGGTACCAAATTTCAAGTCAATATCTTAAACGGTTCCAGAGTAAACGTGCGCACAAAAAAAAGTTACAGACAGACCGACAGAATTTTTTTTTCGCTCAAACTTAAAATCTCGACGTTTCATGACACTTTAAGCCTATTTGAACAATAAAAATTTTTTTGTCGTTACTATACTTCCACTAGATGTGGAAGTAATAGGTACCTTATTCTTCATTGTATACCTTTATTTCATTTTAATGAAACAATGTAGGTACTGAGCTACCTACTTACCTACAAGGTAAATAATAAACAAGGTTGCGAACAAAAGCATGACACATAAAATCAATACACGAAAACTTGAACAAAATTATTATTAAAAAATTAAACTAAATCAAAATACCTACTACCAAAATGAGTTTGAAAGTTCCAATGTAAAACAGCTTTTAATTTCATTGTCGGTGTCCAATTATGTGTTCAAAATGAATCCCGTTCTCCGCAACACAAAGTTGTGTCCTATTTAAAGTACAGCGAACAACATTTCTTAACTCATCGTTCGAAATTTCTTCGAATGCTTGTGTTACTCTATTACGCAAATCTTCTAATGTTGTTGGTGGTCTGGAGTAAACTTTATTTTTAATATATCCCCACAAATAAAAATCGAGGGGAATCAGATCAGGTGACCTAGATGGCCACCTAACTAGCCCATTGGTGCCAATACACCGTTCATCGTAGGTTTCATTTAGGTAATTGTGAACGATATGGGCATTGTGTGGTGGTGCCTCATCTTGATGAAAGTACATATTATTTTTTAAATTGTGGAGTAGATTGTTAATTTCATTTTGGATATCATTTTGGAGGAATTCAAGATACCGTTCACCAATTAAAGAACCATAAAAAATATGGGACCAATAATTCTGTTTCCAATTATCCCAGCCTAAACGTTAAAATCGAACCTGTCTTGAAACGTCCTTGCCTTTATAATGTCAGAAATTAAATTAAGAAAAGAACCAAATAACGTTGAAAATGAATTTATTGTGAGCGAAGAAGCTGAAACTAATGTGTTGGCGTACGTACATTTTTCCCCGTCTACTTCAATTCGACAACTCGAAATAGAATGTAACGATAGCAAGGACAGTGCGACAAAAATTTTAAAGAAACATAAATACCGTTCGCATAAGTATAACCTAAACCAGCATTTATACGAAGATTAGTGTATTGCAATTGGTTATTACGTAAACAAGTTGACGAGAATAACTTTCTTTCCAAAATTTTGTTCACCGACGAAACAAGATTTACCAATAATGATATGTTCAACCGAAACAACGTGCGGTACTGGGCTTAAGAAAATCCACTCTTCTAAAGTATGTCCTGTCTGAATGATGTCTCTCGGGAAAACGCGCAGCATACGGGGCACATGCATTTCTGGTATACTTGTACTGATTATTTTCCATTATTGCTTAAAACACAACTTAAAGCTCACACCTTTAGTAAAACGAAATTGTAGTTTTCTGATTGTTATGACGTTTAATATTTGTTTCCAGGCCTGCTATGTTTCTAATTCAAATAATCAAAATGAAATAAAGATATGCAATGAAGAAAAAGGTACCTATTTTTGAATTATTTAATTTTTTGGTGTTAAATAGAAATAAAACTAGACATATGGCATGTTATCGTATTCGAAATAAAATTCTCTATCTACTGTTGTGGATGGTCCATACATGTTCCATTTAAAAAATGGACTTTCTTATCAAAAAGTATCACTTTAAAATTTATTGGCCCCCAATACACTTAATATTAACTTACTACTAAGAATTATCATTTGTGTGGATGAAAGAGTGGAGATAGATAAATTTTACCCCAGTTGAAAAATGGAATTAAAAATTTTAAAATTATTTTTGAAAAAAATGAAAATTTCGCAACGTGGTCAGACAGAATTGGGTTCGTAGATTCCAAAAATACCAAAATATACAGGGTGTTCCATTTAAAAAATCAAATTTGATGTTATTTCCATCGAAACCGGAAGTCGGCCATTTTGACTACACATGTCATTAAATCAGAAAATAAGTCCAAAACAGTTGGTTCATAAACAAAGCCTGGGTTGGTTCTCGTGGCCACCTGGTATGTGTATATGTTGTACATATAGAAAAATGAATATTTGCATCGAGATTAAAAAAATAAAAAGCCTCCACATTTGAAATTGAAATTTTGTGGGCATATTAGATTATATATAAGTTTATAAAAGGAACTTAAAAAAGGCAGGTATCGGATATTGTGCCTGAGTTGAAAAATCCAACATAACTAAATTCAACGTTTCAAATTTACTTGATCCGAGAGCGGTATTATTATGATGTATTTGAAATATCTGAAAACATGTCCCCAAGTAATTGCATCCACAAGCACGAGCGCTTTGCTTGTTTTCGTTACTCGCATGGATGCCCCTCGGACAAAAAAGGGTCTTTTATTTTATAAGGGTAAAAGATATTAGAGTTATATACCTTCTACCCCCTTGTTTCAAACACAAGAGAGTGTGTAAAGTCGCCGCTATAACCAGCAAATGAAATGTAGAATCATGAGGGACAGCACAGGGTAGTTCTGCGTGCTTCATGATCGCTCTGATGGACAAGTCAAGGAAAACATGTGGTAAACATACTCCTGCATTGTAGAATTTTATTGTGAAGGTCAAAATGAAACTTGTTCTGCGCTCACAATGTGACCAAAAAGTTAGACTTCTCAAGTTTTAGAAAGTTGCAAGTTGACGTCTAAAGGCTGTTACAGAATAGTTGGTCGTATGACTTTTCTTGAGAAACTGTGTGTGTTTTCGTAATAATGTCGTGTAGTGAATATTATTCAACTCTTATGGGTGATGTAAAGTGTCGCTATGATGAGAAAATCAAAATAATAGACAATAACGACCCTTACACCCTTGGAGTGCAAACTGAAAACCTTTCTGCAGATTTGTCTATTTTACCTTGTGTATCTGTAATTGATATGGTAAATTACTTGGTGTTGACTCACAGCTTCTATACAGGCCAGCAGTTAAAGGCATACAAATCTTTACAACCATATAAATATTATGAGGATGGACTTGTGCAAGAAGTTTGTGCAAGAAAGATAAACCCAAATGTATTCGTTGTTATGGGCAAGGCAAGTTTACATTTAAATAACTGAGTGCTGGATTTCAGTGATAAGCATGTTATATTATGCGTATGTAGTATTCAATACTCTGCCAGAAAGTGATTTCTTTACCTTTCTTCTAAGCTTTTTTTTACATTCAAAATAAACCTTATCTCGCAATCTCACCTTACCGCACAAAAGGATGGCATTTTATTTTTATTTCATGTTTAAATTACTTCTTTGTTTAAAATGGAATAAAATGTTTAGTTGCCCCTCAGGCAATATGGCCTACTTATCGTGACGTCATCCTAAAATGGTCTATACTTACTTTACGTCTTACGGCAAGCCAATCACAAGTCAGTTTTGTGATGACGATTTTAGATGACTTTTTAGGTTAGAAGATAGACGGTTTCAGTAACAAGACAAACCAATAAGAGGGGATTTTGTTTCATAGATTAATGAATCTTATTAGATTACTTGATTTTAATCATTAAACATTAAAGCAATAATGGACGAATTGTCCTTCATTATAATGTTCTCATAATCATTGCACTTTTTATCATACAAATTAGGGTAACTTTTCACTAAGTTTATTAGCAATTCGTCACTTTCTTTTTCGACATATTACTCATTTAGCATCTGATGTCGATGTTACTAAATGACGAAGAAAAAAAGAAAAGCTATTCGGTCCAATCCATTTGTTTGAAAAATTTTCATTAAGGAAAAAACAACATTTTAGTTAGGTAACTGTTTCGTAAAATACCAATTAAAATGTTACGATATCACGCTCACAATGTGACCAAAAAGTTAGACTTTTCAAGTTTTAGAAAGTTGCAAGTTGACGTCTAAAGGCCGTTACAGAATAGTTGGTCGTGTGACTTTTCTTGAGAAACTGTGTGTGTTTTCGTAATAATGTCGTGTAGTGAATATTATTCAACTCTTATGGGTGATGAGAAAATCAAAATAATAGATAATATTGACCCTTACACCCTTGGAGTGGAAACTGAAGACCTTTCTGCAGATTTGTCTATTTTACCTTGTGTATCTGTAATTGATATGGTAAATTACTTGGTGTTGACTCACAGCTTCTATACAGGCCAGCAGTTAAAGGCATACAAATCTTTACAACCATATAAATATTATGAGGATGGATTTGTGTAAGAAATTTGTGCAAGAAAGATAAACCCAAATGTATTCGTTGTTATGGGCAAGGCAAGTTTACATTTAAATAACTGAGTGCTGGATTTCAGTGATAAGCATGTTATATTATGCGTATGTAGTATTCAATACTCTGCCAGAAAGTGATTTCTTTACCTTTCTTCTAAGCTTTTTTTTACATTCAAAATAAAACTTATCTCGCAATCGCACCTTACCGCACAAAAGGATGGATTTTATTTTTATTTCATGTTTAAATTACTTCTTTGTTTAAAATGGAATAAAATGTTTGGTTGCCCCTCAGGCAATATGGCCTACTTATCGTGACGTCATCCTAAAATGGTCTATACTTTCTTTACGTCTTACAGCGAGCCAATCACAAGTCAGTTTTGTGATGACGATTTTAGATGACTTTTTAGGTTAGAAGATAGACGGTTTCAGTAACAAGACAAACCAATAGAGGGGATTTTGTTTCATAGATTAATGAATCGTATTAGATTACTTGAATTTAATCATTAAACATTAAAGCAATATTGGACGAATTGTCCTTCATTATAATGTTCTTATCATACAAATTAGGGTAACTTTTCACTAAGTTTATTAGCAATTCGTCACTTTCTTTTTCGACATATTACTCATTTAGCATCTGATGTCGATGTTACTAAATGACGAAGAAAAAAAGAAAAGCTATTCGGTCCAATCCATTTGTTTGAAAAATTTTCATTAAGGAAAAAACAACATTTTAGTTAGGTAACTGTTTCGTAAAATACCGATTTTATAAAAAAATGTGAAGATCAATAGAAACTAATAAAATTGCCGTTAGTTTGTTCTTGTACGACGAAAGTGATGGAAATTAGAGACTTTCAAAGTTGCCCTAAAGTTTTACATTTTTCATACTTAAAAAATTGCTTAACTAAGCCCCCAATAAAATTAATTTATAACATAAACATACCACAAATAGTAGACATTTCCCAAATCCAAAGCCAAATTCATCGTTTCCTGAAAGTGTAAGGAAATGTGTACGTTTATACAAAGTTTCCAGTTTTCCCATGTCACCGTATACCTACTCTATAGAAGTTTTGTAGTAGTAAATGTAGTATGCTAAAAAATAGGCCACATTAGTCTTTTACTGTAGTAAAGTGTAAAATAGGTTTTCGGCGAAGTTTTCCTGTAATTTCTCTTGCCTTCGGGCTATTTTATCGTCACAATAGCAAGATTAACTTTCTTATTTGAAATACAGTTCGGTGTGGGGATTGACGATAAACTTTCCTAATAATAATATTCAACAGTTTGCCATTGTGTATCTTGAAGATACGAAGTTAAAGTTTCGGTAGCATAAGTGAGGTTTTGGTACACTGTGGCGGGATTTTAAATTAAGGTCTCAGGGAAGAGTGCAGAAAAACTGGAATAAACGGATTTAATAAAATGGCATATAGTACGTTATGTCAAATTAGAATATAGTAGAATTAGAAGACTCATTTCGTATGTAACATGCAGGCGAGTTTGTTTTATATGACAAAACTAGAGATAATTTGTTTTCCATAATGTTGTAATTGACTTCCTAAACAACCTATTAGACGTCCTTAACGATCCGGCTTGTGTCAGCTTCGCCATCTTGGAAAAACGGAGGACCTAGGGTATATTTCTTGGGCTAGCCACAGAAGGAGACGTGATTTTAGTTTTTATTCAATTTCACTTTTTCTGCTGCATTGAAATTGAAAAATAGTGGTTTGTGCAACAAGAGTGGATATGATATCCATATCGCACGATAAAGAAGTTTGAGCACGACGCCGTAGGCGGAGTGCTTCAAATCTTTTGAGTGCGATATGGATAATCCACTCGAGTTGTACAGTATACTTTTTCTACGACCAGCTTAAAAAAAACTACAAAATGTATTAATAATAATAATAATAATAATAACGTTTATTCATAAATAAAGCGAACAATAGCCTATGACATTTTAATAATAATAATAATAATAAATAAACGTATAGTCGACTCACGAAGCACTTACACGTCATGGACTGTGAGTACTTGTTTGTGAGCTAAAACCTACCAAAATCTATTTATAATATGGCATTGTTTAGTTAAATTTAAATATATGTACATATTTTTTTTCATATTTTTTCTTTACATTTTTTTTTATATTATCTTTAAGTATTTTTTTTTTATTTTAACATATCGATTATATAAGGTAAAATAAATTCATTTTTTCACTCATATAAATATACTTAGTTTCTTAACTATGCAAACAAATCAACGGTGGTACAATCTGGAACATAAAATTATGTTTGACTTTCTCAGAATATATCACAGCAAGGGCTAACACCGTTACTGATTAAGACTAGGCATAATAATATGTTTTGTCTATTATCGCATGTACTACATTTCTAGGTGCATCAAACATCCATTGTTTAATTCTTTTTTTTATAATGCGGAGTACATTTTGGAGCAAAGGTATATATAACATCTGTGACCTACTGTTTTAGTGCATTTTATGTTTCTAGAAATAGACGCGGTTTTTGTCCTGGTGTTATTAAACATTAATATATTACACAAATACACACTGACAGGTACTTTGACAGCTTACGCACAAATTTGATTTTAAAAAGAATAGTTGTCTATGTACTTAATACACGAACTGTGATTGGTCGGTTTCATTTCATATCCATCCTAGAACTGATATGAAATATATCCGTTCAGTTAACTGGAATTGCCTACTCATCCATTCTACAGACTGTACAGAAAACAGCAAATTTACATAAGGGAGTAGAAAAAATTAGGACCTTACAGTCTCAATGCTGCACGTTAGAAATTTTTTTCAGATATTTTGACTTCAAATTCGGCTTGCTAAAAATTTTTAAAATTTTGAAATTCGATTTTTTTGATGATTTTATTAAGTGCCAGTCTCTGAATTTTTGTAGTAACTTCGTATACTTGTTGGCTTGTAATTTTTTCAAATTCTTTAGAGTAATTCGTGATGGTGTAAAAAATTAAAGCTCCATTTTGGAACACCTCGGCTCAGTACTGCACCTAATGAAACTTCAAGGAAGAAATAAAGGAAATATTATACTCTTCGCAAAAAATATTATACTCTTCGCAAAAACGAAGAGCATATTGCATTTGATCGGCACATTTCTAAAATCGGAAATATCGGTCGTAGAGAAAAACATTTCATATCATTGCGTTAGTGAACGAATTCTGAACAACTTTCAAAATGTCCGTCTGTCTGTCCGTCTGTCTGTCCGTCTGTCTGTCCGTCCATCACGTTTCTTGTAAGCACGATAATTTAAGAAAGAAAAGTCCGATTGTATTGAAATTTGGAAAGTAAGTTAGTGTTAGCTAGAGGAAGAACCCCATTATTTTTTAAGCAAATCAATCAGTAAATAAGAAAGTTATTAATCATTTAAAAAATATATATTTTCTTAATTTTTGTCGCTTGTACTTAAATAGAAATCTTGCGAAATATTATCTCTATACTTGATATATTTTTTTTGTTCATACATTTTACTGATGTATATTTTGTAATAATATATCTAATGCGTTGAAATATGATTCTCGAAAGATACATATTGCAGACATTCAATTTTTGTAGTAACGTGTAATGATCCAGTGGCAAGTTTTGGATTTCGGGTCTGCTTCACAAACTAAACGCACTGGACTTTCCCATGTACATAACCAAACTTATTCACTTTTTTCTGACAGATAGATCGCTGCAAGTCAGGGTGAATAATAAACTATCAACTCAGTGGGACATTCGCGCGGGCGTCCCCCAGGGGTCGTGCCTTTCACCGAAATTGTATAACTTGTACGCGTCCGACTTCCCGGAGTTCCAGAATTCTAATCTTGCCCAGTACGCCGACGACACGGCCATGAACGTGCACTCACATAATGCTGAAGCGGCCAATATGCTGCTGAAGGCACACATGGTCCGTGCCATGGCATATTACAAGTGGAAAATGCGAATCAACTCCGAGAAGTCTGAGTCGATTCTCTTCACGTGCCGATTTACCGAAAATCGGATTTTAACGCCACTTTCGATCGGGGGTAGACAAATTCCTATCAAACGGCGCGTGACATATTTGGGGGTTAACTCTTAGACAAACGACTGACGTTAAACACCCATATTAACGACACTGTACGTAAGGTCTAAACCATATCCAGGAGTCTGTACTCGCTTCTGGCCAGGGGTAGCAGACTAAACAGACAAAATAAAAGAATGTTGTAGGTACACAATGGTGATCAAGCCTGCAATCACATACGCGGTGTCGGTATGATGCAGCATCCCGGCCACGACAATGAGAAAATTTCGAGTTCTTGAGCACAAATTTATGTGCCTCATCTCTGGTTTGGACAGGTACGCCTCTTCAGACATCTATACGCAAATTGTCACTACATAACCTCACTAGCGGACTACGTCCAAAAAATTTCACAAAAATTCTATCAATTCAAACTGGGCGATAGTCCGTTAACCCGCAACATAACTCGAATCAGACAGCATAACACAATACTTTTCGATATCAGACACCCCCTACCATACCAGGCGTTGCCTATTTTCCGGCAACTCCCTTAACCAAACTTTCCCCTACCATAACTTATCTCTACCCTAGTCTTTATCTTTCCTCAACTTTGCAGTTTTACAATCCCCTCTTTTTTATTTATATTTGTTCAATTTTGCTCTTGTCCTTTTTGTTCTTTTGTCCTTTCTGTTTCTAAATTCTGTCTAGGCCGAAAAATTCCATAAAAATTCGGCTGCTGGTTTCCGGGTCTTCTTCCGCTTAGACTTGGTTGAGTGCTTGACGTTTCGATCATCTTGTCGTCGTCTTCTTCTGAAGCGAAGTGATAAAAATCCAATTATTTTAAACCACACCTTTTATCCATCACACTTTCCTGACAGGAAGACCAGGGTGGAATTGTTTCGAACGGGTTTTTTCGTTGAGTTCTGTGTTCCCGTATCAGAAATCAAAATTCCAAACTGTTCGTCTGTGCGCGAAACCGCTAGTTTTTTGAAGTGAAGTTTTAATTATTTTTTAAGTATTTTTGTGTACTATTATTGATCCAAATTGTTAATTTAAAGCTTTATTCTTAGGCAGGAGTTTTAAGCTTTTATATTCAGCTTTAGCCAAACCGGACCTGCCCCGCCCAGTCCAACACCCACCACGGCGCGGCGCATCGTGGTTGTCTGGCTGGCTCCGAGCCAGATTCCGGGGAGGCACATATATGTACCCCTAATTTTAATAAACTTGTTATTGCTTGCTTGCTTGCTTGTTTTGCCTTGCAATCCAAAGATCGTGTGTTTGAATCCCAGACATGGATGTTTTTTTTTCAATTTTTTTTTTCATATATTTTTTTCAAATTTTTTTTTCATATATTTTTTTCACAACAAACTTGGTATCACAAAATTTTGGATGTCCAGAAACTAACATTATTTACAAGAAAACTGCGAAGAGTATCCTATAGAATGTGTAACAATTATTTAAAAAGCTCAGTAAATTGGCGAAGAGTACGTTTTTAGCTTGTTTATTTTTGATTCGGTGGACCTTCTTAAGATTATTTCAAGGACAACTTTGTTCTTTTCAAATGGAAACCTATATTTTTACAATTAATTATTTTTTATTTATTTGCTTTCATCATGATTAGAAAATATTATTTAGGTAAGCAAATCACATCTAACAACACACTTTTTAATTTAATATGACATTGCCTACTTTCTGTATATTGGTACCTCGATCTGGTCACGCTAATATACTAGTTCGGTAAATACTTTAAAACACTCATTATTGGAGAACCAGTAAAAACAACTACTCTTCTCGCTAATAATACTGACGAAGTATTGAATTACACGATAGAATTCCTAACATTTTAAAGCAAAAAATATATTGAAAATACTTAAGTAATTCATTTAAACTCATTCATTTTTTTAAATTTAATATGAGATTATCTACTTTTTGTATATTGGTATTTTAATCTGGTCATGCTAATATACTACTTAGGTAAACACTTTAAAACACTCATTATTGAAGAATCAATCAAAACAATTAATCTTCTAGCTAATACTGACGAAGTATTGAATTACATGATAGGAAATATATTGAAAATACTTAAATTGTTTATTGAACTTCAGATATTCACAACAATTATTGAACCTTACATTCTATATCAACTCTAGAAAAGTTGTACACGTTTTTTCGAACGCGTTAGTTCTCATCAGTAGAGTAGATATTCATTCATTATTTACAAGCCTATTCTCGATTTAAAATAAGGGTGGTTGATTTGTATTTAGCGAAAACGAAACAGAAGTCGAAACATTTTTCTTATATTATTACCCTTTCAAACAAAAACATATTTTGCGTAAAACATTTTTTCTGTCTCTTTCAATCAGAGAAAAAATACCACATAACTGGGCTACCCTGTATAGAAAATTTCCTTTTATATACTTTCGTTTAGGGATACCTAATGATATCCTTTTGAACGACATCTTTCTTGTTAGTGCCATAAATTAGTGTTGTCGTTTTTCCCCCTTTTGCAGGTCTATTGTATTTAAGAAATCCCTGCTTTCTTTCTCCTCTTTCCTTCTTTTAACTTCTATTCTTTTGTGGTTTCCTGTCTTTACCCCATTTTTCTTTTTTTTTTTATATAAATTTGTTACTTTCTTTTTCTTAAATTTTCTATTAACAGTCTAATACCGCCATAATTAATTTCACCACCCATACAATTCATTTAACAGTTTCCCATTGATATGGCATGACAAATTGAAAATATTCTGAATTATAAAAAGAGACATTTCCAAATTATCTACTAGATTTTATATAAACAAAATTTAAGTATTTAATAATAGGTATATTATGTAACTAGTGTAGAAAATGATGCTTCTTTGAACGAGTATGAGTTCGTTAGTTAAATCTTTGGGTTCGGAAAGGATTTTTATACCTAAGTTCTTACAGGAGTGAGAATATTTTAAAATTTCAGAAATTGTACTGAATGTGATAGTTCGAAATAACAGTTATCGTTTACCTGTCCACTTATCACATCAAATTGTTCCGGAAAATTAAGTGTCAATTACCAGCATAATATTAAGTAACTTTACATACAAATAAAATATCAAAGTATAAAAGTATAAAGCAAAAAACTATTTATTTATGGATTCCCAAAGTACTTTTCTCGATTTGAGTTATTACGAGATGCAACGTTAACAATTTAAACCCGAATATATTTTGTTTAAGTAAAAATAACTGATTACTGATAAAAAATTAAAATACGTGACTTTAGTGTAGAGTACTGCTTAACAGTTTGTTTCGTCTATATGTGCCACTTAAATTTAGGAATGGACATAAATGCGAGAATCTCGTTAAATTCTGTAACGTTTATATTTTCAGAAGTTTAAATATTCAAGCCAAGTTTCGGTCTTTAAATAATAATTTTTAGTAAAGGCATTTGAATTAATATGCACGCTGAGGCTGAGTAATAAAGACATTTAATTAAAATGAAAACATTTGTTTTATTAGCAACACTTTTGAAGGAAGAACATGGCGACCAGAATACATTACACAGGCACACAAAAAAAGGTCATGTACTTTTTTATCAACTATCATATCTATATGTATTTTGGGGCGCTGAAACCGAGTCCATGGTCAGAATTGTCACATGTCAATATTTTCAAGAAGCTCAAAAAACAGCTTAGAACAAGCCTGAAACCGGGTAAAAAGTAAATTGAGATGATTGAACGAGTTGACCCACGTTTTTATACGTATTTTGGGGCGCTGAAACCCAGGTCAGAATTTTCTTATCATGTCAGGATCTCAAAAGAATCTAAAAAAACACCCCAAAAATGATCAAAAATGCGTGTGTAGGTAAAATAAAAAAATTTAAATGGACAAGTCATCATACCAGCACGTATTTTTGGTCATTAAAATCGAATATGTGTCAGAATGGAATTCACACGATAATACGTTTACATTTTGACGCAGGCCCAAAAAAATTTGTGAAGAGTAACTCAAATTACAGCAAAGAAACTGCCATAGGAACCTTCTTAGACATAGAGGGTGCTTTTGACAATACCTCATTCGACTCACTAAGTGATGCAGTGAAGAGGCGCGGAGTCGAAAAGTCAATAACAAGATGGATCGACTCAGCACTCAGAACTAGGAAAATTCAGTCCACGCTAGGATCCACGACAGAGGAGGTGTCCGTGACCAGAGGGTGCCCGCAGGGGGGGGTCTTATCTCCTCTCCTATGGAGCTCCTATCTCGACTGGAACAGCGAGGAATATATGCGCAAGGCTACGCAGATGATATCGCTATCCTGGTAACAGGAAAACACAAGGGCGCTGCATCAGCGAGCTCTCGTTATGGTAGACAGATGGTGTACCCAGGAAGGTCTTTCCGTGAATCCAAGGAAGACCACTGTGATCGCCTTTACAAGAAAGAGGAAACTCAACCTGAGAAGATTATATCTCCGGGGAAACGAATTGCAGGTGAGCAATGAAGTGAAATATTTGGGACTGATTCTAGATACCAAATTAAACATCAATGCACATCTAGACAGAGTGACTACCAAAGCTACGCGGGCCTTATGGGCCAGCAGAAGAATGGTAAGTAAAAACTGGAGACTACAACCAAGAATGGTGCACTGGCTGTACCAAAGGATTGTAGTAGCAATAATAACCTATGCCTCCCTGATCTGGTGGCATAAAGCCGGAAAAGGGGAGGCAATGAGAAAACTACGGAAAGTACAAAGACCGGCACGTCTAGGCATAACGGGAGCAATGTCAACAACGCCTACCGCAGCCATGGAAGCGCTACTTTGCCTGCCCCCACTACAGCTAGTGGTGGAGAGTGAGGCACTGTTGGCGGCGTACAGGCTGAGAATAAGCGGACATGGGACCATTCCACAGGGCTCCCAGTTGGTCCCTTTTTATGGACTTGGTCCTTATTTTCGGCAAAGTCCCTACAAAGTCCATAATTTCAAAGTATGGTCCTTAAAGTCCCTATTTTCAACGAACTGCATCAATAATTACGTTTGAACACGGATCGGTTGTTAAAAAACCGTAATAAGCATTTTAAAACGCACATCTATGATGTCGCTCGAGCCCTTCCCATAAGTGTGCCCCTAGATACGCTAGCGGATGAGTGGGGTTTTCTGCAGACCGAAATTAATATTGAAACGAAGGATAGAGTTGACGAGTATTGGGCCCAGTTTTGGAAAAGAAGAACTCTTTCATATAATTTAAAGCATCCTAGGTTACGCCAGATTGTAATCGCTGCTCTGGGCCTTTCTCATGGCAACGTTTTTGTCGAGCGTGTGTTCTTTAGCTTCAGGCAGACGCTCACGGAAGGAAGGGCATCACTGGGTGCGTGTATGCTGAATGCTGCAAATGCAGTTAAGTCGGGCCTTAAATTGTTCGACAATAAGCCATCCCTTGTTCCAATAACAACTCTTGACTTTGGCCTGTGGCGCCTGCAGCTCTTATGGAACGTACTTAGAGGCCGAGAAAAAAAAGGAAGGAAGATGATGCCTACAAGAAAAGAGAGGAAAAGGGAAAGCACCAAACTGAGGAAATAGCATGCCAAAAAATGGAAAGTGATAGAAAATTCCTTTCCGAATGTGAAGTGAGATTGCAGGCGCTAAGAAAAGAAGAGGGAGACAGCAGACAGCAGACGGCATACTATGGAGGCTACCGAGTGTTTGAAAAAGGCAACATTGAAGGTACAAGGAGGTAGCACTGGTTCAAGCTATGGTTGAAGGAGCCGAATCATTTAGAAGAAAAGCCAATAAGTCCAAGACATGTCAATAAATGTTTGATGTACATTTTTTTAAATATTTCGTTTCCAATCAAGACACTAGTCAAAGTCATATTACTCGTAAGGCAAATTTTCTTTTATGTTAATGACAAATCTGACTTAATTTTTTGTTTATTACGTAAAGCATTAATGTATGTATTGCATTTTTTTTAAATAAAACATGGAAAATTATACAAATTATACATCTTGGGTCCTTATTTGGTCCCTATTTGGTCCTTCTTTCCTTTTGATCCAGTCCTTAATTTGAGGAGCAATAGCCACTGGGAGCCCTGACCATTCCAAGAATAGGATACCACACCGAAATATTCCAACAAATACGAAAAAATCGACTACTAGATATGCAGTCAGATAGAATCAGCATAAGCCACAACTTCACAAAGACCTTCAGGGTATACATACCTGATAGAGAAGAGGAAGGAACAAGGCAACTGCGAAGACATCCAAATGATACCATATGGTATACTGACGGATCGAAAACGTCAGGTAGTACTGGAGCAGGTGTTACGGGGGATCAACCAGGGACAGACATCAGTCTGAACCTGGGCAGTACCGCAACGGTGTTCCAAGCAGAAGTCACAGCCATAGAAATCTGTGCACAAGAAATGATACGGAGGGACAGTCAAGCAGCTATCAAAGCTCTGAATGCAGTAGAGATACGTTCCAAAACGGTAAAAGACTGCCTTGAATCCCTAGCGAAACTGGCGGAACACAACAGTATACAACTGGAGTGGACGCGAGGACACCAGGGCAATGAAGGCAACGAAAAAGCAGATAAGCTGGCCAAAGAAGGCGCAAAAACAGCCTTGATGGGACCTGAGCCATCCTGCGGGATTTCATACAATACCGCAAGAGGAATGGTAAAGGAACTATTGAGTCAGAAACATATCTTGTATTGGACCGGCGGCGCCGCGTATGTGATGGCCGGCCTGATCACCATCATGTACAGCAATTTCTTATTTGTCCTGTTAAGTCCTGGCCAGGAGCGCGTACAAATTCCTTAGAAAAACTGAATGTCTGTAGTATATATATTTCGAGAATCATATTTCAACGCATTAAATATATTATTATGAAACATATATTAATAAAATGTATAAACAAAGAAAAAATATATTATAGAGATAAGATTTCGCAAAATTTCTATTTAAGCACAAGCAACAAAAATGAAGTATATTTTTTTAAATTAAATGATCAATAACTTTCTTATTTACTGCTTGATTTTCTTCAAAAACAATAGGGTTCTTCCTTTAGCTAACATTAACTTACTTTCCAAATTTCAACACAATCGGACTTTTCTTTCCTAAGTTATCGTGCTTATCGTGCAAGAAACGTGACGGATGGACATTTTGAAAGTTGTTCAGAATTCGTTCACTAACACAATATGAAATTTTTTTCTCTGCGAGCGATATGTATGGTTTTAGAAATGTACCGATCAAATGCAATATACTCTTCGTTTTTTGCGAAGGCGTTAAAATAAAATAAATAAAATAAAATAAAAATACAATTCCAAATAATTTAACTTGTTCTTAATTTTAACAACGCCGAATTTTTTCGGCTATATAATCAGTTTGTAAAAATCCTTTACTGGTAAAACTCGCAAACTAGCAACTCTTTTTTTCTATTCTATTCCTTAATATACTTATAAATATACATCTAAAAATACAGTTCGTTATCAAAATCATCACATATTTATTACTGTATAATATAAACAGTTAGTATTAAATAAACTATTAATCTAAAAAAAAGATATGATTTCATTCATACAAGTTGTACACTTGCTTGTATGTAATTTGGACATATATTTCAACGCCACTACTTCATACTTCCTCAACCAGGATTTATCTCCCATTTACCTTTCCTCCATGTATGTAAATATTATTATTATATTCATTACTGTGACATCAAAGTAGATAATTTAAGTTTTTTTTATATCCTCCCAAAATAATTTCTTAGGTGCTAAATACACAAAGATATTAAAATACGTCATCACATTTATAATTAGTGCTTTGCTCAAAGCCAAACAAACACGTTGCGACTTTACAGACGAGACGGGAATTTAAAATTTTTAATTAAAATTTAAATTCGCGTAGCAGTAGGTGTATAATTAAAGATTGTCATTTCGCCACCTATCTCTCGTTTACTTGTAAATGTGCGTTATAAAATTTATCTCCCATTTCTGTTGATAAAGGTTTTTTTTGGTTGCGTGAAGCTATTTAACAATGGCAATTACCTTTGAATTATTCAGAGTAGCAGTCATTTAGGATAGAATTCCAGAATTACAGTAATTAGTTAGATGAAACAATTGAATCAGTTGTATAGTGATATCTTACTTAAACACAAAAAATATTTCCAATTTCATTATCTAAAATATGGGAGATTGGAAGGCAGAGATAAATGCACAGGTAACATTTGAGTACAAATAATACTACATGGTGTTCGGAAATACCGATTACAAACTTCTAGCACGGATTCTACATGCAAAAATAAGAAAAAAGTTCATACACCACTTATTGATACTTAATAACGCACTGAATCTCATCGCTGTAACAAAAAGGATTCCTGAAGTATTGAATAACCTACCGTACTCCTACTCCTCCTCCTCCTCCTACTCTTGGGCTCGACGGGCCCTAGCTCCTCCAGGAAGCATTTGCGGACATATCGTCGTCAATCTGACAAAGTGACGTAACTCAAAATATGTGGTTTTTTGAGATATTACTACAGAAGCAGTTCATTTTTACAGATCTACCTTCTCACAAAGTGACATAACTTAATCTATTATAGTTTCCTGTTAGTAGCCACTTCAGTTAGTGACTTATCTCAGAATGTATGATTTTATAATCTAACAAAGAGACGTATCTGGAATGGGCACATTTAGTGATATTTATTTTCTAATTTATTTTTACATTTTCCGTGAATATTTAACCATTTAAATATATAGTGAAAAAATTAGGCCGCTAGCGTTAATATTAACCCTAATATTTGATTTCGAATTCGTAACATATTTGAAACGGCCGACGGCGCGGAGTGAGCATCTGTGATGTCATTCCACTCCGCTGGTTCTATAAGTTATGCGATTATATTCAGTTTAGGAGCTTTCGTTGTACACTGTGCGGGTGTTATGTTATTTTAGACATTTTTACACTAGACTTACGTTAAAATGATCCTCACAACAATACTTCGTTCCATTATTACTAGCAAATTCCTCCCTGTGCATAACTTGCTGCCACAGATTCCTAATGCTTTCATCACTTGGTATTGAAATAAATATTTTACTTGATGTACTCTTGCAGTCTGTAACTATACAATATTTATATTTTTTTATCCATGTTAATAACAACATACAGAACACTTAAAAGATGAGCGGTCGATCGCCGAGTGGTGTGACGTCACACTGCGTTTTTGCGCGCTCTATTTTCATTATTTATTTTGAAGGAGTTGAAAAAAAAAATTAATATTTTGCACATTTACTAACTACAAGGTGTACTTTCGAAATATGAATTAAAAGAAAAATGCTAAATGAGCCCATTTTCAGTTTGCAGACATTTTGAATTTTAAGTCATTGTCGGGAGAGTTGCGCATCTTAACTGTAAAATGTACAAAAACTGGAGAATCATTCAAGTGGCTTGACATTACGGAATTCAAAGTGTCCAAACATTCTCCACAGCAAATATTTTTTAAGGCAAGTCATCTCGAAAAAGACTACAAGTCATTGTCTTTGAAACGACTTAAAATGGATCTTAAAGAAGTATTCCCCAAAAGGTTGAATCCCCATGCTATTAAAATTACAGGAGGTAAATACTCTGATTGCAATCTCTGTGTGCCGGAGGTATTCCAGTTGTCAGGCTTCAGGAGCATAAACTTTTTTATAGTTCACTACCCCATTAAGCTTTGTGATAGGGAACTACATTGTAACTGCTTATTGTACTTCCACATCCAGTGAAAGTATAGTGACGCAAAAAAAATTTTTGAAAATTTTTGTTCAAATAGGCTTAGAATGCCATGAAAAGTCGAGATGTTAAGTTTGAGCAAAAAAAAATTTCTGTCTGTCCGTAACTTTTTTGTGCGTAAGTTTACTCTGGAACCGTTTAAGATTGACTTAAAATTTGGTACACGGAGATATTTTAACGAGATCTGGAACTAGATTATATTTTGATCTTATTTCGTTGAAGGGTTGGGGGATAAATTGGGGTAAATGGGGGTAAATAGTAAATCAAGCAATAAGGGCCCGTAAAATTGGTATTTAGAATTTATAAAAGAAGTTAAGGTCTCAAAAATTTTTTTGGCTTAGCCACCTCTATTACCACCCCATTAATAAAAGTGGTGAAAAAAATAAAATTTTACATTAGCGTGTATACAAGAACCTAAGGTCTCAAAATTTTTTTTTTACTCCATCCACCCCCCCAGTACCACCCCTCTACCACCACCTCCACCCCCACTACCGATGTGACATATCGTTTTATAGGTTTTTGGGGTAAACGATTTCAAATTTTATGTTATTAAAGTTCCATAAACAATAATTTCCACATAGTGAAGTGCAAATATGGTATTAAATTTTTTTTCGTTGTGAGAACCTTAGATAGAAAATCTAGGTGTGGAATTTTAAGACTTATAAACACCCTACAGGTTGCATTGTAATTCGAGTCCTATGAACAAACGAACATCAGCGTGCCTGCCTTTCAAGATTATTTTAGCAGGTTGCTAAATTGGCACCAATGTTTCAAAGATAGATATGATGAAGATAGCGTCAGAAACGCGCCATCGCGTGTTTGTCTAGTTTCTACGATTTCAAATTAGAATACCATGCAACCTGTACGGTGTTTATAGATCTTCTATTATTTTATTGATTCTATAATAAGTCGGTTATCTCGAGTAGTATTAATGTGCAGTAGTATCTTAGATGCGCAGTGGTTTTTCTCGAGTACTATGGATGCGCAGTAGGTTACCTCAAGTAGTATGCGCAGTGGGTTTCTTCGAGTATTCAGTGGCTTTCCTCGAGTTCATTAAAGCGCAGTGGGTATCCTCGAGTATTTTGAATGAGCAGTGGCTTTTCTCGAGTACTATAGATGCGCACTAGTAGTATGAATGCGCAGTAGCTTTCCTCGAGTACCATTGATGCGTAGTAGGTTACCACGAGTAGTATGGATGCGCAGTGGGTTACTTCAAGTAGTATGGATACGCAGTGGGTTTCCTCGAGTAAAATGAAAGTGATTCCTTGGCAGCGGTTTTTACTTCGAATTTGATTTTGTTTTTTTATCTTTGTCAAGAAGCAATCATTATTTTGCAACTATACAATATTATCGGCGTTTAAAAATGAAAAAAATGTTCATGTTTTATAGATATTTAGAAGACAATATATTGTTTATTTTTTTAGAATAAAAAAAATTAATTTAGTTCCGTCATTAGTTTTATTTATCTTAACGTAACCTAATCAATAGTCTGAGGTTTAACAGACCTCAAAGTATTATACTCTGTTCCACAATTGAATATTTTCTGGGGCGGATAGCGCCAAAACGGGGAGGTCTGACTCACATAAGATAAAATATTCAGAAAAATATTTGCTAAAACATAACAGCAATGTGCAATGTTATATTCCAGGCTCCATATATCTCCTAGGCTATATGTAACTCTTTTTTTTTAATGAAAATAACTGAATCAACTGAAACTAAAATAAAATATACAAATGATCATTTATCAGTTTTATCACCGACAAAAGAAATTCTAGGGGATTTTGAATTTAAATCAAATAAATTTGAAATAAAAAATAGCGAAACACAAATGGAGAAAATATTCTATTGAACATATTGCTATATAAATTATTATTGTTATTTATTTATTTATTTTTGTGTCTAATCTATAATGTAAATGTGATCCTATATTTATTTACTTGTTATGTCATAATCTAAACTCTGTTTCTAAATGTGAATGTAAATTTAGCTATAGGCTATTAATAAAGGTATTATTATTATTATTATTATTTTCTGAATTCTCTCTTATTCGAACAAACAGTATAAAACCAGTAACATAAATATGATTTTCAGTTTTGTGTCACAAATTTTCATCTATTGCAATGAGACTGATAAACGTTATTTTTACAGAATTTCCGTTCTGTATATCAGATTGTTACATTACGTTCAGAAAATGTGTTTCGTTGGTTGTAGTTTAACCCAACGTATTAAGTCAACTCCAGACGGGCTCGTATTTCGCTTTGTAAGCAGTACACATGGAACGTTCCCTCAAATTGTTGTTTCCTGCTAGACGCCCTCCTTTTCGAGCTTCTGGTGCTTACTTCCTAACTTCCTCCATTTATTAAGACCGTTTATATTCGCCTTAACAAGCTAATGTTCGTATTTCACTACGAAAAAAGCGACTTCTACTACATTAAGTACTGCGTACGTGTTATATTTTTGATAGAAACCATTAATCATCGCAGATATCACTTTAGTTGCGGGTTCAACAGAAATTTGTCCATGTACGCTCGCTACGGTGCAGTGCGTTAACTTGTGGCACACGTAAAAGTAGAGAATTTTCTATAAATATAAATGCACTTGATCGTACATGCAGTTTTTGTCTATGTTATTAAGAAATTAACAATGTATTTTTTTTAACCAAAGGAAAATCTCGCATGACTTTTTTAAATTGATTAATTTTACGAAAACTTTAGCTAAACACTCTTCTGAATGAAATATATTTTGGTATGGCAACATGGCATTGTTTTGACAATAGACATGCAGTAATTTTTTTTTTTTCGTTTTAGTAACCCAACCAGCAAATTTATTTTATAATTTAAATGTTGATTATTTTGTTTTATTGTTATTTTACTATTGGTTCTAAAATGCTAATTGATTATAGTAGAGTTGCAGAAGACACTGTCTGGTTGCCTGCAACTGAACTGTTTTATAAATTTATCATCAAAACGTTTTTACAGCAAAATTGTAAAATATCTTATAAAGCAGTTAAGAAATTATTTTAGAAACGTTTTCGCGACTAAGCAATAAAACATTTCAGCTTATAAAACTAAATAATTTTATGGAGCTTTTTAGTAACGTTCGGAATTATTTTCAACACCGTTATAAATATATGTTGCTCCCTATTATCTTATAAAACAGTTATATTAAAGCACTATTTGGGACAGTTTTGCTATTGAAAGTAAATTGTTGTTCCAGAGTCTGCTACATAATTATTATATAGCGTTGCAATCTACTGCAATATGCGAGGCAATATGGCAACGGCAATAAGGTAGTTACAAAATAAAATTTTATTAAAGAGTTTTTTGATGTGAGACAAATTTTACGTAAAAAAGGTTTTAGTCAATTTGACCAAATATTCTTTCACTTGTTATTCTTAGTTCCGGCGCCTTCGCCAAAACTTCTCAAACTTTATTTTTTTTCTACACTACAGATTTTTATTAACACAAAAAATCTCTTTAGTACAAAATATTCTAAAGGACTATTGGAAAGCATCACAATATTAAACGCGTGAAAAAAATCATGAATTCGGAAAGGACCCTGCACACTCAACTATAAAATGGCTTTCGGTCAAATTACTTCAAATTCTAGTATGTTGTATATTTCGAAGTCCTGATCAAAAGTCTCCAGGGACACGGCGCTTCAAATGCCTTACTTTTAGCTCCAGAGCCTTGAGATAGTTGAACATGGCGTTTCCAGCAGTATCAATGAGACATATGTTGAAAACTATATATAAGACTAATATAAGGACCATTTTGTCTGTATGTGTTTGTGTGTGGGTGAGTGCGTGTTGTCGCACAAGCGTGTTTATTAACTTGAGATCTATCTGTGTTGCATCCATAATTGTATTCAATAGAGAAACTGAAGGATAATGAACATTCTGCTCATACCTAGCGTACCCAAGATACCACAGAACACTCGCAACATGAGCGCATGTGCCGAGAGTCCTGGCTCCAGTACAATAATATCCATCAACCAAGGTATTATCAAGATTTTCATCCATACCTTCTGCTACATTTTCATTGTATGAAATGTATATCTCGTACTTAGACCTGTTTCTGAATCTAGAGTAAACTCTCATTCTCAAAAATCCCCTTTCATTCATTAATTCATCGATCTGGAATTCTTCATTTTCTTCTCGTTGCAACTTTTCTTGAACATACGATGGTGCCAAAGATATTTGATATATACCAAATGTGAGATTTCTCAAATAATCCAAGGAGGGTCGGGGAAAAGCAATATTATTATCTTCTAGTCTAGCCCATTGACCTCGTCTTCTCCGAAGGTTGTCGATTTCGACACTCGCTTGGACAAAATTCGGTTCACGGGATTTATCCAGCATTCTTCTCGCCATGTATACATCGGCACCTGTCATCTGAATTGGGGGATGAAACCTGTTTAATAATGCTGCCGCTATAAGGTAAAAATCTTTGAGATTCTCGACATGTGTGTGGCATTTCATATTATCATTATCAAAATTATCATTATCAAAAAACTTGAACACGCTCTTTATATGACCGTTCCTGGATTCGATTACCCATCTTGTTTTCGTGATCAAACGAGTCTAATTTGTTTCTTCAGTAGTGAACTGAGTTCGTCCTCGGAGGAGTACATGCGGCATTCTATAATCAATGTCCAATGCCTCGAGGTAATCTCTTGCATCGCGATAACCGCGATCGACTATAAGAATGTCTCCTTCCTGAAACCATGCTCGAATACCATTCACATCGTTCTCGAATTCATTGATCAACATTTGAGCATCATTATCCTGCTGTCAGAAAAGTAAGGTCCGTGAACATCAAGAATATATCCATCCGGAGTAACTATTAGCGCTGACTTTACCAAGTGACGACCTTTATGCAGGGAGAAAGATTGTCGTAAAGTGCGAAAGCTCGAACTCTTGTTAATATAAGAATATGTACCATCCACGCAAGCAATCGTTTTTGGAACTTCATGGTTGGGATTATATAATTCATTCGCAAAGGGAGTAACATGTCTGGCAATATAGTCTTCCCTAGTTATAGCCTGATGTCCTACATTTTCAGTGACAAATCTCTGCATCAACGACTTTCGTACGTTGGCATTTGCCAAGCTGACCGCTTGCCGGGACGAATAGCGGAATATAACTTTGAGGAATTCATCTGATATTTCTTGGCGCATTTTACATAGAAATGTTAGAAGATCTTTCTTATAAACATGTCTCATTTTACCATTTTCTGGGACTGGATCACAGTACCTTAACAATAGATTGAACTGATCCTTTGTCAGTGATGTTAAGCAGTTGAAATCAGCATCATTCAAGTTACTTTCATCCGGGAAATTAGGGATTTTCGTGGATGCTTGACGGAGACCTTGCAGAAAGGATTGCAATTCCGCGCCTTTAATGACATAAGGTCTATTTACAAACCTCAAACCTGGTAGTAAAGCAATAGTTACACAGGCTTCATCATCTAAATGCTGCTGACAAGATCTCACTCCCTTGGGAATGTAGATATCCCGATCGACAAAGATTTTCACTCTTGCTTTTAAAGTCAGTCTCCGCAGATCAGCAATAGCACTACAAATAAAGCATGTATGGCTAGACATTTGTGTCAGTACATTCAAACGCATACAGGCAGGATCCAATTCAATAGTTCTGATCTCTTCGATTATTGATCGATTTCAATTAATGCACAATCTCGCTAAATCATCCATCTCGAGAGGGGGCAAATCTATTACATTCCGTCTTGCCATGGCGATTTCTCTTTTATTTATGTTGGCGTCGCCGTCGAGCCCACTTAACTGTCGTTGAGGTAAAGCAAGATCGCAAACAAAACAAGGACGCATATTCTGATATGCCATATTTCCGCCAGTTGACGGTAAAAAAAAATATGCCTAAGGCAGTCAACTATAATTAATCCGTCAATAATGACAGATGATAAAGAAAATCAAATTATGATAAAAAAAGAATATCTAAGTGCTGGATGAAGGGACTAATTTTTAAATTGTTCGATTAGTGAATTGCGTTTTTAATCATGTGTTACAACATAAAAGAATAGCACTTAACTACAGAGGAACAATTTTCTTTATATTGTAAAAAAGCAAAATAATTAAGAAATATGTTTTCAGCAGTATTACTGAAAAGTATAAAACATAAAAGATCTAGCTTTTCTATTGAATACAATTATGGATGCATCGCACCGACCCCCGCAGATAGATCTCAACAATCCACGAATAACTGAAGGTTAATAAACACGCTTGCGCGACAACACGCACTCACCCACACACACAAACACATACACACAAAATGGTCCTTATATTAGTCTTATATATAGTTTTCAACATAATATGTCTCATTGATACTGCTGGAAACGTCGTGTTCAACGATCTCAAGGCTCTGGAGCTAAAAGTAAGGCATTTGAAGTGCCGTGTCCCTGGAGACTTTTGATCAGGACCTCGAAATATACAACATACTAGAATTTGAAGCAATTTGACCGAAAGCCATTTTACAGAGCGGGGTCCTTTATTAACTTGACCGCTTGTACATTTTTTGAGCTGTATCTCGTAAAGTAGACGTGAGATCGAGTTGGGCCCATGAGAACTCTTAATCACAAAGTCGAAATCTACAACAATTACCAATTTTAGGAGCTTGAACTGAATTAAGAAGAAACCCCCAAGCTAAGTTACTAATGTTGATAAATAGTAAATTAAAAACTTATTAAACTATATTGTACCAGCACCCAGCATGTAATTAAAAGGAGCGCATATTTATTAAAAAAGTGAAAGTTTTCCCAATTTTAGTGGCTTGAACCTACTTAAGATGAAGAATCTCTTAAGTTATTTTTAATCCCTAATTATTAATTTTAAGCTGCAAATGTGTCAACAAACAAGATTAATATATCAATCCAACCTTTCTATGTAGTACACAGCCTACTAACATAACCAGCTGCCTTTCTTATATTCATTTTTTCATTTAATTTAGGAGTGAAATATTCTTACTGTATTCCCACGTGCTTTAATTAATTACCGGACATTTTTCAAGCACTGGGGAGATTACTAGTGAAAATTTTCATAAAATGAGCAAGGGTGTTAAAATGAAAACTTAACATGCAATTTAACGGTAATAGTTACAATATATTATAGTTTTTATCAAAATGTTTGTGATTCTGTCAGTTATCTTTCGTCACTTATAAGTTATAACAAAAATACAAAATAACCCTTTTTTGAAAAAAAAATTGTTATTTGGTTCATTTAAGATGTGGCCCTGTCACAAATCCGTCACCTCTAAGGCACATTATTTTATAGATGTTTTGTAGGAATCGCCTATATAGTTTAATTATCTTAAAATGCTTGTTATTAACACAAAAGTATTTTATGGAGGAAAGCCATTTCATGAGACCAGCGTTCGAGGTCGTAAATATGACAAGACATAAAAAGTTTGAAAATCACATTTTTATTAATATTTATGGTAGTTAATATGTGCTATTATAAAGTTATGATGATTAAAACAAATTGTCGTTAAATTTCATTACAAAAAAAAAAAAAAATTTAAATGTGAAATCAATTTTTATAAAATTCCAAAAATTATTAGAAACCTTCAGTAAACATGAGGGGCATTTAAAATTCATCAAAAACACATTGCATCATTCACAGCAAAATTTCCTTCGCATCAAAAATTGCAGGCTGTATGGGTTAACATGTCTAAAATAATGATTAAGTGAGCTCTTATCCACTATTAATAGTACACGCAAATTAGATTAAAAAACACTGAATAGGAGAAATAATTTATAAAGTAATAATATTTGAGATGCGTACTCTAGATGGGGTTAGAAATAGATACCCAATTTAGGTGTGGAACGTCCCTGTTTTTGCAAAAAACCACCCCTAACGGGGACTTAAAGCTGATTTTTCACTTTTATCTTGTAAACCGTTCGTCGGAAGAGAAAAAAGTATAGGAAATAAAAAATTTGTCATTAAATTCTGCATAAAAATTGCCCTATTAATCTTGTAGCTTATTCTCACCTATTTCGCGTTAACAGCATCCGAACAAAGTAGTTTGGAGCGCACAAGTAAAAATCAATCCTATTCGAAGTTACACAGCGAATATCTTAAAACAGGTTACTTTAACGAGAAAAATGCACAGAAATGTATTTTTTTTTCATTTTTTTAAATTTATTTATTTATTTTTTATTTATTGAAAATATCATACAGAGATATAGTAGAGTGCATTAATACGCTTATTGTGACTTCCGTGGGGGTTTCGTTGTTACAAGCTCAATTTGATATAAAATTAATGATGATATACTGATGTTTCAAAATCTCAAAGCCGTCAAAAAATGTCCTACTCAAAAGGTCATTATAATCAAAAAACGAGTTATTTCTTAGTGAATTAGGTGTTTTGATATTTCTACTTTTGGTATACATATTATACTCTTTTAGGTTAATGAATAGCTTAAATGATTTTGGAAAAATTCCAGAACCGACCTCCATTTTTTTAATATGGCTCTTAGGGTCGTTAACATCACACAGTATATTATTTTTTGGTAAATGTTAGTAAACTTTTAAAAAGCCTATGGACCAGTTTATAAAATAATGTCATAATATTTGATGGCACGTTTATGGTTATTCTTCAATAAATTTTCAAAGCATTGAAAGACAAATTTGACATTCTACAAATAACACAATTCAGTTGCTAACATCATTATTTTATTAATTTTAGCTAAGCTCAGAAGAGGTTGTTGTTATTTGTTTTTGTTTTGACATTCAGTTTTTTTTTCGTCCAAAATAAAGCACATTCCATATAAAAAATAGGTAATAAAACGATGCGATTAACACATGACATTGTTGCATTAAAAATCCCAAGTAGGCACATATCAAATGTGTAATTTTACAAATAAGAATTGCTGTTCGCTCTTAGTAATTAGAATAAGTGATAAAAAAACAGTTATAAAACTAAAAATTTTAAGATGCCGTTTCAATTCAGTAATGCATATTATGCGGATATTATTTTTGTGGCTTTTGCGACGGAAATGCAAAAAGAGAGTATCAAAGGCGTTTTCCAAATCGCCGTGTACCAGATCATAAAACGTTTTCAGAGGTATACCAATTTAGTAGGGAACATGGACAATTTCTGTCAATGACAAAGCATGAACATGTTCCCAGAGCTTTTCCACAAGAAAAGCAAATATTACAGCTTGTGGAAAATAATCCATCCGTAAGTGTTAGAAAAATAAGTAATGAGTTAGCAGTACTAAGACAAGAGTATGGCGAACATTAAAGAAGGAAAATTTGTATCCATTTCATGTTGAAACAGTTCAACGTTTAACATTTTGTAGGTGGATTTTGGCTCACAGAAGAACAATATCGAGAGTTCTATTCACGGATGAAGCCCAATTCACACGTGATGGAATTAACAACTGTAGAAATCAGCATGTTTGGGCAACCGAAAATCCACATGCAGTGATTCAGAAATACAGATTTAATATTAATGTGTGGTGTGGTATTTACAATAATCATCTAATAGGGCCCCACATTTTTGAAAAAAGGCTAACTGGTGAAGTTTATTTAAACTTTCTTAGAGATATCTTGCCAGATTTATTAGAAGACATCAATACTAGGGGTTTGTGGTTTCAGCACGATGGTGCTGGACCCCATTTTTCTGTACCGGTCCGGGATCATCTGAACCAGCATTACACCAACAGATGGATTGGTCGCGGAGGTCCGGTAAACTGGCCACCGAGGTCTCCTGATTTTACACCTCTAGATTATTTTTTATGGGGTCATCTCTAAAATTAACTTAAAAACACCACATTAAAGATAATTTTGTAAGAAACAACTTTTATTTGAACTATTTTTTTGTAAATGCCATATTTCCCGAGAAAATAGAGAAATATCGATTTTTTAAATTAAAACTACCCCTTTTTACCCCCTATAGGTTTTCGCGGATCCGTAGAACTCCTAAACTTTTTTATTTCGTGAACTTTGGCCTATTCTAAATTTAAAACCAAAGTTTCAAGTCTGTACAATTTTTTTTCGAGTTACAGTAATTTTTTCCAATCTCTTCCTGTACTACAAATAGAAATTAATCAAGAGGTGGCCAAAAGTTTCCAAAAAGTGCATGTTAATTAAAATTCAGTCAGTGTTGTTTGGTAAATCGGTTAGAATACATCCCCTCCCCTAGTATTTTGATTTTCCCCTATTATCTATCGATTCCTAAACTTATGCTGGTTAAAACTGAGTCACCCTGTATAACGAAATGCGCGTCAACTCATTAAACCATTAACTAAAATCACGGGGGCGACTAGCTATGGTATGGAGTTTAACTCAGTCCAAATTAAACTTTGTTTCGATATGTTAATATCAAAACTACCCCTAGTATGTTTCTACCTAATGATCAACTGTCGCCTTGGATACCAGGGGAGAAGGAACGATGTTCGAGGGTAGAAAATTTCCTGTCGTCTGTTTGAATTTTGCTCACGTAGAAGTTTATTTTTTTAGAAAATTCGACATGAGCGCAATAAAATTATATATTGTTATTAGCATCATGTAATACTCTAGTAAACAATAAAATATTAACTGAGCAACCTTGAGTTCAATGGATGTAAAGTTTCATTTATCCAATCATCGAGGGATTGGTATGAATATACCTCAACAGAACACGTCCGGCTTTATAAATAAACGAGTCGTAATCCAGGCACCGCTCCAGACAATGTAATACTCTGTTTTGAAATTTATCGTATTGTCCCATTCATTTCAATTTGAAATAATAATATGCGGTACGTGGCCTCGCAACATTACTAACTACCCTTTCTAAAATTTATTATGTGAGCAGAAAAAAAATCTTCAGTAAAACAAAACTGTATGTAGGTTGCTTCTGATTGAAAGAGAGTAATTGAGAGAGAGAGAGAGAGAGAAGTATTGACTTGAGCTCAAAATTATTTTCTTTTTATTCTACCATATACACATTACACAGGGTATTTTATTTAAAACTACATGGATCAATAACTTCAAAACCAAAGACAATACTTGATATCTGTGGAATGACACTTATACCGGGTGGCCACGTGTCAGTTTACGCCCCCAATTTTTTGGTTGTTTTTTAATTTAAAAATTTCGTTTTTGGTACACATAAATTAGGCAAAAGTGGGTTACTTTTTGATGTCACTGAAGTGACATCATTTTTTTTCCTATTTAGAATGACTATATTTTTTTATGATTGTCCAGTTGAACCGAAAGTGACAACAACTTTATTTTCTTAACTAGAATGACTATATTTTTTGATGGTGGCTCATTAAGCATAAAATTTAGGGATGCACCGGGTAGTTGTTTTTATAAACACCGGGTACCGGGTACTGACGGGGTACCGGGTATTTATCGGGTACTGGGTATTCACCGAGGAATCGTATCATGCCATGACGGTTAACTTTTCTGGAATAGAGAACCATGCTTACTATAAGTGAAACTTATCTTTTCTTTACAAAAAAGATTTGTATTTTTGCTGAAAAATTCAAAACACCCTGTAGGAGTCACCAGCAGTAGAATTTTAAAAAATTATTATAATCGAATAAACGGTTTAGAAAAAAAATCAACTTCAAGATCACAGCAAATTTTGAAATTTTGCAATATTTTTGCCTGCGAGCGTACAATGTTAAAAGTAGTGTAATCATTTCGTTGAGTAAATGTTTACAAGATTATCACACTATTTTTATATATATATTGCTTTTGCGTTTTAAATTTATAAATAAAACCTTTAAAAAAATGACATTTATTTCTTTAGTAGCCGGTACCCGGCCGGATACTAATAATAATAATAATAATAATAATAATAATAATAATAATTTATGTACCACTGGGATACAGAAATGTACATATGGCAAGTCAGTTTTGTAGTACAATATAAAATAAACAATAATTATTACAATATAAAATTAAACAAAACTATGTAATAACTAGTCAAATTGTATAAAATAACATAAAACAAGTAAGAAAAAATACAACACTGATTATATTAAAGACAAACAACTTTAAGATTATCAAAGGATAATTATAAATAAATAAATAAATCTTTGTTGATCCTTTATATACTACAAATCATTGTAAATGGGATGCGTCAAAAGCAGTACAGAAAATACATAAATTATGTAACAAACAACATTGTAGAGACAGCAAATAAAATAAATAAATATCACACCGTTAGGGACTGTTTTTACAAATATAAAAATCAGAAAAAAAAAATATGACACTATCAGGAGACTTTGTTTTTTAAGAATATCGTAAATTCATTAATTGAGTAAAATGGTTCTGTAAGAAGAAGTTTTTTTAAACGTCTTTTTAAAATAATTAAAGAGATACTGTTTCGAATGTCTGCAGGCAGCGCATTAAAAAAACGAGAACCTGAATACACTGGTGATTTTTTATAGAATCCATGGTCGTGTTTTAATGATGAAATGTTATCTTTACCTCGAGTGTTATACGAGTGAATATCACTGTTAATAATTAGTTTATTTTTGTTAGTGTATGTGAAAGTTAACAGTACAGTTTCCAGAGATATATTGAAATAATAGTAAATATTTTGTTAGCTTTAAAACAATCGCGACAAGACGACTGTTGAGGTATATTAAATATCAGTCGTAGAATTCGTCTTTGAAGAACAAAAACTCTACCAACATCTTTTGACTGACCCCACAAGACTATGTTGTAAGCTATCGCCGAATAGACAGATGCATAATAAAAATTTAACAAAACCGTTTTGCCTACTGAGTTCTTTAACTGAGTCAATAGAAAAAAACTTTTATTTAATTTGCTGCACACCGTTTCAATATGCAGGTCCCAGGAAAAGTGTTTGTCGATAAATACCCCTAGAAGTTTAGCTGAAGTACTAGAGGTCAATTCGCATCCATGGAAGTTAAATTTTAAGTTATGGTCAACTTGATATTTATTGTGAATTGGCAAGCATATTGTTTTATTGTGAATTATCATAAGTTTATTTTTTGTACACCAAAGGGAAAATTCTTTAAGAACAATATTAGCCTTAATATTAACATTTTCTTGTTTTGGGTCTGATATTACGATAGTTGTATCATCCGCGTACATAAAAACACGCCCTTGTGAGATGTTTGCAGGAAGGTCATTGATGAACAACAAGAAAATAAGCGGTCCAAGGACACTGCCTTGTGGGGTGGCTATGTTCATGTTAAATTCATCTGACCGTACGTTGTCAATCTTAACATAAAATTTTCTGTCAAATAAGAAAGATGTGAACCAACTATTTAATTGTCCTCTAATACCCAATGCATGCAACTTCACGGAAACAAATTCTTTGTCGACCGTGTCAAATGCTCGAGTAAGGTCAAAAAGTAGTGCCATTACTATTTCATTTTGATCCATTTTATCATAGACATATTGAACAAAGTCTGCGCAGCCAGTTTCTGTCGAACAACCTCTTCGAAAACCGTGCTGGCATGATGATAAAATGTTATTTTTATCTAAAAATTCTAGTGTTTTATTATATATGACTTTTTCGAACATTTTTGAAAAAATGCTCAACAGAGCGATAGGTCTATAATTTTCAATATCATGGTGGTTACCTTTTTTATAAATTGGCACTATGGTTGCGTATTTTAGGAGATCTGGAAATTTACCACAAGCAATTGATAAATTAATTAGATCTGCCAGAATTTGAGATAATTCTTTACAGCATGTTTTAATAAGGTTAATAGGGATCATGTCAGGACCTGTAGATTTTTTATTTGGCAGACCCATTATTGCAAATTCGACATCTGCCGCAGTTACTGGAGATAAAAACATTGAGTTACATATATTATAGGCTGTGGTGCACTCTTCAGAAATATTTTTTCCAAAATAGTTCAGGAGTTTTTTATCTATTACAGTAGATAAATATTCTCCAAATATGTTGGAGATCTCGTATTTATTCGTATAGAGTTTTTTATTATGTTCTATACACGGAATAGGTTGTCTCTCAGAGGTTGTACCGCAAGTATTTTTTATTATATTCCACGCTGTTTTATTTTTGTTTTTTGAAGTATTTATTATGTTACTATAATGTTCTCTTTTTTCGGTTTGTATATCTCTATTTATTTGTAATTTTAATGTTTTATATTTGTTATCGAGGTTTTCATCGCTAACTTTTTTTCTCAGCCAATTTAATTTTTCTAGTTCTTTTCGCTCATTTTTAAGTTTCTCAGAGAAGGTAATTTTTTTGTTTCTTGGTTTCATTGTATGAACCATTTCAGGAAAAGAAGCCAGAAAACACCAATGAAAGTGTTCAAAAAACAGTTTGAAATCCTCATCTATATTGATATTTATGAAGTTAAATTCAAAAGTTTTAAATAAAAATTTAAATTCTGCTATTGTTTGGTCATTGATTCTTCTAGTATAGACAGTTTCGTTATTCTCAATCGATTCTTGCAAAAATATATTATCTTTAAATGTTATCATCTGACCATGGTGATCCGAAAAACCAGGATCGAAATTGGTGCAACTGATAAAATCAGGTTTGTTAGTTACAACATAGTCTATTGTATGTGAAGTAGAAAATATTCTCGTTGGTTCATGTATGAGAGACGTCAGATTAAAAGAACAAAAAATGTCAAGTAACATTTTTGTATTTTGGTTGTTACTATTTTGGACAATATTAAAATCTCCGCAAACTACTATAATCTCACACTTCGTGCTTGCAATAGTTAAAATTTGACTTAATGACAGTATAAATTCTTCATAGTCGCCGGAAGGTGGCCTATATATATTTATTAGACAAAATTTATTATATTTAATTGCGGAGCATTCTAGTATCATTCCTGAAGATAGATTACTAACTAGTTTAAAGGGCTTAATTTTTGCATATTTTTCATCAACAAAAATTACAGAACCACCATGAATTTTATCACGTCGACAAAAAGCACTAATTTTTTTATAACCACAAATTGTAACTGCATTTAATTTATCTTGACAGAGCCAATGCTCCGTGAAACACAAAAAAGTAGGTCTGTGATCATAATCATTTACAAATAAGTCTAGTAAGTTAAGTTTATTACTGAGCGATTGAATGTTTATATGAAACGCGGACCATGAAAGTCCCGTTTTATTTACATTTTCTATGGGTTCTTGTTGTCCTCGGAGGCGGCTGGTTGAAAATTTCGGTCGCCGGATGAGCGAAAAGTGAATCTTCTGACGGCCGCGCCCTCAGGCCATATATCTGGATCATACACTTTGACACAGTCTACTAATGGAAAGCCTACTTTAAAAGATGAAGTAGAATTATCTTTCTTCTCTAACTGTTCGCATCCAAATTTAATACTTGGAGCAGATTTCTTCAGAAAAGTCACAAGCATATCAGCTGTAGTCTCAGGGTGCAAGCGATACACATGTAAATAGCCCTGCTTAGGTATACTTTTAACAATATTTATATTACTTTTTCCTATAATAGGTTTTTTAGTAAAGTTTCTATGGGTCATTGATCGATTGCTGTTTGTGGTGTTTTTTTGGTGCATACTTAATCGCGGTACTTACTTGCTCAGCTGTTATTTTATTTTGAGTTTCTACTGTTTTGTTATCTGGCGAAACCGGGTTTACCTTAAAAAGGGCCGGGTACCCGGCTTACCGGGTACCCGGTGCATCGCTAATAAAATTCTAAGCACAACAGATTTTTCCGATTTAAAAAATTCCAAAATAAGAAAGATATGAACAGTTTTTAATTTTTTTCAAAATGGTCGCATCAGATGAACGCGACATAGGAAAATTATTAAGTAGGCTATGGAAATTATTAGTAAGGTACACTGTAAAGAACAAAAAATTATTTGAATTGAAGAGCTAAGTGGATAAAGGTGTTATGTGACATTTTTGAAAATTTTGAGATTTCTACACAGACAACTATTTTAACTTATAGTCTATCATTTCAATAAGTTTTTGGGATAATAAACCTTTCCTAAATGCGTTTTAATGTTTGATAAAGGTGTTATGTACATATGGTTTTTATATAATTTAATGGATAAAGGTGTCGTGATCATATTCCACCGTTATCCATTACTGTGCGATATTAAATTGTTTTAATCCAAAACACTTTGCTT
Organism: Rutpela maculata; assembly: GCA_936432065.2. Lineage (NCBI taxonomy): Eukaryota > Metazoa > Arthropoda > Insecta > Coleoptera > Cerambycidae > Rutpela > Rutpela maculata. The sequence goes on along the minus strand of OW386293.2, from coordinate 118,446,220 downwards.
TTAAAGTTATGTTATATTGACATTAATGTGACAAGTTGTGTTAAGTGTTTCTTACTATTATAGTGAAAATGGCCAGTCGTAATAAACTGATATTACAAATGGCAATGAATAAACGATTTCATGAATCATATAAGATGTTTATAAATTGGCTGATATTTGGAAATAGTGCTTATAGTGTTTTAATCCATATATTCATTTCGTTCAATTTCGAAATGGTATGAGATGGTACAAGAGTCGAGATGGTACTTGAGTATCTAATTGCTGTAAACACATCTATACCTTTTGGCAATTCAGCAGAAATCAGTCACATAGTGGCAATTTCTTCCCAGGCAAGTTCTAATAATGTTTTAAAAACAAAACATTATCAATATAAAATGCAATAATAAAATACGAATTTACCAAAGTATTCTAACAAATTATTCTGTAAATCAGAAATACTGGAAAGTGACGCTTTGCGGTGTTGATTTTTGTACAAACATTTTTATGCTGACAAGTAGAAGAGGGCTGGACCGTAGAAATTTTTATGACAAGAGCAAAACTGATATCTGGTATGGCTTCTTCCCACCCAATATTTTGAAAGAGCATTAAATTGTTTAAGGCAAATCTGGCGAATTCCGAAATTCTTGCGGAAAAAATAATAAGTATGATAATTACGCCAATCAAGTCAAAGGTCATTTGGGTTTGTAAGGTTATCGTTTAAGAATTACATGCTTACATCTATTGGGTTATCTGTGAAAAATCCCTGCCTCCAATAAAAATGCTGAAATTACGTCCATGGTATTCAAAATTGTTTAATTGAGATCATGAAATGAGTCACATTTTTTCCCAAATGTGATGCTGGAAATAATACTAAAGAATACGGAGAAAATTACAAACTAGCTTTCGAACAACAAAAGCGTGACGGAGCAAAAGTTACAGTAGATAGAACGATTTGCTTTCTTACTTTAGATCTTCAGCAAACCATGCCTCTGCCAAAATTAAGTACACCGAAAGCATTTTACCTTCGTCAAATGTGGTTTTACAACCTTGGCATACATACATTGAGGAATACTGAAAAAAAGAAAACGTTCTTTTTCACATGGACTGAAGATATGCCCAGCCGTGAAAGCTTAGAAAGCACAAATTTACAATGAATATTCCCAAGAAAAGATCGATCATATTATAATATGGCCCGACTCCTGTGGTGGACAAAATAAAAACTTCAATATCATTACACTTTACCAGTTGTTGATTTTAAAGAGAGAATTTAAAGTTATCGATCATACATTTTCGGAGGTGGGACATTCATATTTAGATTCAGACAGAGACTTTGGCAGAGTCGAGAAAATTTTAAGGAAACATCAAAACATCTACGTTCCGGATCAGTATCGAGAAATTTTAAGAACTCCCAAAGACGCTGTTGTCATAGATATGAAGAATCATTTCTAGGATATTGATGGAATTGCCTCAAAACTCAATTTGTACAACAGGAAGAAAAACTTGAACAATGAAAAGGTTTATTTTCGCGACGGTAAAAAATGGCACCTATTGGTGCTACTATTACATCACTAGATGAAATGACTCCATTTTACAAAGTCGATATTTTAAAGAAAAGGAATATGCATAAGATAAATTCCGACGGTATTGCTCTAACGGTGTTTAATGAAAACAAGGGCAGCCTAAGTGTAGGAAAACTGGCCAATCTTAAAGAACAATTACCATTCATAAATGAATGGTAAGGCCGTATTATCACATCATACTTGGAAATGACCAAACTGTGGCTCAAAACCGTAGAACTGTCCGACTACCTAAAAATTGTACAATGTTTTAACAGTAATAAAATATGTTTAATTTCTTAACACTTTTATTCACTAATTCCTTATTCATTTCAGAGAAACTTATGAACGGATAAAGGTGTTATGTACATTAATTTTTTAAAATTTTCGAAAATAATGAAAACTGACAACTTTAGTTATTTGTCTCTGAAAAGTACATCAAATGTCAATATCATCGCAAAATGCAAGCTATATAGTCGTTATAACAAAAAAGTTCTCGCCTAAAAACTTTCGAGTTAAATTACTCAATAACGTGTTTTTGTGACATAACACCTTTATCCACTTAGCTCTTCAATTACTGATAAATACGACTATTTTTAGGTTTTTCTCAAAAGAAATTCAATTTTCATTTTCATTTGCGTAGGGAAATGGAAAATTTTTTAATGGAACCGTGCTATTTTCCTTTATTAAGGGTGGCGCCGCCGTGGCGGTGTCGTGCTTAAGTAAATGATTTCGTAATTCGACAATTTCTCCTATATCCCTGGACCGATTGAAAAAATTCTTTGATAGGCTTTTAGAGAAAACTTGATTTTACCAGACTATGGAATAAAAAAAAATATTTTTTTATTTTCCAACGAGAAAAAAATTTTTTTCCTTCTTTAGTTTTCAATAGCCTAGTACCAATCTACAGTGTGTGCTATTTAATACCGTTATTTTGGAACGCGTTAACCGATTTTAGTTTTTTTTGTTGAGATATAGTGCTCGATGAGGTTTATCTGACTGTTTTGAAAAATTTGTAATTTTCGTATTTTCAAGATCTGATGTCCTCTAAATGGGTAAAAATTTCGAGATCGACTATTAGGCAATTTTTTATCGGCAAACTGCATAGCATATTCGATTCGCAGTTGTCTTTATACAAAATTTTAGCTGGATAACTCATATAGTTTGTTATTCAAATTTAAAATTTCACACTTTTCGACTGGCCCGGTATAAAAATCGTTTAGGTTTACTAAAAAAGTAAAGTAGTCATTCGACTTAAGGAACATCAAACACTAAATAAGGAAGAAAAAAGAAGTTATTCTTTAAATAAATAGTGCCTCTATACGTTATTCAGTTGCTGTACTGTCGTGCGCAAAAAATAAGTCTTATAACGTATTTTTGCTAAAATCTAGTTGTGTACATCTAACTTTAATTTTTGTGACATTATCAGTTATTTGTCAAAATTCATTGCAAGTGTGCAAAAACTAATATGCCCCATATAAGCTATTTAGTTGAAGCTGGTGTTATTGCCAAAGCAGAAGATGGATGGTCAATAAGACAAATTGCACTGCGTTATAATATTAACAAAACTTCGGTGTGTAACATTTTAAAAAAGTGGAGAATAAACGGTACGATAAGTAGAAATTCTGGATCAGGGCGACGAAGGATATCAGCTCAACAACAAGATTTACAATTGGTAAATACATTAGTAGAAAATCCATTTTACTCAGTTATTCAGGCTGCTGAAGAAACGAATTTTCCTGGATCGAGTAGTACTAGTCGCCGCAAGGGCGGATCTGGACCTTGAGCTTGGGGGGGTAACAATGAACCCAAAAAATCTTTTGATGAGTGGGGGGGGGGGGGGGGGGAGAAATCCAAAAAAAAATTTTTCGTCCCAAATTTTTGTTTAAAAAGCGGGGGGGAGAAATCCGAAAAAAAAAATTAATGAAAATTTCTTGAGGGGGGAGGGGGTAATTACCCTGTTAAAAAAAAATTTCTTCCCAAAATTAACAAAAATCATTCCATTTTAAAACAAAAGTTGATGATTTACAGAATCTTGGGGCGGGGTAATTACCCCGTCACCCCCCCCCATAAATCCGCGCCTGGGTCGCCGGCGAGTAAGAGAATCGGAGCTACGCTGTCATCCAGCAGCACAGAAATACTTACTGAAAGCTGAGCATAAAGAAGCTCGACTAGGATTTGCGCTTGAATTTTTAGTGCATGATATAAATTTTTGAAACAATGTAGTTTTTACAGACGAAAAAACTTTCCAGTCAACACACAGCGGTCGTATTCATATTTACCGACCTCCGAATACTCGATTCGATGAGAAATATGTATCTATATAGATTACATAGATAGATAGATTACATTATAGACTATAGATTTGTTAAATGAAGTTATTTATACATCAAATTCATAAATTTAGTAATCCGTAATGGTTACTTGTTCGAGGTTCCTGTTCTGTTATCATATATATAAAATGGGTGATAATTTAGAAGAACAATTATGTTTATTATGTAATTATACAGTTTTACTGACAAGATACTTTCTTGACTGACGCCACCTTTTTGGTTCGAATAAGCTGTCACTGAGCCTCTCCCCAAACAGTGTTGCCAGCCTTTTCTCTAATCAAGAGCTGACAGAACATCCTCCCCTTTTTATTTAAGTAACATAATCGTCTAAATAGGAGGGTTTTCTGACATTTCTAACTGGTCTAGAACGTGCAGTATTCTCTTCTTTATCCACAGGAGCACTACCCACTAAGGGATAGTCAATGTTCACTTCACTAGAACTGTTATCGCTAGGTGCAATTTCATTATGATTACTTTGTACATTTTCTGTAATTGTTATTGGAGAGGACAGTATTGGAGTAAACTTTGACCAATCATAATAAGGAGCGGGAATCAGGTGCCATCTGTTTCGACGGAAAGTACCGGAGTCGGTTTTAATCAAATATGATCGAGGCTCCTTTAATAATTGAATGACTTTACCGTAAACTCTAAGGTCAGTTGCCCAAACACTGTCTCCTATCATTAACTGGGACAATTCTTTGGTTCTATGTCTTTCATTAAATTGAATTGAGGACTTTACTTTAGCTTTATCCTCCCTATGAAAAATGTTTTTTTGTGTTAACTGGGTTATTCAATTGGCTGGGCAAAATTGCTAATTTTTATATTCATTAGTAATTCCGCGGGGCTAAAGCCACATTCCAAGGGAGTGGTGCGGTAAGCTAGCAGTGCTAAATAAATATCTTCATTCTTTTTTTAGCAACCCTTTTGCTATCTTCACCGCAGCCTCAACGAATCCATTAGATTGAGGGAAGTAGGGACTGCTGGTTATATGTCTAAAATCGAGTTCGTATGCAAAACGTTTAAATCCGGATTTAAACTGCGGTCATTATCTGATCTGACTATATCGGGAATACCGTATCTAGAGAATAATTCTTTTAATTTGTTGATTATTGTAGTTTCCGTTAAACTAGTTAATTTAAATATTTCGAAGAATCTCGAATAATAATCTGTGGCAATTAAATACCACGAATCACTTTTAAATAAATCTAAAGCTATTTTTTGCCACGGACGATCCGGAAATGAATCTTTCAAAAATGGTTCCTTAGGATTAATTCTATGTTCCACACATTGGGAACAAGTGCGTATGCAATTCTCAATTTGCGTCGATATGCCCAACCACCACACCGATGATTTTGCTCTCAGTCGACACTTGACTATGCCTTGGTGCCCTTGGTGTATCAACGATAAACATTTCGCTTGTAATGACTTTGGCATGACTATGCGCGTACCACGCAAAAGAAACCCTTCATTATGTGAAATTTCCAACCTATATTGATAATAGGGTATTATTTCATTGTCTAAGTGATTTTTATCAGGCCACCCTGAAAAAGAATATTCTTTTAATTTCTTACATATGAAATCTTTGGCCTGTTCTTGTTTTATTTCATTAAGAAAATATGGCTTTACTGCAAATGAATCAACGATGAGACTTACATGAGCCTCTGTTTCAGCCACCAACTCATCGTCTGCAGGTACAGACGAATAAGCTGAGAAATTTCTAGATAATGCATCTGCTACCACTAAATCCTTACCAGGTACATAATAAATTTTATACTCGTACCGCATGAGTCTGATTCTAAACCTTTGAAGCCTAGGGGTCAACTCGTCAATAGGTTTAGTCTGCAAGATTTGAATCAACGGTTTATGATCTGTTTCCAGCGAAACCGTAATGCCTGTGATGTATTCGTGAAATTTATCACAAGCCCAAGTCAAGGCCAATGCCTCACGCTCAATTTGTGCATATCTTTTTTCTGTAGCGGACAATAGTCGTGATGCATAGGAAACAATTTCTCTTTTACCGCCTTGAGATTGAATAAGAAGGCACGCCCCTAACCCATAGGACCAAGCATCGGCAGAAATCGAAATTTGTTTCGATGCATCAAAATGAGCTAAACATGGACTATCCTGCAATAATAATTTTATTTTTTTTAACGCCTCTTTTTGAGGTACATCCCATACAAATGATAAGTTTTTTTTTAACAAGGATGTCAAAGGTTCAAGAACCCCTGAACGATTTGGGATAAAACGACTTGAGAAATTAATCATGCCTAAAAATTGCAATAACTCTTTTTTATTATTAGGTTCAGGAAATATTTTAATAGACGAAATTCTTTCAGGATCTACTGAAATACCATTATTTGAAATTGTATGTCCTAAAAATGTCAATGACTGTACCCCGAATACACATTTTTCGCGGTTTAACGTTATCCCTTCTGCATGAATTCTATTCAGTACTTCGTTAAGAATTTCATTGTGTCGTTCTAGGGTTAATGCATGGATTAAAATATCATCGATGTGACTTATTACACCGTCAATCCCAGCTAGAATATTATTTAATAAAATAGAAAAATATTCAGGAGCACGCGTAATCCCAAAAGGTAACCTTTTAAATAAAAATCTTCCAAAAGGAGTTATAAAACAAGTCAAATGCCTAGATTCTTTACTTAAACGGATTTGGTAAAATCCTGACGTTGTATCGAGTTTGCTAAATCTTTTATACGTGCTAAAATAGTTTCAACTTTACCGATAGGAAAATATGACCTTAATACCGCTTTATTTAAACGTGTATAATCAACACATAGTCTAACTTTAGTTCCCTTCTTCACTACCACTATAGGACTTACCCAAGGAGTGTAAAAATCAACTGGTTCAATAATATTTAATTTTTTTAGACGGGCTATTTTTTCTTTTAGAGGATCCAGCAATGGAATTGGAACAACGCGAGGAACAGATTGTATATAGGGTTGCACCTTCTTTAATTTTAATCTCCATTTCAGTTTGAAATGTACCAATTTCATTAAATATGTTTGGAAATTTGTTTTCGATATCATTGGAGTTATTTTGTATAAAATTTAATTCTACCAATTTCCTTCTTTCCTTCGCCTCTTTTCAGAATTTTTAGTTGGATAATAGCGGGTCTACCTAAAATTGGTTTATTTAGTTCCTTAACAACATATATTTCAGTTTGAAACTGCCTATCCAAGTAGCTCAAATTCGTTTTAAAAGTTCCTACTATATTCAATTTACTTCCAGACGGACCTGTTACAAGCTTATTGGAAAAAGATAATGATTTAATTGCTTTGGAATCCAAGACATTAACCGGTATACAAGTAATATCGGCTCCGGAATCTATTAAAAAGTTCAACTTTCTTTCTAATTTAGAAACAAGTACAGGGATGGTCCACTTTCTACAATGTATATGATTTAACTGAATGGATCCGAGAAAAACTTCTTTTTCCAATTCGTAGTTAGAACGTTCAGTAGAACAAGAACAATTTAATTGTACAGCTCTGACCTTGGAATTTAATTTGCTTCTACAAACCTTTGCCCAATGTCCTAATTTCTTACATTTATTACATGTGGAATTATTGGCTGGGCATTTATCTCGGGAATGCAAAGAGAACCCACAGAAACTGCACTTTCTGTTGCTTTCTTCATCGTTTCCTTTATTTTGAAAATTTCTGCTTTCATTGTTTCCTTTATTTTGAAAATTTCTGCTCGGTCCTGCAACAGCATTGACTTCTTGAACATCTTGGTCGACTACATTAAATGCTAAAATCTGGTTAGCACTAGCAGTAGAATTAGATCTTATTTCACGACTCTGACTCGCTTGAAGTTCAGCCTGTTTTGCTGTCAAAATACAATCATTTAGTGTCAATTTTGCTAGTAACTGTAATCGATCACTCGTCTTTTTATCTGTCATCCCGACAACTATTCTGTCGCGAATTAATTCCTCTTTTAACGCCCCATAATCACAAAGCTCTGCCAAAGTATGCAAACTGGTAATGAAACTTTCCACTGGTTCCCCTGGTCTCTGTTCTCTCGAGTTGAACTTATAACGCTCGAAAATAATGTTTCTTCGAGGTATGAAATGAATTTCAAACTTCTCCAATGCATCCAGGTATGTCGTCGGAATACTTGCGAACTGCAATAATATCTCCTCTGCTTCTTCTCCCATAATATAAACTAACACGTTTATTTTCTCCGTATCTGATTTGCCATCTTGTCCTGATACCGACATAAATCTCTCGAATCTTTTTCGCCACTGCGGCCATGCTACTGGCGTGCTGAAATCGAATTTATCAGGTGGGGACACCTGTACTGGTAATTTTACCTCTGTCATATTTTCAACAGATTTCTCTAATATCTAACCTTCTAATTATCACAATCCCACCGCTGCCACCATGTTCTGTTATCATATATATAAAATGGGTGATAATTTAGAAGAACAATTATGTTTATTATGTAATTATACAGTTTTACTGACAAGATACTTTCTTGACTGACGCCACCTTTTTGGTTCGAATAAGCTGTCACTGAGCCTCTCCCCAAACAGTGTTGCCAGCCTTTTCTCTAATCAAGAGCTGACAGAAGAGTTCCTATCTCAGTTACTGTTACTTTGGTGCTAGTTAGAATGGCAATTAAAATACTTAGTTAAAGTTGTTTTTCGTTTAGTTATTGTTTTCTTTCCTTTGCAATTTATTGATAAATTGATCGTTGAATTCAAATTAAAAATATGTTCCTGTATCCTTTTAAAACATTTTTTCCACCTCAATTTTATCGCCTCATGGGGGGGGAGTGCAAATAGAAATTTTTTTTCACCTCATACAACAAAATCCTATTAGAAATCTAAAAAAAAAATTTTTATCGCCTCATGGGGGGAGGGTGCAAATAGAAATCCAAAAAAAATTTTTTGCCTCATGGAGAAAATACAAATAGAAATCCAAACAAATTTTTTTTCACCTCATGGAGAAGTACTATTAGAAATCTGAAAAACATTTTTCTCGCCTCATAAAGGCGGTGCTATTAGAACTCTAAAAAAATTTTTTTTGAAAATAGGTATAAAATTTCACTCAAGTATTTCCTTTTTTCCTCTAAAAATTGTACAACTTTTTTCATTCTCATTAGAACTCATCAGGAGAGATATATATTCAATTCGAAAGAGAAATTACTATTAAAAATAATAAGAAAATATGTTCATGTAAAAAACTGACAGGAAAGCATTTATTTACTTGACAGATATATAAAAAATAAAAAATAATCACTCTTTTAAGGTTATCAAATGTCAGTCTAATTTATTTGTTTAATAGGTGCAAAAAAAGCATACTATTACATTCGCGATTATGACCATTATTTACTCAGATGATTTCATCATCTTCGTGAATAATGGCTATCATAATCGCTCATATAATAATACTTACTATTTATGTTGGCCATTTTTCAGATTTTTTTATATTTCATTATTTCATTCTATTTTCCATCAAAATTCATTGAATCTATCAGTTCACTCATCACCTGTTTCTCATTGAATATGCAGATATTGTGAAATATTTTTCAAGAACAGTTGCAAAAAAACCTATATAAACCTTACAAATATTAGTCGCCAAACTTTTCAATTACAGTTATCACGATCTTAATCGTATTTGTCGACCTTTGAAACGTACCTATCGTGACGTAATCATCTATTGTGGTTTTGATTTTATAAAAAAAAAAGTTAAAAGTATTGAATTTTGACACTAAGAATCTCGAAAACTGTTCATATTAGGACATATTATGTCTCTTAAGCAAACTTCGCTTATTTCTTTATGTAATACCTACTTGTCCTAGAAATTTTGGTACGTTTTTTTCAAATACCTTGTATAGTGATTAGGGCTTTTCTTAAAAAATATCGTCATATTTTTTGTTGAACTTCGCCAAACTAACGAACAGACAATGGACAAAATTTATATACAGTGTTTAATGCCCATAATTCAATTACGTCCAGTGGAAGTACAGTAACGACAAAAAAAATTTAAAAATTTTTATTGTTCAAATAGGCTTAGAATGTCATGAGATGTCGGGGTAAATATGTAAATCAAGCAGGTAAGTGTCCAAAAAAATGGGCATTTAGTATACCTATACAAGAGACGCTAAGGTCTCAAAAAATTTTTTGGCATTAGCCACCTCCATTACCACCCCCACCCCATTATTAAAGGGTTAAAAAAAAAATGTGATTTAGTGTGTACAAGAACCAAAAACCTTATTTTTTTACTTCATCCTCTCCCACTATCACCACCCCCACCCCACTACCAATGTGAGATATCGTTTTATGGTTTTTTGGGGGAGACGATTCAAATATTATATTATTAAAGTTCCATAAACGAATATTTCCACGTACAAAATTTTTTCGTTGTGTAGTGATTCCTTAGGCAGCGGTTTTTTATTTTTCAAATAGTCTCTAGACAAGAGTTCATACAAAATTAATACCATAGGTATTCTCATTTTATTAACCATAATATCTAAACAGGCATTGATATTTTATCACGTAGCACTTCAGAGATAGTGGGAAATAAATCTCATTACTTATAAAAATAGTAATAACAAATATTACTAGTCTTTATGGGAAAACAAATAAATAGTGATAGATTATTTTAATAATACCATATGGAAGAAATATACTTTAATTAAAAGTATATTGGAGATAGGGTCTGTCTTTTTCTCTGCTAAAATTCAACAAAAAGCAGATACTGGTCTTAGGAAGGTACTTCTAATAGAAAGTTGATATAAATTACAGTGCCAACAAATACGTATTTATAAACTAAAAGTTGAGAACTTTATTTTCTAAAAATGATGTGCTGCCTTGCCCTGTTTAATCCAATTTTATTTAGCGGGTTATCATCAGAAAAAAAATGTACAGTAATCTGTTTCATACCAGGCTGAACGCAAATTTCGAATATAAAAATTTTGTGTATATGTGTGTATTATGTCTGTGGATCGTTTTTTGAAATTATTACACTCTCTAATGATGTTCATTTTACTTTCACATCCAGTAGTCGAGTCAACAGAGCGCTAAAATGACCAAAATCTCTGATTTAAGTGCTAATAAATGGATTTTGATGAAACCTTGTGCAATGTGTTTGTAATGACGTTAATAAAAAAATTGAAACAAATATTAGAGTAGGAAATGATTGGAAGGGGTAAGAAGGGGTTTCGTAACTTGTGGAATTAGATCAAAAATGGTTAAATATATTGTTTTCTTTTTCATATTTGACCTAATTCTACAAGTTACGGATATAAGGGGAGTTTTCTACCCGTTCAGATGATTTCTACCCTTGGGGTAGACGGTAGATTTCAAATATTATATTATTAAACTTCCATAAACAATTATTTCCACTTATAAAATTTTTCCGTTGTGAGAGAATTGGGTAGCAAATCTGGATGTGGAAGTAGTGATTCCTTGGGCAGCGGTTTTACTTTATATAAAAATATCAGATAAATATTCAGTAAATAATCAGAAGCCTAATAATAATAATAATGATATTTCACTATTTTATGAATTTTACGTGAAATCCGAGGTTTAAATCTTAATCCGTCACTGCATTGCCAGGTTGTCTATGATAAATAGTATTCTATTTCTTCAAACGTCAGAAAAACATGACATTTTTTTAACTCATTTCATGACATTAAAGTCTGACGTTTTAGGCGGCTGTACACTTCTGTGCAATGAAATCCCATACACTTGAAAAGTAAAGTAATCCTGTTTTTACTAATATTGAGTGGTGTGAATCAGTCATTTTTCCGTTTCCTTCCAAGACGTGATTAAATCTTGTTGGTATAGAAGCAATTAGTCTACGACAATAGTTTTCTTTTTCTCTTAGCTCCTTCCAGCAATTTTCAATAGCCGACATCTTCTTCATTTCTTGGTCTGAAGTTTCGTTCATATTTTTTTTTACTAGCAAACCCCAGACGTTCTCAATTGGGTTTATATCGGAACTATGCGAAGGCAACGGTAATAATTCAATATTATTGTTCCCAAACCATTGAGTAATTATCCTGGCATGAATAGAGCAGTTGTCTTGTTGGTAAATGAAGGTGTTGTTTGGATATAATTGCTCCACCGAAGGAAGCATAACGTTTTCCAAAATATCCCTATAAACATGTCCATTAAATCTACCGTTACCCATAAAACGCCACGCTACACCAGAGCCATGCATGCTTATCCATGTCCAAACATCTTCCGCGGGGACACGTAACGTTCGTGAAACCTGGTATTTGCAGGACGGTACACACAAATATGTCTGTCATTACAGGTAAACACAACATTATTCCAAAACTCCAACGGGCGATAGACATAATTTAAACAAAACAGAATGCTGGCTTGCTTCTGTTCTTCTGTTAATATGGTCTTCTTGGCACTTGTACAGTTTTTTAATTCCGATTTTCCCATCCTTCGGCTGGCTGTTGACCTCGATGCTGGAGAATTTGTCATGAACAGAGCGTCTCCTGCTGTTTGAAACGGATTTTCCCTCAAATAGCCAAGGAGTGCTTCATCTTGAACGAGACTTGAACTTCTCGATCGGCCTGAACCGTCTTTTCTCTTTACGCTACCTTCCTCCTCCCACCTTTTCTTCACACTCATAACAGTACTTTTATTCAATTGATAATGGTTAGCAACTGCTCTGATAGACCATCCTTCTTCAATTTTAGAGAGAATTAAAATTTTTTCATGTTCAGTTGATTCTGGCATTGCGAAAATTTGGCACTGACACTGACAAATGCGGTACGTTGTCACTAACAACGGAGTACGCGTATTTTATTTAATATGCCAATGCGTTTTTGGTGGTGACATTCGAGATTTTTTACCTTTATTTCTGTTGTAATGCTTTTCGTAAAATGAAAAACGTCCGTTTTTTGGCAGGTCCTATCAAAACATTTCTATTATTGCCAGATTGCATCAAGTAGTTTGCGTGTGCGGTAATTAGGTTGCTCTTTAATTATAACTGAATGTGAAGGAATTACGTCGTTAATGATGAATGAATCGACGCTTTGCCTCAATGGTACTAGAACTCGGCATGACTGTCAATATTGACAACGAAGTCAATCAGACAAAAGAATCAATCCCACAAACCATTTTGTAAGGTGATTTCAAACTTTCTTACAAATCAAGGTTTACGGATAGGATTTTGCAGAGTGCGAGGGAACTCTGAGTTTATTTTCGATTTATAGAAATGTTTAAAAACCAAACCTAATATAATATTTAAAACTGTTTTAGGTACTTGCTATTGTTCTAACGAATACAAGTATATATATTTTTTATTGTACATTTCTGTTGTAAAGTAATATTACTATGAGAAGATGCCAGCAAAAAATATGCGCAGAAACGAGTTTGTGCGCCCCATCATTCTAAGCCAATGAGAAAGAATTACGTGACATTCAATGTCAACACCAGTAGCGGCGGTGCCCTGCAGTAGAGCGGCGGCGACGGTAATGATAATAATAAAACAACTTTATTAGGCAAAGTTTAGTAGAACTTACTATTCTTACACTTCTCCTGAAGAAAGGTTACTCGTAACAGTTGACAAGTTTTAATCTACTCCATTTTCATAGTTCCTTGACCGCGAAACTTTTATTGGAATTACACATTCCTATACCACAGATAAAGCTATGCCACTGGTAAAAATATTCGCGCATTTTGGCTCCGCCCTGGCATCTTCTCATAGTAATACTAGTCTACTTGAATATTGTAGTTTGTCAATGAAAATAGTTCTTAATTTCATTATTAAAGCATGGCATTTAACTAAGTACAAGTACACGTAACGTTGAAAACTGTATATGGTTGTATTCCTTAGATCAATGGGAAGTACCTGAAATAATTTTAAAGATTATGCCATTTATAATTTTTTAAATATTTATAATAAACCGAAAATAAACGCATTTTCCTCTCACTTGTAAAATCATATTCTTAAATAACTTTAATAGATTACCGACTGAAACTAAACCGTCGTTATAGTCCAAAATCCCAGAGCCGCCAGACCTATGTCATTTTAGCAAAGCTAATATTTTGACAACGAATAGTGTAATATCTAGTTAAGAACGTACGCGTATTTGCTAGCTTGAAAGCGGGGCGTTTTTGCAGAAAACAGGTACAAAAGGTAAAAAAAAAGGTACATAAAAATTTTTCTCTCCTACGTTAAAGTATGATAGCTGATTTATTTTTCAAGTGACAGGCTAACGACATGGTGTAAGCGTTAACCTCCGAATTTTGAGGTTCGAGGTTCGATCCCTGAGCATTCTCAGCTTTTTTTTTTTTCAACAGATATTAACTTAAGGTGGCGATTACCAAGAAAGAGACAACCGATAGGGAAATATTTATTATTTTTGGCCATAACCTTTTTTCTTAGTACGTATATTTGAAAAAAAGACTGAGAACGCTCAGGGATCGAACCTCGGACTTTAAGATTCAATTATTCAATTCAATTCAAAACAAATTTATTATTGTTAAATAGTACAGTCGTGCGCCTCGGCTGGGGACTAGTCTAGAGGCGATCACCCCACCGCGGCGTGCAAACAGCAGATGAAGTGGTGGGCGTTAGGGCTCCTGTTCTTAAATATATTAAAAACTTAAACCTAACAATTTATTTGACAAAATCAGAAAAGATTTTAAAATAATTAGAAACTACTTAAAGCTAAAGATAAGTTTGGATTTTTAGCACACGCGCACTGGCGCACACGCGCACTAAATTTATGACGATAAGATTGTTATACGGGAAAAGACTCAATAAAAAAACCCATTCGAGCTGGACTTTAAGATTCAGAGATTGACGCTTACACCATGTCGTTAGCGTGTCACTTGAAAAATAAATCAGCTATCATACTTTAACGTAGGTGAGAAAATTTTTATGTACCTTTTGTACCTATTCTCTGCAAAAGCGCCCTGCTTTCAAGCTAGCAAATACGCATACGTTCTTAACTAGATGTTACACTATTCGTTGTCAAAATATTAGCTTTGCTAAAATGACGTGGGTCTGGCGGCTCTGGGATCTCACTCTATTAGGTTTAGTGACTTTTTAAAGACAATTAAATAGTTATATTCTAGATGTCCTTTCATAGTTTAAGTGAATTTCTTGAAAACAGAGTTAGGGAGAGAGAGAGTTAGGTAGTTCAGGGACCGAAACCGAAATTAATTTTAGAGCAGCGAAAAAAAAAGGTAAAATTGTGCCGTTTTTTTTTTGTCAGCTTAGAACAAGATCAGACACAGTGGGTATTACCGACAACATCATTTTACACATAAAAACACGAAATACGACATTTTTTAGTGTTCACAGATATTCTTATTTAAAAAAAAAGTGTAAAAGTTATTTTTTTTTTAAATCATGTTTTTTTGTACATCTATTGCCATATCTCAAAAACGAATTGAGCTATCGATGTGAACTTTTTTTTGTTATAAGACACACACTTAAACGCTTCTTTTTATACATAGGATTGCTAATAAAAAAAATGTGAACATGCCAAAAACGTAGATGACCCTGAAAGTTTAGAGAATATGCCATCAAATTTTCACTAAGCGAGGAACTTTTTTGTTTTTGAAAATTTTGTGTAACATGCTACGAAGACAATGAAGTCAATAGACTAAAAAAGTTTTTAGAAAAAAACATTTTCATTATAAGCAATAGTTTGCTAGTTACGATTTTTTTAGTATGGAGGAATTGTCGAAGCGTACGCGCGCGGCACTTAAGAATAATAATGATTATGTATTGTGTGTAACGGAACTTTTCGTTATTATTTTTTTATGTTTAGGACTGTTTTATCACGTTTTAGGATCTGAAAGGATAACTTATTTTTTCTAGTGGCGCATTAAGGACTAAGGTTGAAGGCAACAAGGAAGTAAAAATCTTAAATAGAGTGTCTGGGATAAAAATGCATTGCATTGGGGTCTCGGAAACGGTAAAAAATAATATTATAGTAAATGGAAAAAACGTTGTGCAACTAGGGGGCTAATAAAATTCCATAAACAGAAGTTTAGGAAAAGTAATAATTTTGGAGTGTTTTGATAAAAAGTAAACTATCGAGTTTTCCTTTATTTGCGCAATTATTGGAGCTAAATAGAAAAGACAGTTTCTTAAAGCACTTTTTTTGAACGTGGCAATCTTAATATTTGTATCCGACATTTCCTGTGTCAAAGTCCCTATCCGAAACTCCCATGCATTGCATTTTTACCCTAGATCCACACAATAATTGAGTAAACGTGTTATTTTCGCCTAAATTAGGTAACAAAAAAGAAAAAAATATACGATATTAAGTCTCTTTTAATTTCCGCAGCCCTAATTATAGAAACCCTGTTTCCATGGCTTGTGCACAAGTTTATCGTTCTCCTCTATTACTACGCCACATAAAATCCACTCCATTTTACAATGAAACTTAGATTGCTTTTTTATCTTAAATATTTTTTTAGCAGATAATCCACGCACAATTCGCACAATGGCCATACGTTCTACAATATAATACAAGTGGTAATAAGGGAAAGAATATCGTTACACATTTTACTTCCACATCCGGTGTTAAGTATAGATCGACAAAAATATTTTTGAAAATTTTTATTGTTCAAATAGGCTTAGAATGTCATGAAACGTCGAGATTTTAAGTTTGAGCAAACAAAAAATTCTGTCTGTCGGACTGTCTGTAACTTTTATTGTGCGCACGATTACTCCGGAACCGTTTAAGATATTGACTTAAAATTTGGTACACGTACCTATAGGTAAATTCGGGTTCCGAAAATAACCGTCCCAGAACTGTCCGAGAACTGTCAGGAGTTTGCGCAGTTCCAAATCCGATCGCATAAAAACAACTGCGCAAACTCCTGACAGTTCTCGAACGGTAATTTTCAGAACCCGAATTTACCTTATGTATTTTAACGAGATCTGGAACTAGATTATTCCGTTAAAGGGTTGGGGGGCAAATGAAGCAAGTAAGAGTCCATAAAATTGGTATTTAGTATATATAAGAGAAGCTAAGATCTCAACATTTTTTTGGCATTAACCACTCCCATTACCAACTCCCACCCCATTATTCAAGGGGGCGAAAAAAAAAATTGTCATTTAGTGTGTGTACAAGAACCAAAGGCCTCAATTTTTTTTTTACTTTATCTACCACTACTACCACCCCCCTTCCACCACCCTCAGCCCCTCTACCGATGTGGCATATCGTTTTATAGGTTTTTGGAGTAGACCATTTCAAATATTTTATTATTAAAGTTCCATAAACAATTATTTCCACATTCAAATTTTTTTCGTTGTGAGAGACTTGGATAGAAGATCTGGATGTGGAAGTAGTGATTCCTTGGCAGCGGTTTTATAATCTGACCTTCGACGAAAACGAATAACGTTGATCGTACACCGCCCTGAGACTAGTTAGTTTTAGTGGACGCGGGCGTATTAATACTCAATTTCTGCAATTCGCAGAAAAATCACTGTACCTAAACTATCAAAGACACAATAAGAATTATGCCATCAAAAACTTTTTTGGTCTTTTGGCTTTATTTTCTTCGCAGCAAGTTATACAAAATTTCCAAAAACAAAACAGTTTGTAGCTTAGTGAAAATTTGACTGCGTATTTTCTGAACTTTCAAGGTTATCTAAGTTTTTAACATGCTTAAAAATGTTTTAATTAACAATATTATACACAGATAGAAGCGCTTAAGTGTGTGTTTTATAACAAAAAAAAGTTCATGTTGTTATCTCCATTCGTTCTTGAGATATGGCACTAGATGTTCAAAAAAACATAATTAAAAAAAACAAAATTTCACACTTTTTTAAAAATAACAATGTCCATGACCACTAAAAAATGTCGTATTTCACGATTTCTAATGAACATCGACCTACTTAACGAAATGGTATATGTCTCAGTTTGTTCTAAGATTAAAAAAAAAACTCGAGAAGGAAGCGATTTTTCCCCTGTTTTTTACTCCACTATTTCGGTTAGCGTTAAATAACGTATACCATTTTCAGTTTTCATAGCAGCGACAATTTGATTTTTATTTACGGTTTCGGTTGTCAAGGCAGCAACAATTCGGTTCTCGGTTGTGGTTTCGGTAGATTCGCGGCAATTCGGCTTCTGTAATCTTTATAATGGACGAATCGACTTAGATATGGTTTTCACCATACAATTTGGTATTTCTACATCATGGTTTAAAGATTTGAATTTTTGATTTCAACCATATTTTTTGAACTTTAAAGTCATAAGTACGGTGTGGATTTCGGTTTAGGTTTCGGTCCCTGGGTAGTGAGTAAGTAAATGATTATTCCTACACAAATGTATTTTGTTTGTCTCTAAGGAAAATAAAGTATTAAGGTTAATTCTCATGCATCCGATGTCCGACATCCGACCGAATCGGAATCATATGTTTTTTCATAGAGTAAAGAAAAATATCAGTTCACATTGAGCAAAAAATTTGTATCCGAAAATCGTATATTTTAGTGATATTTAAGCTTGATTTTAGTAACTTTAAGAATGGTTTTCGAACACTGTAAATTGTTTTTATGACATCGGAAAAACATTCAACGACAAAATGCCCGACATCAGATAAAAGTTAAAACTTTCGGACGGTGACAGCCCGCCAAATTAATTTCAGATAATTCCACCAATAGAAACTTTCGGATCATCGGATCATCGTATCATCGGATATCGAATGTATGAGAATTCATCTTTAGTAAACAGATCAAAATCCTGGATGGAATAAGATCATACTTAGTACCCTCAAAAAAAAGCTTATTTATAACAACAATGCTTAAATGTAACATTTTCTTAGATATTGTAGGTCGACATATTGAATGGCCACCGTGATCACCAGACTTAAATCCTTTAGACTATTTTCTTTAGAGTGATTTAATCAATTGTGTAAAAGATCAGACCCCTTAATTGTTAGAATAGTTGGAAGACCGAATTAGGAAAGTAGTTCAATAGAGAACTATCCTTATTCTTCATTTTGGGGCAGAACGTTATTAGAAAAAGTTGTTCAAAATATTATAACAAGCCTCGATACTACTAAATTTCATAGATTTTTTTTTTCATGTAATTAAGAAAAGTCGTTTAGCTGGCATATCTAGCGAATCGTATTGAAGTGCCAAGAAGGCATCGTCAAAAGTTTTAAGTGTCTAAATTTATACAATAAATATTTAAAATATTCAGTGCCTTTTCCTGTATAACAGATTCGCACGCTGTTAGAATAGAATGGTATATTTGTATTAAGTCATTTCTTTATGTATATGTATTATGACTTTTGACGAAACGCCAATAAAAGCAGCTAATAATAACTAACTATTGTAGTTGTAAGTCCATTAAACGTTTCTGTAAACAATCAGTATTACTAACCTTTTAAAAATATGCATTGGGAAAAATTCCACATTACAAAAAATCATCTTTAAGATAGCTTTTGCTAAGATTTGTTTTTCTATTTTATATAATTTATTAAAAAATAAGAAATCACTTTTAAAATAATTTTTATTGATCCTTATAGTTTGCACTAGTACTTATACCTATTACGAAACAAAAGAGAGAATTAAAAGGCTACTATTCACAGAAAGGTAGTTATTCACATTTCATAATTAGACAAATGATATTTTACTTCCACATCCAGTGGAAGTATAGTAACGACAAAAAAATTTAAAAAACTTTTTATTGTTCAAACAGGCTTAGAATGTCACGAAACGTCGAGATTTTAAGTTTGAGAGAAAAAAATTTCTGTCTGTCGGTCTGTAACTTTTTTTGTGCGCACGTTTACTCTGGATATTGACTTGAAATTTGGTACACATATGTACTTTAACGAGATCTAGAACTAGATTATATTTTCATCTTCTTCCGTCGAAGGATTGGGGGGTAAATTGGGGCAAATTTGGGGAAAATAGGTAAATCAAGCAAGTAAGAGTCCATAAGATTGGTATTTAGTATATACAAGAGAAGCTAAGGTCTCAAAAACAAAAATTGGCATTAGCGACCCCCATTATCACCCCCACCCCATTATTAAAGGGGATGAAAAAAAAATGTGATTTAGTGTGTGTACAAGAACCAGAAACCTCAAAATGTTTTTTACTTCATCCACCCCCACTACCACCCCCTATCACCACCCCCACCACCGCTACCGATGTGGGGTATCGTTTTATGGGTTTTTGGGGTAGAGGATTTCAAATATTATATTATTAAAGTTCCATAAACAATTATTTCCACATACAAAATTTTTTCGTTGTGAGTGACTTGGATAAAAATCTGGATGTGGAAGTAGTGATTCCTTGGGCAGCGGTTTTTTATCGGCAAATTCGATAGCGTATTCGATTCGCAGTTATCGCAAATACCTCTATACAAAATTTTAGCTCGATACCTCATATAGGGTGTTTGTTATTCAATAGCCAAATTTAAAGTTTCTCACTTTTCGACTGGCTCTGTATAAAAGTCGGCTAGGTTTACTAAAAAGTAGTCATTCTACTTAAGGGACAGGAACATCAGACACTAAATGAGAAAAAAAAGAAAAGTTATTCTTTAAATAAATAGTGCTTCTACACATTATTCAGTTGCAGTACGTAGATGCTTTAATGAAAATTTTTCAAACAAATGGATTGGACGGAATAGCTTTATTTTTTTTCTTCCTTATTTAGTGATATCAACATCAGAGATGGAGAGTTGATGTCTAGATGGCATGAGAATATGACATCCAACTACTGTTGAACGTTGAAGCAGGATAATCCAGAAAATACAAAGAGAAAAATAATGCCATTGCTTAGGACTTTCGAAAGTAAGAGGGTACGTTACAATAGAAGATCGTGACGCAAGTTATACAGATTTTTTAGAGGTTATGTAAAAATTCCAACTGACCTCGGACACTGTTTCTGCGCCCCAAAATACATGTAGGTAAAGTGGTTAGCTTGTTTAGGTTTTTAATTTATTTTTAACTTCAGTTTTGGCTGTTTTTGGAGGTTATGTTAAAATTCTAACGTGAAGGGTCAGTTCTGACGTCGTTCAGCGCCCCAAAATACGTATAGGTATAGTAATCTGTTGAGTAGTGCAAGGTTTTGTTTTGTGTGCGCCTATGATCAAATAAAATTTGATTAATTGAGCCTTATTACCTAATATCGTTTAAAAATACGTTTTAGTTCGCTATTTGTCCATTTCTATACCACCCTTTTTGAAGCCACGTTTTACTCCTTTATTGCCTGTTTATTTAGCTTCTACAGTCTACACAGTAAAAGAAAATATTCGTCGTTTTCAATTTACTTCCACATCCAGTAGAAGTATAGTAAATACAACAAAATTTTGAAAATTTTTATTGTTCAAATAGGCTTAGAATGTCATGAAACGTCGAGATTTTAAGTTTGCGCGAAAAAAAAATTTCTGTCTGTAAGATATTGACTTACTTGAAATTAGGTACATATGTATTTTAACGTGATCTGGAATTAGATTATATTTTCATCTTATTCCGTTGAAGGGTTGGGGGTTAATTAGGCTAAATGGGGGTAAATAGATAAATCAAGCAGGTAAGAGTCCATAAAATTGGTATTTAGTGTATACAAGAGAAGCAAAATAAATTTTGGCATTAGCCACCCCCATTATCAAAGGGGGTGAAAAAAATGTGATTTAGTGTGTGTACAAGAACCAAAAACCTCAAAATATTTTTTACTTCATCTACCCCCACTACCACACCCATATCCCCACTCCCACCCCACTACCGATGTGAGATATCGTTTTATGGGTTTTTGGGATAGACGATTTCAAGAATTATATTATTAAAGTTTCATAAACAATTATTTCCACATACAAAATTTTTTCGTTGAGAGAGACTTGGATGGAAAATCTGGATGTGGAAGTAGTGATTCCTTGGGCAGCGGCAGCAATTATACAAGCGCAAATCGTACAATTATAAGTGTTAAATTCCTATAAATGGTGAACAGCATTTGAATTTTACAAATATTGTTCAAAATGGCCACCATCACAATCAATACATTTTCTTGCTCGCACAATTGTGTTACTCTTTACATTCCTTAACATTTGTGGAGTGACGCTATTAAAAGCTCTTCTCATTCTCAATTTGAAATCCTCGATGGTCATAACGGGAGTTTTGTAGATCTGTCCCTTGATATAACCCCAAAGAAAGAAGTCTAATGGGGTTAGATCAGGTGACCTTGCAGGTTACCTTATAAAACCCTGCTTTGAAATAAGTTGTGGGCCATAAGCTTCATTGAGATAATCCATAACAACGCGGCTGTTATGGGGTGGTGCTCCGTCTTGCTGGAAATACAACAATCGGTATTGTGCTAGAGGAACTTGTTCGATTTTTTGCCAAATTTGGTTTTGTAAGAATTCTATATACCTTTGTCCTGTCAGCGTACCTTGGAAGAATATTGGGCCAATGATTAGTGTTCCATAAATACCTGCCCATACATTTATCCCAAATCTTTCTTGAAACCTCCCTTGTTTAACTAATTTTTGATTTTGTTGTTACCAGTATCTTCCGTTCTCTCGGTTGAACATCGGATTATTTGTCAAACGTGGTTCATCGAATGTTGAAAGCAACATTATTGTCTCTTTAAAACTCATTAATTAACCACCCGCAAAACACAATTCGTCTTACAGAATCTCCTTTGTACAAATGTTGGAGCAGATTGTACTTTAGCGAGCGGTAAATGTTTTTTCAAAATTCTTCTTACTGTTTCCCTATTTGATCCTAGTCCTTCCGCCATTTCTCTAACAGAGGCTGATTGATTGTTCGTAATACATTAATCTCCAACTCTTCATTTACAATGAATTCTTGATTTTGGACACGTGGCTCTCGCCGCATTTTTCTCTCTAATTTCTTGAAATAATAACGAGACGAATGTCTTCTTTCAGAAAATCTCTGAGCATACATTTGACCTGCAAGCACAGAATTTTTTCGACATTTGCCATAAATTAATATCATGTCAGTTTTTTCGTTTCTGGAGTAGTTCATGTTAAGAAATATCAATAATGGACACAAATATTTCGCTAACAATAATTTTTTACAAATGACAACTTTCTTTTGTTTTATAATATTTTATCAAATCGTAGTGCAAAGGCAACTATGTTAAAGTTCAATAAAAATTATTTTGAAAGTGATTTTTTTATTTTTACATAAATTAAATAAAATAGAAAAACGAATAGCATAGATTTGAAATGGATATCAATAAATTTATAAAAAAATCTGTGACTCATTGAACACTATGAGCCACCATCTTCTCATTTGAAAAATAAAAGTTTTCGACAAAAAAGTGATTATATTCGGAGGCTTCGTAAATAGTTATTAATGAAATTAAACGAAAAATCATATTTTTTCCTTGGACTTTACGTGCCGTAGGTATTACAAAGCACTCTAGATGAATGTCTTAAAATGCTTAAAAAAACTGAATAACGACTCAAAAATTCGCGAAAGTCTCATGGTATATTCAGAATGTTGTCTTGAATCCAAATATACAAAAATATTCATGCTGTTCCATTTAAAAATCGAAAGTTGCTGTCATTTCCGGGTAAATCTGAAATGGTCTCATACCGCTTTTATGTTCAAAAATTCATTTTACAGGTAGTTTACGTACCCCAAATGGATAAGTTAAAATATAAAGGAAATATAAGGGAGAGCCACTAGTCTCTCACCCGGTGTATTTTACTAATACACATTTTATGATAATATAATCTTTCAAATACGACTTTTAGTTAGAAACATTATATTATAGACATTAACGCATTTGAAAATAATAAATAGTGATCTAGCGATATTGTTAAAGACAATGGATTCGAAGTCAAGAGTCGCGTGTTCGAGAAGAAAATAGGCTGGATGGAATAGTTTCTTTTTTGACTTTATTTTACTAACAAATGTTTTAGTAACTAAATTTGTATAATACTAACATTATATTCTAATTAATAAAATACTAAAGATAAAGTTAGAAATATTTTCGTGTATTTTAATAATATGAAGCATTTGATAAGTTGGACCGCGGTATCTGATTAAATAAATTGAAGAATTATTTGCTATTGTCTTCTCGATCCTAATTTGCCTAATACAGTAATTAACAATCTCTTCAATTCAAACTTCAGGAGTTCCACAGGGTTGCATACTTGGACTAGTATTTTATATATTATTTCAGAGATGGGTAAAAGAAACTTTCCATTTGAAAGTTCCCGGAACGAAATTAAATATTTGAAAGTTTCCAAAATTCTTTGAAACTTTCGGAATATTCAAATATTTTATAGAAAACTTTCATTTTTATCAAAAGGCCATGGCAGGTTAAGATAAGTGTCCGTGCCTTTGTAACCATTTTGCGTGTGGTTCCTTCCAGTGATGTATCTTTGCGTAAGATACTACCACAAAAAGTTTTGACCTCAAAAACTTCATAATATCTGGGAATTTTTTTTTTTGAAAATCCAAAAAAAATTTTTTTTCTTAATCAAGTGAACCAATTTGTTTGTATTTCACATATATTGTAAATATACTCAAGACAATTTATTACTGATATTTTCATGAAATCTTTTCATGAAGAAAACAAAAATTGATGCTTTTGAATTTTTCGAAAAATTTATATACGTACCTACCCGTTAGCGACCACCTCTATTTTTTTTTTTACCAATTATACACCATACAATAAGCTATAACATGTATTTTTTACAAAACACTATCGAAGGGGTAACGTAGTCAAATTGGCAAAGATAATGTTACGTGCTGTAACCCCCCTTCGTAAACACTCTGTATCGTGGGTTCGGAAATTATAACACCAGGGTAACACTAAACAATAATGTATTTACGTACGCACTAATTACAACAAATAAAGAAAAAGAGTATAAATTGGTTAAAAATTCGATATATTAATAAATATATATATATAAATGAACAACAACTGCTTGGATTACACGTATTGAAAATTTTTTGGAGCCGCCTACGTATTTTTTTGAAACAACGAGATGTATTTTTCACAATACATATATTTTCTACAATGCTCCATCGAAACGGTAATACATAAAAAAAATTATGTGTTTAATAATAAGGATACATAATAAAAAAACATGGTATGCTAATGATATATGATAATATTAGTTGTCTTCATCACTGTCCTCATTTATTGTATCACTGATATCTTCTGCGAACAGTTTTACTAATGGTTTCAGAATATCGTCGAGAAACCTTGCATATGATAAATTCATGTTTAACTTAAAAAAAATAAATTAGTTTTCTGTTACTTAGAGATGGATTTATCATATGCAAGGTCGACGATATTCCGAAATTATCAATAAAACTGTCTGAATTATTCGCAGAAGAATCAGTGTTACAATAAATGAGGACAGTGATGAGGACGACTAATATTATCATATATCATTAGCATAACATGTTTTTTTATTATGTATTATTATTGTTAAACACTTACTTTTTTTATGTATTACCATTTCGATGGAGCTTTGTAGAAAATGTATGTATTGTGAAATAGTATATTACGTAATGAGTGTTGTAAGAAGCATATTACGCACGAATGGAAAAGTTACGCACGATGCCGCGTAGCGGCGAGTGCGTATTTCCATGAGTGCGTAATTGCTTTACAACTCGAATTATATACTATACTTTACCTACGATCATATTTATTCATTTATTTAGTAAAATCTGGATTTAGTTTACTTGTCAGCAATATTATTCACCAAATATTATGTCAGTTTTGACAGCGTTTGAAAATTACGTAGGCGCATTTGTTTTTTTAAACCCCGTGTCAGCGATATAAGCTTCCTATAATTGCGTATCCCGTGCGTTTTGTTTACTGTGCGATTTGTTTACAGTGCGATTTGTTTACAATATGTAAAATCCAACTTACATAGATGGCAGGTAGTGTGTTTTTTACTATTTACAGTAGTGATCGTAGGTAAAATACATTTCGTTATTTCAAAAAATACGTAGGCTGCTGCAAAAAATTTTCAATACGTATAATCCAAGCAGTTGTTGTTTTCGTTTATATATTTATTAATATATCGAGTTTCTAACCAATTTATACTCTTTTTCTTTATTTGTTGTAATTAGTACGTAAGTAAATACATTATTGTTCAGTGTTACTCTGGTGTTATAATTTCAGAACCCACGATACAGGATGTTTACTAAGGGGAGTGTAAGCACGTAACATTATCTATGCCAATTTGACTACGTTACCCCTTCGATAGAGTTTTGTAAAAAATATATGTTATAGCTTATTGTATGGTGTATAATTAGTAAAAAAATAGAGGTGGTCGCTAATGTGTAAGTACGTATATACATTTTTCAAAAAATTCAAAAGCATCAATTTTTGTTTTCTTCATGAAAAGATTTCATAAAAATATCAATAATAAATTGTCTGAGTATATTCACAATATATGTAAAATACAATACAAATTGGTTCACTTGATTAAGAAAAAATTTTTTTTCGGATTTTCGGAATTTTTTTTTTCCCAGATATTAAGTTTCTCAGGTCAAAACTTTTTGTGGTAGTGTCTTTCGCAAAGATGCATCCCTGGAAGGAACCACACGCAAAAAGGTTGCAAAGGCACGGACACTTTTCTTAACCTGCCATAGCCTTTCAGAAAATTCGAATTTCCATAAGGTTTGTGGGGAGTCCTTTGCAGAGATTTCTCGCTGTTTACTATTAGAGTGTTTAGGTTGTTCAAATATCTATCACTACAATTAAGGTTGCATCATCAGCGAATAATGCACAGAAGTCAGGAGAAATATATGAATATATCGTTGATGTAATGACAAAGATTAGAGCCTCCAGGACAGAACCTTGGGGTACATCATGTCTGACTAGAAGAGTATTTGAAGCTTGGTCGTTTAGACACACTCTGATAACTATTTAGAATATCGTGGATCAGCGCCTTATCCTCAGGCGTTTCGGATGCGTGTTTTTTTCCCTCAGACAATTTACAAAAAAATAATGCTAGTGTACCTATTTTCAAAGACACACGGTGTAAGCGATTTGCTTTATCTACCTTATCCACTAAATATTTACTATCTTCGGTATTCACAATCGGCAAGTTATTTCCATTTCCTTGATTTTGTATGAAACCATGACGTTAAATTTTACTCATTTAACTTAACGTCATCCTTATTATAGTCATCTACAATTAACTCATTTGTCGTTAATAGAAATTTCAGCACACTTTACAATCTTCAGAAAGTTAGCTTCTGTTTTGATTAGATTTGGTTTGAGTGTACATCCCCTTGTTGTTTGCTTACGCACTTCATATCCGTTTATTTCATCCGTAGAGAACGTTATAGACTATAACATGGAGACACACTAAGACTATAAAAACCACAATATAAACTTGGAAATCGAATGGAAATTCAGTGGGACAAATAGTTGAGTGCGTTGCTAATTCTAGTAAATGATTAATATAAACGTAAATATAAATTAGATAACTTCCAAATTAATAAGCGGAACCAGCGCGGAAGGGGATTATACTTGAAAACCATCTAGGCATACCGAAGCTGGAATTCAAATCCGTACTCGTCACATAATATTCTCTTGAAATTGAGTTACCATGGTCGGCATTAAAGACTACGGACGTCATGAATTATAATAGTAATTATATTCTAATTAATAAAATACTAATGATTAAAGCTAGAAATATGTTCGTGTATCTGAATAATATGAAGCATTTGATAAGATGAACCACGGTATTTTATTAAATAAATTGAAGAATTATTTGCGATCCTAATTTGTCTAATACAGTAATTAATGATCTCTTCAATTCAAACTTGAGGAGTTCCACAAGGTTGCATACTTGGACTAGTATTTTATATATTATTTCAGAGATGGGTAAAGGAAACTTTCCATTTGAAAGTTTCCGGAACGAAATTTTAATAAATATGAAAGTTTTCAATAAAATATTGGAATATTTGAACATTTGAAAGGTTCCAAAATTCCGGGAAAGCTTCCTTTGGGAACTTTCGGAGTGTTCAAATATTTTACTGAAAACCTTCATTTTTATCAAAATTTCGTTTGGAAACTGAAAATACATGAAAAATTTGAAACAATTTAGCAACAAATTGGCAAAAAAATGAAATAATTCTATTTGGGCGAAACAAATGTTACGTTGGTTTTTGAGGTCAGGGATTATTAATATGATGTTTAAATTTAATAATAACTGGAAAAATTAGCAACAATTTAGCAACAAATTAGCAAAATAATGAAATAATTCTATTTGGGCGAAAAGTGTTATGGGAGTTTTTGAGGTCGGGGATTATTGATATGATGTTTAAAAACAATAACTCGGAAGATTGGCAACAAATTAACAACAATTTACTTCGTTCCAGAAATTTTCAAATGGAAAGTTTCCTTTACCCATCTCCGTTTTTTTTTACATTTAATTTTTCTATTTTACATTCATATCGATTTATGCAACATATATGGCTGGCGAGAGCTTCAATAGCAATGAACGTTGCCCCAGACATATGACCCCAAAGCTGTTTCATCACCAATAAATTATCCCACTTAATTATCAAAATATAAGTTTACTCATTATCACCATCCCACACGAGCAAGATTTATGTTGAAAATAGAGACCAAAGTGCAGAATTATGTAGGATGGTCATTTAAGTTTTGATTGTCGGAGAATAACCGTTCATCTTTCATATCGTAAACTTGTAACAATACCATGCATTAGGTAGTTTTAATTAAAACTACCAGCCACATGAATCGTGAAGTTTCAAGCAGAGGCGTGTTTGTTTTGCATTTTGAAGCTCGTAGATTAACGTGGCTAGACAACGGTTTTATATCCATCATAATTAAAGTGATGTCGATGTCATCGTCCAGACACTTTTAGCGAACCACTTTTTATATTATTCAGCTGGGACAATTTATCAAAATATCTTAAATTTAAAAACACAGTCTATATAAGTCTTAAAACCCTAAAGAATGTGGTATGAAAAGCATTGTCGTAAGAGCATATTCATTAGAGGAACGCAAATAAATGAATTAGAAGATTCGTATACTAAACGTTGAGTCTCAGGACTTTTTGAGGTCGACTTATTGAATTTTTTATATGATTATTGCACATTCTATAGTATATTCTTCGCAGATTTCTTAATAAAATTACTATTATAATTCATGACGTCCGTAGTCTTTAATTCCGACCATGGTAACTCAATTTCTAAGAGCATATTACATGACGAGTACGGATTTGAATCCCAGCTTCGGTATCCTCACGTTGTTTTCAAGTATAATCTTCCGCCTTGGTTCCGCTTGTTAATTTGGAAGTTATCTAATTTATGTTTACGTTTATATTAATCATTTACTAGAATTAGCAACGCACTCAACTATTTGTCCCACTGAATTTCCATTCGATTTCCAAGTTTATATTGTGGTTTTTATAGTCTTAGTGTGTTTCCATGTTACAGTCTATAACGTTCTCTACGGATGAAATAAACGGACATGAAGTGCGTAAGCAAACAACAAGGGGATGTACACTCAAACCAAATCTAATCAAAACAGAAGCTAACTTTCTGAAGATTGTAAAGTGTGCTGAAATTTCTATTAACGACAAATGAGTTAATTGTAGATGACTATAATAAGGATGACGTTAAGTTAAATGAGTTAAATTTAACGTCATGGTTTCATACAAAACCAAGGAAATGGAAATAACTTGCCGATTGTGAATACCGAAAATAGTAAATATTTAGTGCATAAGGTAGATAAAGCAAATCGCTTACACCGTGTGTCTTTGAAAATAGGTACACTAGCATTATTTTTTTGAAAATTGTCTGAGGAAAAAAAACATGCATCCGAAACGCCTGATGATAAGGCGCTGATCCACAATATTCTAAATAGTTATCAGAGTGTGTCTAAACGACCAAGCTTCAAATACTCTTCTAGTCAGACATGATGTACCCCAAGATTCTGTCCTGGAGGCTCTACTCTTTGTCATTACATCAACGATTTATTTATATATTTCTCCTGACTTCTGTGCATTATTCGCTAATGATGCAACCTTAATTGTAGTGACAGAGATTTGAACAACTTAAACACTCTAATAGTAAACAGCGAAACTAAGAGAAATGGTTCTATGCAAAGGACTCCCCACAAACATTATGGAAATTCGAATTTTCTGAAATTTGGATATGTGGTAGTTTTTGCTTTTCTAAGCAAAAGTTCTCATAGACACAAGTTTCGGTTATGACTGCTATCCGATCTAGGTAGGGGTTGATGGTCTAGCAATCCACAAAAAGTAAAATATTCTTTTCGCAACTTTTTTTCTCCGAATATGGTTAATGCAAAAACGGTATTAAAAAAATTACAAAAAGAATATTTTAGTTTTTGTTAATTGCTACCCCAAATTGCGGATAAGTTTGTAAATTATTATAGTGATCTTGGTCTGGATCTGCAAGTAAAATAAAAATACCAACTAATTTTATCGAAACGGAAGAGCCCCCTAAACAATTCTATGCAACTCTATAGTTGTTATATTGATGAAGTGAAAGAAATAATAAAATCATTAAAAACAAAAAAGTCTCCTGGCTTTGATGATAACATACGTGCTGAAACACTGAAAGGGGATCTGAAGAAATAGCAGAACCGCTGAAATTTATTATAAATAAATGGTACAGTACAGGAGATTTTCCAAACTCTCCTAAAATAGGTGTAATAGAACCATTAAATAAAGGAGGCAAAAAAATCTTTTAATTAATTAAAGATCTATTTCAGTAATTTCTAACGTAGAAAAAATTTTCAAAAAAATTATTAAGATCCGCTTTATTAACGTTTTAAAAAATATAAAATTATATCGGAAAATCAATTTGGATTTCAGCAAAATAAGTCAACGGCAGATACAATAGCCACATTAACACTTTACGTATATAAAGAAATTGACGAAACAACTCCATCTCTTTGCATATTCGTTGACGTTGCAAAAGCTTTTGACACTGTGTGTCTCATTATTATTATATACGTTAGAAAAGAACGGCATAATTGGAATTGTCTTGAGCTTACTAAAAAAAACTATTTATCGCGCCGAATCCAATACGTGAAAATTGATGATGCTGTTAGTGAGCCCAAGACAATACAGTACGGAGTACTGCAAGGTACAGTGCTAGATCCTATCTTATTTATTTTATATATTAATTCGCTTTTAAATAACCATAATTGTAAGATTCTGAGCTTTGCCAACGATACGGCCGTACTTTTTAAGAAAGTACATGGAAAAATTTTAACTTACCCTTATTTGGTCCATTAAAAATAGACGGTGATCTATTAATCTCCGAAACAACATCTATTAAATATCTTAGGATAGTATTTGATAGACATCTACGTTGGGACCTACAAATTAATAATGTAGTAACAAAAATTAAAGGACTGCTCCCAAAATTAAATATTTAAAACCTTATCTAACCATTAAACAACTAAAAATATTGTACTATGCTTTAATTCAATCCCAAATCACATATGGTATAATAAGCTGGGGTGGAGTGCATACTCTGCTTTCTGAAAAACATAACTATTGTTCAGAAATGGGTATTAAGAATCATGTATAATAAAGACTACAATTATTCGTCAGATGATCTCTATGTAAACAAAGTGGGATATTTGATTTACGACAGCTTTATTGTATCAGTATACTTACCTTTAGTTTTAAGAATAAGAATAATATATTTCCAATTAAACACCAGTATGAAACTAGAACTAAAGAAAATAACTGTATAAATTCTAGATGTAAAAAAACCATCGATCAGAAATGCTAGCTATACCTTACTACCAGAATATTACCCATAACAAACTTGCTGTGTGTCACTTACCCGATTATGTCATAATTACTCGAAGGTGTCTTCTTTAACTGAATTTGACTAACACAAAATAATGAATGCCTGATTTCATTTTATTATTGACACTGGCATCTATAAGTCTAACCACATTGAAGTCATCTAAAATAATTAGATTTTTATTACAGCAGTTGAGCTGTTCAAAAACATCGAAGGAAGATTCAACTAAATGTATGATATAAGAGGTTTCCATTTAAGATTTCAAAGTTGCCCCCACCGCACCCCCACGAAGTGGGGTGTCACTGCATAGCGTTTGTTTGGTATTA
This sequence comes from Rutpela maculata, assembly GCA_936432065.2. Taxonomy (NCBI): domain Eukaryota; kingdom Metazoa; phylum Arthropoda; class Insecta; order Coleoptera; family Cerambycidae; genus Rutpela; species Rutpela maculata. The sequence goes on along the minus strand of OW386293.2, from coordinate 118,414,296 downwards.
CTGCATAGCTTTTTAAAAATATTCAACACATATTTTTTGTTTTTCGATCCGATGTATACCTCTCCAGATATTTGACAGTTCTGGGACTATTTATTATTAAATATATCTTCTACAATTTGTATTTAACTTTAAAATTTGTATCGCCATGTACTTGAAATGGTCATGGAGGAGGCATCTTAAAGACATGTGATCTCAACCAGGTCTTGGAATAAACTCCTGTGAAGAAATGTACAGAATTTTCTTTCACAACATTTATATATTAGCAAGCCCCAGCTTATTATAGAAACATTTCTTTAATATATTTACTATTAAATGATCAAGAAAAGATGAAATCTAATTCATATGACGATCTTTCCGAATTAAAACCACTAGTTACTGTACTATACTAGTATTTCAGTTAGGGGTGTTAATTATTCTTGTACAATATTTTTTCTCCCTGTACGGGGCTCATTCATTGTTTGTGTCATTATAATCTATTTCATCGACTCACATAAATATAAGTAATTGAATAGAATTTTCAGGTAATGTAACAATTTTGTTTACGGCATTAGGAAAACTCAATAATTTACTGTATAAAATATGCATCAGCAAAGTCCGAACATACTTTGAGTAAATGGCTTCTGATTAATGAATGAGCCCCGGAGGTACTTGACAGTAATTCTAATTTATATATTGATCATCATAAGTGCAATCATTTTAAGTATATGAACGAGAATGTGTACGTGAAACTTTTTTATTGCCTGAGTTTTATAGATAAATTAACATTTATTTAGCATTCTAATATTTGGCGGATGCGCCACGCCTAGATCCTATTAGTTTAAAACCAAAAGCAGTTTTTTGAAAAATAGTTGATGACTTAGGTGTAATTGCAATGCTTGTAAATTTAATCATATCCCGATGATGCCATCTTGATTAGCGAAATTTTCGTCAGTATAGTATGCAGTATTTTTGGGTTTGTAGAATTTTATCAGTCAGAACACTCCTCGTGCATTTTTTTTGTTAAGGTGTTTATATTTACTGATTTACTAATTTAATGTCCAAATTTCAATTCAATCGGATTTGTTGTCTTGAGTTAAAATGCTTACAAGAAATCAATTTATGTTTTTTATGTGATTATGTAATTGAACAACAATCTTGTGAAATGTTATTTACTATCACTGTTTATTTATATATTTTAATAATAATAATAATATTTATTTATGCAAATGGAATTACAAATATTAACATAAAAATGGTCTAGCCTGTTTAACATATGAAAAATGCACTGTTTATTTATATACTTTTAGCCTTTTACATATTGTTCCTTGTCTGAAGTACTCCTACAACTAATTTCAGTCCTTTGATCTCATATGTAGGGGAAAAATGTCAAAACAATTTTTCTATGGAACTATAAATAGGCCAGTCACCGTAGATACAAAAATCGCGTTAGGTCGCACTGTTGTAGACACCAATAGTGTAAAACCAAGTTTGCAGTTTTGAAAGACTTGTGGTAACTGCGTGGTGCTCGAAAAACCTTTAAATTTTCGAACTTTTTTCAGTTTTTGGCTTATACCTTCTGAAAGGTGCATCCTACGGTACTATAAAATTTGCTACAATTTGAGCGCAACCGCAGCTCCACAGATCCAATAGGTCCCGAGATACACCACTTCAAAAATTGGTCATTTTTCCCAAAAAGTTCAATATTGTAGATTTAGCCGTCTTCCGAGCAGGATATCGGATAAAACACTCATCTTACAATGAAAGTCATGGGAGATGAAGCTGTAGAGCAGTTATTTTGCTTTAATTTAAACACAAGCGAAACCCTGTAGGCCCAATAGTTCCCTTGTTATCTGGAAAGAACGAAAAATTAAGAACCTCACCTCTTCGCTCCCGACGATTGTAAACTTAACATTTCTTTTTAGTTCTTTAATTATTAGCTTTGTATACAGAACATGTGTTTTATTTAATGTAAATAGTAGTGAGTATAAACCCGCTATGTTAAAAAAGTATAATGCAAAAGTAACGTTTATTTTATACTCAATACAAATATACCATTTACGTTTATAAAAAAAAAATCCTCTGTTTTTAAAAACTGGTTTTCAGCCGTAGGTGGTAGGTACCTACCCAAAAGATGAGGCCTAGGTTATTTCACGACTACGTCTAATATAAATATGTAGCTGTGATACAATAAATAAATCAAATTTATAAAATAATAATTTTTATAACATTCTATAGGTAACTGTGCAATATTAATAACAATTTATTGGGAGCTCCATTTCTTGAAAAATCTGATTTCCTTAATTTTTCAAAGAAATAGCCAATTTTTGAAGTGGTGTATCTCGGGACCTATTGGACCTACAGAGCTGCAGTTCAAATTGTAGCAAAGTTTGTCTGCTTCAAAAGTGTATACTGCGACTTTTTCCATAGGATGCACCTTTTCGAAGTTATCAGCCCGAAAATAAAAAAGTCCGAAAAGGACAAGGGTAGATAAGCTATATAATTTTCGCCCACTAATTTCATAAAAAACAAAAGTTCTCATTAAAGTCATTAAGCGTTATTTATTTATAGTTGAACATATGATCTTTATGTTTCTATATGTTTTACATTTGAAAAATAACAGTAAGTCATAGTAATATCATTTCAAAGTGGGCATGTTTGCAGTTTTTTAGTAATTTTTGACCTTTTCCCGAACTTTTAATGTATATATCAGTTAGATGCGCTCGATGAAACAACATAACCTATACCTCATTTAATTCTTGAGCATTTAAGCTTTTAAATAATGGTTAATTTATATTGTTTCATCGAGCGCTTAAATGTATAAAAAACAAAATCGTTTCCGCGGGAGTCGTAGTAGTGTCGACGTTGCGTGCGAATTTAAACGTGTCAGCGCTCAAAACCACATATTGTGGTATGTATTGAATAAGAATATGTTTATCCACGACCATCGTATAATCATTGCATACTACATTTAACAATTGTCAAATAATGATAGTCATTATTCCAACCAAACGTATAATGAACATAATCTGATTCTAACACATATCAGGAACTGGTTGTTTTCATTCTAACGCACCTTTGACCAATCAGGAACTAGCAATTTTCATAAGGAAACGGCGAATCCATTTTTCCATGTTTTCGTGCATATTTTCATATATGACGTTTAACACGTCAACGTTTTACTGTAAATGAACTTTATTTTTTCAGTTTTAAACGATTAAACAGTTAAAATGTGCGATAGTCGTGGACAAATTATAGTATTCAGTTCGCGTATAATGGCTATTACACACTCGGATGATTTACGACACGCCTTCGTCTCGTGCCGCAAACATCACCCCCGCGAGTAATAGCCATCATTATACGCTCACTGAATAATCTACTATTCCAAAGAACAGTTTTTTATTACTCGTCAAGACATATACTACTCGGAAAATATAATGACATACAACATGCCCGATGGGCGGAAAAAGGCCCTTATCTACCCTTGTCCTTTCAAAGTTTTTCGAGCACCACGCAGTTAGCACAGGTCTTTCGAAGCTGCAAACTTGGTTTTACACTACCGGTATCTATCCTAACAATATCCCAAAGTGCAACTTTTTGCGACCTACGATGTTTTAAATGACTGGCCTAAAAGGATATTTGAATGAAACAAAAAAGAAACGTTAGATATTTATTAGTGCTATGTTATATATTCTTTTGTAATTTTTGCATAATTCTTAGAGGTGCAAAATAAGCAATTAATTTTTTTGGGGTGTTTTTTTGTAGCAACTCCTAAAAACGCACCAACCAAAAAAATTATGTGTAATCATCAATTAATCTGCTATTATACAGTGTCCCAAAAGTATAAATACTCCTGAATAACTTGTCAGGATAGCGGGATATGAGGAAAATGACCTGTATAATAGTTGTTGAAGTCATCGGGGGCACCTCATGGTGATTTTGGACTTGACCTCGGACATTTTCAAGATCATTTGAAGGTCAACTTTCGTTTTTTAAATAGAAAACCCCTATTTTTGACCCCGGATTTTGAAGGAGCAAAAAAATTTGCATTAGAGTTGTAAATTTAAAATAGGTCATCTAAAGGTCAAATGTCTTTATCGAACTTTTCAGGCTGGTATCTCGTCAAGATAGCGAGATATGAAGAAAATGACCTCTATAAAAGTTGTTGAGATCATCGGGGTACCAATTGGTGACTCTGTATTTGACCTCGAAGAACATTTTCAAGATCATTTGAAGGTCAACTTTCGTTTAACAAATGGGAACCTCCCTAGAAGCCGAAATCGATCATGAAATGATCTCGATTTGACCTTAAAACCTATGTGTAATGTCATCACGATCACCATTGCCTGCCTTCAGCCACCAGAAAATTAAGAATAATGTCCGAGACCCAAAACAAGGACGTAGCAGGATGGATTTAGAGGCCTCACGTTGTCCAGCTAATGAAGGCAAAACCAGAGGATGTCCAACCAGTGAAGGCAAGACCTTCTGCGGCCTGGCCGATCAAGGCGATTTTAACTTTTTAGACGATGTGTATTTTGATCAACCAAGTAAAGTATAAAAAATCAATGATTTATCTAAACAAAATTATATAAAATTATTTACCTATATGAAAGCATTTGTGATGCTACATGAAACTTTAATCATCGTCATTATTTTCTTCATTGGTGGTAGTTACATTAGTTGCATCAAATATGTGGGTTAGTATTTCGACGGGTTTTTTAACGGCCATGTGCCAAATTGTAAAAGATTGCAGCTACGTACGAACAACATCCTACTGTTCTATTTCCTTTAGCGTAGTGACAGGTATATCATTGTATATCTTTGTAGCCGTTATTGTTCGGTTTATATTCAACTTGACAGGGCAAAACGACGGGTTATTTTAGGTCATAGATCAAAACTATGACCTGATCGGGCCAGACCAATGTCTGGTCAGCGGACCAAATTACCTACGAGTAGACTAGTGGGTATTCTGGTACATGACAAAAATAATTTTTGTGTGCTTGTGTAATTTACAAAGTTAAGACATGATGTAGATAGTACTAATATGCGTCTCATAACATAATATCCTACCGACGAAATATGATTTTCAGCTAGACACAGTGTATTATAAGATTAACACTTTTGAAAGCAAGGAATGATGGTTTAGTGGTTACCTTTTGGACTCGAAATCTATGAGTCGCCGGTTCGAGACAACAAATAGGATGATTGTAGCTACTTTTTTAATTTTATTTGATACTGGCGAGTGTTTCACCAACTAAGTTAGCGTCACAAAATTAGAAATGTCTAAAACTAATATTATTTACAAAAAATTGCGAGGAGCATCCTAGAGAATGTGCAACAATTATATAAAAAGTTTAACAAATCGTCAAAGAATGTGGCGAAGATTGTAAATATTTACTCCAGTTTTATTTTGTGAAATAAATGTGAATTCAGATATAGAACGGACATTTCCAGTCTCGCTTATTTCCTTTTCATCGAATGTCGATTTGAATCTCTGCCTTTTTTATTACTCACAGAATATTAACAATTACTTGTGTCTTTATTTTGGAGACCTTATGTCTAATACATAAAAAAATTATAAACACAGTGGGCTTGGATCCCCTGCCTGAGCATAACATTAGGCTGACATTAAGCTTAACTCTGCCTCTGCTAATTCCCAGGTCCACTTTTACAAAGCACTCGTTAATATAAGAGGTAAAAAAATATACAACCGTCTGCCACTGTCCATTAGGAACATACCACAAATAAAATCATTCAGAGAGGCAGTAAAAAGGGTATTGGTTGAGAAAGCCTATTATAGTACTCGTGAATATTACGATTACTTATTTTAAAATCCTACTCTTCTATGTCTTATATATGATTGGTGATTGGTAACTTACTGCCTCTTCAATGTCTGTAGGTACGTCGAATATTATACAACCTATATTTTATTTTATCTCATCTTTATGTAATATCTTCTTATTTTGACTCTGATGACCATGAATTTTATTTTATACATATTATAATAGCTTTGTCAATAAGAATTTACCTTTCTTAGACAATAAAGCATATTTTTGATTGATTCATTGATTGATTGACTGTTGATTCCAACGTGGTATATTATTTCCCTATTAATAGTTTCAAAGGCAACATATTGCTTTCTGGCATTTAGTCCAATAATTATAAAAATTTCCATCACAAAAAATGTTATCTGAGATTTTCCTTCAGTAACTGTTAGTTAGTACATTACAAAACCACAAAAATCCATTCTGGGGGTGCTGCGCAACCCCCCCAAAAACCATCCATTCAGTGAAAAAAATCCTTATTTTACTAAGAACTTGTTAACCGTTGAAGATATAAAAAAATTGCTTATCATAAAAGAGAAAGCTTGACTAATTTCCTAAAAAAGAGTCCTATTGTAATTTTGTTGTACATGCTACGGTTTTCGAAAAAATCGATATTGAAAAAAAATCGAAAATTTTCATTTTTAATGCGCACGAATTTTTCGTTTATTTGAAATTTTTTGCTTGCGGCCTATAGAAAAAATTGAATTGCTCGAAAACCATACCAGCTAGGAAGAAAAATCAAAATGGGTTTTAAAGGGGATATAAAATACTCTCTTGTGTTGCCATTTTTGATGGCTATTGATATTTATTAGTATATAAAAATAACAATATAATATAGTTATCTCATAATTTTTTGCGTCTCTAACTATTCACAGGCCCATAAAAAATAACTGATTTTAATATAAGTTATAAATGCATTATCTTTTAATTCAAGGTAGTACTTCAATGCAGAAAAAGTTAGGAATAAAAATATTCAAATTCACAAATTTACCAGCATGTTGAAGTTAGCCAAATTTTGGCCAATTTTTTATTGCTTCCTAAAAAATAAAAAAGAAGACCCAAACATTTTGAAAATTTAGCTCAACTTTTTTTTTTGAGTTTATATATCATATAACTATTGTTTTTAATCATTTAATTGTTAGAAAATTGCATAACCAAAAAAAATCATAAAAAAATTGAATATATAGCCTTTTTTTGGATTTTTTTTTTAATTAATCTAGCGTCCTTGTATTTTAATATTTTTGAATGTACGCGGTCTAAAAATAAAGGTAAGACTTCATATTAATTGATCATACCATTTAAAATTATACTATATTTCTCAGAAAAAAAATGCTATTGTAAAATATATTTTTTTTAAATTTGTAAATAAACTCAGATCAAAACTCATTACTAACGTGTTTCATTGTGTTACTTTTGACATAATCTCAAAATTAGTAAAAATATAGTGACTTTTATAATTTTTTATGATATAAAGTTATTAAATCTTTCATTTGCTTCTTTTCCCATAACATGTCAACAATTGGAAAAGATCTACTTAAAAAAATTTGAAAAAAAAAATTTTTACCTACACAATCTTCAAATTACAAAACATATAGGAACTTTTATTATTTTTATGGTTACAAAATAAAGTTATTAAATGAATGTATTTCATATCTGATTCTATTTTTTATAATATGTTAACAATTGGCAAATATATATTCAAAAAAATCCGGAAAAACTCAATTCTTACTAACACGACCTTAAAAACCCTAGAAATCTAGTTACTTTTATAATTTTCTGTGGTGAGAAATTGAAGGTTATAAAAATATCTTTCATGTGCTTACTTATTTTCTTAGATATGTCGACAATTGGCGTAGATATGAACGATTATATAATGCATTTTCTAAAAATTCAATTTTTCTTACATTTTCAATATCGATTTTCTCGAAAACTGGCATATACAAAAAAATTACAGAAGGAATTTTTTTAGAAACTTAGCCAAGCTTTCTTTTTATAAACGAGCAATTTTTTTATATCTTCAACGGTTAACGAGTTTATAACGCCCTGTCTCTCTTGGGGTTATTTAAAATGAATTCTAAATAAATAAAAATACGAAATTAACAATAAACTAATTTATTAACAAAGTGGTAGAGCAAATGAGAATAACACTACAGGGTATGGGCGAATAAATTTGTGCTAACGAATAAAGAAGTACAAACAAATAATCAAACAAATTCACAGATATACGGAGAGACAGACATAATGGTATAAAATACAAAAGATAAATAGATAAAGCGTAATAAAGGGAGATTGGCCAATTCCGCAAGAAAAAAACTATTAATAATAAATAAATGATTGTTCATTCACTTATCAGAATTATTTTCCGAGCAAATTATCCAAGAATGAGCAATTAAATATTTATTTAAGTTTAAATGCAAAAACAAGCTAGAAGACTTAACTAAAAGGTACAAATGGGAGTATTTATACACCCACAAAAATTTACATAATTCCTCGAACGAAATACGTAAAGATAAATTTTAATATTAAACATATAGCACTCCAAAAGTAAATTTGAGTGTTTAATCGAGATAAAAAATTAGCAAGTCCAAATTAAGCTTGCTTGAAGTGTTCATGAAAACGTAAATGTAACGAACACGCACTACACTGTGATCAACTTGATAAACTACTGGCTCAAATCTTCCCAAATTGATGACTCGTGCATAAACAGGAAAATATAAAGTTCAGATAGGTACTTACATAAGTTCACTTTGGACATTACCCATAAAACTGCAATCCTATTTAAAGTTGAAAACGTAGATTGAACGCACTATTATTTAGCCACTTTTAGGTAGATATTACACCTAACAATACTTATTTAGAAATGTACAGCTTGCAAAAGCACACATAATCTGGCTGTCAAATTTCTTAACCAGCTTAAACGAAGGAAAGAGACTAAATAAATAAGTTATTTATAATTTTTATGGTTTAACTAAACCATTTAAATTCTGGAACTTTTAATATCTTCACTCCAATTTGGTTAAAAGATTCACTGTGTCTCGCTCAAGGCGGCCGTAGAAGTACCTCTCTGTCATGTCTGTCGCTTGGTTCGGTATTTATCTCTTCCCCCACTAGTAGTCAAAATACCTCTAGTCCTTAAACCCGCGAATTTAAACTATGGTTTCTCATTGGAGGAAAGACATTATTTTCAAATATTTACCAGTAGAGCCGAGAACTAGGCGACGGTTACGTTACCTTCTAGAATCTTACAGTAGCGGCGATAATTTATTTTTTAAGAGGTAACAAAATAGGTAATTTATGTACGGAAAATACGAAATAATGTAATTTAAGGACTTTTATGCCTATGAATGAAAATGACCGTTACACTCTCCCTCTCCTTACTAGCGGGATCCTTCCCAAAAGGATGGAGACCGGAATAACTGAGGTATAGGAAAATAATAGGGAATATCTCTTTAGCATTTTCAAACATACTTCATTCGTGTCACATACATCAAAACATACTTAGCTAAAGAGAGGGATTAACTCAATCAATACCGAACGTTCGGATTTCACACATACTTCATACAAAAGGAATAAGGAAATAGTTAGGGAAGTATAGTAAAAGGTAAAGTAATGAGAAGGAGAATGCAATTAACGTTATTCAAAAATAAATCTGAACAAAAGTGAACCAAACCAAAATGGAAACGAACCAATGGACAAAGTCGAACCCACGAGTTATTAACTAATACCTAAACTAATATCATACAGATATTCAAAGGAAAAGGGAAGATAGAAAAGGGAAGGGAAAAGAAACAAAATGAAGGGAAGGGATTTTTATATAAGGCCCCCAACGAACCCGATGTCCAGAATATACTGACCCTGTTACTAAGGAATGGAGGTACGCACACTACGCCGGGGTCGAGGGTGGTATGTAGGAAAGAGAAAAAACAGAGACTGCCCACCTTTCAAACTTCCCTCGGCACCGCCGTTAGAATGGACCGACCACCAGTGCATCACGTATACATTTTTTTTTTATTCTGGACATTATGTCTCATGTAATAAAAATCAAAAATGTATGTGTTAGCTATTCACTAACACATACTAGTCTGGGCCTAGTTGAAACTAGTCCGGACTGAACATAAAAAAAACGGAACACCTAAATAATTGAAAACAAAATAATGCAAAGCAATGTTGGATTCCAAATGACAAGGGAAGTAGATCTATAGAAAAGAACCAAGTCATTTGAAGACCTCCAGAGACTAATACATAGGTAGAGTAACAACAAAAATATTTGGCCTTAAAATTTCTTAACTAAGACCATTAAAGCAAATATACAAAAACAAAGCGGTGCAAAGATAAACCAAGACAAATTCACTCAGTCTGCTAAGCAACGAAATTTTTCCATCAGGAAAATAACACTATATGCAGAAAGCAACTTGTTAGCTTTTAACTACCTAAAAATCATAACTATCCCAAACTAGGCAAGACTAGTCAAGATAAAACGCATTTAAAATATTAGCCTTTAGCCAATCACATCACTAAAAAAATCCCATACTAGACTTAGCTAGACAAGAAAGAACGGAAATATCCTCTGCTAATATATTTTAGCCTAGGAAGCGAAACGTAAACTAGTTTAAAACTAGCCAGACCCAGCTTGCAACTAACCCTTTTGGTCAGCCAAGACTTACATGGACCTCTGCACTCAACTCTTTGAGCCAGGAAAAGGTAAAGGTAAACGTAAATATGACGCACGAAAACAAAACGTACGACAAAGGTAATCGCACATATCGTATGCACGACAAGATAACCTGCACTAAGTAAAACTTAGCCAGTAAAAAGGTAAAGGTAACGTATTGCACGAAGAATTCGTACGAAAAAAGTAAATCTGAACTAATGCTTAGATTAGCCAGAAAAGGTAACGTAAGGTAACAAATATAAAACATCACTCTGTACTTACGCACAGAAAACCAGAAAGGTAACATAAGATACATAACAAAATGTACGATAAGCTAACGTACGTCAAAAGATAGAACAAAATAAAATCCACATTTGCACACAGCAAGCGGGAAAGGTACTCTATACAGATAAATGTACGACAACACGTACAACGCATAATTATACAAAAAGATAAAGCATCCTGTGCTAATTTTAGCCATCCAGGAAAAACACTAAACAAAAAGGTACAAAATGTAAGCTATATAGAAAAATACTAAAAGCAAACCTGCACTAATATAACCGCAGGCAAGGAAAAGGTATATACATAAAACATAACGAAGAAAACCATAATAATCATTTCAGGTTACCAAAACTGTAAAATGTACTTAAAAGGCAAAATAGAAAATATACAAAAGGGCAGAAAAATACAAACTAGAAAGGTAAACACATGTGAAGGTAAACAAATGAAAAGGTAAAATTCAAAAAGAAAATGAAGGGCGCCAGGTATTTTAAGGACAAATACCAACCAGAAGGGAACGGAACAGACTCAAAACTTAATTTCTTTAAAACGGGACTACTAAAAAGAGAAATTAATTATTTCAATTAGAAAATTAAGAAAGAAAGGGACTAACTAATACAAGAGTTTAAGAGGATTCCTCTTCGAAATCACATTGATTTGGTTTTAAGTCTTTAATATGCCAACGACCAAGGGGTTTACCATACATATCTACCAATTCGTAGACCAAGGGGGAAATAACTTGAGTAACCATACAAGGGACATATTTAGGTGCCAATTTCTTAGTGAAATTTTTAGAGGCATCAGATAAATAATGTGTACGTTTCCAAACTGTATCACCTAATTCAAAACGTAAAGGACGTTTACGCAAATTGTAATATTTGGCATTTTTTTCATATGCCTTATGCAAACGTTCTTTAACCTCCGTATACAGTTCAGGCAACATAGACATTTCTTTTGCCCAAAATAAATTGTTTTGAACTTCAAAATCATTTGAAGTCGCGGAAGACGAGTAGAAATCACCGGAAACTGGGACATGTCTGCCAAAGACAAGATAGGCAGGGGAGATGTCGGTAGTGTCATGTTTGGCCAAACGCAATGCTTGTGCTATTTCAGGAAGTTTTTCGTCCCAAACATTTTGACTGTCGGTAATGTAAGAAGAAATTGCCGTTTTTAAGACTCTATTGACTCGTTCTGTTGGGTTTACTTGGGGATGGTACCTAGCATTAAACCAAATTTTAGGGATAGAAAAAGACTTCAAAAATTTCTCAAATTCTTTAGAGGTAAATTGTGATCCATTATCAAAAATAACAATTTCTGGAACACCAAATATAAGAAAAACTTGTTCTCGAAGGAATTTGATTATGGGGGCCGTAGTGGCTTTACGCAGAGGTTGAACTAGGACAAATTTGGTAAAATAGTCGGTAACGACAAAGACATACTGGTTTCCTTTTTTACTTTTTGGAAACGGGCCCATTAAATCCATAGAGATAGCCTGGAAAGGAAAACTAATATTCTTTTCAGAACCCATTAAACCAGGACGAGCAACATTTTCACTTTTTTGTGACGCACAAATTTGACAGTTTTTAACATATCTACTTACTGATTGTCTTAGCCTCGGCCAGTAGTAAAATTCTACTATTCTGGACATAGTTTTGGATATACCTAAATGGGCAGCAGTAGGAGAATCGTGCATTTGCTGTAAAATTTGTAGGCGATTATCGGTAGGGACAATTAATTTCCAATCAGGCACATTAGAATTGTTAGGTAAAATCGAAGGTAAGTGTTTATACAGGCAGTTATTAACAACCTTAAAATCGGGATATTTATCAGGAAAATTATTAACCTTAGCGATCATAGTTAAATACCAAGCATCAGGTTTTAAAGAAGTCATATCAAGGGAACTCACATTGCGGGACAAAGCATCAGGAATTACATTTTGAGTACCTGGCCTATGTTGGACATCAAAATCGAATTGAGATAGACGTAAACACCAACGAGATAATCGTCCAGTTGGCTCTCTGAGGCGATGTAGCCAAGTCAAGGCAGAACAATCTGTAATTACAGTAAACTTAGTACCTTCGACAAATCCACGAAATTTCTCAATAGCATGTATGATTCCAATTAATTCACGCTCGGTGGCTGAATATTTACGTTCGGCAGATGTTAAGGCTCGACTAGCAAAAGCTATAGGATGCTCTGCACCATTAATTTTCTGAAAAATTACCGAGCCTACACCCACATCGGATGCATCTGTCTGAATGAAGAAAGGTTGAGTGAAATCTGGAGACGCAAGAACGGGAGCCGTAGTCATCCTATGTTTAATTTCAGTGAAGGCGACTTCTGCCTCATCAGTCCAAACAATAGCCTGACCTTTCTTTCGTCCTTTCAAAAGAGAAGTAATTGGCGCAGCCACTGTCGAAAAATCTTTAATAAATCTTCGGTAATATGAAACTAAACCAATCAAACGTTTTATTTCCGTTGTATTAGTAGGAGTCTTAAAATTCAGGATGGCGGAAACCTTATCCGGATCAGTTCGAAGTCCATTTTCATCAATTATGAAACCAAGGAAAGAGAGAGACGATCTACAAAACTCACATTTATCTAGATTGATGCGGAAGCCAGCCGCAGCAAGGCGTTCACTAAGAAGTTTTAACGAAGCGATATGACTCTCAAAAGTCGAAGAAGCAATTATTACATCGTCTAGATAAACGAAGGCAGAACCATTTAATAAATCAGGACCTAAAACCCGTTCCATAGTTCGTTGCAACATTTGTGGACTATTAGAAAGGCCAAAAGGCATGACCACAAATTCAAACAGACCCATACCAGGTACGCAAAACGCTGTCTTTTCACGAGACGATTTCTCTAAGGGAATTTGCCAAAATGCTTTACGCAGATCTATGGAAGTTAAGTAACGAGAATCACGCAAACGATTTAAAATAGAATCTATTTGCGGAAGCGGATACGCATCCTTAACGGTAACAGAATTTAATTTACGACCATCAAAACAGGCACGTAATTCACCATTTTTCTTTTTAACCAATAAAATGGGAGACGACCAAGGAGAATTTGAAGGTTGTATTACACCTAAACGTAACATATCATTTACTTCTTTATGTAAATGCTTTTGCATTGCCGGAGATAACATATACTGTCTTTGCTTAAATGGTCGAGCATCACTAGTATCAATAAAATGCTCCACTAATGTAGTCCTACCTAGAGTATCAGAAGACAAATTTTTAAATTGTTGAATGGTTTCATTCAGCATACTCTGTTGCTCAGGAGACAAAGATTCACGAGGTTGAATAGCATTTATTGAATGAATATTACCTTCTGGAACAAAAGACCATGTATTTTGTGAAAAATTTAAACAAATATTGAAAGCAGCTCCGAAATCAACTCCCAAAGTAAATGCATTCTTAATGGCAGGAACAACCAAACATTTAATAGCTTTAGTCACATTTCCCAAACTAAACGACAAAGTGGTTTCACCCAATACATCTTGGATGACTCCATCGGCAGTAGTAACAGCAAAGGGTAAATTATTGATTTTATAAGGAATTTTATTTTTATCTAAAAATTCAAGCCCATCCCAACCAATAACTGTGTCAGAAGCACCACTATCCAATAAGCAAGTAGCCGGAACTGAATTTATATAGACCTCGAGATAAGGACGGGAATCACCGGGCATAGTATTACAAATCGGAGATAATACAGACTTTAAATAAAAATTACGTACTGTAGTCAACCAATCATTCCATTCCTCAGCAGTAGGCATATATGAATCATTTAATTTTGGGCGATCTTTTATCGAGGAAGAAGAAGAAGTAGATATATTACTTAAAACTTGCTTTTTAAAATGACACACTACTAAGGTAATATCCAAATCAGAAAAACACAAAAATAATAAAGATTTAACGTAAGACCAAGACAAACCATCCAACCCACAACCTAAAGCTGGAATGGCTAAAAATTTTACATCATTATTTATAATGTGCTCCTTAAGCTGACAAAACGATAAATATAAAGTCTCATAAGTAGGCTTATCAAAAAAATTCTCTTTGGTAACCAGATAATAAATAAAACGATTAGCATCAACCAAGTACGCCAAACCACCAGGGCCTTGTTGTTGTGCTAAAAGTAAATCTCTAGACTGAAACGTATCACGAAATCGTACTGCTATACCTTGACCCATATGAAAATCAGCGGAAACGCAATGAGCCAATGAAAAGAAATCAGGTAATGAGAATAAATCAGCATCAATTTCAGCAAACTGTAAAGGAGAACCTTCTGGTAATGACGGATAGAAAATAAAGGGAAAAAGAGAACCTTCTTGATCAGGAATAATAATTTTACACTCATTAAATTTTACTTTTTGTTGCCTGATGGGCTTGTCACTTTGGGAATACCTTCTTTTGGCTTGTAAGGTACTAATGTAACTATTTTTAGGGACGAAATCTGTAGAAATACAGCACTCTTTGCTGCCCGATTCTGTTTCACATTTAGTTTCGGAAGACTGCTCGAAATTACAAGTAGCATACTCATTAAACATAACGGGATCGGATGTTAGTTCGAAACTGAAAGGTTCGGCACGACGCTTCTTTGCGCGTTTTGAAGTAAAATTTACTAATTTAGACGAATCAACAGACTTAGAAATAGAAGAGAGATTTTCTTTTGAAAAACACGCTAAATCGGGTTCTAAAAGATTTTGCTTTTTAGATGGAGGCGGGCGATATCGCTCATTTCTAATTTTAAGCTCTTGTATTTTTCGACATTTTTCTTTTAAATCACTTAACGAATGTGTTTCCCAAAGTACTAGTTTTTCCGAAAAATAGGGATGTAAATTACGACGTATTTGTTTAATGATCTCTTGTTCTGTACGAGGTATAGTAAGCCGATTAAATAAAGCTTCCATGGCAATTATAAAAAAGATAACATTTTCAGAAGGACCCTGAGTTCTAGCCCTAATTTCAGATAATAAATCTTCCTCATAATCTACCGGTAAAAAATCACGTTTTAGACAGGTTACTAACTCAGCCCACGTATGAACATCTTTCTTTATATTCCTATACCAAATTAAAGCCGAACCTGTAAATAAGTCAATCGCCGAAGTAAACAAAGCCTCTTCACTAACATGTCTAGCTTCACAAAGCCCTTGTACTTTCTCTAAAAATGACATAACACTTTCTTTGGATGAAAGTCCAGAAAATTTAACTCCCCATTTATTAATAGCTATAGGTTTAGCAACTACAGTATAGGTAGATGTGTCTAAGACATTTGACGCTCCCATTGTGGAGGACGCCACTGGAGTAGGTAAACTATTTTCTTTTAATTCTAGAAAAAGGCCTATTATTATTAATAACGAATCCTCAATTTTATTTAATTCACTTTTCTCAGCCTCACTAATTGGATGTAAAAATGTGCAACGCCTCTGCACCTGAGCTAATCGTGAATCAATCCGGCGAATTTCTAAGTCGGACAATATTTGATCTTTACGCGTTACCAAAGTGGTTAATTTTGTCAACGTATCATTTATTTCCAAAATTTCATTATCAAATTCGAAATTATTTATTACAGGATACTTAAAACCCTCTTTTTCTTTTGCTAGCGCACCCCTTAATTGTGCCCTACGTAAAATCTGTGTTTCCTCAGGTTTAATACCACGAGAAAGTAACTCAAAATTTATTTCTGGAGTTAACAAATCATTAGGCTCCATTTTTGTATTTTCTATATTTTACTATAAACAATATTTATCTATACCGAAATTTAAAACCGAATACTCCAGCCCAAAAGACAAAATTTTTCACGACACGATTATGTCTGCTTTTTTAACTTTGAGCAGTACAATTTCTTTACACAAAAACGGAACATACAATTTACATAGGTACATACAGAAAATCACAAATAGGTAACCTGAAAAAAAATTTTTCGAAAGCACAAATTTTATTCTCTAATTAAAATTTTTAATTAGACCTAGCCCCAACGTTGGCACCGCCAGTTATAACGCCCTGTCTCTCTTGGGGTTATTTAAAATGAATTCTAAATAAATAAAAATACGAAATTAACAATAAACTAATTTATTAACAAAGTGGTAGAGCAAATGAGAATAACACTACAGGGTATGGGCGAATAAATTTGTGCTAACGAATAAAGAAGTACAAACAAATAATCAAACAAATTCACAGATATACGGAGAGACAGACATAATGGTATAAAATACAAAAGATAAATAGATAAAGCGTAATAAAGGGAGATTGGCCAATTCCGCAAGAAAAAAACTATTAATAATAAATAAATGATTGTTCATTCACTTATCAGAATTATTTTCCGAGCAAATTATCCAAGAATGAGCAATTAAATATTTATTTAAGTTTAAATGCAAAAACAAGCTAGAAGACTTAACTAAAAGGTACAAATGGGAGTATTTATACACCCACAAAAATTTACATAATTCCTCGAACGAAATACGTAAAGATAAATTTTAATATTAAACATATAGCACTCCAAAAGTAAATTTGAGTGTTTAATCGAGATAAAAAATTAGCAAGTCCAAATTAAGCTTGCTTGAAGTGTTCGTGAAAACGTAAATGTAACGAACACGCACTACACTGTGATCAACTTGATAAACTACTGGCTCAAATCTTCCCAAATTGATGACTCGTGCATAAACAGGAAAATATAAAGTTCAGATAGGTACTTACATAAGTTCACTTTGGACATTACCCATAAAACTGCAATCCTATTTAAAGTTGAAAACGTAGATTGAACGCACTATTATTTAGCCACTTTTAGGTAGATATTACACCTAACAATACTTATTTAGAAATGTACAGCTTGCAAAAGCACACATAATCTGGCTGTCAAATTTCTTAACCAGCTTAAACGAAGGAAAGAGACTAAATAAATAAGTTATTTATAATTTTTATGGTTTAACTAAACCATTTAAATTCTGGAACTTTTAATATCTTCACTCCAATTTGGTTAAAAGATTCACTGTGTCTCGCTCAAGGCGGCCGTAGAAGTACCTCTCTGTCATGTCTGTCGCTTGGTTCGGTATTTATCTCTTCCCCCACTAGTAGTCAAAATACCTCTAGTCCTTAAACCCGCGAATTTAAACTATGGTTTCTCATTGGAGGAAAGACATTATTTTCAAATATTTACCAGTAGAGCCGAGAACTAGGCGACGGTTACGTTACCTTCTAGAATCTTACAGTAGCGGCGATAATTTATTTTTTAAGAGGTAACAAAATAGGTAATTTATGTACGGAAAATACGAAATAATGTAATTTAAGGACTTTTATGCCTATGAATGAAAATGACCGTTACAAGTTATCAGTAAAATAAGGCTCTTTTCACCGATTGGGTGGTTTTTTTTTTTTTTTGGGGGGGGGGGGGGGGTTGCGCGGCACCCCCAGTTACTGAAGGAAAATCTCAGATAACATTTTTTTCTGGTGTATTTTTTACTTTACCGACTAGACTCATTCTATAATTCAGAATAATTTCTCTATTTTAAAATTTTGCAATTCTAAACATTTATATTAATGACATATTCCATAGTGTATTCTAAAGATGTGCTGCTGTACTTCGTTGATATGTGTAAAACATTACTTGTTATTCACATACATACGAAATATAAGTAATTATTTTTTAACCATTTCAAACTCTCAGTTACTGTAATAGTACGCTGTACTTTGATCTTGATATTAAGGAGAGCAATAATTAATATGGATCCAATGTCTTGAATGCCATCAACACATATCTTCATTAAGCCGTCCCTGTGGTATGCCCCGTAAATTCCAATTATCATGATAACCTATAATGAGCTTAATTTGAAACAGTTAGTTTATCATTCACGAATAAATTTAGCGCTTCACCTTCATTAAAAGAAATTTATCGTCGGACGGCTCATAATAAATTTGCTAATTTCCTCCCTAGCGATAACTTCCGACTTTTTTGCACGATAGCTCTGATTTTTTTTAGGACTGCCTCTAATTTATCAGTATTATACCTTATAGGTAGATTTAAACACTGAATCATATGACTATAATGTAGAACATTTGCATATCTCTGATTCTTTTGAAAAATAAGCTAGAAGCATATTTTCACCAACATTTTTAACTGCTTCATATTGAAAGTCACGTAATTGGGGTTTGCAATGCCGGTTAGCCGGTTAACCGGATGATGTGGCAAAAACATATGGTGATAGTTACCGATTATTTTATTTTTTGCTGGTAATTTCGATAAATTCGACGTTTCTATTTCTGTCAGTGAGTAAGTAGTATTGACTAAGTACTAAGCGATAACGGTAACATATACGAGCAAAATAATACTAATAATAAATACATTTATTCATAAATGAACAGGTACAAATTCGACAATACTGCCCTCTTCCATTTACCCAGTACTACTAACTAAACTAAATTAAAACAAACATCTCTTTTCATGACAATGACGTACCACAAGCTAACGGGGGTGTGCGCTAGGTCTCCGCACAAAAGTCTCTGATAAATATCCTGCACAACCCATAAACAATTGAAAATAAAAGGGGCACCACAGAACCATTGACGTTGGATTAGTAACAATTCAGTTTCAACATATTTTGACAATTTTTCATATTTTTCAACTTTTATTTCAACTGAGAGGACTGCTAAATGAACTGCTATATACGTGTATGACATTTGAAAAATAGCCATCCTGTGGGGGATTATTACAAAGTTGGTTAAATTTATGGTATCATGACCAATGTGTATGTGTGTTTCTAATAACTTTAGATATATCTGAAACATATAGTGAAAACAGTAGTGGCCCTAGGATTGATCCTTGTGGCACACCTGCCTTTAAAGTTTTAAATTGAGACATTTGATTTACAACAACACATTGACTACGTTGTTTAAGATAGGTTGACATTAACTGCAGTGAAATGTCTGAAAATCCAAAATAATATAATTTTGATAGCAGCAGTGAATGATCAAGGGTGTCAAAAGCGGTACCAGACAAGTGCGCTTTCCATTATCTATTATTTCTCTGATAAAATCATCAACTATGTGTGTTAATGCTGTAGTTGTACTATGATTTTTTTTAACCCTAACTAACAAGTCGACAATAATTTATTTTTTGCAGATATTCAAAATGCACTGAACTTTATAGTAGAGTATCGAATTTTCTATCAAAAGGTCTGCAAGAGAATATTTTTATCTATTATAGTTTACAAGCGACAGGCGCCTGCGCGCAAGTGTAAACATTATCATTGCCTTTGTACAAAGGTTGATGCCACTCTTTTTCGGGAGGGGACGCCCAAAAAATATATCTGTTGAAACTGAAAGAGGATAAATTTTGAGAAAAAAAGTACAATCAAATTTTTCTTATAAATAAATAATTTTTAATTTAAAACGACTTGAAAATTTCTATTCTAGTTTAAGAAAACAGGTATTATAATCCACTGCATTTAGGATTTTTCTTCAGACCAATTCATACAAAAGCAAATGTTGGTTTTCCAGGTAGGTTCGGGTGTCCTAAATAAGGTCTCAAAAGTCCCCGAAGTGGAAGTGTAAGGATAAAATTTGGCAACGCTGTAAAGGGCTAAAATCGTGCTCGGAAACGAATTTTTCGAGATATCTCGGTTTTCATCGCCCCTATGACAAAAAAACATTAGGCCAAAAAGAAAGCTATGGAAATTCTCTATAAAAAAGGTAGAGGGTCTTTTTTTCGTATACGCAATAGTTTTCTTGAAAATCTTGCATAGAATTTGAACTTACGGTATATTATGGATGATTTAAGTACTCTATTCCACACCACCCTTGAGGTTAAGTATTAGGCGCGTTTTTTTTATGTGGGTTCCCCGGTAGGCCTAATCCACGACTGTCATACTTATTAAAATGTTGTTAAATTAATAATTTCCTTCTTGTCCGTTTTCTCCTTCTATAAATTCATCCATACTTTTCAACCTGAAACACCCATTACCATACCAGGCGTTGCCCATCTTTCGGCAACCTCCCTAGCCAAATCTTTCCTATACCAAAATTTCCATTTCACCACCTTTTACCTTTCACCACCTTTTACTCTCAAACTCCTTCTCTATTCCCTCTATTAGTCACCTTTTTGTTAATTTTGTTAATTTCTGTTCTTTTGTCCTTTTTTGTTCTCTTTCAAAATCCCCTCTCGACCAATAACTTCTTGTAAAACAAACTTTTTAAATCACACTTCCGCTCCACCCTATCTTTCCGAGGCAAGCAGACCATCGGAAGAATACTGTCATTGGCTCGAACGGGATTTTTCATTAAGTCTTTTCCCTTATCAATAATACAATTTTTAAAACTGTGCGCGTGTGCTGTGCCAACTAAAAGCTTTTGTTTTTAAAACTCATTTTAGTTATAGTTCGCCAAATTGTTAGATTTAAGTTTTTTGTTCCAAAGAACAGGAGTTCTAACTTTAAACTTCTCCATTTATCGTTTAAGCCGGAGTTAAACCCGTTTCACCCGACCACCCATCTACCACGACGTTGCGCGCCGTGGTGGTGTGGTCGGCTCTGAATCGGGACTTGACTCAGGCGCACTTTTTATTATTTATTATAATGAAACCTTTTTGGATTGAATTGAATTGATTCGTTCGAGGAAATCCGAGTCAATCTGAGAACTTTCAGTCTCTGCTTCAGTGACAGCTTCTATTTCTGACGAGTTTTCAATCGGTTCAGCATTCAAGCAAGATTTTCTATGGCAGTTGCCGCAAACTGGTGAGCAATTAAGTCCCAACCTCCGGCAGCCACACAATGGTCCACAACCTTTCGTACAGTCGCAGAAAATCATCTTCAGAAGGCAATCAGGCGCAGGAAGTTGGGGTGTTGTTTTTGGCCACAATAGGTATCTTTCAACATCCATCTCCACTCTTTAGGATTCAATACATTACCCAACCATTTCTGTACTTGAAAATAAACTCGAAATAGATGCTGTTGAGCTGCGTCATGAGTTGGTGGTAATGAATTCAATTTCACTGGTTTGCTTTTGCTCACAGCTTTAATAAAGCAAGAATACCGATAGTTATCGATGGAAACTTCTTTAACTGGAGCGTTATAGATTGCGAGGAAAAATTTTATCCCATTCGAAGTAACTATGTCAGGAGAAGTACCAGTCTTGCTAAAAACTTCAGCTACAAGTTTCAAGTCCTGCCGTTTTTTATCACTTTCAAAGCTGCAGTCTTGCCTTTATTAAACAGAGCAGATGTAGTGTCACATCCAGAGAATGCGTGCAGAAACAATATGTGATCTCGAATATCTTTATGGTGATCAAAGCTTCGTGAAGAATAAAGGTCCCTTCTTTCGATTTTTGGCTTATAACTCGGAAACGAGAAAGTATTCTATGCAAAATTAAACGTTATTAAATTTTTTACAAAATGCTTATATTGATTTTCTTCCTATGTATTATAGTTTCCGCGATATTCACTAGCGAAAATCGATAATTAAGAAGATAAATCAATTCTCTACCAAAACGGTTTACCTGCTATGAATCACAGTCACAAAATAATCTTTATTTTACAACACTCGATGTATTTACTGACAATATTTTGTCGAAATCTACACATTTTCTTATAGTCTCTTATAGTCTAGGAGATAGCTACATATATGGGGCCTGGGATATTTAACCTGTTGGCATTGCTGTTATGTTTTAGCAAATATTTCTTGCGTGAGTCAGACCTCCCCCCTGACCGTTTTGGCACTAGCTGCCCCCGAAAATATTCAATTGTGGAAGAGAGTATAACACTTTGGGGCTTGATGTTAGTTGAAGAGGGTATCTTGGCGATCAACATTCGATATTATGCCAACATTTAATCTCTGTGCAATTGGCAGCACTGGCGACATCAATTATGGCCAAAACTGGAACGTAGTATAACCCTTTCTGAACAGGAGGAAAATTTTCGTCAATGCTCGTTGCTGGAAAACCATATGCCAACATTTTCTGCTTGCCCGTTTTCCATATTTTTGGCCAAAAATTGGACTTTTGGCTTAAAGCGGGCTAAAAACTGGTGCTTTTCAAAAAAACATGTTTTAGTTTTTATACCAAAGAATAGTCTCTGTGAATGTCAACATTTTTTTCTCAATGTAACAGGTGAATGTTTTTCTGGTCATAAGCAGATCCAGTAAAATTTGATTCAAATCAGAAACAAAATAAAAAAGTTATAATGGTGTCTTCATTTTAAGTGAGTCACACTGCATATTTAATGAAATTTATAGATTTCGACAAAATATTACGTTAGTAAATACATCGAAGTTTGTAAAATAACGATTATTTTGTGACTGTGAATTATTAGCAACCCACGGTAAACCGTTTTGATAAAGAAATGTCAGATACCTAATTAATTAATTTATTAATTATCGATTTTCGCTGGCGAATATCTCAGAAACTATAACACATAGGAAGAAAATGAATGTAGGTATTCTTGTAGCAAATTTAATTGTTTAATTTTTCACAGAATCCCTTTCTCCGTGCAACGCATCAGGTTCAAAGAAAGGGACCTTTCCACCTCCCCCCCCCCCTGAAGCGGCGGAGACTTTTAGTATATTTACCTCCTAACCTCCCCCAACACATTCCTGACGAGGAAAATTCTCGCCCCTCCTCCATGTCCTCTACAATCCCCTTTTGGGTATTCATTGATTGGACAGTTTTCGGCGGATAACTCGAAAAGTATCACATATAAAAAAACCGCTGCCCAAGGAATCACTACTTCCACATCCAGAATTTTTATCCAATCATTCACAACGAAAAAATTTTGTATGTGGAAATAATTGTTCATGGAACTTTAATAATATAATATTTGAAATCCTCTACCCCAAAAACCCATAAAACGATACCCCACATCGGTAGCGGGGTGTGGGTGGTTATAGGGGGTGGTAGTGGGGGTGGATGAAGTAAAAAAATATTTTGAGGTTTCTGGTTCTTGTACACACACTAAATCACAATTTTTTTTCATCCCCTTTAATAACGGGGTGGGGGTGGTAATGGGGGTGGCTAATGCCAAAATTTTTTTTGAGACCTTAACTTCTCTTGTATATACTAAATACCAATTTTATAGACTCTTACCTGCTTGATTTACCTATTTACCCCAAATTTACCCCAAATTTACCCCAATTTACCCCCAACCCTTCGACGGAACAAGATGAAAATATAATCTAGTTCTAGATCTCGTTAAACTACATATGTGTACCAAATTTCAAGTCAATATCTCAAACGGTTCCAGAGTAAACGTGCGCACAAAAAAAGTTACAGACAGACCGACAGACAGACCGACAGACCGACAGACAGAAAATTTTTTTTGTGGAAGTAATATTAGAGATCAAAAAGAAAGATAATAAACTGACTGTATTTTTTTTTAAATTTATAGGATTCAAAGTTTAGGTAATATAAAAGTTTTAAAATGGTTTTGACGAAGTATTTGTTAAAACGTTAAATATCTCAGAAACTATGGCACTTATGTCAAAAATACTAAGCACCAAAATTAAATATTACGCAGGTCTACAAAATAAAAGGTCTTGTCCTAAGATCCTCATGTAACTTTTCTGAAGTATTTTGACGCGCTGAAGCCAATTTTGAAAAAAAAAGTCAGTTTTTGTTTACCACCACTTTTGTCCCCAAAAGAGGGCAAAAAAAGGGCCTTGTCCTAAGGTTCTGATTTAACTTTTCTGAAGTATTTTGACGCACTGAAGCCAATTTTAGACAAAAAAAAATTTTTAACGTGTCAGTTTCCCTCTACCGCCCCTTTTTATCTCCCGTGGAACTAATATCATGTTGTTTGCAATGTCCATAAATACATTTTTAGCGGTAGTTTATATTCCCCAAAGTTCAAAGAGATAAGTTCAAAATAAAGGATGGGATGAGCCAATATTCTGTGGCACCCGATGTAACATTACCTAGATGTTCAAGTATTTTTGTCTGTTTATAAAAATATCCATTCGCCATTTCGGAACCGCCATTTTGATTTTTTTTTAAATTTTGATTCCTTTTAAAAATAAATCAGCAATACTTTTTCAAATAAACTGAATTATATTGCCACGCTTATCGCTTGCATTTAGCAGTACGAATGATCTTCCCCCCATGCTCCCAAATTCATGAAACGCCACTGCAGAGTCCAGAATATCAAACCAAACATGTTTTTTGATGTTTAATAAACATTCTTGCCAGGTTGCAATAGATTTACTTTACTTAAATAAGTACATGCCGGTTTTATACATTAAGATCCTATCACTGGTCTGGTTGGCCCTTTTTTAATTTCCATAACGTTGTTCCAGAATAATCAACTACAAACAGAGGCGCGATAAGTGGATCCCAGAAGCCGTTTAATATATTTACTAAGAAAACAAGTCGGCCGAGTGAATGCAATGCCAGCTTGATCTGAATTAATTTCGTGAACCCGGGTGAAGTGCTTTCGAGGAACGACATGACGACCGAGGATTCATCTGGACCCAGCGCTGTCCCAGATAAGTAAGTCTTGGTTTCGTATTTTAGTTTGTGTACAGTCTGTCTCGGAGCGCAATGGCTCCATATCAGATTTATCTTGATTTAATTAGTTAATATTAGGCGCACTATCTGGAGGAACTTATACGATTATATCAGTCTAAGCACTAAGTCTGTCCATTCACTAAGATTACTCATAATAAGATCATTCGCAGGCAAATCGTATGGGTTCTGTAAATATAGATCTAACCAATCATTGCGGTTTATATATTTACTATACTGACAGGCAGCTTAATACCATAGAAGCAGCTTTATTACATCTACTTGAGTTAGTCAATTAGATATATAGTGCAGTTGAATTGATTTTTTTGACTCTTTGTATTATGACCTCCTGATTATGAAAAAAATATTTATGCCCAAAAATTTCTTGTGCGTCAAAAGTTATATGCACTTTCGCGGATTTTCAACTTATCTGCTTAAATATCTTGTACTAGTAATCGGATGGGAATTCTAAAAATATTGGCTTATTTGAAATAAAATTCTTAAAGAATATAGATCTGTCCGATATGTATTGGTCAATCCGCCATCTTGGAAAAAAATAGAAAATATCAAGAATAGCCGAAAAATTCAAAAATGAATATATTTTCTATAACAAGGAGTAACTTCACCAAAGTTGGCAAAAAATAAAACTCATTTATGGTCAAATATAATACACCGATCCCGGACACCGTATGTCAAATGGAACGGTCAAAGATGGCGGACGAAATAAAATTTTTAGTTCTTCGTCAGTTATCAAGACGGCATTGTACGTCCCTTTTTTTCAAATGTTCGTTATTTTATGTACTTTTAGGGGATATAGTTAATTTTTTTTAATTTTCAGAAAAGTGCATTTTTACAATTTTCAAAAATGTAATTTCTTTGATCCTCCTTTTTTCACCCAATTTTCATCGAAATAAAAAGAAATATACTACATTAGTTTCATTACTGTCATATGCCATAATTTCACCGCATTCCTCATCGATAGCCGATTCATCAAAGGTAGAGGAAGCATTGGCATAATTATTTCCTTTACAATAGACCTAGAATAGAACATGATATATTTAGTTTTCTACAGCTATCCTGATTATTTTTACATCCTTTCTTACATTTACAAGAAATGTCACTTAGTAAATATTTAGGAAAAGCATTACTTTCACTCATAACATCAGGCATTAAGCCATTCTCAGTTTTAAGCCACCCAAATTGTAACGGATCTTTCTCAGAACCTAACCATTTATAGACATGGAAATAGACTCTTAAACAGTAGGTGGAATTGCAGACAATTCTATTTTCATCATAATGTTTGTCAATTATTTTACTAATCTGATGTTTGTAAAAATAAATTTTTTTATGATGATTCCATGCTATAATAGTGTAACGTGTTTCCACCCCTAGGAAATCACCCTTGCAAATTCCGTGGGTTTCAAAAATTATAACAAGGAATAACCACTAAGGGCCGGTTTTATAGGTACAGATTAAACCAAAGTTTAAACTGAAGTTTTACTGGAGGTTTAAACCTTAGATTTTAGTGTTCGCTAAAATGCAGTTTTATAGGTGCTTGTCAAGATAGTTAGTTAGTTGGTAGCATAGTGACAAATTGGCGATTGATGTCATTTTCATTACTGGTACTTTGACTTTTCGCGATGGGTGAAATATCTTTAAATTTCTACGTCAGTGAAATCGAACTATTAATTGAATTAGTTAAAAAGCGTAAACATGTAATCGAATGCAAGAAAAGTGATTCGGTTACTTGGAAGGATAAAGCAAATGTTAGTCGAGTTAAATGTGGACTAATATGTTATAATACTATATGCACACATTCTTTAGATATTCCAAATAGATCTATAAATTCTTTGTTATTCCATATCTTGACCTCTCTCGGAATTTTCATGCACGACGAGGTGCTTCTATTATATTTATAACACCATCTTCATCGCTTGATAAAATGTCCTCAAAAATATCGAAAATCTCCATTTTCTATAACTTTTTCTTTACAGAATATATAATAGGTAATTATTTGTAGGTTAAGTTGAAATTTGAAGTTTGCATTGACATCCTTCAAAATATTGCTAATTAATCAACGTAAGCGTGCATAAACCCAAGTTTGGAGTTTAAACTTAAGATTGGCAGTTACTGGCAGATATAAAACGTACTTTTTGACAAAACTTAGAGTTAACTATCAGATCTAAGTTAAACGGAACCTATAAAACCGACCCTAACACACTTTATTAAATAATTTACTGACTAAAAATAACAATGTTTATCACTTTGTTTTCACTTTGTAGTCTTAACCTCACTTGTCAATTCAAAACTTCCTTCCCGCCGAGGATGCGGCCTTATGTACCTAAAAATTACAGAATTTTCTGTATGACATCATCATTCTCTAGATGGTTCCAGATGTCATCGCTCTAGAGCTTCTAGTAGGTTCTTTCTCTAGTAGGTGCAAATCTCTACATTCAGACATCCGAACTAATTGAATTCTGTGTTGCCTACTTCTGGGGGTTTCAACACATAACACTGCCCCCTCCTTAAGCCTGAACGTCCTGGTCAGCCTTTTTCACATACTTCGCCAGTCTCTCCAAGTGTGCGATCTTCATCTTGGACTTTTTGCTTCGTTGAATCCGATAGACAACATCATTAATTCGGGTAATAACAGTATACGGTCCATCCCAAGGAGGTTGAAGTTTCGGGGATCTCCATTCCTTCCGTTGTGGGTTGTACAGGCAAACCACATTCCCCACCTTAAATCCCACTGTACTGGCATTCTGATCATAACGAGCCTTCAATCGGTTACTAGCTTTGGTCATCTGCTCTCGGTCATTCTTCGACTGTTCTCGACTTTCTTTTCTGTAGTTGCTCACGGAAAATGGTTCCCCATTGGCAGCACAATTCTTACACTAGCGACACCAGGCATCCACATCCTGGCGACTATTAACCCAATAGAACCGTTCCCGTACTTTACTCAACGTCTTGTTTACGCCAAAGTGTCTGCCAGACATTTCACTATGCGCTTCCTGAAGTACTTCTGGTACACGACACCTGGGAATCACTAGACGCATTGCAACCTGCTTCCCGTCTGGGCTTTCCCTTGCTCTCCTCAATAGCCCGTCTAAGATTCTCAGTGAATCCCATTGTGACCATAAAGCCTTCAATCCTACTCCTTTGTTCGAAACATCCTTCCATTCTGGTCGACTTCCTTTTTCCTTTGCTCGCAATATAGATCCAATTTCCTCATCACTCAGTTGCTCTTGTCTTAAAACTTCCTTTGTCCAATTCTCTGGAATCTCTTTTCTTTCGCTTACACAGCCTGGTAATGGTAGACTACTCGGGCTTCTCCGAAGCTGGCAAACCTTTATTTCTCTGGGAGAATCGCATTCTCTAGCCACCTCTACCCCAGTGGCATGTACCTACTCAGAATTCCACTGTCGACAATCAAGTCTCACATGGCCTAGTTTCCCGCAGCTATAACATTGAATACCCCCACTTGGCTTCCCACTGCTTGGTTGCTTGCTTTGCTTCCCTGAAGAACCCTCCAGCAATTGCTTTACCATTCTGTGTAAGTCTCTCAGTTTAGTCTCTAGATTCTTCTTGTCCCAATACAATTCTTCGACAACTTTGATTGTCACTGAATGGGAGTTCAAGTTTATCACTCTAACTGGAATTTTGTCTGTAGTCCGGGTTTTTCCTCTTTGTCTTTCTTGCTCTTCTTCTTCTTGATGTCGCTTTTCTTGTTCTTGCTTCTCCTCTTGCTGTCGTATCTTCAGGTCTTCCATAATTTGTCTCAGTTCGGTTTTTTCATCTTGACGTTGTCTTTCTTGTTGTTCTTTTTCTTCTTGGCATCTTATTTCCAGGTCTTCCATAATTTTCTTCAATTCGTCTCTTTTTTCTTGACGCCGCTTTTCTTCTTCTTGACGTCTTCTTTCTCCATCTGGCGCTACTGGTCCATCATCTTCTTAAATTCCGCAAGTAGGTCCTTCATTTGTTTTTCTCCTGCCATACTTCTTGTTTCTAGGGGCATAAGATTACGTTAACCAAGTTTGTTTGCACAATAGCGTTAAAAAAATTCAGATAACTCGTCAATATTTTCAATGGAACTTTCTGGAGAAATCTCGAAACAGCACGAAAAAATCTTAGCCTGAGTCTTTTGTCGCTATCCAGTTCAGAGAATTTAATAATCTCCACTAATGTCCAAATGGAAAAGTTCTAGTAATTTTCACGCACTAACACAAATGAGTCTTTTTCAGTGTCTCTATCACTTCTCAGTAAAATGCACTTAACACTATTTTCCTGTTCGAAAATAACCCTCGAACAATGTCCAGTAAATTAGTCCTCTGTGTTAGCACTAACCCTCGAGAATACTTCTTGAACACTTCAGCACAACTTCAGAGCTCCTCTTGTCATAAAATTCCGCTCCTGACACCAATTGTTACGTGTTTCCACCCCTAGCAAACCACCCTTGCAAATTCCGTGGGTTCCAAAAATTATAACAAGAGATAACCACTAACACACTTTATTAAATAATTTACTGGATACTTCACAATACTATTATTAACTTAAATGCATTTTACTGACTAAAAATAACAATGTTTATCACTTTGTTTTCACTTTGTAGTCTTAACCTCACTTGTCAATTCAAAACTTCTTTCCCGCCGAGGATGCGGCCTTATGCACCTAAAATGACAGAATTTTCTGTATGACGTCACCATTCTCTAGATAGTTCCAGATGTCATCACTCCAGAGCTTCTAGTAGGTGCAAATCTCTACATTCAGACATCCGAACTAATTGAATTCTGTGTTGCCTACTTCTGGGGGTTGCAACACATGATAATAGTATATTTAATTTTGTATCGATGAAAATTGGGTGAAAAGAAGGAAGGTCAAAGAAAATGTACTTTGTATGTTGTAAACATGCACTTTCTTTGAAAATAAAAAAAAAACTATATCCCCTAAAAGTGCATAAAACAAGCTAAAAACGTAGATACTCTTCGCCAATTTACTGAGCTTTTTATATAATTGTTATACATTCTATAGGATACTCTTCGCAGTTTTTTTGTAAATAATGTTAGTTTTTGGACAATCTTGTGATACCAACTTTGTAATGAAAAAAATATATGAAAAAAAATTGAAAAATAAAAAAAAACATCCAACATGACTAGGACGCGAACACGGGATCTTTGGATTGCAAAGCTGAAGCTGAACACAAATTTATTTAAATTAGAGCTACAAAAATACGCCTAGTTGGATCCCGGTAATTTTTTGACGTTTTGTTTCGTGAAATATTTTCCGCAAATAGGGCAACTCGCGCTTTTAAATTTTATCTTCTCTAGCTTATTACTATTTGTTAACTTACCTTGTAAATTGTAATATTGTATTATGTACTAGCAAACATAAACACACCACATATATAGTAAACAATCGTCAGTTCCAAAGAGAAGCCTGTCTGAAATATATAGGTTATAACCCTTGCCTATCTGTAACTATTTCAATTTGCCTACTTTTCAATCAGGTAACAATAATATATAAAGATTGTACTTAATATACCTAGCTCATAATACAGGAACAAGTCAATAGGCTTTCAATAGCTCAATAATGTAGTATGTAGTTACAAAGTTAAGCAAACCATTTATTATAAACGTCAAGTAAACACATTCGCTCTGGAAACAAACTAAAAATGTACCTAGGTACCTACCTACTTACATACGGTAATCTATGAAAAAATAACTAGTTGAATCAAAGCTGTGCAATATTTTAATTTGTTGTATTTAAAATTCACTCTGCCTAACGAAGCAAACCTCAACATAATTTGTAAACTTCGTAAGTTAAAAATAAGGATTAAATACGTAAATATGAATCAATGAACAATTATTATGAAATATAACTCTAGTAGCGGTAGCGCTAGATGACGCTCTCTATGTCAATCTCGGAACCATGAGTGTATAGTAATAAATAGGCGGGATATCGGGTATTAAGTAGTGCTCTCTCTCTATCGTTCCTCGTCATATTGCACCTCAGAAACGCCTGAAAGGTGTTAAGCCAGTCTATATATCTTAATATCTAAGGTTTCAACTCGTTTTATTTACTAGTTGCCATAGAAATGTCACTAGATTATTTTAAAATATAGAGAATTTCCGTTGTTTCTACTGCGTTTGTTTCAGATTTGCTGTTTTGACAATATGAGTCGGTTTGGAAATATTTCTGTATATCAAATTAATGAGGAAATTGAAAATAAAGGTCAGTAAACTCTAAAAAGTGACAAGAAAATGTCTGAAGGCAATTAATGAGAAAACATAATATTGAAGATGTACTTAATGAATTATTTATTCGTGAAATATTCTCCTCAAATAACACTCGTGCTTTAAATTTTATCTAAAAATTTTTTCTCAAGCTAAGTTGCCCCTAGTTAATATAACTCGTGCAAATTGGCAGTTTATTATCAAAGATTTAATCAGATAATAAACTGCCAATTTGCACTCTTTATATTACCAGACAACACGCTTTCGAAAAAATTTTCGATAAAATTTTAAGCACTAGTGATATTACATACGATTATTTCACTCATTAACGCTATAGCCAATGAGAGCCCGTTTTTTCAAAACATTGCACCAATCAAACGTCATTATTAGTGGTAATTCAAGCTAGATCGGTTTTTGACAGGACCAACATGCAAAATTTATCGCTCTAATTTTTTAGGTCGCTGCAGCGGCAAATATGCGAAAATTTTTTGACGTTTTTTGTCGAGCTTTTAAGTTTTATCTATAAATATCTTCTCTAGCTTATTACTAAGTAATTGTTAACGTACTTACCTTGTTAATTGTAATATTGTATTATGTAGTAGCAAACAAAAACACACCTCAATTCCAAAGCGAATCTTGTCTGAAATATATAGGCTGTAACTTTTGCCTATCTGTAACTATGTCAGTTTTTCTAGTGTTCAATCAGGTAACAATTACACACAAAGATTGTACTTAATATAGCTCATAATACAGGAACAAGTCAAGCACAGCTTTCAATAGCTCAATAACGTAGTTACAAAGGTAAGCAAATCATTTATTATAAATGTCAAGTACACATTCGCTCTGGAACAAACTAAAAATGTATAGTACTTACATATTATGGTAATCTACGAAAAAATAACTCGTTGAATCAAAGCTGTGCATCAAACATTATAATTTGTTGTATTTAAAATTCTCTTTGCTTAACAAAGCAAACCTCAACATAATTCATAAATTTCGTAAGTTAAAAGTAAGGATTAAATACGTAAATATGAGTCGATGAACATTTATTTATTATGGAATATAACTTGTAGCGCTAGATGGCGCTCTCTATGTCAATCTCGGAACCATGGGTGTACATTTTATTTGGGCGAGACATCGGTACTAAAGTAGTGCTCTCTCTATCGTTCCTCGTCGTATTGCACCTCAGAAACGCCTGAAAGGTGTTAAGCCAGTCTATATATTATAATATCTAAGGTTTCAACTCGTTTTATTTACTAGTTGCCATGGAAACGTCACTAGATTATTTTAAAATATAGCGAATCTCCGTTGTTTCTACTGCGTTTGTTTCAGATTTGCTGTTTTGACAATATGAGTCGGTTTGGAAATATTTCTGTATATCAAATTAGTGATGAAATTGAAAATAAAGGTCAGTAAACTCCAAAAAGTGACAAGAAAACGTCTGAAGGCAGTTAATGAGAAAACATAATATTGAAGATGTACTTAATGAATTATTTATTCGTGAAATATTCTCCTCAAATACCACTCGTGCTTTAAATTTTATCTAAAAATTTTTTCTCAAGCTAAGTCGCCCCTAGTTAATATAACTCGTGCAAATTGGCAGTTTATTATCAAAGATTAAATCCCTCCCGCTAAAGCGGTCGGGATTTAATCAGATGATAAACTACCAATTTGCACTCTTTATATTACCAGGCAACACGCTTTCGAAAAAATTTTCGATAAAATTTTAAGCACTAGTGATATTTCATACGATAATATTTCGCAAGATTTCTATTTAAGTGCAAGCGACACAAATTAAGAAAATATATTTAACTTTCTTATTTACTGATTGATTTTCTTCAAAAAGAATAGGGGTCTTCCTCTAGCTAACATTAACTTATTTTCCAGATTTTAATACAATCGGACTTTTCTTTCTTAAGTTATTGTGCTTACAAGAAACGTGACGCACGGACAGGCAGACAGTCGGACAGAAAGGCGGACAGACGGGCAGCGCGTCAAAAAGTTCATATAACTTTTGACACACAAGGAATTTTTGGGCGCAAATTTTTTTTTCGTAATCAGGTCATAATATCAACAATAAAATTTCAGGTGGAATGTTGTCGCCGAATAAAATTAAATTAAATCAATTCGATTGTACTAATATTATAACTGGACAAAACATTTTAATACACATTTCAGAAAAAAATATTTGTATAGAAAGCCGTCTCATAATAGGCTGAATTGAAATATCAAATAAAAATGTTTGTGTGTCTGTACTGAATTTGGGCCACAATTGTCATACAAGGCGACCGCCAGAGACGTGTAAACTCTCATGTTTTATATAAACTGTGTTATATTTTAATTTTTGAGCAAAATGTTACTAATGTTTTTGATTAAGCACGCATAAATACCAAGATATACACCTTATTGCAACTGTATAATATACACTATTACGAAACTAAAGTTGTGTGGGAACCTATCAGAAATGCAGTTCGGTGTATTAAAAGTATTTTCTACCCTACTCTGTGATAAAACTTTATAAGAAAGTTTCTATTTTTTTATTCTTAACATAACTCCAGATCTCTTCTTTAACTTTTAATCTTTTAAAAACTAAAGAGTACTGATATGTTTTTACTTGCAAATCGAGAACAATACGTTCATGTTTGCTATAGAACTTAACTAATTTCCTGCGATGTTATCCTGTATTTTCCCAACTACTTACACTTCCATTTAGAATTCCCGTTTACACAAAACTTTGTAAAACTTTCCGGTACGCGATCTTCAAATTGGGAGATTATACAAAAAGCAAACATAATAAGGATAATACTTTTTTTTATCAAACTTGTTATCGCGTTTGTTGGAAGGATAAGATGTTGGAGAACTTTACCCTTAATTGTACATACTAGAGATATACATTTTTTAAATAGTACAGTAATTAAAGGTTTTAACTTGGAAATAATGTTATATTGAATGGATTTCGTTCATTTTTGGCAGTATATAGTAAATGCGTCAGAAAAGTTTCTATATTGTGCGGGGGCTTTCTAATTTATAGGGGGTGGATGCCACCCCTTCTTAGGGTGTGGCACTTAAAAAAATATATTTATTGGAGATGAAAAAGAATCAAATTTTAAGATGAAAAGGTTCTATGCAATTTTTCACATAAATTGATAGTTTTTAAGTTATAACGACTTAAAAATTGCGATTTTAGCTTAAAAAAATGGTATTTCCAAATGGCTTTCGTCAAGTCTCTCGAAAAGTATTAGTTTATCGAATAAATGTTACAGACCAATTACAGAAATTAATTATATTTTTTGTTTATTGATGTAGGATTAATAATTTCGGAGATATTTAAGTTCATAAGATAATTATTTAGAGTGAGAGTTAAATATCTCAGAAACTATGACACCTACGTCAAAAATGCTAATAAGTAGAATAATAGGTTATTAATTAAGCTTTCAACTGTTTTTTTAAACTGTTTCTGTAGCATAAAAAACAAAGAAGTTATAACCGAAGCAATGTGCGTCTTTACATTTTTTTAATAGCAACGCTGCCATTTTGTTACTGTAATTAGCCAGTAATGAAAAAAGGAATTTCAAACACTGTTTTTCATTAATATATAACATGACGTAGATGCTCAATTTCTTTCGTTTGTATACAGCACTTGCTTTAGAAAAAATTAAAATTTAAAAACTATAAAGGTATTTTCGACAAAACGAATTTTTTATTCTTTTCCAAATATCTCAATAAATATTAGTTTTAGTGAAAAATGGGTAGAGACCAAAAATAAAGCTCATAAACTGAAAGTGAATTTCATTTTTTATTTATTTACATAGATTTAATAGTTTCGGTGATATGAAAGTTTACAAATGGAGCCCGAACGTTTATAAGACGAAAAATGTTATATAACTCAGAAATTGTGACACCTACGTCAAGCATGTTAAGAAATGGAATTAAAGACAACTAATTGCGTTTTCAAATTATTTTTTACTCGTTTCTGTAGCATAAGCAATAAAGAAGTTATGACGGAAAAATGTGCGCATTTATATTTTCATATATAAAAAGGTCGCCATTTTGTTATTCTAATTAGCCAGTAATTTAAAAAAATTATGTCAAATACAGTTTTTCGTTAAAATGTAGCATTACCTAGATGCTCAATCTTTTTTGCTCATTTAAATCACTTGCTTTGGAAAAAAAATGCATTTTAAACTGTAAAGAAAAAACTTAAAATTTTATTTTTTTGCAAATATCTCACTAACATTAGTTTTAGCGAAAAAATGATAGAGACCAAAAATAAATCTCATAAACTGTGGACAACGTTTGATACTAATGCCTCATAAGTTTATTTCAGATGTGTATTACCTCATAAATGTATAATTTAGGAATTGTTAGTTCTCTAACAATAGTTTTGTGTGTTATTTATTAATGATACATGTATAACGAGGTTAATTGGTGATGTTTGTGATAGATATATACACAAAATTTCGATTATGAATAATTAAGATCGCTAAATCAAATATTGAAACATCACCTTTATTTTTATAAGAATGGCATTATTCTACTGCACAAGACATTGTAATGTAAAATAATATAATAAAACTAATATGTTAATTTAAATTATTAAGCTGATTTGAACAATTAAATAAATTAGTAATTTTATTCTCAATAGCTCTATCATCTTTTGTAGTTTTTACACTTCCATGAGCAAAAGTACCAATTTAATTATTTTTTCCAAGAACTAAATTGTTAGTTTTATTTACTAAATTAAATTGTTTATAATTACTCATATTTCTAATGTCATTTGATAAAGCATTAAATAATATTATATAGTTATAGATATAGACAATAAATTCGTATTGTAGTTGTGATGATCAGAACATTATTTTAAAAAATAAATGACAAAATGTTTTAGTGAAATACTTATTTTATTCATTTTTACTTACCAGAATTAAAACGAGAAATTATTATTAACAAGTTACCCCATTTACATCCTATAATTTAAATTTTAAAAATTTTACTTCAGATTCGTAATCAACGACACCAGAAACCTATATGCATAAATTAAAATGCGAAATGAAGCAATTTGTTAGATTTGCCCCGTTTCCCGCGCCATATCGGAGCAGCTATTTTCAATTTTTTAATTTTGACTTCAGATTCATAATTAGCGACCCCAAAAACCTATATGCATAAATTAAAACGAGAAATCAAGCAATTTATTAAATTTGCCCCGTTTCCCTCCGCCATATTGGAGCCACCATTTTCATTTTTATAATTTTGACTTCATAAGCGTAACTAGCGACCCCAAAAACTTATAAGCATAAATTAGAATGCGAAATCAAGCACTTTTTTACATTTTGCCTCATTTCCGTTCGCCGTATTGAAGCCGCCATTTTGAATTTTTTATTTTGACTTCAGAGTCGTAATCAGTGACCCTAAAAACATAAATATACTGCATTTCAAAAATTAATAATCAATACTTTTCCATATATTAATTTTTTTGATGAAAAACCACCCTCAAATCAAATCGGAGGTAAGAGCATGCGCCGAGACCATATAGAAACTTTTACTACAAGAATCACCCATAAAAAAATTATCATTCAATATGACATTATTCTGATGTTTTGCATATTTTTTACCTCTAGGTACTGTACTAAAATGCAAAGTAGCTATTTATACAAGAAGTAAAAGTGGTATTTTTTATCCAGATATGGACGGTATTAAACCATTTAGTAGTTAAATACTAATTGAACTACTTGTTTAGTTGTAGTAGTTGTAGTTGAGAGTTGGCCAATTTTAATCGTTATAGTTGATAATTATTAAAATTTTTCAAAAATTACTTCTTAGTTGTTAAACGATATAGAAAAATAATTTATTGGTGCAGTTAAACTAAAAAAGCAACTTCTTATCAACCGTGGTGCAATATTTTACATTGAATGAATTTCCTGCCATGACAGGAAAAATCCTACGGGAGTGGGAAAGTATCAATAAATTACTTCCTAATAATATTTATCGACTAGATCTTGTAAAAGCCTACCAAGCACGTTTTCTCCAGATAAATTTCCATAAGTATCTTTTAGGCCATTACACATGAATGAAAATGAAAGGTAATTCTATGCAAAAAAGCATATTTGTTTTTAGTGGATGTCACCCATTCGACATAAATTGAGTCGTAAACCTTCGAGCAATAACTGCTCTGGCGTTTTCTTTCCTTCATCACATTTGCATAGTCTGTAGGGCTTTTAACGTGTACATATCGAAATGTATGTAAATGGGTTAAAAGGTATGTACAGAGTGACTCTGCTATCTTTTGGAATCACTGAAAATATTTACTTCAGGACAGTTTTGAGTACTATATAAAGAACAATGCTTGAAAAATGCATTTTTTTGTCCATTGTAAAAGTACAGAAACAGTGTTTTTCAACTAATTTTTTTTATCGTTATGACATTAAAATTTATCGAAAATGATGGGAACATGTTCAAATTGGCAGTTTTTAACTCTCGAATATAGCCTAATATTAGCACGTCAGAAAAACACGACATGACTCATTTCATGACATTAAAGTTTGACTTTTAAATGGCTGTGCTTTGCCAATAACAACGGAGGTAATAGTAGTTTGTGCAACAAGAGTGGAATATGATATCTATATCGCACGATAAAGAAGTTTGAGCACGACCCCGTAGGCGGAGTGCTTCAAATCTTTTGAATGCGATATGGATAATCCACTCGAGTTGCACAGTATACTTTTTCTACGACCAGCTTAAAAAAAAAACACAAAATTTGTTAAACATTAATATATTACATAAATACACACTGACAGTTATTTTGACAGCTTACGCACTAATTTGATTTTAAAGCGAATAGTTGTCTATGCACTTAATACACGAACTGTGATTGGTCGGTTTCATTTCATATCCATCCTAGAACTGATATGAAATATATCCATTCAGTTAACTGGAATTGTCTACTTATAGGCCGGGAGCCCGTGTATAAAATGGCTGACTATCCGGCGAACTTTGAAAATATGAAAAATGGATTGTTCTTATATCAGTTAGCAATGAATGGACCGTCAGCTGGTTGGGTAGCGGTGGGGGTGGCTGTCAAAGGGTTAAAAACACGTAAAAAAAATTGAGAAAAAAAACTATCCGGCGAACGCTGAAACTTATATGAGGGAAAGATTATGTTATATAATGAATGTAGAACATAGTCAGCTGGACGGGGGGCGGTGGATTTACCGTCAGCTGATCGATCAAACAGGTCCAAAAATATGAAAAATTTAAATTATTCGGCGAACTTTATAATTTGGGTATAAGATAATATTTACACTGAGATTCACGAAAAACATAGTCAGCTGCAAGTATGTGGGTGGAAAAGTCATCAGCTGGTACAGAACAGTGCCGAGTGTTGATCACCTGCGAGGCAGCGCGCATCACCTTTCTTGCATCAGCTGACGACTTTTCCACCCACATACTTGCAGCTGACTGTGTTTATCGTTAATCTTATTATGAATATTATTATGTACCCGAATTTCAAAGTTCGCCATAAAGATTTAATTAGTAATATCGATATTGATAACTTAATGTTAGAAAACGTGGGTGCGGCACTCCCGAGTTTCTTTTTTAATTTGATTAAATATTCAATTTATTATTAATATACATTCTTTTATAAGAATACAAATTAATACATTCTATATTTCAAAATTATACAGGATGACAGGTCAGAAAATGTATTTAGTTTAGTGAAAATAAAAATAAATTTATTCGGCTTCCGATAACAGATCTTCCTCATTCTCATTTTCATCCAACTCATCACTCTCTCGATGCTCAGTGGGTGAAAGATCATTTTTCTCTTTGTCACTCGCATCTAAAAAAATTATTATTTATAAAAAATTGATTAAGATTATAATAGGATGAAAAGTAAAAAGCACAAATGATATAATACCTTCAGTATTTTCGGCATCTCGGATAATCATTTCCACTTATGGAGGTAATTGATCACCATCAAACCACTTGCAAGTTAAATTTGTTTTCCTCAAGCTGTCACCCATAACCAAGGGATCTAATGTAGATGGCACTTGTTTGTGTGCGTTGTTCCAAATCGTATACATACATACACAGTCCTTAAAACGTGCTGTACAAGTTCCGTTTTCGACGGAGGCGAGAGAGATGCATCAAAATGTTTGTCTGGTAACCGAACTTCGTTATCACTTTCTCTAAATTTATACATCTTAGTGAAGGTAGCTACACGAGCATCATTGACGTTTTTTATAGCTTTACACCCGTACATCGTGCAAACAAACTTTCTATTATGTTAATGACATTATTTAGGTTCTCCTCTGGTAAATTATTCAAACTTTTAAATGCTTCATTAAACTCTTGATCTTTTCTTAATATAGTAAAAGGCTTCTTTTTCCTTTCTTGAAAAATACGGGATTATAATCACATCTCGCGAAACCGTGGAAAGCGGGCAATGCGTTACACAAGTCGTCGCCAAGTGCTGAATACAAATCGTTTAGATATAAAAATCGTTCTTTATTTCCTACGTTTCTTTATTTCCAGTTTTATCCAAATTTTCACATTATTATGTACATTTTTCATGTTTTCCAGCATGATGATAGGAATGTCAGTATCTGAACTTATGACAACACTGGTGTTCTCATTTATACGTGAAAAATCATTTTAGTGTCCGCCTCCTCGTGACTAGAACACGATAAGCTTTCCACGGTTTCTTAGGTGACACTAGATTGGATATAGTCGTTTCGAACTCAATAACTATAGCAGTTTTCAGTATTTGGATATAGGGTTTTATTACCTAAGAACGGAGCCATTTCATCACTTGCTCAATACATTGAAAGAAACTTGATTAGAGCTTCTAGAAGAAGTTATTGAAGCATTTAAAAGTTTGAATAATTTACCAGAGGAGAACCTAAATAATGTCATTAACATAATAGAGAAGTTTGTTTGCACGATGTATGGGTGTAAAGCTATAAAAAACGTCAATGATGCTCGTGTAGCTACCTTCACTAAGATGTATAAATTTAGCGAAAATGATAACGAATTTCGGTTACCAGACAAAAATTTTGATGCATCTCTCTCGCCTCCGTCGAAATCGGGACTTGTACAGCACGTTTTAAGAACTGTGTATGTATGTATACGATTTGGAACAACGCACACAAACAAGTGCCATCTACATTAGATCCCTTGGTTATGGGTGACAGCTTGAGGAAAACAAATTTAACTTGCAAGTGGTTTGATGGTGATCAATTACCTCCCTAAGTGGAAATGATTATCCGAGATGCCGAAAATACTGAAGGTATTATATCATTTGTGCTTTTCACTTTTCATCCTATTATAATCTTAATCAATTTTTTATAAATAATTTTTTTTTAGATGCGAGTGACAAAGAGAAAAATGATCTTTCACCCATTGAGCAGCAAGATAGTGATGAGTTGGATGAAAATGAGAATGAGGAAGATCTGTTATCGGAAGCCGAACAAATTTATTTTTATTTTCACTAAACTAAATAAATTTTCTGACCAGATCATCCTATATAATTTTGAAATGTACGAAAGTATTAATTTGTATTCTCATAAAATAACGTATATTAATAATAAATTAAATATTTAATCAAATTTAAAAAAAGAGACTCGGGAATACCGCACGCACGTTTTCTAACATTAAGTTATTAATATCGATATTACTAATTAAATCTTTATGGCGAACTTGGAAATTCGAGTATATGATAATATTCATACTAAGATTAACGATAAACACAGTCAGCTGCAAGTATGTGGATGGAAAAGTCGTCAGCTGATGCAAGAAACGTGATGCGTGCTGTCTCGCAGGTGATTAACACTCGGCACTGTTCTGTACCAGCTGACGACTTTTCCACCCACATACTTGCAGCTGACTATGTTTTTTGTGAATCTCAGTGTAAACATTATCTTATACCCAAATTTTAAAGTTCGCCGAATAATTTAAATTTTTCATGTTTTTGGACCTGTTTGATCGATCAGCTGACGGTAAATCCACCGCCCCCCATCCAGCTGACTATGTTCTACTTTCATTATATAACATAATCTTCCCCTCATATAAGTTTCAGCGTTCGCCGGATAGTTTTTTTTCTCAATTTTTTTTACGTGTTTTCAACCCTTTGACAGCCACCCCCACCGCTACCCAACCAGCTGACGGTCCATTCATTGGTAACTTATATAAGAACAATCCATTTTTCATATTTTCAAAGTTCGCCGGATAGTCAGCCATTTTATACACGGGCTCCCGGCCCATTATCCATTTTACAGACTGTACAGAAAACAGCAAATTTACATAAGGGAGTAGAAAAAAGAAGTTTGAGCACGACGCCGTAGGCGGAATCCTCAATCTTTCGAGTGCGGTATGGATAATCCACTGGAGTTGTACAGTATACTTTTTCTGCGACCAGCTTAGAAAAAAACTACAAATTTTTGAAAAATTATTAACCATTAATAAGATGTGCATCATATAACTAACATAACCTCAAATTTTAAGTTTTTTAAGTTCATTCTCATTTTTAATGTTTATATACGTAGCCATACTGGCTCCAAGCAAATGTTTAAAAATTATTAGACATTAATAAGGGCACGTGCATCATATAAGTAACATAACCTCAAATTTTAAGTTTTTTAAGTTCATTCTCATTTTTATGTTTATATACATATTTTTAGCTTGCAGCCATACTGGCTCCAAGCAAATGTTTAAAAATTCACGCAAATAATTTTTCAATATTGTCGATTAATAGACTGCTGATTATAGGTTAGATTCCTAACTTGTAAAATGGACAAACTATTTAAAACTTCATAAACATTACGTTGGACTAGATTTTGGTTGAAAGTACATATCATGAAAATGTGGACACACCGGACAAAACCACCATATTTTTTCCAGGTACTGGTTAAGTACGTAGCTTTCAATTTTTTATAGGAACCAACTCCTCAGTCGGCCATCTTGGATTTTATAGCGGCCTTTTGAAATATGGGTATATTATCAATATCTCGGCTTCTAAATTACTTAGGACCACAAACTTGGTGTCTAAGTATACATATTTGGGGTCAGGGAATACAAATACACAATTTTTAAATGTATCACACTATACAGGGTGTCCCACGACGAACTGCGCCGATCGATATCTCGAAAATTAGACATTGTAAAATTTTGAAAATTTGGTAGTAAACTAATGTCGATGAGGGCAACTCGGTTAAAATATTGTTAAGATGATGGCACTTCCAGTTATACCGGAAGTAGATGTCAACTTGCTTTTTTTAAATGGGACACCCTATATATTATTACATTTTTGGATTCTACGCAAAATTCTCTCCGTTTTTGACATATTTCAATTTTTATGTCAAAAATGACGTTTGCAGGCCCTAAAAGAATTATCAATTTTTCCTATAAGGAAGCCTTTATTATCTAATTTGGGTTAGATTCTTTGTTGAGAAAGATCTACTTTAATAGTGTTTTTATAATATTTTGATAAGTATTAATTAATACAGAGTGTTCGAAAAATAAGAATAAAAATGAAATTGGGAAAACTGTCAAAAATCAATTTTTTCAAATGGAAACCCCCTATTTTTATAATCTTATCTTATTTACCATTAAAAATAAGGGTATGGATGTGTATGTGTGTGGATGTCTAATCCGAAAATTTTTAGTTTTCGAAATATTGCCAATTCAATATTTTTATGTGGGAATTTTGAAATTTGAAATTAAAATCCAATTTCAAATACTCTTAGTTGGCTATGACGGCGTTGGGTGCTAAACAAATGTATGTAGCCGTCACTTACCATTTGACAAGTATTAATTATCATGCCGGGGCGCTCAAATTATACGCACGAGGATTATTTAAATTTGTTTATAATCTATGGAGAAACGAAAACCGTCTCCTAACAGTATTAACCGAATAATGGAGAATTTAAAAAAAAAATACATAGCAAAATCCCCATATAAATATATTGAATTGGCAGTATTTCGAAAACTAAAAATTTTCGGAATAGACATCCATACATAAACTTACCCTTATTTTTAATGGTAAATAAGATAAGATTATAAAAATTTACAACAGACCCAGTTGTTGGCAGCATTAAAAGGTGGTGATCTCATTGCCCTTGACGCCAAATATTATCTGCAAAGTTATACAGCACCGAGAAATCGCTACTGGTCTCACCTAAGGAAACTAGAACAGAATTTGGTGGGAGTATCTGTGGAGGAAAGTCTGATAAAGGTTACAGCACTTGTGAAGCTTTTTACTTATATAGAGAACTGAGTGGAAG
Organism: Rutpela maculata; assembly: GCA_936432065.2. Lineage (NCBI taxonomy): Eukaryota > Metazoa > Arthropoda > Insecta > Coleoptera > Cerambycidae > Rutpela > Rutpela maculata. The sequence continues at coordinate 118,370,574 of OW386293.2, read as the reverse complement.
ATGTGACATTCTACTTTGAATTTTTAAAGTTGCATAAACTGTATGACAACCGATTAAAAATCTTTGGCGTTGAGAACGAGATTAACAGAACCAGACTGAAGGAGAAAGTGCTAGCTTTCTTTGCACAAGCGCAAGAACAAAGTGATGGAAAGTATAAAGTTTTGGTGTTTGAAGAAGGCATGCGGGAAATGCTGCAGCAGGTTATGTCATGTAATTACGAACATGATGTCCTTTTGTTAGCTAAGACTGCCAAGTTAGTGCGCAAAGAAATTGATTTCTCAGTGCTGTATAACATTGCAGATGATATTTGGCGTCAAGGGCAATGAGATCACCACGTTCTAATACTGCCAACAACTCGGTTTCTTGAAATTCTGTTGCCATTTTTCGTATGCTCGTATCAGCTGTTAATGTTCGAACTTCATGAAGGAGTCCATCGTCATAACCAACACGCCATTTTGTCACTCGCTTCACGCCGGGATCGTTTATCCACAGTTGTGCTGCCTCCTGAAGTACTTCCCTGCTTTTTAGCTCTATCCAACTTCAAATTGCTGGACTTGACGTAACAAGATTTGTGCCATGCATCATGGTTTTGGACCAGTTCATACGCATTCATGTCGATTTCAAAATTTAGTTTCACTGGCAATGACTCCAAGCTTCTAAACTCATTGATATTGTTCAAGAAAGACCGTTATGGTGTTGTCTTGTCTTCGATTCAATGTGCATTGAGTGGACATTTTAGATTTTCTGAAGTTGTTTTCTGACAGATCATGCACTTGTTCCAATCCATCTTGTATTACAATTCAATCTGAAAAAAAATAAAAAAACATATTAAAAAATGTGAAGACACTGGACAAAACAGTTCATCGGTGATGAGTACACATATTAGTGAATAAATATATAGTGTGATACATTTAAAAATTGTGTAGTTGTATTCCCTGACCCCAAATATGTATACTTAGACACCAAGTTTGTGGTCCAAAGTGATTTAGAAGCCGAGACATTGATAATATACCTATAGTTTCAAATGGCCGCTATAAAATCCAAGATGGCCGACGGAGGAGTTGGTTCCTATCAAAAATTGAAAGCTACGTACCTACCTAGTACCTGGAAAAAAATTGGTAATTTTGTCTGGTGAGCCCACATTAACGCGAAATTCGACGTTAAGCTGCCCCACTAACAGGAACCAGGCAAAAATCTTAATAATAGCTACGTAATACTTGTAAATCTTAAGAAATATACAGCGTGTTTCACTTGAAATGGTAACCCCAATAACTATTTTTTTTCTCCGATTTGAGTCAAATTTTACTGAAGTATAGAACAAATTAGGATCTACTTACGACCAGAAAAACATTCGCCTCCTTTAAATGCAAAGCCACCTGCGGTACCAAAATATGTGGAAAAAATCAAAAAATCATATTAGGCATTTTTTTATCGGAAAATTTTATTAATGAAACTTGTTCAGAATTATCCAAGTCCAAAATATAGTCAAAATAAAAAAAAATATTTTGATTAAAATAATGTCATATCGGCTCGGTTATTTCTAGGCAAAACAGCTGGTCATAAGTAGATCCTAATTTGTTTCATACTTAAGTAAAATTTGATTCAAATCGGAAAAAATAAAGAAGTTATTGGGCTGTTACCATTTGAAGTGAAACACACTGTATATTTTTGAGGTTAGGTGTAACGTCACGTGCAGATGCCCTGATACACACTGACAATTACTTTGACATCTTACGCACTAACTTGAATTTTTAAAAACGAATAGTTGCCTATGTACTTGATACACGAACTGTGATTGGTCGGTTTCATATCCATCCTAGATAGTATATGAAATATATCCATTCAGTTAACTGGAATTGCCTACTTGTCCATTCTACAGACTGTACAGAAAACAGCAAATTTACATAAGGGAGTAGAAAAAGTTATTTTATCGCTCCACCAGTGGCGTCCATGCAAACATGTTCTTTGATATATTTTACCAAAAAAGTGGTACGCCACTGACACCCTTCCATGTGGATTTTTTCTGATTAGCCTGGTCAATTCTACATAAAAACGGTCTCCTGCATTTTTCTCTTCAGACGCGCACAGTTCTTGATTAAAACAATTAAATTCAAACTGCTGCACTGCTACACCGGGAATACTTGAACGAGTGCGCAATTCGATGCGAAAACGGGCGGAAACTCGGCGGAGACTAGTTGTCACCCGGGTACCTTAGGTAGAAAAAATGGATAGGTAAATTGTCTCCGGGTCATAGGTAAGTTGTCTCCGGAATGCAACTGCTTGATAAAACTTTTTCTTCAAGCGTATTAAAATGTTTAAATTATGTCACCAAAAACAGAAGTAGAAGTAGGACATTGTTTTACTAGTAACAAAATGTTAGTATCGAACGCCACCGTAGTGGACATTGTTTTACTAGTAACATAACGTTAATACCGAAAGCCACCGGTGGCGCGCTATCCACTAGCCACTTGTCATATTGTGTCAACAATAGTCAACATGTAAGACTGTAGTTTGAATATTTGTACATTTATGATAAATACATGAATTTTTGCATTTTAATACGCTTGAAGAAAAAATAGTATATATTACACGGAGTAGAACGCCTTTTTTTGTGTTTCGCCCAGTTTGCGGCTTCGGCTTCGCCTCAGCCGCAAATCCTGGGCTCAACACAAAAAAAGAGTGCGTTCTACTCCTAGTAATATAATATACTATTTTATTGTGGATTCCAATAATAATAATTATTCTTCTTAGAAGTAAGTAAATTTTAGGTATCTATTAAGGTTACTATTTATACCAACATATTTTTGAAAACGTCTTAGTTTCATAGTCTGCTTCGATGATTGTATTTGGTTCATTTGGTAAGAAAAAATATGTATAATGCACGAAGAGCGATGATGCCAGCCCTGCCAAAAAACGTCGAAGAAGTACACATATATTTAGAACAAAGGCTTGTTAAAACCAACAAAAACGAAGATTTTTTGATGAGAAACAATAGAAGTAATAATATCGTTATGTTTTCTTGCAAAAGTAACATTGAGTTCTTAATCAGTGCTGAAGAACTGTACATTTGAGTACTGCCCAAATATTTTTTGCAATTATTCACAATATTTGGTGTAAAAAATGGTTATTATGTTCCCCTTGTATTTTTGCTGCTACCAAACAAACAATATACAACATACAAGGTAGACTTGATGTATTTAAGAGAAGAAACATATAACGTATGTAATACCAATTTTTCTTCGTCCAGAATTACAGTGGACTTTGAAGTTGCAATTCACAAAGCAATACGTGCAGTTTTTCCTCAAGTGTTAATTCGAGAATGTCGTTTTCATCTGGGGCAATCATGCTATAGAAAAATACAAGAAGTTGGATTAGCTGCTGAATATAACAAAGGAGAATCAGAAACTTCAAAATATTTAACTTACATTTTTGGTTTGCCATTTTTGCACCCAGAAGACGTTGGTAACTGTTTTGCTTTTGAATTGCCCGCTATTCAGCCAATATCATCCGCCGTAACGAAAGGGCATAGCCGGGTAAGCATGGTGTGACTGCCCCCAAGCGTCTGGCGCTTATATTTGTGCAGTAGGAAGCAATCTTGCAAAGTAGCAATTTCACAAAATATTAGCCCGAAAAAGGGACCGGTTTGGGGTGAGTAAGGGAGGGTTGATTTTAGCAAAACTGTTTTTTTTCTAAGAAATGGCGCATTCAATCGTTTTGTAAAAAATATATGTTAAAGACCTACTGAGAAAGTACTAAATAAAAAATCGTGCTCAAATTCCGAAAACAGATACAGTAAAAAAAACATTTTTTTTAGGGTAACTTATCCCTGGGGTACCAGCCTGAATTTTTTTCTGTAGCATGTCTATGAACTCACTTATGTTATATTTTTTTCCCAGTCTTGTCCGAAGGTTACGCCATACTTAAAAAAAATGCCGAAGTGTGCAGTGCCGTATGCATATTTTGTGGACAATTAACTCCTTGCAAGTAAAAAAGGCCAAACTGCAAAGTAAATATGGATATCTGAGTAGTGTATACATATTAGTGACTAGTGATTATGGAGATGGTGAACGTTGTAAGAGAAACCAACATAAAGCTGCAACGCTGACAGTTAATTAGGTGCTCAATAGAGTTGACTCTTGCGCCGCAAAAATCAGTTTATAGCCGTAATGTTAAATATCATTAAGGGTAAAACCTAAAGTCAGCGGTACTATGGAGTACCTTGTCAAAGACCGTCATTATTCACATATTACCGTCGGCGGGGATAAGAGCTTGGTTGTTAACAATTTGCAGCACTAAATCGTAGCATTACTAACCTGAGAAGGATATAGATGTTAATCTTCCTCACTGTCATCTGCAATTACTGTACTCATGCTATCCTTCTGGAACAATAGGGAGAGAACTTCTGCCGGTTTAGGTATGCTTGCTAGATATCATCCGTACGAAAGGTAATACACGACAGCAGCTACATGGGAACAACATCCAACAGTTTGATACCCGTTGGCACATCCACAGAAATATCTTCTAAGGCCGACACTGTGGGGAATATAGTCGAGGAAACATCGGTAAACCTTCGTTTTGATGTGACGGGAACAAACTTGTATTTTGAGTATATTGGACTGGTCCTTAGCGTACTGAAGATTAAGTGTTCCGTCTTCATTTATGACTTCGAGGTACGAAATCGTTTGTTTATATTGATACGATCCGGTAAAAAACAGTTTTAAATCCGTCATTTCTGGGAAGTCCAGTACATCTTTGCTGGAAATATCTACAAAAGGCAGTTTTGCAATTTCTTTGAATGTGCCAGTGGGAATCGAACTGTTGGATGTTGTTCCCATGTAGCTGCTGTCGTGCATTATCTTTCGCAAGGACGATATCTATCAAGCATACCTAAACCGGTGGAAGTTCTTTCTCTATTGTTTCAGAAGGATAGCATGAGTGTAGTGATTGCAGATGACAGTGAGGAAGATTAACATCCATATCCATCACAGGTTAGTAATGCTACGATTTAGTGCTGCAAATTATTAACAACACATGACTGTTAAGACCAAGCTCTTATCCCCGCCGACGGTAATATCGATAGTACCGCTGACTTTAGTTTTTACCCTTAACGATATTTAACATTCCGACCATAAACTGATTTTTGCGGCGCAAGAGAGTTAAACTCTATTGATCACCTAATTAACTGTCAGCGTTGCAGCGTTATATTGGTTTCTCTTACAACGTTCACCATTTCCATAATCACTAATCACTAGTATGTATACACTACTCAGGTATCCATATTTACTTTGCATTTTGGCCTTCTTTACGTGCAAGGGGTTAATTGTTGACAAAATATGCATACGACACCGCACACTTCGGCATTTTTTTTAAGTATGGCGTAATCTTCGCACAAGACTGGGAAAAAAACATAACATTAGTGAGTCCCCAGACATGCTACAGAAAAAAATTCAGGCTGGTACCCCAGGGATAAGTTACCCTAAAAAAAATTTGAAAATAATATATATGTTTTTTTTACTGTATCTGTTTTCGGAATTTGAGCATGATTTTTTATTTAGTACTTTCTCAGTAGGTCTTTAACATACATTTTTTACAAAACGATTGAATGCGCCGTTTCTTAGAAAAAAAATAGTTTTGCTAAAATCAACCCTCCCTTACTCACCCCAAACCGGTCCGTTTTTCGGGCTAATATTTTGTGAAATTGCTACTTTCCAAGATTGCTTCCTACTGCACAAATATAAGCGCCAGACGCTTGGGGGCAGTCAGACCATGCTTACCCGGCTATGCCCTTTGTAGATTACCTTGTTTCTACATATATTGATGATGATTCTCTATTTCCACCTCATATTTGGGCGGAAAATTCTTCTTCAATTCAAGGAACCACCAATGCTTGTGAGTCCTTTCATTCTAAATTAAAAGCCTCTTTTTATTCGCCTCACCCTAATATTTTTTCTTTTATGGATATCTTACTAAATTTCCGAATAGATTCCTATATTAGACAAAGAAGCTGCAATATAGAAAAAAGTATTTATGACAAACGCATTTTAGACAAAAAGCAGTTTTTAGATAACCAGTTACAAAACTTAAATGTTGGAAACTTGACGATGTTACAATTTATTAAAAAAGTCTCTTATAAATTTAGATATAGTTCCTAAATGAAGATGTATATAACATGTATGAATAAAAATTAAATACATTTATTTCTTGCCAATTAATAGTATTATTTCAAATTCAAACCAAAATAAAATACTAACGTTACCTGCATGCATGAGAGAGAATTTACCTATAACCATTTTTGATCCATACCTGAAAATTACCTGGCGGGTGACAACTCGGATGCGCCTCGGAAACATGCCCATTAAGTGAAGGTGGCCATTTCCAACAATTTTTATAAAACAAAATTTTTCATTATTAACGTTAATAATAACATAGGCACACAAAATAAAAAAAAAGTGTATTTTGGGACGCTGAAACCGAATATGACAATAAAATTTTTTTATTTATCCAATTTTTCCCGAGCCACCCCTTTACAAACCTTGAAATTGGATTGAAATTACACTTGTTCTAAAAATTTGAAAAGCAGGTTTTTTGGGGCGCTGAAACCGAATATGACGATAAAAACTGATTTGAACCACCCGATCACCCCCTTACAACCTCCCAAGCGGGGTTAAAATTTCACTTCTTATGAAAATTGAAAATGTATGTATATTCTTAAGTAATTTGATGCGGTGAAACCGAATATGACGATAACAAATGATTTTAATCACCCAGTCATCCCCTAGCATCCCCTTTAGGGAATTTTTAGAACAAGTGGAATTTCGACCCCTCCTGGAGTTTGTAGGGGGTGTTAGGGGGTGACTGGGCGGTTCAAATCATTTTTTATCATCATATTCGGTTTCAGCGCACTAAAAAACCTGCTTTTCAAATTTTTAGAACAAGTGGAATTTCAATCCCCCAGGAGGGTTGTAAGGGGGTGCTAGGGGAAAATTGAATAATTAAAACCTTTTTTTATTTTTATATTCGGTATCAGCGTCCCAAAATACATGGAAGTAGTGGGGTCTAGGGTTTCGACTTTTTTTAAATTTTGTGTGTCTGTAATTAGTTTCAATTTGAATTTAATTGTTTTAATCAAGAATTGTGCGTCTGACGAGAAAAACACAAGAGCTCGTAATTATGTAGAATTGGCCGGGCTAATTAGAAAAAATATCTACATGGAGAAATGCCAGTGGCGTACCACTTTCTTAGTAAAAAATATCAGAGGACATGTTTGCAGTGACGCCACTGATGGAGCTATAAAATAAGTTTTCTCACTAAAATATGTGATTTTATATCCTATTAACACATAACAAAATTGACAATAATATCTTAAGTACTTTCTGAGATATTAAAAAATAACGATTTAAAAAAAAATTCAACACCCTGTAGCAAAAAATTTAGCCGTTAAGGACATATGTTCATATGAACTTTTCTTCATAAAATGACCTAAGGAATCACACTCTGAAATATTAGCACGTCAATAATAAGGAACACACTGTATGTACAATTAATGCTAAATAATTTCTTCAATATTGTAATATTTATTTGTATGGAGAAATGTTGTCTACAATATGGTATAGAAATGACATTACAAATATAGGATCTAAATAGATTATTACATTATTATAAATAATACGCATAGGATTATTCTAATATGGATATTTATGAATGTCGGTCCAATATTTTTTATTCCTGTTTCAGTTTCATCTATTTTGATCCAATATTAATAAAACAGCTTCCAGCCAATATTATGATCTATCTGGGTGAAACTCTTAGAAGTTTCCTGCCTTCTCCTTGACATACATTTATTCGCACTAATGACATAAATGTATAAATCGTGTTTGTTTGCATTAGAGGGAACTGAGTAATTCAACTGGAAAATTAAATATCCCGGAGGGATTTTTATTTATCTTTCTTTAAAAATATAAGTTAAGCAACCTTGTTTGATTATAACGTCGGAAACTAAGGTAGTTCCTTTATTTTCAGTGGAAGTAAAGCAGAGAACAGCAAAGCAGAAATACCTAAACCGGAAAATGCCCCAGGCGCTATACCAGACGGAATGAACGCCCAAAGGTAAGATTCTGAATTTATTCGCCAGCTTCCCGTTATATCCCTCTTGTAAATAGAGATACGTCCAATACAATGAATATGCTAATACCGAACCTCTGCGCGATGAATATAGCACAGTTTCAGTTGTCAATAAGAATTAAAGTATTATGTAGGTTTTTCATGAGAACAATATTCTGGAAACATAAATGTGCTGGTTTGTTTTAGTTTATTTTATAACCGAGGTTCGCTTCTCAGTTTGATTTGTATGTAAATATGTTTCTACGAGCCCAGAGAACTCGATCCAATTCTCTCTACGCAGATGATATGAAGTTACATAATAAAGTAAATGATGTAAATGATTCTGTGGCTTTACAAGCTGCCCTTTATAAAATCAATGAATGGTGTAATTTAAACAAACTACAGTTGGACATGGAAGTATAATGTTCTAACTTTTACTAGTAAACATCAGTATATCGAATATAATTATTGTTTAGAAGATTCTGTGCTCACGTGATCAACATTTTGTGACCTCGATGTAAGATTTGACAGCAAACTATTTTTTAATTATCAGACAAATATGTGAAAGTGAGAATTTATAATTACGGTGTTCTCATGATATTAATGAGATTAACACACTGAAACTACCAATCAATCTTCTGTTCAACTCAAATTAGAATATTCGTCAATTATTTGGTCTCCTCATTATAACATACACATATAAAAGAGATAAAATTGAGGGGCTTTTATTAAAAATTAAATCATATGAAAGATGGTGTTTATTCTTCAGACTTTTAAACAGATTTCCGCTTCTAAGTCTGGAGACTCGCAGAACTATATAATAAAAATACTAGTGTCTTTATTTAGATTTCAGATAAAACAAAATTAATTATGTTCAAAAGAAGTGGCGAAGTTCAACTTAGCTGATCTTCCACTTAACCACTTCAAACAGTACATAGTGTTAAACTGTTATAGTTACATATGTGTAAAACTAACAATAAAAAAAATAGGACTAAGGAAATATAGGAAAAAAACTGTAGATAACATATTAATTATTTCTAGTATCTAAGTTGCAACCTTTGACTTGTTTTCGAAATGATTCTTAACTAGTTAGGGCTTTAAGGGTCGGAAGTAGCCGATTAAATATTTTTACAGCGTTGTAGCTAAACGATCTTTCAAAAAGAGAGGTATTGTGTCGAGGAACAGTATATAAAAAGCTGTTTCTATTTGGACGGACATGTATGTCACTTGTTTTCATTCATTTGTCATGTAGATATTTGAGTCTTCGACATGTCTACCTTGTAAACAAGACAAGCCATGTGAACTCTGGTTCATCCAGGTTCAGCTATTTTGAGTCATCGAGTTTATCAAAAATATGATAATATTTTCTCAGATTATAACCATATCTAAAGCAGCTGTTTTGTAGTCTTTGAAGTCTTAATTTATCTTTACTTAATACCGCTGGCCAGTACACTACATCGCAATACAAGAGATAACCAAGAATTAATGAATCATATAGCTTCAATTTAACGTCGGTTGTAAGTTTATCTCTGTGCAAGTATAATACTTTAAGTCTACTGTAGGATTTCCGGATGATGTGTCTCACATGACTTTGAAACCTTAAATTATCATCAAGATATATTCTCAAATTCTTACAATGGTTAGATGGTGTTAAAGTGACTCCATTAAAATTAATGATAAAATTTGGGTTATTCAGAAATGTGTCTATGTGCCTATCAAATACTAAGAGTTGTGTTTTAGATTCATTAAGAATCAGACCATGGGCTTTAATTTTATTTAAAGCAATAGCCTCATTTAACGGAAGAATAAAAAACATCTGAAAATCATCAGCGTATTGATGTGAGCTACGGTGCTTCAAACATTTAAAAAAATCGACGAAGAAACACACTACCCTGAGGAACGCCCTTTTTGACATCACTTTTGTCTATAACCACTCTTTGACCTCCGTTACCTAGATAGTTAGAAAAAAATTGTACAACAACTTCATCGAGGCCAAAATATTTCAACATCAGGCACAGATGATATATATAAATTAAAAAGAAAAAGAAATTTATTCCTACTAGTTGATCTTGATCTCGTTTATCATCGTGGTAGAAATCGTATTCTTGCAAGATAGATTTTATATAATCACAGACATAAATTAAATTTCATAACCTCAAAATGTTGTAAATAATTTATTTATTTATTCAATTGTGATAGGGGGGTGGTAGTGGGGGTGGATGAAGTAAAAAAATGTTTTGTGGTTTCTTGTTCTTGTACATACACTAAATCATAATTTTTTGTCATCCCCTTTAATAAGGGGGTGGGGGTTGGTAATGGGGGGTGGCTAATGCCAAAATTTTTTTTGAGACCTTAGCTTTCCTTGTATATACTAAATACCAATTTTATGGACTCCTACCTGCTTGATTTACCCATTTACCCCAAATTTACCCCAATTTACCCCCCTACCCTTCGACGGAACAAGATGAAAATATAATCTAGTTCTAGATCTCGTTAAAGTACATAAGTGTACCAAATTTCAAGTCAATATCTCAAACGGTTCCAGAGTAAACGTGCGCACAAAAAAAAGTTACAGACAGACCGACAGACAGACAGAAATTTTTTTTCGCTCAAACTTAAAATCTCGACGTTTCATGACATTTTAAGCCTATTTGAACAATAAAAATTTTTTAAAATTTTTTTGTCGTTACTATACTTCCACTGGATGTGGAAATAAAAGTATAGGGCTCAATTAATTATATATTCCAAAACCATTTACATGAAAATAAATTAAGAACGTAAATTACACACTACATTGAAAATATAAACATATTATGTGTCTTTTTAATTCAGAATATTACAAACTTTTTCAGTCACCTAATTACCGTCAGCTTATCATAAGAATATCTCTCCATTTCTTGGACTATTTTGGTTATTAGTTAAAATATAATACAATAATTAGATGATTGAATGATTATTGTATAGAATGTAACTACTAGTATTTAAAATAATGAGAGAAGATTGTCATTGTGTTGTAATGTATTATTTCCCTATACATTTTTCTCTTTTTTTAAATTGTGTCTTCGTCTTTCCACCTTTTAAGCCCCAATTTTCCACGAGAACGCAAATAGCTTAATTTCTTTTAGTTTACATTCAGCTCAGAACCACTTACACTTTCATTTATTTTTCATTTGAGTTTTTGCAGAACATTTAACATTTCAGTAGATTAACTGCGTTTCTACTCTAGCAATTTAATAACTTTTCATTAAATATTAGAAACATCTGGTTTGCTCACAGTTTTCCATTAAAAATAAAAATTTCTTTGCGAAAATAATTCTCATTCGAAAACAGTTCGCTGTGCGTAGGAGAAAAAGAAAGAGAATATTATTTCCAATAACAAAAGTCGAGCTGAAAGGGGCGGAAATTACATCTTCGTATCATTCCTTTTATAAAAGAGGTCTAATATCGCGTTAAACATAAGAGGCGTAGAAAAATATTTTGGTTCGATGACAAGACACAAACAAAATATATTATACTCTATATGGTAAAGACAGGGTGTAATAGACTCATTATAGATGCAAAAGTGGTCAGAATGCTGCAAGAAATTTTAAATATTCCTTTATATTTTATATGAATTGTCTGCATTTTTAGACAAAAAATTATTCGAAATATCCGTACTATGACAGTTCTTGGGTAAATTATTACCTGCTTGTGTTATAAAAACTCGATACGAGACGAACTGTCCTTGTCTCTGCTATTCTGTATCTTTGGTCTCTCTCATCTCTTTCATCAGACAGAGCATCCGAAATTCTACAGAACCACCGTAACTCACTGCAGGTCTGGTTAAAGTGATGGAAAATCAAAGTTAATAGTGAAAAATCCACTCAAGTCATCTTACGACGAAGCGAAGTACATATCCTCAAGTCACTATAAATAACACACCGATACCTGTAAGATCTGAAGTCAAATATCTCGGACTATATCTTGATCAAAAGCTTACGTGGAAAATACATATTAAGGCCAAAAAAACATAACTAAACTTAAAAGTTAGGAATATGTACTTGTATATGTACTCATATATAAGACTATATTAAAGCTTATCTGGACCTATGGCATAGATCTATGGGGTTGCAGCAAACAAACCATTGAACACCAAAATACTCCAAACTTTCCAGTCCAAAATACTTCGAATCATAACAAATGCTTCATCGTACGTATCTAACCAAACCCTCCACGAAGATCTTGGAGTTTCTTTCATAAACGATGTGATTAGCAGATATGCCACCAAATATAGAGATCGTATTAGTGACCACAACAACCAGCTCGTTAGGGAACTAGCAACACAGCCCTTAACAAACAGAAGTTTAAAAAGACATAGGCCAGAAGACCTAGCTAGGTGAAGACAGGTGGACCATCATTGGATGGTACCCAACTCAAAACAAGCGACGCGCACAAACCATTTACTTATTACTCTATAACATAGTTAGAGTAGATTGTAAATAAGCAGTAAAAGTGAATAAAAAAAAAGACATCACAACTGCCGTGTGGCGGGGGTGAAACTAAGAACTGGACTGGAAAAATTGGATAATTCATTCATAATCAAACAGTAGACCTTTATTCCACATAAAACGAATTTATTTAGATTTTTCGATACAATTTCTATGAATGTTAAGAGAAAAAGTAGTACGCCCATAATTTATTACCAACTGTCTCTAACAAGTATGGTATAACATGTGTACAACAAAGGAACCATCCTCCTGATTAAATTGGTTTTAATAAAAGTTAGCTCATTTAGATAATATTTTTTACTTAAACTGTAAATATCAGAAGAGAATGTTATACTATTACGTATGCAATGATCGTGATCTTTTCGAAAAAAAAAAACCGCTGCCCAAGGAATCACTACTTCCACATCTAGATTTTCTATCTACCAAGTCTTTCACAACGAAAAAATGTTGTATGTGGAAATAATTGTTTATGGAACTCTAATAATATAATACTTGAAATCATCTATCCCAAAAACCCATAAAACGATATCCCACATCAGTAGTGGGGTGGTGATGGTGGATGAAGTAAAAAAATAATTTGAGGTTTTTGGTTCCTGTACATACACTAAATCACATTTTTTTCCATTCCCTTTAATATATGGGGTAGGGGATGGTAATGGGGGTGGCTAATGTTAAAAACATTTTTGAGACCTTAGCTTCTTTTGTATACACTAAATGCCAATTTTATGGATACTTACCTGCTTGATTTACCTATTTACCCCAATTTACTCCCCAACCCTTCAACGGAATAAGATGAAAATATAATCTAGTTTCAGATCCTGTTAAAGTACATACGTGTACCAAATTTCAAGTAAATATCTTAAACGGTTCTAGAGTAATCGTGCGCACAAAAAATTTACAGACAGACAGACAGCCAGACAGACAGCCAGACAGACAGACAGACCGACGATAGATCGACAGACAGAAAATTTTCTTTCGCTCAAACTTAAATCTCCACGTTTCATGACATTCTAAGCCTATTTGAGCAATAAAAATTTTCAAAAATTTTTTTTGTCGTTACTGTACTTCCACTGGATGTGGAAGTAAAATAGGGGATACACAAAAGATTTATGCAAATACAAAAGTTTAGAAAAAATTTAAAAAACTATTTAAAGATATTTATCTGCACGTCACTGGTATATGACCAATTGTATGGAAAAGAAACCGTATAGAACAGCTGATACTAACGTAACCTATCTTTAAAATAGTTGCAATATTTATTAATTTAAATTAATAGAAATTTAATGCATATCTGCTGCTGTTAAGAACTGTTCAAAATTTTGTGCGCCGATCGGCAAACACGTTTGAGCAGTTCAAGCATCCTGTCTCGTTCTCGATTTGATTTTAAATATTCACTTGTCCGCGTTAAACGACTGCCATAAAAGCTGGATAGTCACGTATGTTTATATGACTGCCTGGTTGAAAGGCAAGGACACTTGATTCTCCGGATTCGATTCCCGGTCGTGGCAATAAAAGTTTTTCAGAAGAAGAAATTAATACCATTATACTCGGACATCGGGTGTGTGTCCCTTGTCTCTAAATGTGTAGCCCCTCCCGTACAAGGTTCTTCCAGAGCCTTCAGAGATAAAAGGGGGTCATTATCTGTGGTACCCTGTGGTCTGTTAGAAAATCAGTCAACTCAATTTTACTTCCACATTCACTTAGTAAAGTGGACGTAGAGTAACGGTAAAAGTAAAAATATTTTTTGTTCAAATAGGCTTGGAATTTCATTAAACGGCAAACTTTTAAGTTTGTGCAAAACAAATTTCTGTCCGACGGCCTACCTGTCTAACTTTTTTATGCACACGATTACTCTATAACCGCGTATAATATTTACTTGAAATTCGGTACACCGATGTAATATAACAAGATTTGTAATTAGATATTTTGATCTAATTCCATTTAAGGTATAGCGATAAATGGGGGTTAATAAGTAAAGCAATCAAGTAAGAGTCCATAAAATTGGGATTTAGTATATATACGAGAAGCTATGGTCTCAAACTTTTTATTGGGATCAGTAACCCCCCATTCTTACTGCCATTACCACTTCCACCCCATTATTACGTGGATGTGGAAGTAATTGTGATTTAGTGTGTACATATAAGAACCAAAGGCCTCAAATTGTTCATATCAATTCAATTCAATTCAATTCAATTCTTTATTGGTGGTAAAATACACAGAGTGTTTACACACGTCAACATACAATAAGAAAGATAAAATACAAAGTACATGATATTAAATGTATAAAATATAGATATAAGGTATAAGACTAACGGCACAGAATACAAATGACAAACTAAAAGAAAAAAAAAATTTATAAGCAATAAATATATAGTCGGTATGATATGGTGATTTGTTATTGCTTATTTACAGAACACTGCACAATGATACACACATTAGATTTTAATCGAGGCAAAGTTACTGGCTAAAAATTCGTTAGTACTATAAAAAGCATTATTAAGTAAATATGTTTTTATCTTATTTTTGAACTGGGTTTCATTTAACGATTTTATTTCTGGTGGTAGAACATTATAAAACTGCAAACCCAAGTATCCAGTGCCATCCCTGGTTTTATTTAATCTATGGAAATTTATATTTAGCTTATTGTTATTTCTGGTTTTATGATAATGTACTTGGCTTCTGGTTTTGAATGATTCCACATTTCTCTTTACATAAGTAAGACACTGGTAGATATAGGTACAAGGCACAGTCATAATTTTCAAAGTAATAAAGTGTTGTCTGCAATCATCTCTAAATTTTAATCCAGAAATGACTCGTATTGCTTTACGCTGAGCAGAGAATACAGTAGCACAAGATGGGGCATGTCCCCAGACTAAAATCGCATATGATAAAGTGGAGTGGATGAGACTATGGTAAGTCATGGTTAGAGTATTCAGTGAGACTTTATCAACAAGGTTTCGTAGCAGGTAAGTATATTTGGAGATTTTGCTGCAGATGCAGATGGTATGACTTTCCCAGGATAACTTGGAGTCTAAGTTGACTCCTAGGAATTTAACAGTCTCTGGATTATTAACCTCTTCCAAACTGCGCAAACTAAATATCATTGTTTCTGTCTTAGACACATTTAGACTTAGCTTGTTAGATAAAAACCAGTTCTGTGAATTTAACTCAGTATGCGGAACCTCGTTTAGCAACAGATCGAGGTTACCATTAGACATTGTCAAGTTTGTATCATCGGCAAATAATATGGCACTAACATTATCTTTAATTGACTGAGGAAAGTCATTGATATAAAGTAAAAAAAGTATAGGACCCAGTACGGACCCTTGTGGTACGCCATGCCGTAGTTTCAAAGTACTCGATATGAGGCCATTATTGAGAACAAATTGCTGTCTGTCAGTCAGATATGACTGTAAAAGTGATTTGCTTTCTTCAGTAAAGCCGTAGAAACTTAATTTATTGATAAGTATTTCGTGGGACACGCAATCAAATGCCTTAGTGAGATCTAGGAAGAGAGAGCATACATATTTGCCATCTTCAAAACCAACGTTTATTAAATCAGTTAATTTATCAATGGCAAGAGTTGTTGATAATTTGTTTCGGAAACCGTACTGATAAGGACTGAGAAGCTTATTATGTTCTAAATATAATGTCAATTGATTTTTTAATATCACTTCATAAATTTTGGCGAGACATGGTATTACAGATATTGGTCTGTGATTAGAAGGGTCATCGAAATTATTTTTCTTATAGACTGGTACTACTTTTGAGATTTTCAAACATTCTGGAAATATATTATTATATATACATGCATTAATTAAATGGGTAAGAGGAATTAAAATGGATTGTGTGATACCCTTAATGATTCCAACAGATATACCATAAGCATCTTTGCTTTTTTTATTTTTGAGATTGTTAATTATCTCGGATACTTCAAAATAAGTTACTTGATTAAAGTAAAATTGATTGGACAGGGTAAAGTCATGTAAATAATCGGTATAGTGAGAATTACAAGGAGGTAGTTCGTTTATGATAGTATCAGTTACATTCGTAAAATAGTTGTTAAACTGATCACTAGAAATATTATTTGGCCGAGTACTAGATGTTTTTCTGTAGCTGTTAACAATTTTCCATATTGCTTGTTGTGGGTTATTGTGATTTTTTATAAAGTTGTCGTGGGATGACTTTTTAGCTTTATTTATTTCACGACGGTAGTTGAGCCTGAAATTGTTTAAGATAGCCTTGTTATTATCGGTAGGACTTCTTTTGTAAAATTCGTATAAAAAATTTAAGTGTTCACGCATACGCTTAAGGTCATCATTAAACCAAGTAATGTTTAATTCATTGGGGCTATTCACAACACGGGACTTTAATGGAAATATGGTATCTATAGCATCTGTAATTGCACTGATAAATTGCATAAAACGATTATTAATGTTTACATTGGAATCGAAAATAAAATTCCAGTTAAGTGTGTCCAGATAATTATTTAGTACTGATAGCCCGTGATCATGAATGGGTCTATACGATATTCTCCTAGTGGGAATTTTAAACTCAATATTTGTTTCAAGATGTATGCCCAAATGATCAGACAGCTTGGTATCTATTGACTGGGTACGTAAGTTGCTAATATTAATGTTCGTAAAAATATTATCCAGACAGTGATTTATTCTGGTAAATCCTGTGAATGTATGAGAAAACCCAAATGATTTAAATGTATTTAAGATTAGTGTTGTGTGCTGATCATTTAGTTTATGAAAATAGACATTAAAGTCACCAGATACAAACATTATTTTGTCACATTTGGAAAAGGCATCAAGGGCAAGAGTCAGTGTCTCTAAGAATAAGTCATAATTACCATTTGGAGGTCTGTAAATAGTCATCAATCTTATATTACCAGATTCCATAGCAGCAATCTCGCAATGCGATTCAACAGAAAATTTATTTACATCTTCCAAATGTATACAGTTATTGAGGTCCTTAAATGCATATACAGCCACCCCACCATGGACTGTGTTAGTTCTACAGTAATTTGAGCAACCACCCCACACTACCACTATCACCCCCATCCCCAGTACCAATGTGGCATATCGTTTTAGGAGTTTATGAGGTTAGCGATGTCAAATATAATATTAATAAAGTTCTAAAGACTTCCACATAGTGAAGTGCAAATATAGCATCATTTTTTTTTCGTTCTAAGAGACTTGGATAGGAAATCTTGATGTAGAAGTAGTGATTCCCTAGGAAGCGGTTTTTAACACGTTCGATGTCCCAATGGTTAGCCAACCATACGTAAGGAGTCCCCGTTTAAAAAACCATATGCCATATTTGGGTCATGGGACTCTGTAATTAAAAAATTACATGCACAGAGTCCAATGAGATATGTAGTAACCAATGGTTTAATTTAAGTCCATGCCCTAAATTTGATTCATACGTATGTTTTGTATAGTAACCTTGTTATACAAGGGAGTCCCTGTAGATAACCTGCCTATTCGTCGACAATCCGTCTTACATAGAATCTAATATAAAGTAGAATCTAAACGTGAGCCAATAATGGGGCACAGGACTTACGGAAAACATAAGGCATGACCCATAGATGGGTCACTGGACAGTGAACGTGTTAAGAATGTGTATATTGTTTCGGGTAAAATTAGACTCACCCTGTATAGGTGTTTATGCTTATGACTGGTCATTTAACTGATACAATTTCTTTAATGACAAACATTAAAAGTAAAATATTCCTCCTTTCAACTCACTAATGCCCTAGAGTACCATTAAAAGTAAACATGAACAGCCTGTTTATGTAAAAAATATCGACAACTCCGCGTAAAGAAAAGTGAATAACCTTGATAAACGTTAATTTTTGATGATGTTACAGAAACATTTGCTCGTTATTCGAAATATATGAAATATTAAATAGAAATCTGTAAAGAAAGTACGCAATGTAATTTTTTTCTCTACGTTATATTTGGTGGATTGATTGACACGTGCCAAAGTTTGGTAACTTAATGAAACACAAAAGGTTTCTAATATAAGAGTATACAGGAATAACAACATAAATAAAACATAAAGGTACTCGTACAATTTTTAATAAAAATGCGATGATCAAGGACGTTCTTATACTCTTCGCAAAAACGAAGAGTATATTGCATTTGATCGGCGCATTTCTAAAACCGGAAATATCGCTCGTAGAGAAAAAAATTTCATATCATCGTGTTAGTGAACGGATTCTGAACAACTTTCAAAATGTCCGTCCGTCCGTCCGTCACGTTTCTTGTAAGCACGAATAATTTAAGAATGAAAAGTCTGATTGTATTGGAATTTGGAAAGTAAGTTAGCGTTAGCTAGAGGAAGAACCCTATTGTTTTTGAAAAAAATCAATCAGTAAATAAAAAAGTTATTAATCATTTAAATTAAAAAAATTTGTTTTCTTAATTTTTGTCACTTGTACTTAAATAGAAATCTTGCGAAATGCTATTCTCTATAATTGTTTTGTATACATTTTACTAATATATATGTTTCATAATAATATATCTAATTCGTTGAAATATAATTCTCGAACTATATACAGCGTGTCGCACTTTTCATGGAGCCACCCTCATATCTCGCTCATCTGATAACCGAATATTTTGAAATTTTGGTGGTGAATATATACCTATAAAATGAGTCTTTATACGTAACCACATTTGATTTTAGTCAGAGGCGTTCGATTCTAGAATGGAAAAAGGGGGTCGATTTTCGAAAAAATATATTAGCGATTTTTTCAGTAAAAAACTAGTGAGATATTCTTAATCAGCACTTTTAGAAACCCCTTTGTACAAGATTACACCATAGTGGGTTCAAAAGTGTTTGAGATAGGGGCCGTCAAAAAAACAATTTTTTCAACTAAAAATAATTTTTACCCTCAAATGAAAAAATGTGTTCTTAATTTTTTGTTTAGAATAATGTATTGTACTAGTCTGAATTGATTTTACAATAAAATAATTATTTATTTAATAAGGAAAGAATTTTAATTAGTACATGCTTAACATTTTTCTAACGAATAATCTTCAATAAAGACCTAAGTAAACCATGAAAACAAAAGTTATTGAGAGTGTCAATTGGTTTTATTCATTTATTTATTTTTGTTTCATTTATTTTATTTTTTAATTCTTGCCTTATTTAAATAAATAATTATTTTGTTGTAAAATCACCTCAAACTAGTACAATACATTATTCTGAACAAAAAATGAAGAATAGTTTTTTTTCATTTGAGAATCCGTTTTGCAGATAAAAAATATTTTTAATTCAAAAAATTGCTTTTTTGGCGGCTCCTATCTCAAACACCTTTAAACCCACTACGATGTAATCTTGTACAAATGGGTTTCTAAAGGTGCTGATTAAGAATATCTTACTAGTTTTTTTCTAAAAAAATTGCTAATACTTTTTTTTTTTAAATCGACCCCCTTTCTACATCCTAGAATCGGACGCCTCTGACTAAAATCAAATGCGGGTACGTCTAAAGACTCGCTTTATAGGTATATATTCACCACCAAAATTTCAAAAAATTCGGATATCAGATAAGCTAGATATAAGGAGTGGCTCCATGAAAAGTGCGACACGCTGTATATTACAGACATTCAATTTTGTAGTAATGTGTGATGGTCCAATGGGTAAAGCTTTTTACAATCCAAAGGTCGTGTGTTCGAAACCCTCACAGGGTGGTTGTTTTCTTTTTTATTTTTTTTTTCATATATTGTTTTTTTCACAACAAAGTCAGTATCACAAAATTTAGAATGTTCAAAACTAACATCATTTACAAGAAAACTGCGAAGAGTATCCTATAGAATGTGTAACAATTATATAAAAAGCTCAGTAAATTGGCGAAGAGTATAATGCTTCCACTAGTTTTATTTCTAATAGATAGATAGATAGTTTATTGGCCAATAAGTAGATACATAATTATGTACATGTGGCATGTCAAGGATAAAAAAATAATACTAAATGTAAAATATGTACCTAATATAATGTGTCGAATTCGGGGGTCTCGATCTCCGGCTAAAAAATATTTTTTATGTTATTAATTTAAAAATTCAAAAAAATTATGGTATTATTTAGACGCTTAAAGGAACAATATCCCGTTGGAAAAAAAATGTTTCACCCATTTTTCATAAAATGGGCCTATTGTTAATTAACACATTTTTTTAGATTTTGCGTTTACAAAAGCCACTAAAATTATTTCGTTTCGTGGAGACCTTATGTCAACTATACTTTATGGTATTATGACATTGCGATGTTTTTAATTTGTTATATATATATATTAATTATTTAAGCTAACAAAAAACTAAAAAATGAAAAAGAGAGGTTGAAATTTTTTTTTATTAATTTTAATTTTATTATTATTACTCTTTTATATTCAAAGATTCTCTCAATTTTTATTCCTATTTGTTTAAACAAATTTTATAAGCAAATAGATAAATTACGTATTTTTGAAAGATTTTTCTTTAAGAACCTTTCTTTAAAATTTCTTAAATATTAATAGTTCTCGAGTTATTTGCAAAAAACGAAACTCGTTATTTTCTCAATCTTAATTTGTTTATAACTTTTGTAATTGTTGCGGGTTTGAAACTTGCACATTTTTCTAGACGTCATTCCGTATCCAATGAGCCCTCATATTTTTACGAGCTTTATCAAGAATTAACACGGCTTTGAACTTGTGAACTAGTCTAGAAAAGAACAGACGAATTTTAGAGAAAAATGTAGAGGGTGGTCACGTTTGTGATATTTAAAAAATACGCATTTTTACCCATTTAGGTCCCTAAAAAACACCCTTCCTAACCTTTTAGAATTAGGGACGCATCTGACTGAAATCTGCGAACCCCAAAAATTTTTTCTTCTTTAAAATCCATTTTCCCGTACTTGAATTTTCATTCGTATAGACATCCTGTCGTAGTTTTTTGAACGTTCATTATATGCATTCATTCGTTCACGCGCTTAAGTTATTACATTAGCTATGCAAGACATAATTTAACACACAATTTAAATATTGTGTCAGAGTATTGTAGTCCACGTTGTCTGCGACGTACAATAGAAATGTCTTTTGTGTTAAAAAGCGCTGAAATACAAATCGAGTGAATTTTAATATTTTACAGAAAATATTTCAATGGCCCGTTTATTTCCTCTCTTCATTTATCTCATTTTGTATATTTCCTGATTATCCCTTGCAAATACTGTAACGCAGATGTGTCCTGCTTCACAACAAATTATTTTCAATAGGTTCGTTATGGTGCTACTCATTAAAACGTTTTCAGCCGTCAGCAATTTTTATTTAGTGTCTAAAATCACGCTGTTAGGTTCGCCAATTTAAATTTTATTACTAGTCCGGCCGCCAAATCCAGATTTTTGGCTGAAGTCAAATTTTTCGTGTTAAGTTTTTCTTTTTACAGTAGTAATAGTAATTGTAGTAGTAGAGTACTATTACTATACCAATACACACTGCTGTCCAATAAGTGCAAATTTACCGGAGTCAGTCTGGAACGTAGCACTTGCCGGAATATGAAAACCAAAACAATACTGTGTTTCCTACCGGTAACAGTATTGTGGTAGTACTATAGTAAAGTAGTATCTTGGTACAGCCGCTGCATCACTAAACACAGTCCGGAAAGTGAAAGTTCCTGGTTTAGCACAATAATTTCCCGCTCTAGTAATGTAAGCAACAATTTCCACTTCCACTTATGCTCTCAGGCAGTTAATAAATCTTATCTATGAAAACAGGGTAGATTATGACATCTATAATGCAGAATATACTTCAAAGTACATATTAATTACAACTACATTTTATTCAACTAAATTGAAAACTATTCCACATGTAGACCTCCAACTAGTACACATTTTTCCAATCTTTTTCTAAATTCCTCATAGACAGATGAGATTACATATCCAATTCTATAAAGTTGTCTCTAAAAGCATATCAGAATTTTTTTTCAATCGGTTCAGGGATGTAGGAGAAATTCTCGAATTACGTTCACTAAACCGCCCACCTTAAATACCCCCATAAGAAGTAATACAACGGGGTTAGATCTGGCGAACGGGCCATGCCATGCTGTTGGTCTATAGCGGCCAATCTACCTATCGTGGAAGTGATTATCTAACCATTGCCTAACTAGAATTGTAGACTGTGCTGGGCATCCATCTTGCTCAAAAATTGTTTTTCTTCTAAAATCGAAATTTTCATTATCTAGTTTGCCAAAAACAAGATTATTCAAAATTTCTAAGTATTTTGATTTAAATTTCTACCCACAAAATAAGGACCGATTATAACACAGCCCCACAAAAAAAAATCAGACCAGCGAACCAGACCCATGCATCCCTATTTATTTTCGGTCGCTGAATCCGAATCCGAGGTCAAAAAAAATTGTACACCCCCAAAATCACTAGTTAGAGCCAAAAAACACCCCTGGAATGGGGTAAAAAGAAGATTAAGCTACGGGAATAGTTGTTACATCTTAATCAATAGAAATATGCAAATAGCGTACATACAATAGAAATGAAACACATCCCCAGGAGGGGGTGAAAACTACCCCCATATATAAAAAATCGATCCAAAACAGCAATGACTGCTGAAAAAACTCGAAATGTCTAAATTTTGTTAAAGTATAAAAAACTGCATCAGGTCCGACGTAACCTTCATAAACTGCCCTATAGAGTTGAGAACAATATTCTAGGAAATAGCGTGCCAATTCGACGACGAATGGTTACCGTCTGCCAGTCGGTAATCGAAGAGACCATATAAGTACAAAATGTTTTTCTCTCTGGAACTTTTTGGTATGGTGGGGGGATAGGAAAGGGGGGACATTTATTTTTTAATCGAATGATTATCGATATCTGTCCGCATAGGTAGTTAGTATATGTACTTCACATACCCCAATAACGCGCGCGCCGATCGGAAGTTTCGTCTGCCAGCGTAATTGGGGTATGTGAAGTACATATACTAACTACCTATGTGGACAGATATCGATAATCATTCGATTAAAAAATAAATGCCCCCCCTCCCTTTCCCCCCACCATACCAAAAAGTTTCAGAGAGAAAAACATTTTGTACTTATATGGTCTCTTCGATTACCGACTGGCAGACGGTAACCATTCGTCGTCGAATTTGCACGCTATTTCCTAGACTACAACGCCTCCCAAGTTTAAAGGACACGAGAAAAACAAGAAAAACGTAAAATCCAACAGGATTTCTATATTCATGGATGCTATGATTGACTGAAATTGCGTAGTACTCTAAAATAGAACTAGAAACTTACGTACCATCAACATCCTACAGTGTCAACCCTGTGAAAACTACCCCCCATGTAAGATTTAACTATAAAAAGTTACAGTGACTTCTATAAAAATTCGAAACACCTGCGTTCGGTGGAAGTAAGAAGAAACAAGCTGTTCGACGCTGTGCTTGAAATCCACCCCTACGGGGTTGCGAGTTACTATCCCTATATTCGTAGGATGCTGGGAAAACAGAGAGAAACTAACCGGATTTACATTTTTATGGATGCTATGATTGGCAAAAATCATCACTATAACTTCTTATAGTTGTTTCTTACACAGGGAGTAGTTTTAACCCCCTAGGGGAGTGGAATTGAATCACAATAGTGGTACGTGACTTTCTAAGTCTAACTCTGAGTACTACGCAATTTTAACTAATCATAGCACCCATAGAAATGGAAATACTTTTAGATCAATGTATTTTTCTTGATTTTTCTGTGTCATTTAAGATAAGGGGTGATTTTCGGCAGCGCTGTTGGCTGAGTTTTCAATAATTGAGCCAAAACTACTGTAGACTCTTCTCACCTTTACAAACCTCCGGAGTTTCGAGCTTTTTCGAGGGTCACTGTAACTTTTTTCAAGTTGATTCTTGAATGGGGGTAGTTTCCACACCCTCTGAGGACTGACACTGTAAGACGTTGATGGTACGTAAGTTTCTAGTTCTATTTTAGGGTACTACGCAATTTCAGCCAATCATAGCATCCATGGAAATAGAAATCCAGTTGAATTTAACGTTTTTATTGTTTTTCTCGTGTCCTTTAAACTTAGAGATGGTTATTCTAAATAGAGGTAGTTTATGAAGATTACGTCGGGTCTGATGCAGTTTCTTATCGCTTTAACAAAACTTAGACGTTTCGAGCTTTTTTAGCAGTCATTGCTGTTTTGGATCGATTTTTTTTATATATGGGGGGTATTTTCACCCCTCCCTGGGGGGTGTGTTTCATATCTATTGTATATATGCTTCTGTTTAACTTTAATTTGTATAATTCGATTGATTAAGATGTAACAACTATTCTCGTAGCTTAATCTTCTTTTTACCCCATTCCAGGGGTGTTTCTTGGCTCTAGCTAATGATTCGGATTCAGCGACCGAAAATATAGGGATACATGGGTCTGATTCGCTGGTCTGGAGTTTTTTTTGTGGGGGTGTGATTCTGTGATGCATTATGCCTCACCAAACATTTACTTTTTAAACTTCTGACTATTAGTGGCAATTCGGAAATTAGGATTTTCCTAAGCCCAGTACCTACAATTTTGAGAAGAGACTACCCCGTTAGTCGTAAAAGTAGATTCGTCCATGAATAAAATGTTTCGATGAAATGATCTATCTGCTAAAATTTTCTCACCCATAGTTAAACAAAAGTCCAAACAACGAGCATCATCTCCAACTTGAAGTTTGTGAATAAATTTATTATATATTACGGTTTATTACGAAGATTTCTCTTCACACTTCGTAATAAACAAATTTTAGCTAAAAACACTCAATAGAGGTGTAGTATTTATTTACTTACAAGAATGTCTTTTTTTCAACGGAGGTATGCGTGGTGCAGGCTTCTTTCAGAAAAATGGTATTTTCTAAGAACACATACATATACGCCGATGATCTTCTAATCGCCGCAGGACCAGGTGCGTACGCAGGGGGGCAACTACCCCCCAGGCGCGGCGCGTGGTTTAAGAAGTTTGGGATAGTGACAATTATTTCATATCTGTTTTTGCACACTAAATATTAGTTTAACTTCGTTTTTAAACATATGCCAAAAAAAGTGAGGTTTTAAGTTCCACTGTGCTGTGTTATGTGTTTATTTGGGCCCCCCTGGTTGCCCTCCCCCCAGGCGCGGCGCGGTTCAGAATTTTTGGGATAGTGACAATCATTTCATATGTGTTTTTACATACCAAATATTAGTTTAAATTCGTTTTTACGCATATGCCAAAAAGAAAAGTGAGGTTTTAAGTTCCACTGTGCTGTGTTGTGTTTACTTGGTTCCCCCCTGGTTGCCCCCCCCCCCCCCAGAACATATTCCTGCGTACGCGCCTGCGCAGGACACATCTGGACTGAAAACAAACTTCAAGAAAAGGAGTGAGAGCCGTCAACAAGAGAGAGTTAGATCAGCGGAGTGGAACACAAAATAGATGAATACTCCCTAAGAACAATGTCCAGAACCAAAGATACAAAAAAAAGGGAGCTTAAACGCTTCCTCACGGCACAATGCGGTAACGAATGTCACAAATATCTACACCTCCCATCCCACATTCCTTTACCATGCGCCATGTGGCACTCGCTGCTGGCAACAAGCATGACCTTAGTCCAACCCAGCGTGGACGTAGCAGGCTCAGCTGTATAATCCTCGGGAGTGGCAGAAATGCCTACCGCACGCTGGTAAATCAATCAATCAAAGGCGTGGGTCATTTTTCGAACGCTATTTCGAACATTAAAACGCTGAAGACATCATTAGATTAAATGAAAGGCGCCCCACGATTTTATACTCAGATATTATAGTTAATTACAAACACGGCATGCACTAAGACTCTTACGGGGTAAACAGAGAGAATAATTATTTTTTGTTTTTTAGTGCAGTATTTATAAAAGCGTGTTTTTTTAGTTTTTAAACTATTAATTTATTTTTTTACTTTGTAGGCTTATATTTAAGGAGAGAATTCTGGCATTTTAGACATTTATGTAAAGAATTCGACTAAATATTTATAATCTGCGACCTCTAAAATCCCCAGATATCAATTTTCATACGAATTAGACCGGCTCGGTGGCGCAGTGCTTAAGGTGTTAGGCTTGAGACCACGGGGTCCCGGGTTCGAATCCTGGCTAGGGTATGGATGTGTAGTGGCGTTTTTCACGTGTTGCCGAGATGGTAGCAGTGGGCTAGACTGCGGTTTGTGTGAGAGACAACACGGTCTAGTCGCTCTCCTCTCCTGAGTTCGAGTCTCAGCTGCGGCAGATGGCAATGTCGCAGGGAATGGGTGTTGTGATGTTGTCTATGTGTGTGTGTGTCCGTCCTGGTTGAGTGGTAGGATAGCCTACGGCTAAACTCCGCCAGGACATAAATATAAAAAAGGCGATAAAAAAAAAATTCAAAACTTATCCGCCATTTTGACGCCACCATTTTGAATTGTTAAATTTGGACCGGATAACTGTAATCTGGAACCTCGATAACCCACATATACTGATCTTCAGTAGAATCCGACGATAATTGATAAAACCTATCCGCTATGTTGACGCCGCCATTTTAATTTTTAAGTTTTGATCACATATTTGTTTTCTACTTATCAAGCCCTTTCTTTTGATACCCATATCAAGGAGTACAACCCAAATGATAATCCGCCATCTTGGGACGGCGGCCATTTTGAACATATTATAATTTTGAGAATATAATTCACGTGTCACATGGTACATTTTTGATTAATTTCATTGGTTAAAATACAAAAACAAAAGAGCGTAATAGGCTATCAAATCGGTGATAATTTTATCACCGCATATTGACTGTCAGTTGTTTTTAATGAATAAAATAATTTACTGTCAAAGTGACAGAAAGTTTCAATAGACGAAATCAGAAAATAGTGCTCTTAAGCAGAAAAATGTTTCAACGAGTAGATCACCGTCGATGGGGAGATGCTAGCGAGGAAGATATTCGAAAGTTAATTGAGAAAAAAACACCAAAAAATACCAAAATTAATAAAGAATCTCAGTGGAACCAGTTCAATAATTATTGTATTGATTGTAATATTTACTATCAAACTGACAGATCGTTTAAAATTTTTGACTTTTTAAAAAAATTATTTTCTGTTAACGTTCATTATATTCTCTCACCAAATATAACACGTGTTATGATTAATAATCGGTGATACCACTCGTTAAAACCTATAGAAAATTGAACTCGTGCTTCGCACTCGGTCAATTTTCATCGGTTTTACCTTGGGCTATCACCGATGATAATCATAACACTAGTTATATTATCCCCGAGTATACTATATTGTATTGTCATCAGAGCTACACACAGTTGCCAAGTTTCATGATGATACAACAATTAGAAGTGGGTGAAATTCAGTTCCTTAGACTTTTTTATTTACAGACATACATACATAGATAAGATAGTTAGTTACAGGTCAGGGTGTATTGAATTGTATTAAGTGTATCTAAAAACGTGTTAAAATAGCGTATTTTAAAAAGCGTACGACCGAAAATTGTACTTTATCTGAGCACGGTAAATAGCGGTTCGTTTTTAAAAAGCGTACTCTCAAAAATAGCAATAGGTCCCCTAACGCCTATAAAATCGTTGAAAAAAAAACTTAATTCGATGGGTTGCGCTGCTGGACTATAGGCAGTATTTTTGAAATTCAAATTACGCGTTCAAACATTTAATATTTGGTAATATTTTACCTTCCAATTAAATTAAATCCCGTTACTTTTCCGGTTTCCTACACTTCAAAAGAGCAAAAATGCTCAAATTTCAATTAAGCCTCACGGCGTTGTGCAGCTCTGAAATTCAGGTTCAGCCGCCCCCAAAATTGATATTCTGCTTTGTCTCCTATGTGTGAAGTAGGAAGGATCAAACAATTGTCACTTTCCCTTGCGCTTCGTGCGGAAAAGGGCATTTGATAAACGAAACTTGTAAAGTTTAATGTGTAAAGTTCTGTTGCTGCGTGACTTTCTCCTTACTGTTGCTAAATTGAAGTTCTCACAATACTTTCCATTATAATAGTTTGAATAAAATGCGTAGCATCAGAATTCGTTGTGAAATTTTGTTGAAATTTGCAGAGAATTTTTTTTTCATTTTAACTTGGCTAAACAATTATATTTCTCTTCGATCGGACGAAATGGTGCGGGAGCTAAGTGGCTTTTTCGGACACTCATCGTTACAAGCATTTTTTATGCGCTGATTAATTCTATCGAACTTAAATAACGACAAAATAGACTTCTGGCATATGTCAGCCCGTCGAGTTGGCCATGGTTCAAGATATAAAAATCAGTGAAATTATATAATCGTTACAAAGTCAATTTTTTTTGTGTGTTCACATTTTATGTTTAGAATGAATAAAATGAGATCGCCAGAAAGTGTGGGCCATCAGGGGCGCAACCAGAAAGGTCAAAGTGGCAAAAAACGGAGTTATATAACATCATCGTTACAAACTTTTTAAGGTTGAGCCAGAACTCTAAACTCATCGTTACAAGTTCTGGCTCCTTTTTAAAACGTAAATATAAGCTCCTTCAACAATAAAATAGCCTCCCCGTAAAGTTCTTAGTGTCAACAAAAATACCATAGGCTCTTAAATATACAGGAATTTAACACTTTCGGCTAACTTGACTCCGTACCGTGCCTCAGATGTATTGTATCATTATTACCTTTCTGGCTGCGCCTCCTGACGGCCCACACTTTCTGGCGATCTTATTTTATTCATTCTAAACATAAAATGTGTACACACAAAAAAAATGAGCCTTGTAACGATGACATGATTTCACTGATTTTAAGTTCTATAACAGATATTGAGAAAATTATATGTACAGGGTGGTCGCGCGAATGAAAAAAAATTGTCTAATTTACTATAAATTTACAATTTATCAAATTGGCCAATAAAAACAAAACTATGTGAACTAAAATAAACAATATGTTAATTCTGTCAAAATACCTGTTAGTATCCAATTTCACTTTATTTTAAATAAAATGAAGAATTTCAATAATTTATATATATTTTTCGGACTACCATGACTTAATGTAAGAAAATATTAAACTTAATATCTACTATAGTTTTTAAGAAAAATACTATGTGCCATACATCATTGAAGAGGTTCTTCTATAGCCTTTCAAATAGTGTAAAAATATATGGGGTGTTCCATTTAAAAAAACCAAAGTAAAGCACATATCTCCGAAATTCGACTTTTAATTGTTTTTCTGAAATGATTTTTGGAAAATACATATGATTTCTTATGACTTATTTTCTAACGTTCGCGCGACCACCCTCTAGGGTTGACTATAATAAGTTAAAATAAAGAACACGTTCTCAAATAAATGTTCTGATAGTACATACTAATAATATTTTTTTGTTTTTATGTGCCTTTGGTATTTTTTTAAAAATTTGCCGTCCCTGGATTTTGCCCCCCCGAGCTATAGTCCCTATATCCCCCCCCTAAACCCTCCACTGCAGTCATTGAACCACAAAGCCTAAAGTTGTACACACGCTCGTCTACTAAATTGTGCAATCAACTTAAACTGGGTTTTCTGTTTCTAACAAACAGGTCAAATGAAACTTCAGGTATTTAATTTAATTTTGTTATTGGCAGCCGATTGATTATAGAAATGAAATGCGCAGTTCTTACGACTAGGTAATAATGGCCCATTCCATAAATATATTTACCTTAGGTAAACATAACTATATATTTTTATGACAAAGAGGGTCTAGATAAAATGCGAGAACATGTAACCATGAAAATTTAATAATATTAATATGCGAGTGGTAGATATTGTTATTTTATCTACCTTACTTAGCTTTTGGACATAAATTTTATTTTATTTTACAGGTACCAGTACGTTTTCATATCCTTCTTCTTATTTTCACTTTACATCCTTTAGATTGCTTTATTCCCTGGAAGCATTTTTATCACGATATACTGTCTAGCGTAATGTGATTTATAAATTTTAATAAAAAGATGAGGGAGAAAGGAGGGCCATTTTTTTTTTCTAAAATGAACAATGTTGATATAACCTACCCACAATCGCTAGAATATCAACACACAGGACACAGGAAACAAAAACATGTGTTAAGAGTTAGTCGTATAGAAATTATAATAATATTTATTTGATCTATATTGGAAAAGTTATGTCAACGTCCCATTTAAATCGGTGCTTAGGGAGCATCGAGGAGATTTGGGGGAATTTTCCTTTGGTTGTGCCTTAAATATCATCAGCGTTTAGAGAAAAAAATTTTCTTTATAAGTTTTATTAAAATTTAAATAAAAAATGGACATTTTGGTTAAGCTCAATAATGTTGGTTAGCATAATTCAAAAATCGGCTCTCTTACGTTTCTTTGAAATTAAATAACGAGTATTTAAAAAAAAAATTATCCCAATCGGTTGCGAAGTGCTCTAGATAATTTTGAACGAAAAAACTACAGTTCATTCCACTGTGCGCCATATGAAATATATTTACGTGACAATTATATTTATATTTTCATTCAATTTCTCTTCTAACAATAATTCCAATTCATAGAATATTTATATGTGTGTCCCATGTCAAGTTTGTATCTTTATATGATGTGCTGCGCGTCGAATTTTATTTTTTTTCGAAGTGTTGCACCAACTTTTTTCTAACGCAAATTTTATTCGTAATAGTGCATATAAAGTATTACAACCAGAAAACACGGAAATATTAATTATTATATTTTTTATTTATTTTTTAATGATGTGCGTAATTATTCTAAAAATTCAAAAAAAAATATGAAATATACTCTTTAAGGTTACCTGAAACCTCCCGTTGGATTTACCTCTCTAGCTCAATTAGTTTTCGAGATATGTCTCTTTGAACGATAGTCATGCATGCGCTCATTTTTTTCCATATCTCAAGGTCAAAGCGGAGTACGGCGGCAAAACAGATATAAATCACGTTCATACATCAAGTCGATGTTAAAACATAAGTTTCGATATAGGTTGCCATTTGGGGGCCGACTCGTCATGCTTATCCGGCTAGGAATGCTATTTCAACATTTCCATAATAATCATGTGTGGGCGGACGAAAACCCCCATGCCATAACCGAAACCCATTTCTAAGAGCAATTTTCGGTTAATGTATGGGTAGGAATTATTGGTAAAAGAGCTGGTAATGGGCCTTTTTTTCTGCTATGACGCCTTAATGGACAATCTTACCTTCATTTACATGTGGTTTATCCTAATCGTTGGATGGGTCGCGGATGACCTCAGCAATGGCCAGCAAGATCCCCGATCTCAATAGTTTGGATTTCTTTTTGTGGGGTGATCTTAAAACCCTGGTGTATAAAACTCCCATTAACACTTTAGAAGTTTTTAGAGAGCGAATAGTTGCCTCGTGTGAAACAATACGGAATATGCCGGGAATATTTGAACGAATGTCCAATTCGATGCGAAGACGGGCGAAGCACGCCTATTAAATGAAGGTGGCCATTTCCAACAATTTTTATAAAACAAAATTTATCATTATCAATGTTAATAACGATTAGTGTCAATTTGAATTTAATTGTTTTAATCAAGAACTGTGTGTTTAACGAGAAAAACGCAAGAGAACGTTTTGACGTAGAAGTGACCAGGCTGATCAGAAAAAATATCCACATGGAAAAATATCAGCAGCGATAAAATAAATTTTCTAACCAAAACATGTGGCTTTATATCCTATTACATACCAAAATTGAAAATAATATCTAAAGTACTTTCTGAGATACTAAAAAATAACGATTAAAAAAAAAGTTCAACACCCTGTAGCAAAAAATTTAAGCCGTTGTGGATATATGTTCATATGAACTTTTCTTCATAAGATGACCTAAGGAATCACACCCTAAAATATTAGCACGTCATTAAGAAACACCCTGTATAATAATTCTCATTTAGAATATTTGTACACTAAAATTTTCAAATTTTGACGAGATTATGTCTTCCTTTAGTTTACGTTTTACCGTTGCCACTGACATATTATAATTTTTGGAGTGATATATATGCTGCAATAAAGGAAAAGGGGATCGGAAAGATGAATTTTTGAGAGAGGGAATACAAACTTTATTTTCAAGATGAATTAAATCTCTACTATGAATTTCAGTTCGTCTTTCCTTTTTATTTATTTTTATTTATTAAATAAATAATTCGGTTTCGCTGTTTTGAAAATATTTATAGTGAATCCCACAAAGTGCATGAATATACTTTCAAACATATTTTTTAATAAATAGAAAATACGTAAATGTGGAGTAAGATGGCCATATTGGGGAATAGTTGTAAAATATCGTACAAAGCAGTCTTCAATTTTTTGTAAACGGTATTTATATTCTTGTGAAAGACAGGGACCGGGACAGGGCCCCTCCATAAGTCTGGAATTTTTTTATTTTTTATGCTCAAATTAAATACATACAAAAGTGGGGCTTGTAGGTATTCTTTTATAATATAGGGTGGAATGTTATCTACCTTTTGATTTTTTTGGTTTCAATTTCTTGCACATTTATACTCTTCAACAATAATGTCATCCAGATGTAATACGTCACCCAATATTAAATCGCCCTCAAATTCTTTATCACAAAAAGCTTTTTCTGTATTATATACGTCATAAAAGTATCTTTTATGTGACAAATAAATAAATAAATAAATAAATAAATAAATAAATAAATAAATAAATAAAAATTTATTGAATGTACTTTTTTATAGCGAACCACAAATGAAGTAACAAAATGTAAAACTTTTTTTATTCATGAGCAGAATCTACATACAGAAATAAAATAAATACAAAGTTACTCGGATTATTCGTCGAATCGTATTATTTTTAGAACCCGTCTGTCGAAGTACTAATATGATAATAAAATAAGTTCCATACTACGTGCTACACAAAATCAAGTATATTTTTACTCCATATATTCATATTTTCTGTACGTGAGGCCCCTTATTGCTTCGCCTTAATCCTTGAGCTCGACAAAATCCCATCAAGTGAATATAATCGAGTAAAATCAGGAAGAGTGGAACATTTCAAGGGTGTCTTTTCGTGCTGAGATCTGACCGCTTCGTGATTCTTTGATTTAGCAGGCAAGTAAGAAAAATGAGGACAAACTCCTCCCTGGTCCTTGAGAAGGCTGACTACTCAGTTGATAAGAGTTCAGAGACTAGATAGAAATACATTAGTTATGTTTGCTTTGTGTGTGGACTATTCAATTAAAGTATATACGTTTGTTTATATGCAATATTCTTTAAAAATTATTTATTACGCAAAAATAAAACGTATATTTTCTCATTGTGTATGACAGAATAATATATTATTCAACGAGCGGTAATGTAGATAATAACTCACGTAGATGAAGTTTACAGCACAAGCCGCAGGCGAGTGCTGTAATTCATCAAGTGAGTTATTACCATTACCGCAAATTGAATACTATACTTTATATCTACGTTTATAACAATAAATATTAAATTGAGAAAATTTTGTTTAAATTACTCAGTTTATTTATTAATAAAATTAACTGTAAAATTTAATTTTTATAAACACTTTTATATTTGTTCTGCGATTTTTCGGTTAATAAATTATATATTGAACATTAGCTACTTTTGTCTTCATTCTGGTGGTATGCATATTAGTTCATCTTCACTAACCGAATTCATCATTTTTGGCACAATTATTACTTAACTTGATTTGAAAACGTCGAAACTATTCAAACATGATAAATTACCATCCTCCCCTCAATAACAATGGACCGCTCTATTTCATCGTGTCTGAAAAGAATTTCTCTCGTACAGAGGCACCTTCGTGTCGCGCGTTACGTCGATTAGACTGGCTAGGCGTGAAGATAAAGGTGATTGGCTCTGTACCTAGTGATTTATAATAACTCACTCATTAGAACTCACGCTATTTGTTTATGGATTACGTTATATAATAATTAATTAATGAACTGCTTTTGAACAATTAATAGTATCCATAAACAAATAGCGTGAGTTATTATAAATCACTAGGTACAGAGATAAATTTATTTATCTACCTAAGTAAATAAATATATTTCTCTACTCTTATTGGGTTATATACTTTATATAATTAAATGTAAAGAAAACTTTTTTAAAAACAAGCTTTTATTATTTAGGTGTACTAAAACGAAAAAAATAAAAATAAAGAGAAATTAATTGTCTTAAAAGCTTGTCGCGTGAATAGAAATAAAAAAAACTTACTTAGGTAGTTACAATCTCTGTCAAAAAAAAATTGATGCCTGTATGAACTTCTCGCGCGCGACAAGCTTTTACGACAATTATTTTTTTTTATTTATTTTTCTCGTTTTAGTACACCTTGTTTTAAAAAAAGTTTTTTTTACATTTAATTTTATTTCCTTTTAATATAACTCTTTATAATAGCTAGTGACAACTGTGTGATTGACGAAATACCATGCTTAGCTCTTTCTGTGTAGATACATCTTCATTCCAATAGATGCCGTATAAAAGTATCGACGTATGGGATCTACTATACTAGAACAAATTACAGCGTTGCCACGTACGTGCAATAAACTGAATTGTAAAGTTCTACAATAATAGAAAGAAATAATTATGTGCAATTTGAAAAATATATAATTGTTTACTTTTTACTTTCTTTCTTAAAGACATAAGAGAAATAACAAACAAGGTGTACAAAATGTATAAAGGTAGGTATCTGCCAAGAAGAATAAACAAGGAGTATTCAATCTTGACATTTGTAAGACAAAAATAATGAACATTTTGTGACGTCACTGTTGACATTATTTAACAGTATGACTGAAAACGGTAATAGAGAATAGTGAGAAAGTATAAATGTTTCAATATTGTTTAATTTTAAAGTGCTTTGATAATTTCTACCTAGATGCTAGATATATTGGTTGCAAAACTTTTCTCATATTTATATGCAAACAAAATGTTATATAATTAAAATGGTATTTAAATGTGTCTATATTGACGTCATTTTTGCGGGCCTTGCTTTGATTGACTGTCGTCTTATTAATAAGTACTGAATAAGAATAAGAATAGTTTATTTGAATAAATACATTACACAGCATACACTCACCCCCGTTTATCCTTCTTGGTTACTACTTGAAATTTCAAGGAAAAGCCATATATTTTTTCTATTAAAAGTGTGATGTTCGTATATTTAATAAAATTATATAAAAAAAATATTTTTAAGAAAAAGCTTTTATTTGAAAAAACTACTAAAAAGTAAAAACAATTTTTTTAAAATACATGCACCTAGAAACCAAAAGCTTTGG
This sequence comes from Rutpela maculata, assembly GCA_936432065.2. Lineage (NCBI taxonomy): Eukaryota > Metazoa > Arthropoda > Insecta > Coleoptera > Cerambycidae > Rutpela > Rutpela maculata. The sequence continues at coordinate 118,334,746 of OW386293.2, read as the reverse complement.
GGACGGTCATATAGCGCTATTGCATAGTTACTATGCTCAATTGACCGCCCACAAAGCTTTTGGTTTCTAGGTGCTAAGGTACTTATTTTACAGACAGACACAAAACTCTTTCATTTGCCACCGCCATCCACCTCTTCCCTCTCCCGTCTTCTCACCCCTCTAACACTAACTCCCACTTCTTCCCACCCCTTTCCCACCGCTCTCTCTGTCCAACGAATCACTCCTTCCCCATCCTAATGTTTTATCTAGGTCTCTCACAACGAAAAAAAAAATTGATAAAATATTTGCACCCTACTATGTGGAAATAATTGTTTATAAACTATAATAATATTTGAAATCGCCTAACTCAAAAATACATAAAACGATATGCCACGTCGGTAGTGGAGGTGGGGATGGTGGAGGGGGGGTGGATGAAAAATAAAAAAAATGAAGCCTTTGGTTCTTGTACATACACTGAATCACAATTTTACTTTCCCCCCTCCCTTTAATAATGGGGCAGGAGTCGTAATAGGCAAAACATTTTTTAAGACCTTAGCTCCTCTTATATATACTAAATACCAATTTTACAGACTATTACTTGCTTGATTTACCTATTTACCCTCATTTACCTCAATTTACTGGCCAATCCATGAACGGAATAAGATCAGACTTCCAGATCTCGTTAAAATACATACGTGTATCAAATTTTAAGTCAATATCTTAAACGGTTTTTTTTACTCAAACCCATAAGGTCTCTCACGTTTCATGATATTCTAAGCCTAGAGAATATTATTTAGGTATTATGCAAATCACAACTTACACACTTTTTTATTTATTATGAAAATACCTACTTTCTGTATATTGTTGCCCTAATCTGGGCACGAGTTGTAACTCTAGAAAAGTTGTACAAGTTTTTTCGAACTCGTTAGTTCTCATCAGTAGAGTATAGAAACATTCATTCATTATTTACAAGCCTATTCTTGATTCATTTTTTACAATTAATTATTTTTTTATTTATTTGCTTTTATCATGATTAGAGAATATTATTTAGGTATTATGCAAATCACAACTTACACACTTTTTTATTTATTATGAAAATACCTACTTTCCGTATATTGTTGCCCTAATCTGGGCACGCTAATGTACTAGTTAGGTAAATACTTTAAAACACTCATTATTGGAGAACCAATCAAAACAACTACTCTTCTAGCTAATACTGACGAAGTATTGAATTACATGATAGGATTCTTAGCATTTTAAAGAAAAAAATATATTGAAAATACTTAAATCATTTATTTACGTTTAGTCATGCACTGTAAGCCTATTTGAACAATAAAAATTTCCAAATTCTTTTTTGCGTTACTATACTTCCACTGGATGGGGAAGTAACAAATGAATAAAAGAAAATAATTTTAATAAACAGCCAATAATAATTAACTTATTTTATAAGCGTCAAAAAGTGTGAAGTAGAAAATATTGACGTACTTAAGCTAAAAATATCTGAGAAATTAATGGGTCGTGATTAAAGGTAATTGAGGGTAATTAGGGGAAAATTTAACAGGGTGGGAGACAGTGATCCGAGGTGGGATAGGGGATGACAAGGTGGGAGACAAAACAAAATTAAAATATTTGTTTTTATGAATATTTTTTCGTTAGGAGAGACGTGGATAGAAAATCTGGATGTGGAAGTAGTGATTCCTTGGGCAGCGCTTTTTTTAAATAGACGAAACTCATTTATTTTGTAGGCCAATTGTTAGTAAGGTTATAATAATTTGTTTAAATTGGGGTAAGACGTTATAATTTAAAAATGTAACAAACTATTTCTATAACTTAAAAAAATGCAATAATTCCATAATTTTAAATATAAAAAATCAGCAGGTAAAGTTGACTACACAATTCTTATGCATGTAAAAAATGTCGCCGGCATTTTTTACACGCGTAAGAATTGTGAAGTCAACTATACCTAGTAAATAACTAAATAAATGAATAAAAGCCTCTAAGAATTTTTTATATCTCCAAAAGGGGAGACTTACAAATTCTGGTTCATGACTTACAAATGACTTACTAATTTTTGAAGAGAAGAAAAATTTTAAAAAACGAAAGTTGCGAGGCTCCCGAGAAGTTAGCCTCTGGAATTTGATTTTTTATATATCCCCAAGGATTGACTTACAAATTCTAATTTGCTACTTACAAATATTTACAAATAACTTACTAAATATCGACAAAAAGATTTTCGAGATATCTGAAATTGAGGGGCCAATTTCACGGACCCCCGTTTAACATATAATATTGCTGTTTGGGGATTATCTACGAAGACAAATAGAATATTTATAGAGCAAAACAACAGTAGAAACAGTAGAAACAAGAACTAATTTATCTGCAACCGCAGCTATTTGTTTTTCTGCTGCCTCTACTATTTGTTTATTACTGTTTTTCTACTGCTTGATGGCTTCTAACAATTTTTTAAATCGATTAATGTCTTTCTTGGATTTGGGAATGGATGTCTTTGTGAAACTTTGTCCTCACAATTAGACACACAACATTTTATGTACGTACTGTATATCTTTGAAACGATTGATCCTATATCGATTTGCCTAACTATAACAGACGACATTTTTAAACAAACTGATGTTAATAATCGCGTTTGTTTAATTCATTTATGTTACAGTAAGGCTTTTGATTTGTTAGATTACGCCACCTTGTACACTAAATATTACACTGAAATATTTTGTTTTTTCCAATATATCTATTTCTTTTTTTGAAAATTATCTTTCTGCGCGACGTCAACGAGTTGTTTTGGAAACTGAAATGTCAAATTGTATTAATATTGCTGTTAGTGTCCCGCATGGTAGTATTCTAGGACTCCTAATGTTTTCTATTTATAATTACCAATATGCTAATGATACCCAGCTAGATTTCTCTCTTAATTTTCAAAATCTCTGTACCTCTGTATCTGAAATTAACAATAATATACAAGTTATATCTGAAGTATCTTCAGCACACTGTCTTATTTCAAATGAATCGAACTCTTTTATTTTAAAGTGCTGTTATGGGCGAGTTGCATAAATTCAAGCCAAGTTCAGCTTGATCCAAGATCAAAATTCATGGTTACGATTATTGTAAAAATCGTAACCTTGACTTTCGATCTTAGATCAATCTGAACTTGGCCTGAACTTAGTTGGTACAACTTGCCCCAAGGTATTTTTAATAGGTCTGTTACTAATAGTTTAAGGGTAGAAAAACATCAAATGTCTAAAGTTGCGCAAATTATCTAGTACTGACAAACTGTGTCTCAAAAATTATCAATTCATAGAACTCTTGCCCATTAAGACTTCTGACCAAGATCATAAGCACTACTCTTCTTCATATTCACAACGTATTGGCAACCAGTTTGTGATTCATGAATTATTCTGAATGGCCTCTCCTTGCTATATGGCACATTTGACAGCCTCACGCCATCTGTCGCGATTGCCTATTAGGCGCACAGCCCCGTCTAAGCTTTTCCTAATCAGCTCCTTGGTGATATCTGCCTAACGGTCCGGAGAGCACTACACTATATCGAAATTTCAGGATGTTTCACGAAAGCCAAATTTCATTTAATATGTGCGCGGTCCTTGTTTCTATAAATTATTATTTATTAACAAGACAAGAGTTATATAATGACAAAGCAGAACGCCAGCAGTAAATTTAATATTACACAATCATAATTTAAAAACATGTGAATGCGGAAAATAGCAATTTAACCGAATTAAATAATTATTACCATCGAAAATAATAAATTATTCTATGTATATTCAATATCCGGTTTCACGTATAAGCTGGGAGTAAATCAATATGTGTTATATACGTTAATAACGAATGAATTGTGGTTGCTCGGCTATTAATGTTTCATATTGACTGTTGGGCATAATGATTGATTTGTATCTCATAATTTGGTAGACAATATATCAACGCGTCGATGAAGTTCTACTTGGGGACTCGTATTCAACCCAGGGGATTTAGATGGAAATATGATGATAACATATAGTTGACGATTTTAGGCTATAGTCAATTTTCAATTATTTTAAACGTAGAGGCCGGCAAAAAAACTTAAATATGATGTCGAAAGTAGGATGGTATTATATATTTAGAGATCCAAAAAATATGCTTAGTGAATTATGAATTAACAATTCACATGAATAAACTTATTGTAAACACAAAGATCCAATGCTTTTCTCTACAAAGCGATTTAATTAGAAAGTTGCCTTAATTAAATGTCCAAACTGACCTTGACCTTCAGCAAGAATCAATGAAAGAGATGCAAAGTAAATTCTTCGTGAATTCTGACTATCAAATCCGAGGTTATTTTAAAACCTTCGTTCTGATGTGTTCTGTTAAAGTTTCTAAATTGTATGGCCTATTAAAATAAACTTTATTCTCTAAATAGCCCCATAAGAAATAATCCATGGTTGTCAAACCTGGAGGCCTAGATGTTCATCCAATTGTTCCTCTTCGTCTTATCCACCAATCTCGAAAAATGTTCCCAAAATGAGATGGTGGGCATTTTGTTGAAACCTTACTCGGAAGAGAACGAGTCACAGTTGGCAGAAGATATTTTTTTGAAAAAGAAGTACCTGCTAAGATATTCTGAGAAAAAGGAAGGCGCAGAAGGATGTGGGAAGATGATATACTGGTGATATCATGAGAGAATTCTTGAAATAGAACAAAGGATACAGGGAGTATGAGTTCGGATAATGGAGACTGAGAGACAGAGAGACGGCGAATCCATGAGTATGCGGCGAAGACAAGGCGGAGAAAATAAGTGAGGAAAATTTTGAAGGAGTGTGTTAGAAAAAGTGTGTGTTCAATTAAAGCATAGAACGCAGAGGTCGGGCAAAAGGTTAAGCTAGACAAGGTAAAGCAAATGTTCGAGGGTTGGAGAAGGGACAACAGAAGGTGTATGAAAATTCGATAAATTCCGCACTGAAAAAAATTAATCTTCCCACATCCTTCTGCGCCTTCCTGTTTCCCACTCATCGAGGGATGTTCTTTACCTGCTTTAAGGGTCAGTCTTGCTGTGCAAACACAATACCGTTGGCAGATTTCTCTTCTCTCAGATTGAAAAACTCCAGAGTGCATCTTTCCGGTCTTAAAAGTTTTTCGAATAGTTCTTGTCAATTTGGGGGTGGTTTCCACCCCTTAGACGGGTACGGGTAAAGCAGTGCACTGTTCTGCACAGTGCACCGCGACCATTGCGCATTAAAAACAAGAACAAATTGCTCTCCCACATCTTCCTCCACCCCCGTCCAACAGATGGTAGTTTAGGGGGTTTGTTTTTTTGGCTGTGTTCACCCTTCACCATGTCTTCTTTTCATTCAGAAGAGCTTGTAAGCTAGAAGCTTTCATGACGCAGATCTATGTCCGAAGAGTATAGAAGGGGTGTATAAGGCGTACTAACCCATTCGGGGAGGGGGGGGGGGGTGTTGTTACACCCTTGGTGGAGCCCTTGGCAAAAATAAATGAGAGCACGAGGGTTGCAAAGTGCCTATTCCTTTCCGTAATGACACTGATATTCATAACTTTACTCCTATTTAAGGGATATTTTTGCACATAAATTTAAGGAGGAATTTTTTTGACCTCGGACCTCGGATTCGGATTCAGCGTTGAAAAATATATAGGAATACCATGGTGTCATCCAGATCACGACCTTTTTTTTTTTTTGTGGGACTGTGTAATTCCTGACCAAACAGTGTCTTTTGTGCTACCGGATGTGAGGCTTTTACATCCAATGGGAATGTTTAGTTGCCAAATATGGCTACTAACGATTAATATTATTATCCAGGAGAAGTTTAACCTGAAATTATTCTATTAATGAACATGAAATCCCGATCCTTTTTAACTGTAATGGTTTCACAGAATTGGACTCTCCGATCGAAATAATTTCTAGTAGTTCTTGGAATAAAACAACTTTGAGAGGATGCCCTTTTTCTGTTTCAAGTGCTGTAAGAACGGTGCGGTGGTATAACGCATATCATTATATAAACTTGTTTCCCTTGAGCTACCATGAAATTTTCCTGAAATGCAAGTAAAAGATCCAATCTGTTTTATCTTGTGAGAGTATCGATCTCTCGCTTCTAGGAAGATCTCTAAACAGAGCTCAGATTTCTTGTTGAGTTCTTGAATATATAAATATAATTTAGCCTAATGCGGATTAGTACCTTGCATTCACAAAGTATATGCTCCGCAGTCTTAGTTGCAGCTTCACAGTATCTGCATTTGTCATCTTCTGCCATGTTCATGTTCTTGAGATGATACCTTAAGGGACAATGGCCAGTTAGAAGGCCTGTGATTAGCCTTAGGTCGGACTTTTCAAGTTCGAGAAGCCTTGTGGCATTCTTTGTTATAAACCTTTTCGCTTATCTTTGGCTTGGAGTATTTCTCCAGTAGGACTTCTTTTGTTCCTTTTTCCATTTTTGGACCTCCTTCGTTATGTGTCCCTTAGCTAAGCCACAGAACGGTTCGGGTTCTAAAAATGGGGCTTCAGTCCCTTTTCTTGCGAGGCTATCAGCCAATTCGTTGCCTTCTATTCCCTCATGCCCTGGCACCCACATCAAGGTAACCTTGTTGTTTTTTGCCAGTTGCTTCAGGGATTGTCTGTATTCCCAGGCAATTTTAGATTCGAAGGTATAGGACCTGAAAGCCTCTACTGCTGCCTGGCTATCTGAAAGTATATAGATCTTTGCCCTTCGAGTGCCTCTATTTAGGCATTCCTGGGCACACTGATCTATAGCATAGATTTCTGCCTGGAAGATGGTTAAGGTGTTACCAAGGGCTTTAGATAGTCTGCATTTAGGCTGCATTTAGGCCCTGCTACGCTCACACCTTCATCTATCATGGATCCCTCTGTGTACCAGATGTGTGACTCTTTCTCCAACCGCAGTAATTCGACTCTGTTCGCCTGACGGCTTTCAATCAGCACATCAAACAGGCAGTCAAAGTCATGCTTGATTGGCATTGAGTCAGTGGGTTTAGTCATGGATTCGAATTGGATTAGCTCCAGAATCCTTAAGTGACCAACCAGGTTGCATGGTCTGAATTTAAGTGCTTGATTCAGCCTTAAGGCACCAAGTGCTGCCTCCTTCCTTACATGCAAATGCATAGGAAGTAAGTCCAGCATTGCTTCCATAGCTACTTTGGGACAGGAGCGCATTGCTCCTATATGTAGTCCCTAAACAGGCAAGGCGTTGCAATTTCTGCAACTTTCCTTGTGCTATTTTCTCTTCTCTTTTTTATTAATAGGAACGTTAAAATCTTTGTAGACACTTCGCATTAATATAAATTACCCCAACAACCCCAGTTGGAGATCCAATAAATTTTCTGTACAATGTGTATCCAGGTTTAGAATAATTTATTACAGATCTTTAAATTTCTTTTTTTTTTTTCAACCAAGATTAAGGTCAATAATTTCAATAACAGATGTCTATCTGTTACATATCGCAATTGATGTGGATTATCGTGTTAAAAAACAGGATTTTCTAACTTTCTGTGGTAAGGAAAGGCTTTTACTTCCAAAAATAAAACTAAACAGCTCTAACAATAGATCCAAATGTATATTCGATTTTTAGATTATATACTAAATTAATGAACTGCTTTTGAACAATTAATAGTATCCATACACAAATAGCGTGAGTTATAATAATTCACTTGTGAGTTATTATAAATCACTATAGGTACAGTGCCAATCTCCTTTACCTTCATGCCTAGCCTGTCCATTCGATGTAACGCGAGATGCGAAGGTGGCTCTGTCCGAGTCCATTATTATTGAGGGGAGGAAGGTGATTTAACATGTTTGAATAGTTTCGACGTTTTCAAATCAAGTTAACTAATAATTGTGCCAAAAATGATGGATTCGGTTAGTGAAGATGAACTATTATGTACCCCACTAGAATTAAGGAAGTATCTTGTCTACAATATAACTGCAAATATGGCATTCGGCGAAGAATAGAGATGGCAAAATCGGCAACTTTGCAGATAAGCAAAATTTGATGTGACAAATATATCATGAGACGAACAAAAATCAGATTTGTTAACGCCCTAGTTTTCTCCATCTTTCTTTACGCCTCTGAGACATGGAACGTTAGGGAAGCAGACAGACGGCGCGGCGTATTGATGTTTCCAAGACGTAGGTCTAGAGATGTTTGTTACGAACTTGTACCTAAAAACGACTATCCAGCATCGTATTCTCCCGAATCCCCTCATTCTTTGGCTACAACATCAATATTGTCCAAAATAACGGAAAAGCTTATATGCGATTAAATTATTAAATGTATTATAAATCATCAAATAATTTCAAAAAATAATATAAGTCTGGTTTTAGAGTTCATAGGTAATAGCACCACACGTGCTTTCCTCAAAATATCTGCTGATATAACTAAAGGCTATTATGCTGGAAAATTACCGCTCTCGTTTTTCTTGACTATTCCAAGGCGTTTGATATAACTAATCACAATTTATTGCTAGCAAAATTGAAATATAACTTTTCTAATAGTGCTTTAATAGTATAATATTCAGCGAGCGTATACTGCTAACTATTATTTGTGAGGGTGATGTTTACGGTACAAGCCGAAGGCGAGTGTGGTAAATCATCCCAGCGTGTAATAGCGATTATTTCACTCATTAAGGCTATAGCCAATGAGAGCCCGTTTTTTCACAACATTGCACCAATCAAACGTCATTATTAGTGGTAATTCAAGCTAGATCTGCTTTTGACAGGACCAACATGCAAAATTTATCGCTCTAATTTTTTAGGTCGCTGCAGCGGCAAATATGCGAAAATTTTTTGACGTTTTTTGTCGAGCTTTTAAGTTTTATCTATAAATATCTTCTCTAGCTTATTACTAAGTAATTGTTAACGTACTTACCTTGTAAATTGTAATATTGTATTATGTAGTAGCAAACAAAAACACACCTCAATTCCAAAGCGAATCTTGTCTGAAATATATAGGCTGTAACTTTTGTCTATCTGTAACTATTTCAGTTTTCCTAGTGTTCAATCAGGTAACAATTACACACAAAGATTGTACTTTATATAGCTCATAATACAGGAACAAGTCAAGCACAGCTTTCAATAGCTCAATAACGTAGTTACAAAGGTAAGCAAATCATTTATTATAAATGTCAAGTACACATTCGCTCTGGAACAAACTAAAAATGTATAATACTTACATATAGTAATCTACCAAAAAGTAACTCGTTGAATCAAAGCTGTGCATCAAACATTATAATTTGTTGTATTTAAAATTCTCTTTGCTTAACAAAGCAAACCTCAACATAATTCATAAACTTCGTAAGTTAAAAGTAAGGATTAAATACGTAAATATGAGTCGATGAACATTTATTTATTATGGAATATAACTTGTAGCGCTAGATGGCGCTCTCTATGTCAATCTCGGAACCATGGGTGTATATTTTATTTGGGCGAGACATCGGTACTAAAGTAGTGCTCTCTCTATCGTTCCTCGTCGTATTGCACCTCAGAAACGCCTGAAAGGTGTTAAGCCAGTCTATATATTATAATATCTAAGGTTTCAACTCGTTTTATTTACTAGTTGCCATGGAAATGTCACTAGATTATTTTAAAATATAGCGAATCTACGTTGTTTCTACTGCGTTTGTTTCAGATTTGCTGTTTTGACAATATGAGTCGGTTTGGAAATATTTCTGTATATCAAATTAATGATGAAATTGAAAATAAAGGTCAGTAAACTCCAAAAAGTGACAAGAAAACGTCTGAAGGCAGTTAATGAGAAAACATAATATTGAAGATGTACTTAATGAATTATTTATTCGTGAAATATTCTCCACAAATACCACTCGTGCTTTAAATTTTATCTAAAAATTTTTTCTCAAGCTAAGTCGCCCCCTGTTAATATAACTCGTGCAAATTGGCAGTTTATTATCAAAGATTAAATCCCTCCCGCTAAAGCGGTCGGGATTTAATCAGATAATAAACTGCCAATTTGCACTCTTTATATTACCAGGCAACACGCTTTCGAAAAAATTTTCGATAAAATTTTAAGCACTAGTGATATTACATACGATTATACGCGAGCAGAGTTCTTTATCTACGACTGTTTTAACTTTTTTAATAGTTTAAAAGGAAAAGAATAAAGTTAGATCACAGTAAGATTTTGTTTGACGTTTTAAAGTCAAACAAAGACATAGACCCTTGGAAAAAAATAGACTCGCCTGCTGATTATGAAAGTTGCTAGTTAATTGGTCAAAGGTGCGTTAAAACGAGATTATGTTCATAATACGTTAGGTGGTTGGAATTATAACTACCATTATTCATCAGTATTTGCAAGGATTATACGATAGTCGTGGGTAAAAATACCTCAATATTATTTTACTAATCACAAAAAAAGCTGTAGTCAAGAATACTTCTTGCCTTGTCCCAAAAAGGCTTGAAACTGGGGTACCGCAGGAGTCTATTTTGGGACCGCTATTATTTATATCATACTGCTGTTTTTTTAGTGTCTTCAAAACCTGCAGATCGTATTTGTATGCTGACGATGCCTAAATGGGCCTTTCCCACGTTTTTTTTATTGAATATTTCAGAAGTTCTCTTTAAAAAACTGACCCGTATTTTTTATTTTTTGCGAAATTTGCTTCTTTTCTACAGAAAAAAATATTATGTTATATGAATTTAAATTGACAGGACATGTCAGGACATGACAGGACATGACAGGACATTCACAGGATAACACTTTTTCATCATTTTCATCTATTAATACTTCTTTTATTATATTGAATAAGCAAGACTCTATCTCAGTGTTCCCTTTAAGTGAAATAAAAGTTTAGGTGCTAATTAATAACTTACCGCTTAGTTTTACATTTTTTCACTTCTGCTGACAAAAAGTTCATGTTTGAGACATAAGTCATTCACCATTTCACTGTCAATAATAGGAAGATTATCACTTGCTGCCTTCTCAAAACCTTTCTCCATTTTAATGTCTGCACAGTACACACACACACTTTTAAATAATTAATAAGAAACAAAGTTATAAAGTCAAAATACTAGATACGTACGATCACAACGTAAATAAAAGAACATAACCTATCTTTTAATTATTATTTAATAATTTTATTTCCATCAGTGTTGCCAAGTGTGAGTTATTTGTTGAGAGCCGACATATAAAGTGTGTTTCTTCTGTTAATTATTATCATTTTTATTATAGTAGGTGGTATTATTCAATGGAAATATTATTTTCAAAAGCGGAGATAAAAAGTATAATTATAGCATTTCGTCTAACGTTAAACATTCATATATATTAGGCAACATGGAAATAGTCTCATTCTCAGGTTTACAGACGAGATGTAACATTCAGAAATGTCAACAGGTTCAGTTAATGTTCGCATGAAGCCGGAAATTGTTTAATTTTGAGTGGAGGGTCCGCCCATGACGTAATTTGAGCGTGTTTACTTGTTTGAAACGTGGGCACACGTGGGGTAAAGTAGACAATATTTTTATTTTTAAAATATCCATTTAAAATTAAAATATTATACGATATGACGTGTATATACAATATTTATTAGATGTTAATAAATGATTTATGACATAATAAACATCAAGTTCAATTACGTGGGAAAGGTCCATTAAAGAATTCGTGCCTATTTTTTAAATCATAATGTCTGATTTCAACATGTTTAATAACCATATGAAAAAATCTGACTGTGCATTAAAAATATATGTTCTTGTCATAATTTTTTTGAATGAAAAATTACTCTTTTAAGTGAATCCCTAGTTTTATCTCTTTTTAACTATGGCAATATTGTATACGACTCATGTATCGACCAAATAAATGCTTATATGATTAAAAAGGTTTAAAATACATCTATTAGGTTTATATTTAACCTTAAAAAATGATCATGTATTCCAGAAGTTAAAAATACTTGGATGAATAAATATGGCCACAGACTTAAATCACATGTTGGTAGAATCAGCGAAGCCCCCCACAATTGACTAACAAACATTTAGATATATACATAATCGATAATAAGTAATTCACACAAATATAAAGAAAAGTAAAACAAAATTCTCACAAGTGGTAAATTAATTACTAAAATTATAACATTCAGATATGTTATAAAAACATTTGATAACTAAATATTAATTCACTTTAACTTTAAAGGCATTAAAGTTTTTTTCTTACTTAATGCCAAGAGGCAGATAGTTCATAAACTTTATACCCACATATGAGGGTGATTTTTCATATAAGCGTGTTGTGATGTGGTATTGTAAGAAGATTCCCATGTCTAGTGTCATAATTATATGTGTTAGAATTGCTTTCAAAAGAAGTAATATTTTTGGAGATATGCATTATACATTTGTATATATAAATACAAGAAAATGTCAATATTTTATGTTTTATAAAATACGGTTTGCAATAGTTAGTTGACGCAATTTCAAATAGTAGACGAATAACCTTTTCTGACAAACTAAAATTCTATTGACATTGAAACTACATGCATTACCCCAAATAATAACATTATATGCCAAGTCGGAATAAATTAGAGCGTAATATACATTAAGAAGCTGTGAAATATTGTTTTCAACTGCAGTAAGGCGTAATAGCCTTTGTTAATTCGTTTTTATATAGTCACAATTACTCTTCCAACTCATATCACAATCTATAAAAGTACCTGAAAATTTAGTAAAACATGACAACTGAATTGTTTTGTTATTTACGGCAACATGAAAGGAAGTATTATTTTTTCGAGAATAAAATTGCATGGCAACAGTTTTCTCGGCATTTACTATTAATTTATAACACCAGTTGGTAAAATCAGCAGATAAAGTGTTTAGATGAACTTGAAGCTCCTCAGCACTATCCACAACTGCCGCAAGTGTGACATCAGCATATAATTGTGCAGTCAATGTAAACACGAGATGGAAGATCGTTAATGAAAATAAGAAATATGAGTGGACCAAGTATTGAGCACTGAGGAACTCATAGGTCTGTATTTTGAACGTCAGAGATATTATTATTTAATTTTACATACATTTTTCTGTGATCAACATATAACATTAACCACGGTAAGAAGTTGCCCCAAAACCGACAGCGTACAATTTATCTCTAATGAAAACAAGGTCTAAGCAACAAAAAAACTTTTAATTCTCAGTTTCTCCATTCGTCAGCGAAATCTAAGGTACACCGAGAATTTAACAATTCCTCACCATACAACAGCTTCTTAAAAAAAAATTCTTTACATACTCCGTGTCAACATTAAATAATTCCGTTTCTGTTAATGTTAAGCAAATTGCAGCAAACTTCTTCAAATTCAATTTTAGCAGATTTACTCAAATCAGTGATATAACGTAGACACATTATTTTCTCTGTACTTTAAATTGTATTTAGTTTAGTTCTATTTCTATGTAGTATATTTTGTAAATATTTCTTATGTTAATTTTTATGGTTCAATTACCTCACGTCGGGAATATATGTCGGCTAGGGTGGCCCATCTCTATAGGGGGTGAATTTTTTTTGCGTATTATTTAAGTCTCGCCCCACGAAAATATGCTATTATACTAGGAATAATTTATGTCAAAGTTTCAGATAATTCGGTGAACGGTAACCCGTGCCGCATTCAGGTAGAAATTTGTAGATAAGATTTTGTTACGGTAATACACTTAAATTTTACTTAAAATACAAATATCTACCTCTTTTCTCATAATGTTTTATTGGTGTGATTATTTCCTAGAAATTATTTGTTTTGGAAGTTTGGAAATATAATGCACCTACGGTAAGTTTTTATGTCAGTTTGTAATTGTGTTTTACAGTGGTGACATTATAAGTTCTAGCATACGTTCCTTTTTGAAAAAACATTTAACGATGGCCGATGTTAGATCCTTACGAAAGGATACTTTCATTGACTTAGTTGGACACTATTCGTCACAAATCATTGGCAATAAATTGCCGTCTAATAGACAAGTATTACAAGTGCTCTTTTATAACATTCGTGAAGTGAAGCTAAGTGTACATGAAAGTGCTAAATTAACAATAAAAGAGGTGTCAGTTTTTTGGGATAAAACTCGCATTCCGACACGTCAGGATTTTCATTGTGTTAAACAACTAGATAAAATTTATGCAGAGTGGAGGAACTTACAAAAATCGGCTAAAAGGGCCAGTGCGGGAGTAAAGAAAAAAATTTCGTTGAAAAATTGGACGATCTTTTTGACATTTCTCATGCAAATGCATTGGAGTTGATGAAAATAGATGAAGTTTTTAATTAACCAAAGAAAAAAGGGACGTCCTGGATTTATGCATGGTATTGATTACCAACTTGCTTCTCAAGAAAAATCAGCTGAGGAGAAATTACAGAAATTATCCGAACGAATGCAACGAAGTCAACAAGAAAAAGCTAGATTAGAGGAAACAGTCACCTGTCCATCATCAAGTAGTAATTCAGCCGACTCCAACGAAAATGAAGATGAAATAATCGAAGCCCAAGAAGAGTTGTTACAAGACCAGCCTGGCCCATCACAGCCAAAAAAGAGGAGATTGTATGGAACATGTAACATCATCACACCAAAAATAGCCGCTGCATTTGATGCTTGTAAAATAAGCGACAGGTATGGAGTCCATATTTTGACGGCAGTAACAGAAGCACTAGGACATGACACCACATCTTTGTCCATCAGCAGAACCACACTTCAGCGCTCTAGACAACGCATCCGCGAAGAAAGAGCTGAAATATTAAAAACTGCCTTCGGTAATTCTGAATTGCCGGCCCCAGTCATCCATTGGGATGGAAAACTTTTACCTTCTCTCACTGGAATGGGAAATATCGATAGACTTGCTATCTTAGTTACTAGTGGAGATATTGAACAACTACTTGGAGTACCAGCTTTGCCCAATTCAACTGGAAGAGAACAGACTGAAGCAGTTTATGATGTGCTTTGTGAATGGAATTTAGACGAAAAGGTAATAGCTTTGTGTTGTGATACAACAGCATCAAATATGGGTTATATAAATGGGGCAGCCACACTATTGCAACAAAAATTAGAAAGAGATATTGTGTATTTTCCTTGTAGACATCATATTTTTGAAGTGGTTTTGAGAAGTGTGTTTGACACAAAAATGCCTTCCTCATCTGGTGCAAATGTGCCACTATTTAAACATTTTAGGGAATTTTGGCCTAAAATAGATCAAAATAAACTAAAAACTGGATTTCAGGTATCAAAAATTAAACACATTTTACAACCAGTTAAAGCCGAAATTGTAAAGTTTCTAAATGCAGCTTTAACTTTGCAACAGCCTCGTGATGATTATAAAGAATTTTTAATGCTTTCTAAACTTTTTGTTGAAGAAGAGCCCACTCACACGACATTCTATCAACCAGGGGCATTTCATCATGCACGTTGGATGGCCAAAGCCATTTACTGTCTAAAAATATTTTTTTTCCAAGATCAGTTCCAACTAACTAAAAAAGAAAAATAGGTATTGAAGATATATGTCTCTTTATTGTAAAGGTTTATGTAAAGGCCTGGCTTACAGCGTCATTTGCTAGTAAAGCACCGCTTCATGACTTAGACTTTTGTAAAGAACTCATTAATTATCAAAATATTGACAAAGAAATATCTCAAGCCGCAAGTAGGAAAATAGTGAACCATTTGTGGTACCTTAATTCAGTAAATGTTGGCTTATCTTTCTTTGATGACGATATTTCAGTTACCACTAAAAGAGAAATGGTTAAAGCTTTGAATAGGAAAGCACCAAATCAAGAGGGTATTAAACGACTTATGATTAGTAACATTACTGACGTTGAAAACAAGGAAATTCAGGACTTCATATGCGAGAACACTAAACAGTTTTTTCAAAAATTAGGTTTGTCTATGGAATTTTTGGAAAATGATCCAACAACATGGAGGGAAAATGAAAGTTATACCCGATGTTTCAATATTGTAAACAAAATTAAAGTTGTAAATGATGCCGCTGAGAGAGGAATCAAACTTATTACTGACTATAATGACATTTTAACAAAAAATGAAGACCAAAAACAGTTTTTACTCCAAGTTGTAAATGATTATAAATCACAGTTTCCAAATGTAAAAAAAGAAACCCTGCCGCATGCTTTGGCCTAGTGCAAAAAATATTGTTTTTATTACTATATGTCTTGTAGATTTAGGATAATATTTGGTACTATGTATGAAAAAAACGTTTCATAATAAAATACACAAAGATAAAACGAGAGTTTTATTTCAAAGACTTCTAGTCTAGTTTTCTTAGACTACGAATTTACAGTAGTATGACACATGTCATAGTCACAACAGATAATGTCTTTGATATTTGTATGACTTGATTAGTCATTCTAAAGATAAATGTTGCTGATTAAAAAAAAAAAAAACAATGCATCAACCAAAGAATGTAAATAATTCCATTTACTTTTATTATTGCATAATAATAATGCATTCTGCGGCACCCCTTGCCTTCAATTTGCCTCAATAATATTTTGAGGGGACTGTTTTTTCTTCAAATGGAACCATTTGCAGGGGTGAGAAATAAAAAATTTCGATTTCGAAAAAGATGGGCCACCCTAAATGTCGGCATTCACTATGTTAATAGCTATCATTACTCTAGCCATGCATTCGATGGAAAAAAAATTGGTTGAGTATTTGAGCAGCCTCTGGGATCGACTCCACCAAATGTATATTTTGAGTAAAGGCGCTATTGTTGTTACTGTTATATCGGCCGCCATTTAATATTCTTAACTCCCGTATAAAATTTAAGCTGGCAATATAGATATTCTGATTTATCAGGATATAATTAATACGAAAACACTTGTTTCTCAAATTTTATATGAAGTGCAAAATAAACAATTTTCGAGAAATCTGTATTATGGGACAGCTTGTACATCTAAATAGGTCTGCAGTTTGAACTTCTTGGTTAAATAATCATCCTCTCGTTTGCGTTACCACATCACGTATTAACTGTTAATTAAATAAACCAACAGTCCAATCAGTATATATTCCGAATAATAATTCTGTTTTCTATTGGACCTAGTTCGACCATAAATCACCTCCAGCAGACGTTTTATATTATACTGTTAGCAGAAAATTGATGTGCACAGCAAGCCGCCGGAAACAGATTGTGTTGTTTTTGTTACATGATACACCTAATAAACACGTTTATGACATTCCGTCGGTTCTGAATTAATATGGACCTTAAATTGTAGACATGTTATCGTTTAACTGAAGACACCTTCCTCGGGGAGGTATTAAAATTTCAGTATTAATAAAATTAAATGGCACGGGGAGGAGGCTCGGAGCTTACTGGCAGAATACTAATAAATCTTGGCAATAAAACAATAAAGTTTTAGGAGGATTTCATCAAAACATGGTAGCAACTATGAGGATTAGAGAACTAAATTTAACAAATTACTTAAATTCTCCAAGAGATTAAGTTTCAGTTTCGACTAATTGGAATAAGTGTACTCGAGTGCTTCCAACTGAAAGTTATTTTAGGGCGAATCACAAAAAGTCGAACTTCTTTAATAATTTTGTTTTTATTTTGTTATAAGCTTAAAAACTACAAGATTGTACGGGTGGGGGAATATCGGGCAATATTGAAAATTAAATAGGGAGTAAAGTGGCGTACCAAATGCTGATTCTGAAGTATTTCGTAAAGGAGTAATTAGAATAGTGAAAATTAATTTTTTTTACAACTGTCAAAAAAGGCCTTGTATTATGTTTGCGCATTAATGTCAGTGTCTAAAGGTGGGTACTGATTTGAGCATTTTTACTCGCACGAAAAATGTGTGCGTACAAAACGCGAACGTGCAAATATATTCGTTTGCGAAAATGGTTTTCTTAATTTAAATTTTTGTGCGCAAATTATCGTTCCAGTGTTTTTGTGGAAATGTCGCAAAGCAGACGTAATATCATTATTGCAAGTGCCGCCTGCGTAATATTGGAAGCAGAGGCAAAGAAGAAAAAGCCTAAACAATGGTGACAAAATTATATCAAAGCCGGCAGTCATACAGTGGATGAAATTTATTACGCGACATGAGGCTACAGGAACACAGTGGTCACCATCAAAATTTTATTCGCATATCATCTGAAAATTTTGAAGACTAATATTTAGATTTTTAGCCAACATATCCCAAGCATCTACTTTCTTAATTCTATTAAAGTGCATAGGATGTTTTGGATTCCATAAAATAGGAAATCTTTCATACTCATCAATCAATTGCAGTGCTAATTCATTGTTCCATTCCATTTTAATTTTCGTAGTTTATATGAAAATGTGACATGTGACATAAATGCAAATAACACTGAGCGTTTTGTGCGCACGAAAACCCTTTGTTCTTTTCAAAAGACCGACAACCGCCGGATCTTGTTTGTACGAGTAAAATACCTACGCGCACATACGTGCGCTCAGTACACATCTGATCATTTTTACGCGTAAACCGTTCGTGCGAGTAAAAATGCTCAAATCAGTACCCACCTTAAAATGAGACATTTTTTCATTGACATTATTTTTTTTGCATTACCATGACACCGTAAGCAAAATATTTTGCGCATTAGGGTGCAAAATATTTTTTCTACTCCCTACATAGAAAATATTATTTTGCTCCCTCATTTCAGGGAGCAAAGTAGTACTTTGCCTCCCTAGGGAGGAAATTACTTTGGCTCCCTCTGGAAGCAAACAAGTAAAAACTTCAAATAGCTGTAATAGTAGTGTATAGACTTCTTTTATTGATACACAAACTTCCTGAAAATGTATAATTATGCTTTTCTTTGAAACAGATTTTTTATTACTTATTTTTATTTATAAAAATTGAAAACAGTTTAAATCAAGGTTTAAATTAACATCAGTAACTAAATATTGTTAAAATTCATGGTACAATTAGTTAAATCACTAATGGAGATTCCCCCTGAAGAAATATTGGCTCTGCTCGTGGAGATCAGTTCATGTTTGTTGTTTTCCAAAGTCTTGGTCGCTGATGAAGTACTTGTAGAAACAAAATTTTCAAAAACAAGACAACGTTTTTTGGTACTTGAAGTAGTACTTTCTCCCGTAATTATTTGGCTGGCTACCTCACATTTTTTAGAAATACAATCATCTAAGTACCCTTCTGCTACTACGTTTGTTCGCCATCCCCCATGTCTTTTTAGAGTGAGAATGTCACTTCCAGCATTGACTAATAACGTAGCTGAAATACGGCGGAAACTGTGTCCAGTATAGCCTTTTGAATCATCCAAGTTTAAAAATATTGCTATTCTGTATGGAATTTTGGCAATTGTGTTTTTGCCAATTACCTGGTTTGTACATTTCCTTTAGCATAAGTTACAAAAAATCTAGAATGACATGTTTTAGGGGACCTAAGTACAGTCCAGATATTTTCTCTACATATCCAAGACAGACACTCTGTTTAAAATCTCATTTGTTATTGTAAATGTCCTTTTGATATTAGTTTTGGAGTCTGGTATTTTCACCACCAAAATATCGCCTTTATCACTGATATCCTCAAGTACCATATTAACTAATTCATCGGCTACGGCATGCCCCAGCAATTCCAAATATAAGCAGGACCTGAAAAAGGAAAATGTACTTATGACAACTGCCTAAAATGTCACTTAATTGTCATTTTATATATACTTTCTAATAACAAATACTGCGTTACGTTTTTATTTATTATTCAACAATAACGATCAATCTTACCTTCATATGTAAGTAAGTTTCATCTGGAGCTTCTGCAATAAACTTGTTGATATTCTCCCTTGAAAAAATATTGGCTTTCTTGGCTTTATATCCAGCAGATTTCTTTTTTAAAAAAGTCACTAATTTAGGAAACTTAATGTCGATATTGTCTTTGATTTGGAGTGTAGATCGCAACATGCTGTATTTGCTCCATAATGTTGAAGGCTTCAAACCGGCGCATTTTTTGGAAAAGTAAAATAGGACCACTTCTTCACTTATTTTTCTTATTTGCCTAGTCTCCATCCAACATTTAAATAGCTGGTACTTATTTTCATATTTTTCACGAGACTTTAACGGTAATAGATTTAACGAAACCACGTTTGGTTCTTCCAGAATATCTTGAGGAACTTCATCTTCACATTCGGAATACATTATTATAAACTTTCTGGAAGTTTGTTTATTTTGAAAACAAGATGCAACCTTAGCAACGTTCCATGTACTTTGATTTTTAAAAATATTTACTTATCTAAATACCTATTATGACATTTTGACATATTTGGTTTTTTGATTGTCATGCATAAGAAAATATAATAAAATATATGTAAAACCAATGTAAAAAACACTGTAAATGGTCGTAGAAAAAATCATATGTATTACACAGGAGCAAAGTGCCATTTCCTCCCTTGAATATTGATGCCCTCCACCGCGGGAGGAAATTATGCACTTTTCTTCCTTGTCATACAAATAGCTATTGCACATCACATACTGTTATTGCTTACTTTTTATAATTTTTAATGTATACACAAGAATTAAACAAACATCTAGTTCAAAAATATTTATTGTTTTATCAAATAAATCAACTGAAAGTAGAATTTTTTATATTATTTTATTTTAAAAACAGTATGATTTTTTTAACTAATGGTTTTAGTTTAATCAAACGAAAGTTATAGAAAAAATATTGTTTGCATCTTGAGTGCAAAATTCTTTGGTCATCTCGAACGATTTTTTGACTTGGCTGCGCCTCGTCAAGAAATTTTCCTTCTCGATCATCAAAGTAGTATTTTGCACCCTAGATACAAAAATAACTATTATAAATACATTTAAATAAGATACCAACACTCTTAGGTATATCCCTGACTTCCACCGTTATACCTAGCATAGAATGACGGTCTTTATTTTTCGTTCAATGTTTATTAATTTTCTGGCATTTCCTGCACTTATTTTGCATGCGGGAAATCGTCATTTCTCCGAACGCCGAACGGTGCGAAAAATATTTCTAGCACCGCATTTGAAGAATAAGTAGACTCAGTTGAAATACATATTTATTTTTCATCTGTATATTATTTGTTTATTATACCTTGGATACGGTTACCATAAAGAGGCTCATAATGACCACGGGCATAATGAGCGGGCGTTATGGCCATAAAGCCCCGTTATATGAGAGACAAAGAAACAAATGAGAAAAAAAGAAGCAAAGGTTATAAAACGAAATCACTTATTTGTAACAATTTTTAAACTTTTCCGAGCTTTATCGATAAAATTTAGAACCTGATCTCCTTCCAAAACCTTGGATTTCTTAGGAACGTATCTTTTAGATTTCATTTTTAAAAACGATATTAGACGGGAAAACGGGAAATATCAACATTTTCGTTTAATTATTAATGTGAAAAATTTAATAATAACCATAAATAATAATTGTAACAATTAAAATAGCGCGGTTTGTAAACAAAATGTTTGATTGCCGTTCAACATCACCACTTTTTTTATGCTACTTACTACTTACTACTGCTCTTTGTGTAATACCTCGCACTCACTTTAGTACCGGGAAAGATTGAGAAAAATGACTCTAACCCGAAAAAAAATTTGTGCAGACATAAACTTTGGTTACAAGTTTAAAATAGGCCAAAGTTCACGAAACAAAAAAGTTTACGAGTTTTATGGATCCGCGGGTACTTTTAATAAAAAAAAATCGATTTTTCTCCATTTTCTCGGGAAACATGGCATTTGCAAAAAAATAATTCAAGTAAAAGTTGTTTCTGACAAAATTGTCTTCAATTTGGTGTTTTTAAATTATAGCAATAATTAACCGAAATACGGCCATTTTTTGATGAGGGGATGGCGGGTGGAATTTTTTTCTAAAAAAAGTGTTTTAAAGTGACAAAATAAATTGAGCTGATGCTATATATTATCGAAAAACAGCATTTCTGAACGAAAAATTAATTACTGAGCAATTACAATAACAAAATACCGACATTATGTTAACAAAAACGTGAAAACGCACATTGAATAGGTCAAAACTTCTTTATTTTTTGTGATGTAGAAACAAACAAAAAATCATTTTAAAGATTGATTAATTACCTTTAATTTTGTTTCTTAGAACTTTTGATGGGAGTGTCACAGTTTCTAAGATATTCGACACTTTAAACCGGTAGGATGTCATCTATAAAATTAAATATCTCGGAAACAATCAACTCTTCACAAATATACAGTATGTCCATGGATCGAGTTGCAAAGAGGAAAAACTTTTTTATTTTTCATTTTACAAGAAAAATGTATTCTTGATAAAAGTTTTTGCATGTCCCAAAACGGTCAATTCAGTTTTAACCTTTTCAATTTTTTTTTTAGTTTCAAAGAAAAATCGAAAATAGGAATATTTAGTTGGAAAGTCCCAAAAAATAAGTTCCCGTTATCATAGTAATAATTATTGTTAACATGACTTTTGTTTACTAAATTTTAATTTCATAAACTTAACAACAAAAATAATATAACCAATAATTATTCTACTCAATCCATTCACCCCCTTTTTTAACGCACAATTCTAGTCTTCGACGCAATTCCATATAACTTCTTCGAATTTCTTCGAGAGATAAAGACGTCACGGCGTCTCTAATCCTCTCCTTTAAATTCTCTACATTCGGTGGAAGATTATTTGCATAAACTATTTGTTTCAAAAAGCCCCAAAGATAAAAATAAGCCATAGTCAAATCAGGGCTCCTTGGTGGCCATAACACGGGACCATTTCGGCCGATCCAATTCTGTCCAAATCGCCGATTTAATCATTCTACAACATTCCGACCATAATGGACCGGACAACCATCTTGTTGAAAATAACACCTTGCTAGGTAATTAATCGGTAAATCGTCCAACCTTTCAACAAGAGAATTTTGTAGTATATCCAAGTACGTATGCTGATTGATAGTCGTATCAAAAAAATATGGTCCAATGATACCATGGTAAGAAACTGCACACCACACATTAGCTTTTGCCGAATATTGTCGATTACAAACGATTCGGAAATTCGGATTGTAATCGCACCAATATCTCACATGTTGAGATGCAACAGTACCATTAGTAGAAAACGTGGCCTCATCAGAGAAAATAATGTTTCTGTAAAAGTATTGGTTATCCATGATTTGAGCGTCCATCCACAGACAAAAATCCAAACGTTTCGCAGGATCTCCGAGTTCTAATGCGTGACTAAAAATGGGCTTGTAGGGATGGAACTTTCATTGTTTCAAAATCTTTTGAATGAGCGATTTACTAATTCCCAAGTGGATAAAGTAAAAAAATATTTTGAGGTTTCTGGTTCTTGTACAGTCACTATATCACATTTTTTTTCATCCCCTTTAATAATGGGGTGGGGGTGGTAATGGGGGTGGCCAATGCCAAATTTTTTTTTGAAACCTTAGCTTCTCTTGTATATACTAAATACCAAATTTATGGACTCTTACCTGCTGGATTTACCTATTTTCCCCAAATTTACCCCAATTTACCCCCCAACCCTTCGACGGAACAAGATGAAAATATAATCTAGTTCTAGATCTCGTTAAAGTACATATGTGTACCAAATTTCAAGTCAATATCTCAAACGGTTCCAGAGTAAACGTGCGCATAAAAAAAGTTACAGACCGACAGACAGAAATTTTTTTTTCGCTCAAACTTGAAATCTCGACGTTTCATGACATTCTAAGCCCATTTGAACAATAAAAATTTTTTTAAATTTTTTTGTCGTTACTATACTTCCACTGGATGTGGAAGTAAAATAAAAAATCGGCTTCATCCGCAGCAACGAACACCTCGATTCCTTCTTTCCTAAATGTTTTCACTAGTTCTACAATCAAACGTTCTTTGTTAAAAAAATTACTAAGGAACTTCTGCTGAGTTTCAGAAACAACAGTGTTTTCATCAAATATAATTTCAGGACAGGTTCTTTGAAGTAACCGCCTTCGTTCTAGGCACTTCGTGCATTCTCCAAATAACCATCGATCACGACCGTTATTCTATTACCGTAAAGTTTTCTTATGTAACTAACATAAGCGTTGTAAATGTTATTAAATTCTCCTCTTTTTGGCCATATTACGCGGCGAAACAGGATCGCGTTATTTGACATCTAAGCATGCGCACCTTTAATCTGCGTTAAGGCATGCGGTAATAACTTAGCGCCTGACGTAATTTCGGTACGTTTAGCGAACGTCGAGTAAACGACGTTATCCTCATCTCGGTGAAAATCGGGAAGCCCAAGATTTGTAGAGTATAAATCTTGAAATCAGCCGATCTGTATTTATCTTATTTGTCAGTTCGTTTGTTATTTTGTTTATAAATTTTTGAGGTTACGTTGATAATTTTAATATATTTGAGGATTTTTGGCTACTTTTTTTTCAATTTTAGAGAAAAGATAGGAAATTAGTTTATTTATTCAGTTTTAATTAAGTCTATTATTAATAAATCAATCGAAGAACGTATATACGCTATAATGGAACTGCAGTGCAATAAGTCTAAAACAAAGCCTCGTTATTTGCATCAATAACGTAACGTAATTAGCGAACGTCGTGCTGTATCACTGACTGCCATATCTCTCTATTATTATTATTATTTTATACATTTATTATATTTTTAAGTGGAGTTTAGTAGCTACTGCTTTAGCGTTAAGCATTGAACTTTAAAGTAGATTATAGTAAAGATTACAACTTATTGTGTTAACTGGAACCAACCCTCATGTGTGCGCCTTATTTCCCACGGTACTATTAATTTTAGGAAAAAATTATAGACATTTTTTATAGAGAATTTCATAAGCATTTTGAACTCGAAAAATCAATAATCAATTCAACTGAAACTTTGACAGCACTTGACATTACAATCTGACAACAATGAAATCAGCATTCGTTTAAAAATTCATAGATGTCGTTGTTCGCGTGTTTTGTTGACTTCTCATTTCTCTAATGTCAATTTGGTTATAAAGAAGAGAATCTACATTTCACATTTGACATAAAATGACATGCCTAAAAATGTCGAAAGATCTTCATATACAGTGCCACTAAAGTGAAATAGTAATATGATACTGATGGTGATCGACCTTGTATTATTTTTCTCGATAGCGACAGTTGTGTTGTTGACAGCATTGGTAACGACAATACTAGGTTTCCTAATGTTTATGGTGTTACTTCTTTGAGGTCGTTCGTATCCAAACTCAGGCAGAAGGTAATCACGCAACTTATTTATTATAAGATAATGTAAATAATAAAAGGGTATTTATTATGTCTATTGAAGTTTTTGTTATTTAACATCAGAAAACATACCTTTTTGTACGATCGAGCTTTTTTGTCTATTTACAGTATCTGTTGCTAAAATGGTAGCTTATAGTCTAAGAGATAGCCGTAAAAAAATGCGACCATCAGTTAACAGAATAAAATGTTTTTTAAATGTTAGTACTCACAGCGACTATAAAAAAAATCACGCATTGCCTGGGAAGAAGTTGTGCAGAAATTTCGTATGAATTTTCTACGGTACATTTTTGGTATACTAACCATACCAATCGCGGAACAGCTTCAAATTACTTTTAAAATTTAGTGTTTACAGAGTAAAAAAAAATCAATTGTATTGCCTCGTTAATTTTTGTGCCAATGTCTTGGCAATTAACTTTTTTGAATTTTTTTTTGACCCTTACTGTACCTATCGACTAACAGCTTCAAACTACCACCAAATTATAGTTTAAACATTTATCTATTAGAAAAAATAACATTGCCACGTCTATGCCTGTGCCAAACACCCGGCAATGTCTCTCAGGGTCCTATGTTATTACTAATACAACCCATTACAGAGGTATTCAGGTAAAAATAATTAATCATTCAATAAACAATTATAATGATTTCAAAACAACAGTTTTTATTTATTTAAATATTTTATAAAGTTTAAATACTTAGTACAAAGAAATAATTTTCATATATAGTACAATGAAATTGATAGAAACTTACATATCTAGAAACATACATTAAAACATACATATTTATGTATTGTCATTAAACATCATCATTATTATCGTCATGATCATCGTCATCATTATCGTAATGATCATCATCATCATTATTGTTATAATTATCATCATCAATTTCGTTACATTCTTCTTTATCAAGCTCTACCACGACAATGTCTTCAACTAAAAGAGGTGTTGGATCAGCTTCAAACCAAAGCGGTTCAATTTTACTATCATTAAGTGTCCATCCACATTCTTCTGGTGAGAAATTGACGCAGTTTGCTTCTGTAGCATTTTGCCACATTGACGTAACATAAATTGTTCGTAAAGTCTTTTGTTTCAATGATTTCCAACATGGTGGAATCTGAATAGAATCAAATCTTTTTACATTCTTCATAAAATATTCCGCGACAGATGTTGAGGAGAATTTGTTTTGGAAGATGAATAATCTAGCATCATTAAAAATTGTATAACAATTTTTATAAAGCTTTAAAAAATATTAAATTCAAAGAAGCTTTAGTAGATTTTCTAACAGAATATTGGTGTAATAATAGTGTGGCATCATTTTTGCGCAATAAAAAGGTTTATATTTCAAATAAAAATCAATGTTTCTCCTATCAAACTGTAAGCGATTCTATAATAAAAACTGTTGAAGAAGATTTTCCATGCAATCATGAAGAGGCCGACACTCGATTCATATATCATTTGAGCAAGTTAGAAAGTAATAAAAAAGTAATGGTTACAGCGTCTGACACTGACATACTTGTAATAATACTTGGAAATATACACAAGTTAACAACATTAAAAATATGTTTAAGTACAATCGGATCGAAGCCTAATGTTATTAATTTCATCAACTGCACTCAATTAGCTACAACACTTGGTGATCTTATGTGTCGTGCTTTGCCTGGCTTTCATGCATATACGGGATGCGATTATACAGCTAGCTTTTATAAAAAAGGAAAAATTAAGCCTTTTAAAGAATTAAAAAGAAATGTACAAGTTCAACAGGAATTCGCTAATTTAAACAATATTGATGAAATTAATAATTTTAGGAGTATGGAAATATTACAAGAATATACTTGTAGGCTTTACGGAATTAATTGTAAGAATGTTAATGATGCTAGATTATTCATCTTCTAAAACAAATTCTCCTCAACATCTGTCGCGGAATATTTTATGAAGAATGTAAAAAGATTTGATTCTACTCAGATTCCACCATGTTGGAAATCATTGAAACAAAAGATTTTACGAACAATTTATGTTACGTCAATGTGGCAAAATGCTACAGAAGCAAACTGCGTCAATTTCTCACCAGAAGAATGTGGATGGACACTTAATGATAGTAAAATTGAACCGCTTTGGTTTGAAGGTGATCCAACACCTCTTTTAGTTGAAGACATTGTCGTGGTAGAGCTTGATGAAGAAGAATGTAACGAAATTGATGATGATAATTATAACAATAATGATGATGATGATCATTACGATAATGATGACGATGATCATGACGATAATAATGATGATGTTTAATGACAATACATAAATATGTATGTTTTAATGTATGTTTCTAGATATGTAAGTTTCTATCAATTTCATTGTACTATATATGAAAATTATTTCTTTGTACTAAGTATTTAAACTTTATAAAATATTTAAATAAATAAAAACTGTTGTTTTGAAATCATTATAATTGTTTATTGAATGATTAATTATTTTTTCCTGAATACTTCTGTAATGTTGTATTAGTAATAACATAGGACTTTGAGAGACATTGCCGGGTGTTTGGCACAGGCATAGACGTGGCAATGTTATTTTTTCTAATAGATAAATGTTTAAACTATAATTTGGTGGTAGTTTGAAGCTGTTAATCGATAGGTACAGTAAGGGTAAAAAAAAAAATTAAAAAGTTAATTGCCAAGACATTGGCACAAAAATTAACGAGGCAATGCAATTGACTTTTTTTTTACTCTGTAAACACTAAATTTTAAAAGTAATTTGAAGCTGTTCCGCGATTGGTATGGTAAGTATACGAAAAATGTACCGTAGAAAATTCATACGAAATTTCTGCACAACTTCTGTCCAGGCAATGCGTGATTTTTTTTATGGTCGCTGTGACATTTAAAAAACATTTTATTCTGTTAACTGATGGTCGCATTTTTTTACGGCCATCTCTTAGACTATTATGTTTACTGATTGCTAGGCCAAACTCGTCGATAAGTAATTTACCTACCGATGCGACGTCTGAACTGATAGTATAAATAGGTGGAACTATGATTTCTTCACTCAAAACAAAGATTATCTACCTGAAACAGATAATAAAGAAAATCAAAATTCGTTTACCTAATTACTGATCGTTTTTTTTTTAATTTTTTGATGTTTTTTTCAAGATGGAGGGCCAATAAACGCATTTTGCGCGACAGTATATGGATGTATATTTTTAGTATGTTGATTAGGAGCCTGTTACCTACCATTTACAACAAGATTCATTTTTGTTGCAATTAGTTCCACCTCTAACACTACTTCTACTATACTATGAACGGTAAGTAAAATTAATATAAAACCGCTGCTCAAGGAATCACTACTTCCACATCCAATTCTCTATCCAAGTCACTCACAACGAAAAAACTTTGTATGTGGAAATAATTGTTTATGGAACTTTAATAATATAGTATTTGAAATCCTCTACCCCAAAAATCCATAAAACGATACCCCACATCGGTAGTGGGGTGGGGGTTGTGATAGGGAGGTGGTAGTGGGGGTGGATGAAGTAAAAAAATGTTTTGAAGTTTCTGGTTCTTGTACATACACTAAATCATAATTTTTTTTCATCCCCTTTAATAAGGGGGTGGGGGTTGGTAATGGGGGGCTGGCTAATGCCAAACATTTTTTTGAGACCTTAGCTTTTCTTGTATATACTAAATACCAATTTTATGGACTCTTACCTGCTTGATTTACCCATTTACCCCAAATTTACTCCAATTTACCCCCCAACTCTTCGACGGAACAAGATGAAAATATAATCTAGTTCTAGATCTCAATATCTCAAATGGTTCCAGAGTAAACGTGCGCACAAAAGAAAGTTACGATAGACAGACCGACAGACAGAGAGAAATTTTTTTTCGCTCAAACTTACAATCTCGACGTTTCATGACATTTTAAGCCTATTTGAACAATAAAAAATTTTTAAAATTTTTTGTCGTTACTATACTTCCACTGGATGTGGAAGTAATATATAGTATGTCCACAGATAGAGTGGATGAGAGGATAAACTTTTTTATGTCTCATTTTACGCGGAAAATTTATTCTTCATAAAAAGTTTGGCTTTTGTTAAAAATATGATTGCTATGGAGTAAGTTAACATGTAATGTACACGGTGTTCAGAAAATAAAAAACCTGAAAATTATGTAAGAGTAAACTACGTTCTATTTTAACGACATGGAAAACTATCACCAAGAAAAGTTGTTTAGAATTAAAATGTACGTCAGAATTCAAATTTATGGATGAGTCTGCCTAATGGGCCTTTCCCACGTTTTTTTTTTATTGAATATTTGAGAACTTCTCTTTAAACAAAGTATTTTTTCTTTTTTGCGAAATTTGCTTCTTTTCTGCAGAAAAAATTACTATGTTATATAAATTTAAAATTGGCGGCAATATTTCTTCACTGATGACGCATTGGGCGGACGGACCAATCAGTATACTCTAGCACCCTTAGTAGAGGCTACATATGAGTAGATTGTACGTGTTTATCTCTTTATAGCTTTACCGAACTGACAGACATGACAGGACATTCACAGGATAACACTTTTTCATCATTTTCATCTATTAATACTTCTTATATTATATTGAATAAACAAGACTCTATTTCAATGTTCTCTTTAAGTTAAATGAAAGTTTAGGTGCTAACTAATAACTTACTGCTTAGTTTTTAAAAGTCATTCACCATTTCACTGTCAATAATAGGAAGAATATCACTTGCTGCCTTCCCAAAACAAAGTTATAAAGTCAAAATACTAGATACGTGCGATAACAACGTAAATAAGATAACATAACCCATCTTTTATTTTATTTCCATCTGTGTTGCCAAGTGTCAGTTATTTGTTGAGAGCCGACGTATAAAGTGTGTTTCCTCTGTTAATTATTATCATTTGTATTATAGTAGGTGGTATTATTCCATGGAAATTCATTATTTTCAAAAGCGGAGATAAAAAGTAAACATTCTTTAGTGAAATAATTAAAGCATTTCCTCTAACTTTAAACATTCATGTACATTAGGCAACATGGAAATAGTCTCATCGGCAGGTTTCCAGACGAGATGTAAAACTCAGAAATGTCAACAGATTCGGTTAATGTTCCTATGAAACCGGAAATTGTTTAATTTTGATTGACGTAATTTGAGCGCGCTACTTGTTTGAAATATGGAGTAAATGAGACAATATTTTTATTTTTAAAATATTCATTTAAAATTAAAATATTATACGATATGACGTGTATATACAATATTTATTAGGTGTTAATAAATGATTTATGACAAAATAAACGTCAAGTTCAATTACGTGGGAAAAGGCCCATTCACCTTAAAAAAAAATCAGAAGTATCAAGTGGTATCATGCGGTAAAAATTACGGAAAAACAAAAATTATTTTCTTACGAAATTTATTAATAAGACAGCTAATTATACTTGTAATTATATTAAACTACTTTTATTTTTAACAGCATTGAAGAAATGTATTAGAAAAATGTATTTCAGAATTCTAATTTGTTTATAAATTGGCATAATTTTACTATTTTGAAAAATAACAGAAAAACTGTATAACTGAGGAGTTGGCTTGTGGTTGACAGTTACATTTATTTATCCTCGATTTGTCACTTTACTGTACAACATCATTTTCTACTTCTTTGTTAATAACTATTATAAAAACGCTAACTTTACAGCAAAAAAATTATCTAATACAGGTTATGGAATTGGTTGAGTCTTGCTGTCGGAAAGTAATCGAAGATTTTAATTTAAAATGCCCAGCTTGCATGTTGCACAGTCGACTTGCCACAAATTAGTACTGAAATTTTTAAGAACTGGATCGTTGTTGAAAATAATAAGACCTAAAAAAAATATGATGAAGATGATACCAGCACTCTGTTAGTGTTGCAGTCAGTAGAGCAGACTGTCATTAAGAATACGAGCGGAATATTTGAGTGGTTAAGAAATCTCAGATTCAAAAATTTTTAACACAGTAAGATATATTCTTACAAACCGATTTTCAACCACACCTTAAAGGCAAGCGACGAAGCAAAACGTATTTATTTTTGTTTGTGGAGATATGGAAGAGGAGGCCATTAAAAGTGGGACACGCTGTATTTGAAACTTTTTGACAAATTACTAATTTTTAAGATATTTTCCAAAAACCACTTGTAAATATTATCAGGCGCGAGCCGAGCTTGATAACATACCATAATAGTCCACAGTACAGCGCCCTTTTTTTTAATGAATACTAACAGGCTGAATTTTAGTGAGTAGCTTCGTTTTGACGAGACGCCCAACATTTCTCTCTGCGAAAATCCTCGGTAATGGTAGCTAATAAGTGTGCTTGGGTGTTTATTTGTTGATTGGCTGACTGTTCAAATTTTATTAGTAACAGTTAGTTTTTTAGTTAAATCTTGAGATAATTTGATAAGAAACACGAAAATACGTTTATCCTACAAAATCGATGGTTTAACCGAAGCATCCTCCACCACACGTCCAAATAACGAGGTCAAAAAAATGATTAGTAATTAGCTGATTACTATTGCTTAACACATGTTTTTAAAATGAAATGGCCACATTGTCCTACAAATTGAATGGTATGTTTTTCCAGTCGTACCCTCGGAAATTGTCAGTTCCACGGTAACACTTTTCTCATTAGTAACTGTAGGACAAAGATAACACATGCTAGGTTAGTGTATTCTCTGCCCAAATAAAATAGTGTCCTACAAAAAAATTGGTATGTGTTGCTAATCCGACAATTGTAATACAAGTGTGGCAAGGGCTTCATTGCAAAACGATGTATGAAAGTAGTCCTATCATACGAGTTTTGCAATGAAGCTTGCCACGCGTGTGTTACATACTATTTTTTCTACGGTTGTGAAGTTATTTTCCTTTTCAAAGTCTTTCCAAAATTTCCGCTGTCATTCTGAAGTAAGAAAATTTGACTTTGTAATTGCAATTCATGTGTAATTAATGTACATTCATAGAATTTAATTGTTATATCCAGTAAGTAATATAAAATTCTTTAAGGTAAACACTATTTTATTCCGGTGCGTGAAGATGTAATCAAGGCGTGTGGCAAATTCTTTGCCGCACGGCGTGCGGCAAAGTACATATTTTCTGCACTCATTTTAAAGTTAGAAAATTTGACTTTCAGCACAATCGTAGAAAAAATTTATTTTAAGTAACGAATTATTTTATAATTGCGGTACGGGCAATAGGGAAACAGATATGGACACATACGTAAGATTTCAAAGTTTCAACCCCTAAAAATAGGGGACTCACATGGTGTAGCAGGGTGTAGTTTTCTGTGCTTGCTTATTATGCCCTCTTAAACAACTTCCACAAAAAAAGTCCGCAGTACGCAAAATTTTTTATGATGTCTAATTCGACTGGACTATCCTGGACAGATATTAATAAACTTAATAGTAAATAGCGATAAATTTGCGAAACTGGTTTATCACGTCTTAAATTTTAAGTCATTACAAATTTTATTCGATGCTTAACACTGAAGCAGTTAAACATTTTACTTAATATTTAAATTATGAAACGCAGAAAACATTCGTTTATAAATATAGAGGAACCTTCAGCTAGGTGGAATTAGGACAAGTGGTCTCCGCAAGGGGAACTAAAACCTAACCACTTCACGTTTCATTAATTTCAGCACGCACAAACAGTAAAACATCCCCGTTCTTCCTCCTTGCCTCTTCAGCTAACAATCCCGCAATCTCACCCTATTGTGTCGGAAAGATACAGTCCACCGCACTTTGTGTGTGAATCTCAAAGTGTTTTTTTTTAATTCAGGTTAATGAATTACCTAGAGAAATATTTATTATTAGACCAGTAACAGTCTTCGGGCTCATGACTTTTTGGCATATGTTCTGATCATATTTTACCCTAATAGGTATAGTACAGTCCAATTGATTTAATTTAATTTTTTTCGGCGACAACATTCCACCTGAAATTTTATTGTTGATTCTTATGTATTATGACTTCCTGATTGCGAAAAAATATTTGAGCCCAGAAATTCCTTGTACGTCAAAAGTTATATGCACTTTTTGACGCGCTTTCACGCATTTTCAACTTATCTGCTTAATATATCTTGTACCAGTCATCGGATGGGAATTTTAAAAATATTGGCTTATTTGGAATAAAATTTTAAAAAAATATAGACCGTCTTTGAAAAAATAGAAAAAATCAAAAATGACCGAAAGAATCAAAATTGAATATATTTTCTATAGCGAGTAATTTCACCAAAGTTGGCAAAAATGAAACTCATTTATGGTCAAATATAATGCACCAATCCCAGACACCGTATGTTAAACAGGACGGTCAAAGATGGCTGACGAAATAAAATTTTAAATTCTTCGTCAATTATGAAGGAGGCCATTGTACGTCATTTTTTTTTCTTTTCGATTATACGTTATTTTATGTACTTTTAGAGTTCATTTTTTTTTAATTTTCAAAAAAGTGCGTTTTCTTTATTTAAAAAAAGTGCATTTTTACAATTTTCAAAAATGCATTTTCTTTGACCTTTCTTTTTTCACCCAATTTTCATCGAAACAATCATTTTACCGCATTCCTCATCGATAGCCGATTCATCAAAGGTAGAAGAACCATTGGCACAATTATTTTTTTACAATAGACAGAATAGAACATTATATATTTAGTTTTCTACAGCTACACTGATTATTTTTATAGCCTTCCTTACATTTACAAGAAATATCACTTAGTAAATTTTTAGGAAAAGCATTACTTTCACCCATAACATCAGGCTAATGCCATTCGAATTGTAACGGATCTTTCTCAGAACGTAACTATTTTTTGACTTGGAAATATACTCTTAAATAGTGTTTTTCTATTACCTCTTCAGTAGGTGGAATTGCAGACAATTCTATTTTCATCATAACATTTGCCAATTATTTTATTACTCTTATGTTTGTAAAAATAGATTTTTTTATGAAGATTCCATGCTAGTTGAGTCATTATAACCAAAAGGTCAATGTCTTCTCCAACTATTATAATTCGATTGTCTTCGGTTTTCAAATCAATAGCAGTTTTATCGATTGTAGTGTCGGCGTCTTCTCTGCATATTTTAACGTTAAAGCCATTATCTATTAACTCTAATAGTAATAGTTTTATAAAGCCATTCTTATTTTTACTATTAGTTAGACATTTTTTTGACTAACCGAGATTTCATAATGTCACTTGTGATTGAAATATCTACGCAAACATTTTTTTTCTAAGCGACGAATAAACTCGTTATTCTTAGTGCCATTCCGTCCATCGGCATCAAAAATAATACTACTCTAGTCTTGACTGCTTGATTCTGATTTTTGATCTTATATTCATATATTATCGTTATTACCATGCGTATCCTTTTCAAATTAATGAAGTTTCATTTTGTATTAAATTTTTAAAGTTATATGAGACTTTCTATAGTATAGATAGATAGATAATACGTTTATTTTAGCCCTTGGCTATACATTAAAAATACATAGTTTACATTGCTGTTTTACATTGGTGACCATATATCAACACATATAAGAACAAAACTAAAACTACCTAAAACTAACTAAAAAATATATATACATATAAAACTAACTACAAAAATATAATTTAAACAGGAAAGAAATATGTATATTATTGTATATAATAATTCATAACAGGACATCTTTTAATAGCCTTTTAAAAGTATGTAAATTAGTTCTACGTAAATCAATACCCAATCGGTAATACTCAACCACTCCTTTATAAAAAATTGAATTGCTGCACTATTAGCTTGTTTAATTACAAAATTATCAATTCCTCGGGTATTGTAATTATGCACATCTCCTAATTTAGTTAAAATATTTTTTAAATAATCTGGAACTATCCCCTTGTTAATTTTATGTATGAAAACTAAAACGTTATACTTAAGAAAATTTTCTATATTCATCCAATTCAAACATTTTAGCATATCATTTATTCTAGTGTAGATGCTGCATTTGAGTATAACTCTCATTGCTCTATTTTGCAACATTTGTAATCGTTCTAGATCGGTTTGATTAGCCATATATAGTATCGTACTACAATAATTAAAATGAGGCAATATTATGGAGTTATAGACCGTTTTCCTTGTATTTACAGTTAGGTACCAACTGACGCGTTTAAGAACACCGATTTTTTTGATATTTGTTTACATACATAATCAACATGGTTTTTAAAATTTAAGTTGCAATCAACAATAACTCCTAGGTATTTGATTTCTGAGACTAATGACAAGTTTACCTCTTGAATCTTGATTGGTAAATTTATATCTTTGAATAATCGGGAATTCTGCTGATTACTTATGAGCATACCTTTTGTTTTTGCAATATTTAATTTTAATTTATTTGTTTCCAGCCATTTAGAGACCAGTTCTAAATCGTGGTTTATTTTACCTACTAACTCTCTAGGATCATTCTCATCAATATAGATTATAGTATCATCAGCGAAAAAGTGGTATTTACAGTGTTTAAAAATTTTGGGCATATCATTGATATAAATTATAAATAGCAACGGCCCAAGTATGCTCCCATGAGGCACCCCTATATCAATAGGTAGCTCGCTTGAGAATATATGTTCACATTTCATCCTTTGCCTCCTATTTCTTAAGTAACATTCGAACCATTTCCATACCACACCATTGATATCATACTTGCTCAGCTTATCTAACAAAATTTCTCTGTCAATCATCTCAAATGCTCTTTTCATGTCTAAAAAAATTACTCCTGTCATTTTCCCCTTGTCCTTGGCTTCCTTCCACTCATTGATAACATACTGTAACGCACTTTCACAACCAAAACCTTCTCTGAAGCCAGACTGATATCTACTAAGTATTTTTTGATCCATAATAAAATCTAGTAATTGCAGGTATACTACTTTTTCTAATATTTTTTCAAAAGCTGGAAACATATTTATAGGTCTACACTCTTCAGCCTTAATAGTTTTAGGTATTTTTCTTACAGGAATGATTGTCGATACTTTTAATGAACTAGGCACAATACCAAACTCTAAAGAGCCGTTAATAATATGAATCAGTTGATCCGATAAGTCGTCGAAATTATCCTTATAAAAAGCCATATCAATTTCATCCGGACTGCTTTTGTTAGCTAGGTCAAATACTATTGTTTTTAATTCGGCTTTTGTCAATAACTTAAAGTTTTGCATTTTTACTCCTTCCAACTCGGCAAGTTCAAACTGATAGTTGCTGTGGGGTATACTATGCACTATATCGTTTATACTGGATATATAGAATTCATTAAATTTTTCAGGCAAGAGATTTGGGTTTTTACATGTTTCATTATCGAATTGAATTTCTTTAAAGGGTTCGTCATATTTACTCGATATTAAAGATTTAAGCGATTGCCACATTTTCTTTGGGTCGTACCTGCAATTATCTATTTTTTCTTCATAATACTTACATTTTTTTTGTTTAATTATATTAACAACATTGTTTCTGCTAGATTTATAACTTAACCAGTCATTTTCATTATCACTTCTTTTAAAAATTTTGTATTTACTATCTCTATCTTTAATAGCTTCTAATACCCTGGCATTAAACCACCCCTTATGTGTATTTTGAATTATAATCTCTTTTTTTGGACAAACGTCATCAAATACTTTCAAAAGACTATTATGCAGAAAATCATATTTCATATTAATATCGAGTTCTCCATAATCAATTTGTATATTGTTTAGTTCGTTCTTTAATAGTCTACCACTATATTGTTTGGTTCTGAAAATATATTTTCTTGGAACACAATAGTCTAAGATGTCTATTTTTATACTACAGTGATTCAGACATAATTGGCGTATCTAAGACTTTAGCAACAAGATCAAAATTATTTGTAATTACTAAATCTATTAATGTAGCGCCCCTCTCAAAAATGTGAGTAGGGGTTTGTACAATTTGTTTTAAACCATAATCGTTGCACCATCTCTTAAGTCTCCGCGTGTATGTAAAGTCGTTCGACAGCCAATTCACATTAAAGTCTCCTAAAACCTGTAGCGTACCTTCAATATTTAAAATATTATGTTCTATCCAATTTTCCAGAAAATTGCAAAGTACTGAGTGTGACTCATTTGGGGAATGGTAGATGCCACCTATAGTGTAGTATTCATGATTTAATTTCACCTTAACAACTAGGAACCACACATTTCTATCAATATGGTGCGAAAAAATACATTTATATTCAATATCACACCTAATATAAAAAACAGTAAACCTACTTTCAGAATTTAATCTTGCCACGTTATAATTATTTATCATAATTTCGTAATTTTCTATATCTGATGTAATACGTGATTCTGTTAAGCAGTCTACTGCAGGATTATGTACTGCTATAAAATGTCTAATTTCGTCCATATGTGCAATTAAGTTTTGAATATTAAGCACAATTATACTAGTCAGCATATTTTCTTTTTTTACACTATACTCCTTTTTGTTTAATTGCTATTCACTCAAGTTCTTAATTTTCTGTTTTTCCAATAGGATTTTTTGCTGATACACGGGACAACCATGATCAAACACCGAGTGGTTCATATTATAGCTCTGGTTCATAGTTTCATTAGCCAAGAGGCAGTTTATACATTTATATTCTGATTTGCTACAATCTTCACTTCTATGTCCATCTTCACCACATTTTACACATTTGTCACAGTTACATTGTTCGGCCTTGTGGTTAAAGCCACCACATCTATAACATCTAAAGATTTTGACGTACTCAAAGACTCTACAATGAATCGGGATCACATTCTATTATAGCCATGTAACGTGTTTTCATCTTCTTTACTGCCACTACTTTTAACTTCTCTTTCTCAATCGCCAAATGTGAATTCTGATTTACTATACAATTAATTAATTGTTCACTATTCATATCTTCTTCAAAATCTAATACTTTTACACATGGATTTTTTCATTTTGTTTCGATGAAAATTGGGTGAAAATAAGGAGGGTCAAAGAAAATGCATTTTTGAAAATTGTAAAAATACACTTTTTTTAAATGAAAAAGAAACGCACTTTTTTTGAAAATTAAAAAAATGAACTCTATCCCCTAAAAGTACATAAAATAACTTACAATCGAAAAGAAAAAAAATGAAGTACAATGCCTCCTTGATAACTGACGAAGAATTAAACATTTTATTTCGTCCGCCATCTTAGACCGTTCTATTTGACATACGGTGTCCAGGATTGGTGCATTATATATGACAATAAATGAGTTTTATTTTTGCCAACATTGGTAAAATTACTCCTTCTTATAGAAAAGATATTCAATTTTGATTTTTTCGGCCATTTTTGGTGTTTTATATTTTTTTCCAAGATGGCGGATTAACCAATACGTATCGGACAGGTCTATATTATTTAAGAATTTTATTCCAAATAAGTCAATATTTAAATCCAAAAATAATGAAGTTAAATGAGGTACTAACGTTCGCGCGACCACCCTGTACATAGAATTTTCTCAATATCTGTTATAGAACTTAAATTGGTAGGAGTTGTTTTGCTGATTGCTGATAAGCCTATCTGGCCTAGGCCTATTAGGCCTATGTCTAAATGAATAACATTTTAAATGCATACCAAAGTTTATTTAAAATTTTATTTTGTTCTCGTTCTCATATGATAATATAATAGCTATTTGTGTATTAAGTGATGTATTGTCGCTCTGAGCGAGAAGTTTGAGAGCGGCAGTGTCACTTTGCGCT
This sequence comes from Rutpela maculata, assembly GCA_936432065.2. Taxonomy (NCBI): domain Eukaryota; kingdom Metazoa; phylum Arthropoda; class Insecta; order Coleoptera; family Cerambycidae; genus Rutpela; species Rutpela maculata. Next base: position 118,295,872 of record OW386293.2, on the reverse strand, counting down.
CGAATTACACACAGGATTTTTTCTACAACCGCTGTTTTTATAAAAATGTTTGGTAAAAATTAATAATTATTGATAACCTCAAATTTTACAGTTCAGATTTCGAAACGTGAGCATCAATTTGCGCTACACATGTTTTTGTAAAAATGTTTGTTAAAATGGTATTTACTGCAAAATAAAATAAAAAATTGCTTTAGTGTACCTATTAATTATTTATTTAAATACTGTCATCTTATAATTTATATCTATGTATAGCAAAGTCTAAATGTTTTTGGAATTCAGACGTTTCTTTATTATGGTTTCCATGGTAACGCTCGCTCCTCGGAAAAGTGCAATTTTGCGCTTTCCTTTGGAAGCGCAAAGTTGCACTTTTCGCTCGGTTGTAGAAAAACAATATTATACATCGATCTGGTTTTTAATTTATCCAAAACCACTGTTGCTAGTAGTGATTTTGTGCTTGTGCTATTGACAAACCTATGGCGAGAAAGCGAAAAAGGAGGGAATTGGCCCTTTAAAAGCACTCTTCTAACGACCCCTAAAAATTTTGAAAAAGCAGTTTGCGAAAAATTTTTTCAAAATTCGATTGACCCCCCTAGGTCTAGGGACTCCTGTTTAAAATTAATTTTTTTTGTCATATACATTTTACTTTTAATAAAAATACAACAGGTTTTGAAGTTTATGAAAATATTTTCATTATTAACTGAAACACAATGAACTGAAATTTTGTAATTTAGAATTTAACAAATTATAAAATTTCAATTCGTTGTATCTCAGTTAGTAATGGAAATATTTTCATAAACTTCAAAACCTGTTGTATTTTTATGAAAAGTAAAATGTATATGACAAAAAAAATTAATTTTAAACAGGAGTCCCTAGACCTAGGGGGTCAATAGAATTTTGAAAAAAATTTTCGCAAACTGCTTTTTAAAAATTTTTTAGGGATCGCTTCTCTAGATGTTATTTCCCATATTTCGTATGGGTCCCATGCGTCACAGACGAGAAAAAAATTGTTGAAATTTCACCAGCCGCCCCTGTTTAAAAGGGTAGGTGAGAGGTGTAGAGGGAATATCATTTTTTACTGCTAAGGCAAGGAGCAGAGAGTGGGAAGGAGGTGGGAGGGCGGCAAGTTTCCGATAGCCCTTAGGCGGCAGAAGTATAAATCCGCCACTGGGGTAGTGATGGGATCACTTGAGTGGAAAATAACCGGTTATCCGGTTATTGAAATAACCTGCATTACTTGGTTATTGTCAACGAGTACTCGAGTGAAAAATAACCTCATGTTAAACAGTTGAAGTAGTCATATCACTCATCACTCACAAATAAATTAAATGTTAACTCGTATCTTATAATAAACGAGTGAACCTCATTGCTCACCTACGTTTCTAAAATAAATATTAGATAAATATATGAATTCGAATCGATTGATGTAGTAATCAGTATCCATATACTTATACCTGTTATTATACTCTTCGCAAAAACGAAGAGTATATTGTATTTGATCGGCACATTTCTAAAATCGTAAATATCGCTCGTAGAGAAAAAATTTTCATATCATTGTGTTAGTGAACGAATTCTGAACAACTTTCAAAATATCCGTCTGTCCGTCCGTCACGTTTCTTGTAAGCACGATAACTTAAGAAAGAAAAGTCCGATTGTATTGAAATTTAGAAAGTAAGTTAGTGTTAGCTAGAGGAAGAACTCTATTTTTTTTGAAGAAAATCGATCGGTAAATAAAAAAGTTATTAATTATTTAATTTAAAAAAAATATATTCTCTTAATTTTTGTCGCTTGTACTAAAAAGGAAATCTTGCGAAATATTATTTCCATAATATATTTTTTTTGTTTATGAATTTTACTAATATATATTTCATAGAAGTACGAGTTGAAATATGTATGATTGTCGAAAGATATAAGTATATCACAGACAATCAATTTTCCTAGCAATGTGTGGTGGCGCAGCGGCTAAAGCTTTGCGTTGCAATCCAAAGGTCCCGTGTTCGAATCCCACACAGGTTGGATATTTTTTTTTCATTTTTTTTTTATATAATTTTGTTCACAAAATTTAGGATGTCCAAAAACTAACATCATTTACAAGAAAACTGCGAAGAGTATACTATAGAATGTGTAACAGTTATATATAAAAAGCTCAGTAAATTGGCGAAGAGTACGTTTTTAGCTTGTTTATAATTATACATTTGTGCAATTTTATCCTATACACACTTTCCCCAAAAATTGATTGATTGATTGATTGATTTCCCATGAAAATATTGAAAAATTGTTTATGAATCAGAATTTGAACAAAAATTGTTAAATAACCTTGTAAGTTATGCATAGCATTCAAGTGACCATCACTCGGTTATTGAAATCACTTGAATACCTACCTAGTAATCGGTTATTGAAATTAATCGGTTATACCCATCACTACATTGGGGAGGAAGGTGTTGGTTTTCCTAGTTATTTTTGCGTCGCTCACTGTCTCATTAGCCCCCCCCCCCCTGCTGCAGTGGGAGCACGTTGGTATATGTCGGACCAGAAGCAATATCGTAGCACCCTGTAGAAATATACCTTATTTCGTTTTATTACCTTTGAGATATACTACGCCTGCAAGCTGTATGTGGGTGGAATAACATTTCAACATTGTACGCACAAAACTTCAACTTATTAAGAAAACTTTTTCTTTCATTAAATTTTTCAATAAATGTTTGTAACTAAAATTCCTCCGCACGACGACGCTTGAAAATATTTGGCTTAGGTATACAACTTTATCTCCTGAAGTTATTTGGCATACATTTACAAAATCGATATTTCTATAAACAGAGGGAGAAATCTTCTAGATTCTAGACAATAAGATTCCCGACATATCTAAATGACGTCTTCAATATTTCCTCTGAAGAAGTTTAAATATAAATTCTGGGTAGTGCATGTTGAATTTTTTAAGATGTGTGGTTTTACACAATTTCACTGACACGTTTACCGCTATCTGATATTAAATATAGACATACAAAGAGAGAACTGAAGTAATATTTCTTCCAATTTAATTATTCATGTAGATATAATGTACCTGAAAACGTAATCGATCAAATGTGAATTATTACCTACTATGTACTGCAACATAAAAGCTTTTATTTTCGATAACTAAGCAAGGCTTTTCGATAAAACTTCTAACGTAAGTAAAGTACCTACATTGGGGAGCATCTGTATACGCTTTTGTACAAGGTGATTCGTAATTACGCGGTAATATTTCAGCGACTGATAATGGAAAAAAAAAAGTGTTGGTTGGTAGTTACTAAGTTCTGAAAAACACAATAAAATTATATATGCTGAGGGTGCTAGTCGTACCTTCTGCAACGTCTGACGGTATCTTTCTTCTCTCAGGGTGATTCGTTACAATAGTTTTCCCAGAAAAAAAATTATTGCTGAAGTACTTAATTCACGTAAAAAAATGATTTATGGCATATTCATTATCTTTTTAATTTTACTAATAGTAACAAAAAAAAACTTGAGGTTTGAAAATATTGAGTTCATTTTAAACAGCAATAAATTAGCGCGTTGTGACGTCAAAGCCCTGAAATCCAACAAAAAGTCGGTTACATTCTTGCCTAAGATAGCAGTGAAAAATATAAAACATAACCTCTATTTATTGACAGCACCTTTTAATTATGAGTTGTAATGGATTATCAAAATGCCTAAAAAAGTTTGTTTTGTACCTTTGTGTAATAATACTAGTGAAAATGTTCCCTCAATATTATTTTTGACAGTACCACTTACTATTGAAAGACGAAAAAAGGTTTTCTGCTGTAAAATCTAAACAAATATTTCATCTGGGAAAAGATTTGTTATAAAAAAATTATTCACCATTTCAAAGTCTACTTTAGGTAAATTATCAGCGGCACCTTTAACATATCCCTCTCCGACTTTACTCATTTTGATCGTAGTATTAATAAAACATAAACCAGAAACTGATAAAATGATAATATTTTCACTTCAAACAATCCAAATATCAAAATATAAATAAATTTTTAGGTTAGTCACCTGTCACCTGATATGTACCGTCACTGCAGAAACGGGTGAAAGTTAAACCTAAACTACAAAATATCAACGTCCAACGCTTTCACGAATAACTTGTGTGGCATTTATCTGGATTCTGATTGGCCAATATTTAGACCAATCACAGTACAAGCAATAAAAGTGGAAATTCTGAGGAGTTTTAGAGGAAAGCTTCCTTTAACACACAAGAACCTATTACCAACTAATTATATCCACAATGTCATTGGTTTTCCGGGTAGATACGTAATTCTGGCGCGTAAAAATGCCCGTTTTAAAAAGCCCTGAAATTATCAGCAAGTTGTTTTAACGATATTTTCTTAGAAGTAATTCTTATTAGAAAAGTAAATTGTTGTAATTTAATAGAATGTTTTATTATATCATTTTCACGACATAAAATGTTAAAATAAAATTGGTGGGAAAACCCTATTCTTAGAAGACAACTTAGGACCGGAGTTCCGTGATAGATGAAATAGATATAAGATTCTATACTTACTGTAGAATGCTACCTGCTTCTCCCTAATGTCTGCCCTCGTTATTTGAATTTATTTGTTAACTGGCTTTTTCCTAAACTACAGAGATACTTAGGTTTCTTATAACCCGAGAATTTGCTTGTTCAACTTCTTGCCTTATCCTGTTTTCAAATCTTCAATAATGCCCAATCTATCACCATACATTTTCGGCTTCTAGTGGCGTCAAGTCAGGAGAACGAGCAGGCCACTCTATTGCGCCGTCTCCACCATTCCACTTGCCAGGAAACAGTGCATTTAAATGAGATCTAACTTCAGTTGCAAAATGCGGTGGAGCCGCATGTTGCTGGAACCAAATATTCATGCTGTGACATTTCAATTCTAATTTTCTCGTTAACTAGTGAACAAAATAAAAAAAAAACGTTGGCATTGCTGAATGGAGAATCAAAATAGCTTTTAAATGAAGTATCATGAGCACTTCCTTCCAATTTAAAAATTTATGGTACGTGTCACTTAAAGGGGATTGAAGTGAGGGTAAAAATTTTGTAACACAACGTGTAATTTTAAAATACAAAATTTACATATTTCGGAAATTCGAATAAATATTATTAATAACGCTGAAAATAAATTTATTCGCTACGTATGGGCCACGGCGATTATTGATCAAAATTTCAATTTGAATACAGTATAATAATGATTTGTAAAATGCTTAAATAATTATGTATAAATAGATCAGATCTGCATACCACGCACGTCAAGTAGGGATACAACCCGCAGGGGATGTTTAATCACAGCTGCATTCAATATAAGAGTGGTGGTTTCGATCAACACTTAGGGCCAGTTGTACGAACTAAGTTGAGCCAAGTTCAGCTTGATCCAAGATCAAAGTCCATGGTTACGATTATTCTAACAATCGTGACCTTGGCTTTTGATCTTGATTCAAGCTCAACTTAGTTCGTACAACTGGCCCTTAGAAAAAGATCAAAACAGTTCTTTAAAATATACGTTTAAGAATTTTGGTTTTGGAACTGTAGTAATATACCGGGTGATTCAGTTTGGTATTCGCCCCCCTGTATCTTTTTTATTTTAACAGAAAACTACAATAAACCATATATATTTGCAAATCGTTTGTCAAGCTCTATCGAATGACGTCCTTAAATCATCTTTTTGATCACATATGCCAAAATAACGATAGTCAATTTTGTTTTTCAAATGGTATGCTATACATTTTTTTGCCGATTATTGTAGAGCTTCTCTTTCTGCATACAACCATGTGAAAAAAGTATACACTTCCATAAGGAAAATTTCGAGAAAATTAATAAAATACGAAAAAACTTCATTTAAAGGTTTTGTTTCTGATTCAACATAGTTAGCCATGGAAACAATTGAATTTTGTCATTGTTAGTAATGTCAAATTGAAAATACTGTTATTTGTGACTGTGTTATTCGTTTTTGTTTTATGTTATACTTCTAAATAGATTTACACAATGGTATCTTACAATAATGAAAAGAAATTGAACATGATATTAATTTATGGAGAGTGCGGAAAAAACATAAAGTAGCCAAACGTTTATATCAAGATCGCTTTCGAAATAGGCCGGTACCATCAGTCAAAATGTTTGTAAAATTGGAAAGAAATATGAGCGAAAGTGGAAGTTTTGGGAAAAAAAGAAACGTTTTTAAACACCGTTAGATTTCTTCCTTTGGTTCTATCTAAAAGAAAAAGTTTATATTATACCTCTAAATGACGTCGAAGATCTTAAAACTAGAATACGAATTGAATGCTGCAGATTAAATGTTAAAATTCATTCTTCAACATAAGGAAAATTTCGAAAAAATTAATAAAATATGATAAAACGTCATTCAAAGGTTCTTTCTGAATCAGCATAGTTAGCCAAGGAAGCAATTGAATTTTGACATTGTAAGTAATGTAACTGGTACCAACTAGGCAAATCAGATTCGAAAGAGAGGGATTTGTACGAGGATTATGTACGGTACTGATGAGGCGTAAAAATTTCGAAGCAAAGTTTAATGTTTTGACCAAACAAAGTTCTGTTTTTAAATAATTATGTAATTCATTTTTATATAAACAAACATTTAATGTCGTATCTTTAGTTAATTAATGATAATAACACTCAACAATAATATTAAAATAACAACTAATAATAAATAACAATTACCAATAAAAAAACTACCAATACTTGAAAACTAACTAACAATTAAGAAAATAAAAACATTATTTATTGCTTCATATGTTCGAAGAGTCCTCCGTTCGCTTCTAAACATAATCGTCCTCTGTTTATCACGCCTTGGGTACATACATGTTGAAGAATTTCGACATTTAATCTGCGGCATTCAGTTTGTATTCTATTTTTAAGATTTTCGACATCATTTAGAGGTGTAAAGTACACTCTTTCTCTTAGATATGGCCAAAGGAAAAAATCTAACGGTGTGAGATCCGGTGATCTGGCAGGCCACTTGACTCCCTCACTACGATTTCCGATCCATCTACCTGGATAAGCTGCATTTAAGTAATTCGTTACAATTATAGCATTATGTGGCGGTGCCCCATCTTGTTGTAATATCATGTTATGCCTAATATGTAATGGAACGTCTTCTATGAAATTTAACAATTCTTCTCTTAAAAACTGTAGATATCTTTCTCCAGTAAGCGTGCCTTCGTAAAACTTTGATCCTATAATTTGTCCGTTGAGAATTCCACACCATACGTTAATTCCCCAGATATTTTGGAAATTAGTTTCCCGAAGCCAGTGAGGACTATCCCGCGACCAATAATGGCAGTTATGTCTATTGACAATTCCATTATTATGGAAATGGGATTCATCTGACCACATGATGCGATCTAATATAGTCATTTTTTGAGCAACTGCCAACCACGCTACAAAATTTAGACGCCTCTCGTAATCTCCTGCAAGCAAGCCCTGATGTAAATGTATTTTATATGGTCGCAGTTTATTGTCTCTCAGAATTCTTTGAATTGAAGAATATGAAATATCAGTTTCTGTCGCTAACTGACGAATAGAAATATGCGGGTCTACGAAAACACGGGCTAAAACTGCAACTGTATGTTCCTCATCTCGTGCGGTTCTGGGCTTAAAAACGTATCTTTTTTTCTCAAAACTTCCACTTTCGCTCATATTTCTTGCCAATTTTGCAAACATTTTGTCTGATGGTACCGGCCTATTTCAAAAGCGATCTTGATATAAACGTTTGGCTGCTTTACTGTTTTTTTCCGCACACTCCATAAATTAATATCATGTCCAATTTTTTTCCATTATTGTAAGATACCATTGTGTAAATCTATTTAGAAGTATAACATAAAACAAACACGAATAACACAGTCACAAATAACAGTATTTTCAATTTGACATTACTAACAATGACAAAATTCAATTGTTTCCATGGCTAACTATGTTGAATCAGAAACAAAACCTTTAAATGAAGTTTTTTCGTATTTTATTAATTTTCTCGAAATTTTCCTGATGGAAGTGTATACTTTTTTCACATGGTTGAATGCAGAATGAGAAGCTCTACAACAGTCGGCAAAAAAATGTATAGCATACCATTTGAAAAAAAAAGTTGACTATCGTCATTTTGGAATATGTGATCAAAGAGATGATTTAAGGACGTCATCAGATAGAGCTTGGCAAACGATTTACAAATATATATGGTTTATTGTAGTTTTCTGTTAAAATAAAAAAGATACGGGGGGGGGGGCGAATACCAAACTGAATCACCCGGTATATCATGGAGAATGTCGGTTCGTTTATGACTAGCTTTATAAGTAAGTCCTTATGAGCGATTATATAATTCGCCAGGACTGAACATTTTGAAATGCTTTTTAAAGGCAATAAATAGTCAAATGAGGTTTTACAACTTTTGCAAACGTAGTAACGGCGCGGTAAGAATAATGTGATTTAGTTTCGTTTTCAAACTATCCGTATGGAGATAACTATGTTCTTTTATTATGCTCTTCTCAGTTTGCAAGAATTTTGTCAAAAATTAAAAATGAACCATTCTGCATGAATAAAACTTTGCAAAGCTCTTGTCGCCGGGTGCAAATAACTTTTTATAATGGCAAAACCCGTTCTTTTGAATAATTAGATTTTTCGAAACAAAATCAGTTTTGAGGATACTTACAAAATGAACAAAGACTTTTCCAAAATGAGTTTTTAGTGCAGCTTCGGAAAAAATCGAATTTCGGTGCATTCCCCAAAATTTGTGTTGCTGGGCGACAAAGTCAAATTTTACTGTAGTTCCAATGTAACAACCTCTTTAGATACTTAAAACTCGAGATTTTTAGTTTGGAAAAAAATATATTTTATTATTTTGGTCCATCATGCTGTTTTGTAGCAGTCTCACGTTTTTTCATAATTTTCTTTACTTTCAACTTTTTAAATAAATGTCGATAAGCCTTGATATAATAAACGCAAGAACGATATTTTTGTTGATTGATATGGGCTGTTCTCTAATTATTTGTTATTAATTTCAAGAATTTGCATTTCTTCGTTTTAAAAAATTTTTTGACCCATAAAATTAAATAAAATACTAGAACTACAAAATTGTCAAAGGTGTATTTAACATAGATGTCGAATTCTGCCTAACATGACGAATCATATGACATCATTTTTTTATGTCAAGAAAATAATGCAATTTCTTGGAACGAACAGCAGCATTAAAAAATCAAAATAAGTCGAAAACGGCTCACTTTAACGCTACTTTTCTCGCTCCCTTCTTCCGTTATATCTATGAGTTCAACTATAGATTAAGTGATATATCAATTTTGCTCTAAAATATTATTGAGGTATTTTTAATAAAACTATTATTACGAAACGAATGTAAGTTGTAGTCAGGCATTGTCGACTGCAAGAATTGAGCCTTAAAAAAAAGTCACTAAAATTTACGATATAAAAGTTCACTCTCTCGTTATAGCCCTGTCAATGAACGTTCAATAAGGGAAAGTGTAGAGGGAAATCCCGAGATCACAATGTTTGACTTAAGGGCTGTGTTTGGACTATTCACGAAGAAGGTCCCGGTTTTTGGTTTTTCGCTCGTATCTCGAAAACGGTTAGCCCTAATCGAAAAGTGGCTATATGCAAAATTAAAGCTGACTAAATTTTCTACAATAATGTTTCTATTAATTTTTTTCGTATCTGTTATGGTTCAGTAATGAATTATGACAGGAAAATAATGCAATTTCTTGGAACGAACAGCAGCATTAAAAAATCAAAATAAGTCGAAAACGGCAATATAGCTAACGTTACTACGATTCACCCCCAATGGGACAGTTTTGGGGGGGTTGATTTTAATAAAAATTCTCGCCGATGATAATATAATGTTTTATAGGGTGTTTGGAGTATGTAAAAATTTAGGCGATAGTTTTTGGCTTGAATTCCTTGTTTGACGAAATTTACAGTGTAAACCTGGATTTTTTGCTCATAATTGCCCCAATAACTCTTCCTCCCCTCTTTCAAAATTCTCGCCAATTATATTTCTTTCATTTTTTGGACAATTGAAAACATTTGCCACAAACTTTGTCCGGTTTGATTGAATGCGATGCGGGTTTTTTTCTGAGTGCGCGCACCGCAACGCTCAATGAGAAAACTCTCGCCGACTGTATCAATGCAATCCTTTCACCTGCAACTACAGTCAAACCGACGAACCGAGTGGGGTTTGATTACGATGAAATACGTTCAATTTTTCACAGGCCGCAATATAAATTGCCGGCCCTTAAGGCCCATGTTCACATGAGACAAGTTTGCTTGTTTGGACGAATACTGTCATCAAACCACTTCGGTTAATGGTTTGATAATTTTTTCACTTTTCGACACTAGCTCCTAGAATATCAAGATAGTAGGGAACTTGCCCAAAAAATAAAATTCATTTAAAATACTCAAAATCGTAAACTAACATCATTAAAAACCCCATGGATAACAAAAAAATTAAAAAAAAATCTCTTCCAGAAATATAAGCGATTATTTCACTCATTAACGCTATAGCCAATGAGAGCACGTTTTTTCAAAACATTGCACCAATCAAACGTCATTATTAGTAGTAATTCAAGCTAGATCGGCTTTTGACAGGACCAACATGCAAAATTTATCGCTCTAATTTTTTAGGTCGCTGCAGCGGCAAATATGCGAAAATTTTTTGACGTTTTTTGTCGAGCTTTTAAGTTTTATCTATAAATATCTTCTCTAGCTTATTACTAAGTAATTGTTAACGTACTTACCTTGTAAATTGTAATATTGTATTATGTAGTAGCAAACAAAAACACACCTCAATTCCAAAGCGAATCTTGTCTGAAATATATAGGATGTAACTTTTGCCTACGTAACTATGTCAGTTTTCCTAGTGTTCAATCAGGTAACAATTACACACAAAGACTGTACTTAATATAGCTCATAATACAGGAACAAGTCAAGCACAGCTTTCAATAGCTCAATAACGTAGTTACAAAGGTAAACAAATCATTTATTACAAATGTCAAGTACACATTCGCTCTGGAACAAACTAAAAATGTATAGTACTTACATATGGTAATCTACCAAAAAGTAACTCGTTGAATCAAAGCTGTGCATCAAACATTATAATTTGTTGTATTTAAAATTCTCTTTGCTTAACAAAGCAAACCTCAACATAATTCATAAATTTCGTAAGTTAAAAGAAAGGATTAAATACGTAAATATGAGTCGATAAACATTTATTTATTATGGAATATAACTTGTAGCGCTAGATGGCGCTCTCTATGTCAATCTCGGAACCATGGGAGTACATTTTATTTGGGCGAGACATCGGTACTAAAGTAGTGCTCTCTCTATCGTTCCTCGTCGTATTGCACCTCAGAAACGCCTGAAAGGTATTAAGCCAGTCTATATATTATAATATCTAAGGTTTCAACTCGTTTTATTTACTAGTTGCCATGGAAACATCACTAGATTATTTTAAAATATAGCGAATCTCCGTTGTTTCTACTGCGTTTGTTTCAGATTTGCTGTTTTGACAATATGAGTCGGTTTGGAAATATTTCTGTATATCAAATTAGTGATGAAATTGAAAATAAAGGTCAGTAAACTCCAAAAAGTGACAAGAAAACGTCTGAAGGCAGTTACTGAGAAAACGTAATATTGAAGATGTACTTAATGAATTATTTATTCGTGAAATATTCTCCTCAAATAACACTCGTGCTTTAAATTTTATCTAAAAATTTTTTCTCAAGCTAAGTCGCCCCTAGTTAATATAACTCGTGCAAATTGGCAGTTTATTATCAAAGATTAAATCCCTCCCGCTAAAGTGGTCGAGATTTAATCAGATTATTTCACTCATTAACGCTATAGCCAATGAGAGCCCGTTTTTTCAAAACATTGCACCAATCAAACGTCATTATTAGTGGTAATTCAAGCTAGATCGGCTTTTGACAGGACCAACATGCAAAATTTATCGCTCTAATTTTTTAGGTCGCTGCAGCGGCAAATATGCGAAAATTTTTTGACGTTTTTTGTCGAGCTTTTAAGTTTTATCTATAAATATCTTCTCTAGCTTATTACTAAGTAATTGTTAACGTACTTACCTTGTAAATTGTAATATTGTATTATGTAGTAGCAAACAAAAACACACCTCAATTCCAAAGCGAATCTTGTCTGAAATATATAGGCTGTAACTTTTGTCTATCTGTAACTATGACAGTTTCCTAGTGTTCAATCAGGTAACAATTACACACAAAGATTGTACTTAATATAGCTCATAATACAGGAACAAGTCAAGCACAGCTTTCAATAGCTCGATAACGTAGTTACAAAGGTAAGCAAATCATTTATTATAAATGTCAAGTACACATTCGCTCTGGAACAAACTAAAAATGTATAGTACTTACATATGATAATCTACCAAAAAGTAACTCGTTGAATCAAAGCTGTGCATCAAACATTATAATTTGTTGTATTTAAAATTATCTTTGCTTAACAAAGCAAACCTCAACATAATTCATAAATTTCGTAAGTTAAAAGTAAGGATTAAATACCTAAATATGAGTCGATGAACATTTATTTATTATGGAATATAACTTGTAGCGCTAGATGGCGCTCTCTATGTCAATCTCGGAACCATGGGTGTACATTTTATTTGGGCGAGACATCGGTACTAAAGTAGTGCTCTCTCTATCGTTCCTCGTCGTATTGCACCTCAGAAACGCCTGAAAGGTGTTAAGCCAGTCTATATATTATAATATCTAAGGTTTCAACTCGTTTTATTTACTAGTTGCCATGGAAACGTCACTAGATTATTTTAAAATATAGCGAATCTCCGTTGTTTCTACTGCGTTTGTTTCAGATTTGCTGTTTTGACAATATGAGTCGGTTTGGAAATATTTCTGTATATCAAATTAGTGATGAAATTGAAAATAAAGGTCAGTAAACTCCAAAAAGTGACAAGAAAACGTCTGAAGGCAGTTAATGAGAAAACATAATATTGAAGATGTACTTAATGAATTATTTATTCGTGAAATATTCTCCTCAAATACCACTCGTGCTTTAAATTTTATCTAAAAATTTTTTCTCAAGCTAAGTCGCCCCTAGTTAATATAACTCGTGCAAATTGGCAGTTTATTATCAAAGATTAAATCCCTCCCGCTAAAGCGGTCGGGATTTAATCAGATAATAAACTGCCAATTTGCACTCTTTATATTACCAGGCAACACGCTTTCGAAAAAATTTTCGATAAAATTTTAAGCACTAGTGATATTACATACGATAATAAACTGCCAATTTGCACTCTTTATATTACCAGGCAACACGCTTTCGAAAAAATTTTCGATAAAATTTTAAGCACTAGTGATATTACATACGATTAAAATCTGCCTGATTTTACCCACTCCTGAAACGTATGAACGTGTCAAGATTGCATGTTTCTGCTATTTTTTCGGCTCCGAAATGTAAGCTGTTTTTTACTATTTTTCGCAAATATCTCCGAAACGGTGGGAGTTAGCTCGAAATAAAAAATAAGGTCAAATGAGTATTTTTCACTACGAATCTTTTGCTGCCATCAGAATTTTGATTTTTTTTTTCGTTTCGGAGATAACTACTGAAATGTCGGCCATGTACGGCAAAAAATCGCAAATTTTGAGCTTCTACAGTTGGCAACTTTGTAATCTTGACTCCTACGCCAAAAGACTACTCTGGCCAATTTAAATAGAATTAAATTTGCTAAAATTCATTTTTTTATTTTTTGAATTCCGACGAGAATGAAAGAATTAGAGAGGCGGGATTTGGGACTTTTTTTTTTCGGTAAAATTTTTCCCATCTTGTCACCGTAATTAATCGGTAATTAACTGAAATCGATCTCATATACGATGTTCACTTAATATCATGTACTACTTTGACGCTTCGTTAATCTCGGCCCTTCGAGACAAAGGTTTCTGAGAAAAATTATTTTTCTGAAATTGATCGGCAATGTCTACATTTTCGGCGCGATTTCAGATCGAAAAATGCACAATTCCAGTATTTTAGTCCGTTGCTAAGAAACTATCACAAAACAGACCGGAAAAAATCCGTTGCCAAGCAACGATCAACAAAACCGTATGGGAATGTTACTTTCCCGGTCTAGGCCGGGAATAGTATATTGTGTATTTAGGTGTGAAAGCAATACATTCCCGGACGACGATGCAAATTGTTGGCCGAGGCGCTAGCCGAGGCCAACAAGCATCGAAGTCCGGGAATGTGCTTTCACACCGAAGTACACATACTATTTTTTCTGAAATCACAATCAATATTATTATAAATTAAGGAATTTGTATTAATGCATAACATTTCTTCATTACAATCCAACTGCTTACTAATAAATGCAATTTTAATGTGAGTTGGTTTGTCTGCGTGTATTTATTTACTCTTTAAAATATACTTAAAAAACTGTACGGGAATGTTACTTTCCCGGCCTAGGCCGGGAAAGTAATATTCCCGTACGGTTTTGTTGATCGTTGCTTGGCAACGGATCTTTTCAGGTCTGTTCTCTGATAGTTTCTTAGCAACGGACTAAAATACTGGAATTGTGCATTTTTCGATCTGAAATCGCGCCGAAAATGCAGACATTGCCGATTGATTTCAGAAAAAGTAACATTCCCGTACGGTTTTTTATGTATATTTTAGACAATAAATAAATACACGCAGACAAACCAACTCACATTAAAATTGCATTTATTAGTAAACAGTTTGATTGTAATGAAGAAATGTTATGCATTAATACAAATTCCTTAATTTATAATAATATTGATTTCGATTTCAGAAAAAAAAGTATGTGTACTTCGGTGTGAAAGCACGTCCCCGAACTTCGATGCTTGTTGGCCTCGGCTAGCGCCTCGTCCAACAATTTGCATCGTCGTCCGGGAATGTATTGCTTTCACACCTAAATACACAATATACTATTTTTTAAGATTTACATACACTCTATAGGAAAAAGTGTACATTTCCTCGAATATCTCGATAATTATCGTTTTTTTCGAAACATTTGTAGACAGCTTATGTAAAGAAAATTGATTGCGCTTTCCGAATTTTTTTTTCTAACGTAAAGAACAAATGACTTATGACCGAATATGCGGACGTCTCAAAGCCAACCGCCGCACCGCCCAGTCTATTAATTAGGGTGAAGACGTACCGCTCGGCTAAAGTTCGCCATCTGTGGGACACCAAGTGAGACTAGCCCTCTCGATCTGACGTCACAGTGCTTTTCGTGAGAAGTGGCGAGGATCTCAACTTTAATTATTTATTGCAAAGTAAGTACTGCGATTTAAGAGCTGATATTCGGTGTGGCGTGTTTTTATGCATAAATACACACTTTAATCAAATTAAAAAAAATGGGCAAGTTCCCCATTGAATCTTGTTACCTAATAGGTACTGATATTGAGGTCGGTGTAAAAATGAACAAAATTACGGAACAAAATGTGTTTTTAACCAACTTAAATATGGATATTAGATAGTAAGAACCTAATTAGCCGGGAGACTGGTTGAAATTCTATGCTTATTTTACTCATAATTTTTTAATGCTGGAACAATTTGGTAAGCGGTTGAGAAGTGACGTTTTTTCAGGAATTAACAGCTTTGATGTTCAAATATCATGTTGTACGAGTTTTATGTCTGATTAATTTATCTTCATATAAAATTGCAGCTTTGTAACTGCATAATTAGATTTATGACTATGAAGCAAATTAGTTGGAAACGGGCTATATATGAACTTCAAACGTAATCTTTTATATTTTTTAATATGTAATACTAGAACATGTACAAAGTTGTGTAATTTATATACACATATATAAAATACAAATCATTATTGCAGGTCTTATTGGTTTGTCTTGAGTTGAAACACAGATAATTGAATTTTTCAATTGAGTAAATCCGAGGGTAAATCGAATACATCAATAATAAAATTGAAAAATTTCGATGTGCACGACACCCCTGCTGGAGTTACTGCTACATTAATAATGGATCACAGCCTGTTGCCGCAAATAATTTTAAATCTGGCTGTATAAAAAATATACTATCAGGACTTTCGAGGGTTCTCCCCTAGAACCCCCCTCTCTTTAATATCTTTATGAACGACATTACTAAGTATTTTACTTTTTCTGATTTAAAAATGTATATAAAATAAATAAATTAGTATAATCCAACTTCTAACTGATTTGAAATACTTTTTATCCCCGACGCGACGGAGCGGAGCGGTCTTTAGGGCAAAATCTTGTTTGTTTGTCTATTCTCTCATAATAGGCTCGTTTCCTTCAACAAAATTTACAAAATATTGTTATATGATCAAAAAGTATAATAAATATACATTGTATAAAATATATCATATTAAAAAAAGTTCTAATCATCATATGCAAGAACAAATTGATTTTGAAAATAAAAACCGCTGCCCAAGGAATCACTACTTCCACATCCGGATTTTCTATCCAAGTCACACAACGAAAAAATTTTGTATCTGGAAATAATTGTTTATTGAACTTTAATAATATAATATTTGAAATCCTCTACCCCAAAAACCCATAAAACGATACCCCACATCGGTAGTGGGGTGGGGGTGGTGACAGGGGGTGGGAGTGGGGGTGGAAAAAGTAAAAAAAAAAATTGAGGTTTCTGGTTCTTGTACACACACTAAATCACATTTTTTTTTTCATCCCCTTTAATAATGGGGTGGGGGTGGTAATGGGGGTGGCTAATGCCAAATTTTTTTTTGAGACCTTAGCTTCTCTTGTCTATACTAAATATCAATTTTATGAACTCTTACCTGCTTGATTTACCTATTTACTCCAAATTTACCCCAATTTACCCCCCAACCCTTCGAAGGAACAAGATTAAAATATAATCTAGTTCTAGATCTCGTTAAAGTACATATGTGTACCAAATTTCAAGTCAATATCTCAAACGGTTCCAGAGTAAACGTGCGCACAAAAAAAGTTACAGACCGACAGACAGACCGACAGACAGAAATTTTTTTTTCGCTCAAACTTGAAATCTCGACGTTTCATGACATTCTAAGCCTATTTGAACCATAAAAATTTTTAAAAATTTTTTTGTCGTTACTATACTTCCACTGGATGTGGAAGTAAAAGGCGGTAAATAATGACGTGTATAATGAGAATTCAATTCTAGAGAATTTTAATGTTTTCATTTATCATGTTGTAGTGCTCTGTTGATGTGTTGTTTACGTTTGCATTGTGGGTTTAATACACTGTGTGTAGTGGCAGGCTAGGCATAGGGAGTAAGAATTACAACATCGCGTGTGCCAGCTGGCTGAAATGAAATAACTGAGAGCTGGGATGCTTCGCCTATGGGCGACTTTGCTCTGCTGTGTTGTCATATCTCTCGCGCTACGTGAATGTACATACCTACCTAATGGGCAATTACACGCACTGTATTTGTTTATAATGGAACCTAATTTTGTGAAAGGTACTTCAGAGAATTTACCCATAGTGGATTTTTATATGGTATACGAGTTTTATTTAGACAATTTGAACTATTTAAGTGAGGAATCCCGAAATGTTACAAATTTGAGGTTAGTATTTCTTTAAAATAATTTGACAATGACTCACATCGATACTAATACTAACAGCAAATAAGCAAAGCAAACGACGCCCGTCGATTATTCCTTTATCTAACTGCTCATGTTCTCACATCTGACGTGGCGATGGGCGCGAATTCAAAATTTCTTAATTTAAATAATTAATTTCACTATTAAAATGACTTTAGATTGTAAAATAAAAAAATAAGGGTCAAATAAAATTTAATAAAGTACTTGAATATAAAATTTTTAAAAAATGGTATTATAAAATGAATGTACCAACTTACAGTTTTCTGTAAATTCTGCCGAGAAGATTCTTAGGGAATGATCATCGTGCTGAACCACTAAAGGACGCTGCAGAGCCAACACGATCTCGTGAATTTATTCGGATTTTATTGATGTTCCCTCATAGTCATAACTTTAAAAGGAAGGCACCATTTTGATACAGATTTTTGTAAACGTTAGATATTTTTTAAAGCAGGTGTTTATTGTTCTGAAACATCAAGGTTGGAGCGTTAAGGGTTTTTATATTTTAAAATTATTTGAAATTTTGTATTAGTATTAGTTTCTTAGGGTGAGGTGTACCGACTATGTTCAAGTCAAAGGCAGCTGGATCCAAGATCAAAAGCCAAGGTTACAATTGTTACAATAGTTGAAACCTGAATTTTGATCTTGGATCAAGCTGACTTTGTCTTGAACTTTGTTGGTATAACTCGTCCTTAGAAATTCAAACATTATTTCTGTATTTTGTTCTTGGGCTCTTTAAATCCTTCCTTCCTTTCCAACTAAGCACTGTTGCCAACTCTGTTAGACGAGGAAACTGTAGATAAGCAAAAAAAACTGTAGAAAACTGGGAATTTATTTTAGTGAAACTGTTAATCTATTGTTTTTTTTTTTACTATATTATATTAAACCATAGAGAGCAGTAACTATACAGAGGCGAAAGCTTTGGCGGCACCTTTGAGTTTTGATGGCTCGATTTCTGTGACCTTGTGTACCAATTACATCTACACCCTGATCTACACTGAGAGAAATGTGTTGTTAATTTATTTCTATGTCCTGTATACCACATTTTCTATCACAATCACAAGCAGAACAATGAAAGTAGTTTGTACCTTTCCCACTCTTTTTAACCATCCACTAAATCTTTCATCATTTAGCCACAAATCAATAAACTTTTCTTCATATTTCGTATATATATATATTTTTTAGATGTACTATGACTAGTAGACGCTATATTATCGGAATTAGAATCACTGCTCATAATGAACAATATTTTATAAGAACTAAACGATCAAATATATTCGAATTAAAACAGTATATCGGCCTGGGTTTCACTGGTCATAAACAACGAGTTCGAACAAGACTGCGTAATCATCGAAACATTTCCAAACTAGAGAGTGGATTTTACAAGTAGCTATAGCGCTAGCGGCATCTAGCGACTATTACGAAACCTATTTAGAAATCGTCAGGGATGTATCTTCAGTTATTCCAGTGGGTGCGACATTTTTCATTTTTGGTGGACTTTAAAAAATTCAGGTAAACATTTTAATAAAATAATTGATCCATATGCAAAAAAACTGTAGATTTAGCAGGTCGAACTAAAAACTGGGAAGAAAACCAAAAAACGGTAGATCTACTGAAAAAACAGTAGGGTTGGCAACTATACAACTAAGACAAACTATTTTATAATATCTAGTGTACCATAGATGGCACACTAGACTTGTTCTGACGTTTTACAGTCTGGTTTATACTCTACACTTTTAAATGCAGCAAACTGTAGAACTACAAATGTCAGGAGAGCTGGTTGAAGCTCATTGTATAGCCGTTCATATCTCAACAGTGGCAGACGCCTTCCCCGGCTCCTCAGTGCCACAAATTAGAGAAAGAACGAAAATATAAACGCTTCAATCAATACTCCATAACTTTTTTGTGGAGTGTAACTGTAGAAGAACGCACTACCGGGCGTCAAAATGACGCGACACCAATTTATTTCTCAGGGGGCGCCAGTCGCGTATTACCCCGTTCTTCTACCTCCCAGGCGGGTTCGAGATAAGATGCACTTCGGTAGCCGAGTAATGGACCAAGGCTGCACTACCACAGATCGAAAACGACGCTCTCTCTGGACCCGAATTCCCTCGTTGGTTTAGGCACCTCTTAATTTCCTGAATTTTTGCATAAAAAAATCCCAACCGAAGAATTTCTCTGCGGAGGGATTAGTTTTGGTACGCGGAAATCACGTCTTGGTCTATTAATAACGGAATTTATTTCTCAAAAAACGCATAAAAAAATCCCTATTAAACCTCCGTAAAGCAACCAGAAGGTCGAACGTTAATGCGAATTAACTCGACACATCCGGTTTTCTATACGAAAGTTCCAGGGATTATAGACCGTCAACAGGCCTCAAGATCAATTAAGAAACAATAGTTCAAAGAATCCGTTTATTTAACAGAATTGGTTATACAAAATTCTCAAGATAAGAATCGTGCCTTCCCCAATCAAGGTAGTGACTTTCAGACCATACAAGCGAGAGCGCTCACGCTAACGATCGATTAGGTAGAAAAGATTCATACATACCTTCTCAGAATCAAAATGCGAGCTTTTAGAATCATTTCAGACTCTGGGTAAATGAATAATTAAGGCTGACTGAAATTAACTTAAAAAAGTTTTACTAAATAAATTTAGTTTCGCTAGAGACTACTTAGCTTTAAAGTTCTTGTATCGTGGAGATTCACGTACTCAGACACATTCAGAGGACTTATTACTGCATAAGTTGAGTGGCGTTCGATCAGTCCACGACTTACTAACCCTTATCACAGTCGTTCAATATTATCGATTTGGCAGCGTCTCACCTTCAAGCGACTTTTAGGCAAAATTGAATTTTTGGATTTTTATGCACAAGGCGTTTTCCTCTATAACTTTGTCATTTGAAAAGCCCTGTTATTGGCTTTTCTACCATTGCTTCGTCTGGACCACTCAACGCGCTCGACCAAATTGCGAGCCGCTGGGTCAATCCAAACTCTTTCTATGCGAGAAACCGGCCTTGTACATGTGCATTGATTTTTATCAATTTTTGCTTATCGGCACTACGCGGGCTTTGACAAAATCTTCTATTTTGCCTTTTGGATGCAGTGCATCGTTAAAATTTTATGCTCATACTTTAGAATTGGGCTTTGAATGACCGTACCTCAAAGGTCAATGTCTTTGGTTGAGGAATAAAAAATAAAAAATAATTTAAAGTATATTTTCGTGGTACTTTTTAAACTGACTTTGTGGTACTTTTGAAAAATCCATTTTAAGATCAATTTTAGCGTACTTTTGAAAAATGGATTTTCGAGCCAAATTTCAAGGTACTTTTGAAAAACTAATCTGCGGGTGAAATTTTGGCGTACTTTTGAAAAATCGATTTTCAAGCCAAATTTAAAGGTACTTTTGAAAAGTTAATCCGCGGGTGAAATTTTGGCGTACTTTTGAAAAATCGATTTTCAAGCCAAATTTCAAGGTACTTTTGAAAAGTTAATCTGCGGGTGAAATTTTGGCGTACTTTTGAAAAATCGATCTTCAAGCCAAATTTCAACGCAGTTTTGAAAAATTAGTCTTCAAGTGAAATTTTGGCGTACTTTCGATAAATCGATTCCTGAGCCAAATTTTGACGCCCTTCCAAAAATATTATTTTTCAAAGTCCAATTTGTGGTACCTTTGAAAAAGTATATTATTCATAAATCTTTGTCATTATATACTTCTACTCTCATAATCTGAACCAAAAACATTTTTCCTAAGTGAAAATTCGGTGTTTCTTCGAATTTTCACCTGGTCATTTCCAACGCCTTATAGAACCCAAAACGGTCCTTATGGACTGATCTGCACCTCTGCAGACTCCCAAAAATGTCTTCAAATGAAATTTTTGCCTAAGTCGAATTTTGATTATGTCTTCAACTTAGGACGATTTTGGAGAGTTCTACAACATAACCACTAGGCACTAACGGTGCCATCTATGTTCTCTACCTTGTGGCACTGAGGAGCCTGGGAAGGTGAAACGCGTCTGCCACTGTTGGGAATTGAATGGCTATACAATGGGCTTCAACCAGCTCTCCTAACATTTATAATATCTATAAGAATATCTATATCGTCATTGTTTAAAAGTAAAAGCTTTATAATTAAGATCTAAGAACGTTTTCTCAGCGTTTATACAACCACTATATACCCTGAATTGTCGCAGGCTTATAAAGCCATTTTATTATCTAAAGGCCACACAAAGCAGTACCCGTACAGCTATTTAGTAACATTCTCACGTTATCTATAAAGTGTTTTAGAAAGCTCTTACAAAGATGCAAACAGTCGAATCGAAGTTTGTTTATAATCCTCTACACAACAAAAATGCGGTTTTATAACTCATTGATGCATCATTTATGAAGTAGTTTTGTATTGTTGACTATATCTATAAATCAGTTTTTATTTGCTACAGAATGCCGATCATACCACTCGAAAAAACTATTTTATTAAAGTTCCCAAATCAGAAATTTTGCTGCAAGTTTTCATTGTTGATGTATTGCTGTATAACTGTTTTTGGTCGAATAATTTATCTGTGAATATATTCAATCGCTGCTTGACTTATCCGTTTTGTGACGAAATGCGTGTACATTAAAATGTCAATTTTCATGAGATACTAAAACTAAAATTAATTTGCGATTTGAATTTTATTATCAATATATGGTATGATACCACATGAAAAACAATGGACCATCAAATTTTCAAATTTAGTTTAGTTTTTTTTTCAAATTTATTAAATCATATCTTCTCGAGTCGCTGGTTCTACTTTATAAACGTTTGACTTCACAAATCTCCAAAGAAAAAAATCCATTGAAGTCAGGTGACCATAGCGCGTATTTCCGCCTCTACCATGATTAACTTCTTGGCAACGCCGATTCATACTTAAAATAAGCGACCTTATTTCATTTTGGTCTAATTGATTACGTACCTTTTGTAATTTTCTACCAAGTTTATCCCAGAGGTTTTTCCATTGGATTTAAGTCCAGGCTATTAGCTGGCCATGCCATGGTGTCAATTCCGACTTCTGCCATATAATTTTGTACAACTCTAGCAATATGAGGTCTGGCATTATCCTGCATTAACATAAAGCTTTGCCCTATATATGGCGCATATGGAACCACATGGTTGTCTAAAATGTCTTGTATGTACGGTATAGCTGTCAGGCTTCCATTAATGACGACAAGTTCCGTGCGACCGGTCAAAGAAATTCCTGCCCACACCATCACAGATCCGCCCCCAAATAATGTTGTATAGGAGAAATTGCACTGAGCATATCGTTCATTGGGACATCTATATACACGGAGACGTCTATCATTATTATAAAGACGGAATCGGGACTCCGTAAATAACACACGTTCCCATTGAGCCACGGTCCAGTTAACATGCTCTGTGGCAAAATTTAGCCTAGCCCTAGCTGGACCTCGAGCAGCAACTCTTGGTCTCAGATTACATGCTCTAAGTCGCTGTCTAATGGTTTCCCCACTAATTTGCAAACCACTTATTTCTCGAAGCTGTATCTGCAAACTTCGCGCTGTACAAAACGTTGTCGCACCGTTGAGAGTGTCAAATATCGGTCATTAATTGGGGTTGTTAATCGATTTCTTCCTTGTCCCGGTCTACTTGAGCATATTCTTCACCACTAAGATTTCGTGCTTCACGTTCTATATTGACAAAAATATTGGAAAAAAACACGGCTATTACCACAATAAACACACTCCTTTCAAATGCTTTTTGACATTTAATCCACATGTCTCTTATTTTTTCCATAGCATGCTCCTTACTTCCAAAATAAAATGAATAAAAACATGTTATGCTTTAACCCATCAAGGACTGGTGTTGCCATATGGCAACACAGATTGTACCATTTTTATCAGCTCATAATTAATTGGTTTGATATTCTCCAATAGATAGGGTACACTACGGCTAAGTTTGTAATGATATTTAGCAACATAACCAAAGTTTATAGTAAATTTGTTAACGTGGTGAAATAAAAACGTGTTTTTATTAGTGAATGCAATAAGATTTGCGAAAAATGGATTTCAATCTGATGTAAGTATAAACAAGAATAATTTGTTGTAGCATAAGAATGTTGAATTTAAAATAATAGTTTGATGAATGTATGATCTAATTAATGATGTTGCAATAATGAGATTTAATTAAAAAATCACAAAAGTATAAAAGATGAATATTGAGTGTTGCCATATGACAACACGAGTCCTATCGGATACCTGTTTTTTGATATAATTATTTAATTTTATTAGTGGTGGTCTGACTCTCGAAGAAGCACTTCAAATTGCATATGCAGATGATTTGGATGTTGACCAAATTTATATCAAACCTCCGGATATGGGTACTGTAACAGACGAGAACTCTGGCGAGGAAGATGAAGGTGGATCATTTATCTTGAAATCAACTGAATGCAAGTGTTCAACTTTCTGTCAGAAATTCGCATAGTGATGATATTGGAATCGTAGCTGGAAGTATTGACGATGTTGGAAAAGTAGATTATTCCAATATTGAATGGATCAAAGGTGATGTGGAAGAAGGTCCACGAAATATCTCTAATTCAGATTATAAAACGTTTAAAACATAATCGCCGGTGGAAATGTTCGAATTATTCGTAGACAATGATGTACTTACTGATAGAAGAATCAAACAAGTACGCGCAATTCAGAAATATGCCAAACCCTCACATTACTATTGACGAAATGAGGTGTTTCATCGCTATTCTGATTTTGTCAGGATATTGTCAGCTACCTGGAAAGAAAGCCTATTCTACTGGAATACTGACGGAGATCTTGGTAATCAACTGTAATAGAAGCAATGAGGAGGTACAGGTTTTTAACAATTTGGCGCTACTTGCATTGTGCTGCTAATAATTCATTAGATCTAACTGATAAATATTATAAATTGCGACCACTGAGTGATCTATTACGACAGAAGTTTTTAAAATGGTTTGTTGCTGAGGAAGACTTAAATTATGACGAGTCTATGTTAAAATATTTTGGGAAGCACTCTTTACAAAACATGGCAGTGTGAAGGACTCGCGTTGCCATATGGCAATACATCTTTTTCAGAAAAAAAGCAATATATTTAATAATTTACTTCGATAAACTTATTAACGTTGGGGTTTGGGCTAAGAATATAATAAGACAGTTCTAAAATTTTTGAAAAATTTTATTCCGTCCTTGAAGGGTTAAAATTGCCTATTTCTGATATTAATGGAGATAATAAACTGAATCAAAAAAGAGACTGTTAAGAAAAGATAAGGTTAGAGTACGATTTAACTTCTAACTTGCTGGTGTAACTGTTGAACTCCATAGGGTGTTACAAAATTTAATGAAAAAAACACGTCGCAATTGCTACACCCTGTAATGAATAAAACAAAATTTCTTTGAAAAAACAGTAGAACATTCACATTCTTGAATAAAGAAGCTATCATACAAAAAAAATCATCGAAATCGGACAAGAAGTCTAGACAAAAATTAACTTCAAACTATTGGTTATTTTTTGGTGGTGCGTTAATTTCTTGATGAAGTGTATATATAAATGAAAAAAATAAAAAATAAAAAAAATCATAAAATAATTTTAAAAATCCGGTAGACCAATTTCTTGGCCACCAAACAGATCTGATTTAACACCTTTGGAAGCATTTTTGTGGGGTATTTAAAATACAAAGTGAATTAATTATAACCATAAAATAGTTATAAAATATTGTTCTTCTCAGGATTTTATTTTTATTCTTATAATACAGCTAGACCTATCAACTCTTATTTATTTGAAATCAGGGAAAAAATCTTAGAGAATATGTAAAAGCATATAGGGTTTTCCATTTAAAAAACAACCTTCATTGTTATATCACGTGACCTATGCAAGAAATTGTTTTTCTAATTGCATTTAAAAACTACAACTTTTATACGAAACTTTTTTTTATGTCCAACAATAACAGAAATAACGAGAGGGTCAATATATAATGAATAAGCCTGTACTTTCATATTGGTTGGGTTGTCTAGTATGCTTAAATAATATTCAATTCAAGTTGGTAAAAACTCGAAGTTTACTCACTCTACTTACAACTCGCTATTTTTTTCTTAACCTGTAAACTGTGACTAATAAAATTCCGCCGCAAAAATCACTCGCCTCTATAAGATCCCATTAAAGAGCTTGAAATTAATTTCGAATGCTCAATCGAATTCCGTTTCCCTTTTAAAATTACTACCAATATTTAATAACGCCGTTTTTTCCAGGGTGTTTAAAAAGGCGTCCCCCAACCAGAAGCTGACGCTGTATTTAAGTTCGAGAGACCTGGTGGTGTCGAGCAGCGGAATCGATAGACTGCAGGGCGTCCTGCTTGTCGATCCCGAGTTTGTCGAGAACAGGAAGGTCTACGGACAGGTCACGCTGACTTTTCGGTAAGCTACAAGTACGTTAACATAGAAATAAGTCACCGGACCGGCGAGAAGAAATGCCACATAAATAAAGTAAATGGGCCAACTTGGGAACTGGCAGTGAAAGGTTGAATTATGTATCATTGGTTGTTAAAATGTCTGTAAAAACTACGCGAAGTTTTCAACTTTCTTGTCTGTCGCAATAGAATTTTTTCTGAAAAAACAGAAAAAAGATTCTTGTTTTTTTTTTAATCGAAACTAAAATCTGACGTTCACATCGCATATATAGCCAAGCAAAATAGAAAGAAATATACCGATAGGTTTAATTATTATTATTATTATAATTTTTTATTATTACATATTCTGAAAGAGCTTGGTGAGTATAGTAAGTATGCCAAAAATTATAATTTACTGACGCCGCCTTCATGTATAAAAAAATTATAAAAGTCGGCGCGCTTAAAAACGCTCGGGATAACCATGTAGTCGAGTTGTGACGTCAGATGGCTGAACCGCCCAGTGAACACGGATGTGAATGCAAGTTAGTAGAGTAAAATCTGGAAATAAAGTCGCTTAGTTTTCGAGAAAAAAAACAGACTTAGTGGGATTCTTTAGTAAGATAAACGTGTACACGAAATCATTTTTTACGGCATTTTTTGGTGGTCGAGAACTTTTTTATTTCGGAAAAACTCAAAAAAATAGATTTTTAATGAAATATGTTTTTTAACGTCTCCACCGCTATATCTCTGAAAATATTTGTGATATCAAGCTATTTTTTTTTTTTTAGATTAAAGTAGATACAATAACGCTTCGAACAACGTCCCACGTGAACCCGATTTATTTTTTTTTAAGTTGGAAAAATAATAGGAAACTCAAACTTGTTATTTTCAGTAGCGTAATTTTAGACAATCGAGAAAAAAATTTATTTATGAAAATTTGTATATACATGCTGCCTACAAATTGAAGCCAATAGTTGAGAAAAGTTTTTAGGATAAAAATTTTTCATGTCCCGTTCATAGTATTGAGTCAGCGATTTTTTTTAACGGGCCAAAGTCATATTCTTGCGCGTTCGGCTGTAGCAAGCATGCCGACTGCAACGATCTGACGGTCCCGGTCGGGGTGTATGTAGTAGTTTAACTATATCAATAGATACAAAACCAGTAGTGATCAAAAGCATCTAGGGGATCAATATTATTGTTCAATATTTCATATATTGTACAGTAGTATTGATCATATGTTGTTAATATTAAGAAATTGTACAATAAATATAAAATAGTCTCCTTTTAATAATAAAAAGACAGGTAGGTAGATATAAATACCTAATCTATAAATATCAATCAGTGTTACTAACTACCCACCTAATTAGTAAGTTTATTAGACATTTTTAAATGAATGAAAGTAAAAACGTACTCATAAAATGAGTTTTATTGTTGAAATAAATTTTCTATTTGGATAGATAAATATGTAGTATGTAGTTTATGTAGGCCCTACATTAATAGCATTCTAATTCGTTCACATCTGCCTCGAAATCTTTAATAATGTTGTTACAGGAACGACATTTGCACTCGTTGCAACATCTTAGGCCTTCCTTAAAACAAGCACATTTTCGATTGTCACAATTTTTATCCGAACAATGAATACTTAATGATTTTCGACAACCGCCACTTTTACGCGACTAATCTGACCAACCCTGCATGCGAGGTGTATTAATTGCGTCCCAATGTCGCATTTAGCGCTGATAAAAAAAAATCGCTGTTGCCACATGGTACATTTTAGGAAAAAATATATTGTTTCAAAAACTTTTGTGATTATTAGGCTTTATTTTCTTCGCTGCATGTATGTAAATATTTTCAAAAATAAAAAAGTTTATCGATTGGTGAAGATTTCAATACATAAAATATATATTTTTAGTTTATCTGATTTTTGGAGAAATGAAAGTGCGAATTGTGCCCAAACCGTTTATATTGGTAAAAGCGCTACAATGTGTGATTTAATTTGACACAAAGCAAATTTCGGTACCTTTAATAGTTTTAAAGATATGGCGGTGGAAACAAAAAAAAAAACAATTTTATTTAAAAATACATTTTTTTCACTTTTTATTGATTTAAAAAGTTCAAGCCCACAAAAAATGTCGTAAAATATGATTTCATATGCCCGGTGACATACTCAAAGGAACCTAACATGTTTGACCTGGTTCTACGCCAAAAAAAAACAGCACGATAGACTTACGAAATCGCTGCTCTAATATAGGTATCGGCGCACGCCAAGTGACGTCACTCTACGGACTGTTGGCTGGCCGAGCGTGTTTCTATTCAAATGCGAATATCTCTGTGGCTATTGATTCAATTGAGCTGAAATTTTTTTCTGAGGCTATTGGTTTGTTATATTTTAAAATGAGGAAGAAAAAGTAGGAAACTGCCATATCACTAAATGACCCTATTGAATAGCTCTTTCAAAATACATTATAGTATTTTTTGAAATGTCTGGAAGAATATATTGGAAACATCTGAAAAACTATGGAAACTATGAAAAAATTCCATATACAAAATGTTAGCTTAAAAAGCTTAAAAAACAGCTACAATTTGTTTTTTGTTTAATTTTCGTGCGATAGAAAGAAAAACAAATAGAGGGTTCTATTCATCAAAGAAGTTCCGATTCCTCTGGCCAAATAACAATTGATGGTGTCGTTTCCAACAATTCCACTCCTGAATAAAATAAGCTCGTTGAATTTAACGCTGACATGCCGACTTTTGCGGCGTGCTATATTGCAAATTATTGTTCGAAAATAAAAATTAAAAAAACGAATCTGTAGGTTTTTTCCTGCACTACAAATTTCATGAGGAACAATTTTCTCGTAGGTGTCAGAGACGAACCCACGGGGGGTTATGGGGGGGTACGCTCCCCCCCAATGTTGATTGAGTTGGGAAAATCACCAAAAATGTAAAAAAATCTTTATTGGGTATAATTGCAAAAAAAACGAATAATGAGTTGATAAAAATTAAATGACACTGTCACTATGACCATTTAATAATTTTAATTGATATTATTTATGACCTAGATGTGACTGATGTGAGACTTGTGAGAACCACAGAATAGTCGACGGACAACGCACAACGCCGACGGGCCTACGCGACGGGCCAACAAAATAAACTCGTCAACTCGCGGAAATTCGACGTTCGACCCAGTAGACGGCACGGCCAGAGCATACAATTCTCAAAGACTGTCTTACATTAGAAATATTAGAATATTACTCCTTTTTGCCTTTATCAATACAATGCTTTGTCCTAGCTATAAAGTCGTTTGTTGTTGGTTTATAATGAGTATCACTAATATCAGTTACCAACCTCTCAACGAGAGATAATAATAATAACAAATTGTTGTCGGTCAGAAATTGTTAAAATATTAAATTCTTAGAGGACACTGAATCAGAATCTGGGATTATTAAAGAGGTGTACAGACGATCCAGCTGCTGGGACCCGACACTGTTGGTACGCTTTGAAGATAATTGGAATTCCAGCGGACCAGTTCACTTTTACGAATGAGTTCAAAGCATGCGGCAAGGCTGGCTCCCTGCCGCTGGATCGTGTGTAGACTCCTTAATGCTACCTATTGCGTATCACAATGTGAAGTGGGAAGTGGCCGGTAGCCGTACTAGCGCGGACGTTCACGAGCTTGTATCGTATTGTATCTTGTTTTTCTCCACGGTCATTAAACTATAACGGTTACCTCATCCAGTAGCTTTTAGACGAAGGAGAGCGCGGGGTCAACTTAGGTCTAGCGCCAAGGGCGGATCCAAGGGGCAGTAGGGGCAATTGCCCCCCCCCCCCCCAGAGAAAAGTATTCGTTACGTTTTCAAGGCGATAATTTTTTTTTTCGCATGAGGTGGGAAAAAAAAATTGGATTTCTAATAATATTCCTGTGTATGAGGCGAAAAATTTTTTTTCCAGATTTTAATTTGTACCCCACCCATGAGCCGAAATTTTCGAAAAAAATTTTTTTGGAGTTTCATTTGCATTCCTTCCCCATGAGGCGTTAAATTTTTTTTTACATTTTTAATAGTATTCTCTGTATGAGGTGAAAAAATTTTTTTTTTGTAGATGTTAGTGCCCCCCCCCCAGTAACCTTTCTGGATCCGCCCTTGTCTAGCGCCTACATCAAGTAGTTTAGTTAAACTTCTTTTGCATAATATTTGTATCGCTAGGCTACTTATAGATTAAGCCTGAAATAAAAAAAAACATAAGGAAATATAAGTTGTAAAAAAAAATGGGCAGTTGGCAAATTAGTTGTAGCTTTCCCCCCCCCCCCAAAAAAAATAGCTGGGTTCGTCTCTGGTAGGTGTTACCCATATCGAAAAAAATGCGAGTAACCTCATTTCAAAATTTTTTTCGCAATAAACAAAAATCTCAGTTCAATCATCAGTTCTACGAAAAAAATGTATAGCACATAAAACATGGTAAATTTTACGTCCTTCAATATGCCGTATTTGTTTTTTATATAGCGTCAACAGAAGCGGAGATATTTGAAAAAACGATTTTTAACCATTTTTTCAAGATGGCGGAAAACCCCGATCGCGTAACGTGCCAACAATTCACTGATACGCTCACCAATGACCCTTCCACAAAGCCCCAAAAAGATCTCTGACGTCGCATGACTGTCGACCTCAAAATTTATAATGACTGGAGTACTATTACAAAATAGGAAAAATACAAGAGAAAAGTGTATACTTAATCTATGAAATGTAATTAATTAACAGGGTAAATATTAAATGTAAATGTATATTTCAGAAAAAAATAAAAATAACTAATAAAAAAGAAGCGAAGAAATATATCAATTATATTGCCGGGATATGTTTTAGAACCTTCAAATCTACACTTTAAAGCAGAAAAAACTGAGGAAATTCACATTTCGTTCTCAAAACCTTATCAAAATGGAAGAAGTTCTCATAGCCTTAAAGAAAACTAAAAACAAATTAACTACTGGTCCTGATGGAATTCCATCTTTTCTACAAAGAGACTGCTCCATTATCTTCGCTTTACCGCTGACTATTATCTTAATCTAGCTCTTCAAACAGAAACATTTCCTCAAATTTGGTGTAGGTCAAAAATTTGTCCTATATTCAAAAAATATTGCAAGATTGCAATTGAGAACTATAGACCTGTAGTTATCCTCTGTCATTTTGGCAAGCTCTTTGAGGTTGTGTTATATGATATCTTACTTTTTCATACGAAATCTCAAATATCAGTTCATCAGCATGGTTTCTTAGTGGGTAGATCAACAACCACTAATCTTGTAAGTATTACCAATTCACTATTCTACAGCCTACATGTATTGGAAGTAAAAATAGCAAATTCTTAGTAACTTCGTCATGCTAAATAACAATATAAAAAGCAAAAGTTCAAGTTGGCTCTGGTTTTACCAATACAGGTAATAAAGTGTAACGCAGGTATAGGAGTCTACAGACGATCCAGCTGCTGGGAACCGACATTGTCGGTACGCTTTGAAGATAATTGGAATTCCAGCGGACCAGTTCACTTTTACGAATGAGTTCAAAGCATGCCGACAAGGCTGGCTCTGTCGCTGGATCGTGCGTAGACCCCTTATAACCCTAGTTTATGGGCGGTCCTATCACGAATAACAGGTAGAATTAGAATAGACATACTAACTACCTACCTCTTTATTTGTCACTAAAACTAATATTCATTCTTAGGTAGTCGTATTTGTACCTTGTGCATGATAAGCGTTCATTTTCGAAAGTAAATAGTGCTATTTTGAAAATATGCCACGAGATTGTGTAAATACACCTAACAACTTTTGTTATATTTGTGGTGAAGTGACTTTTGCGCATCAAAAACGTAATTTTACTCCCAAAATTA
Organism: Rutpela maculata; assembly: GCA_936432065.2. Classification (NCBI taxonomy): domain Eukaryota; kingdom Metazoa; phylum Arthropoda; class Insecta; order Coleoptera; family Cerambycidae; genus Rutpela; species Rutpela maculata. The sequence goes on along the minus strand of OW386293.2, from coordinate 118,263,991 downwards.
AGAAGGCGTACCAGTTGTATTTTGGTTGTACAATTGGAGATGAAGACAAAAAATGGGCACCTCATATATGTTGCAGCAATTGTGCGAACAATCTTTGCAGTTGGCTAAGTGGAAGAGGACGTTCAATGGCTTTTGCTGTGCCCATCATCTGGCGAGAACCTACAGATCATGTTACCGATCGTTATTTTTGCGCGATACCTGAGACAAGGTATTAACAAGAAAAAAAGGATGGTAATACAATACCCCAATTTACCATCTGCCATTCGCCCGGTTCTCCATAGTAATGAACTACCTATTCCTAATCCACCGCAAGAATACAGCCTTGATTATGACGAAGAATCGGATGATAATGTAGATGACGACTTAGTCCAGCCATCAACATCACAAGATTCCGATTTCTCTGCCGAAGTGTCCGGTGGTGAACCACACAAAATTAATCAACGCGAATTAAGTGATCTTATAAGAGACCTTGATCTGTCCAAGGCAAAAGCGGAGCTTTTGACATCTCGATTACAACAATGGAATTTACTACAAGAAAATGTTAAAGTTTCCATGTATCGAAGTCGTCAAAAAGATCTTATACCTTTTTCAAAATGGAAAATGACTTGGTTGCCTGCAAGGACATTGACGGTTTAATGAGTGCTTTACACATTCCCCATGATCCTAGTGACTGGAGACTTTTATTGACGCTTCGAAACTTAGTCTAAAAGCTGTGTTACTCCACAATGGAAATAAATTGCCATCAATTCCAATCGCCCATGCTGTCCACATGAAGGAAGATTACAGTAACATGAATGTATTGCTACAAACTATAGAATATAACAAGTATAAGTGGCAGATTTGTGCAGACTTAAAAGTGATAGCTATCTTATTTGGTATGCAGCAAGGGTATACCAAATACTGCTGTTTTCTTTGCGAGTGGGACAGTCTAGCGCGATTAGAACATTACAAAAGAAAAATTTGGCCGCCAAGACTGGGTTTTGAACCAGGAAAAAAAATGTTTCTAACATTCCATTAGTTGGAGAATATTATTTAGGTATTATGTAATTTGCATAATACCTAAATAATATTCTCTAATCATGATAAAAGCAAATAAATAAAAATAATTTATTGTAAAAAATTCCATTAGTTGATTCACAAAAGGTAATACTGCCACCACTCCACATAAAACTGGGGCTTATGAAAAACTTGGTAAAAGCTATGGACAAAGATGGACGTGCTTTCAGTTATTTAAAACAAAAATTTCCCAGAATTTTTGTGGGTCCTCAAATCAAGAACCTTTTCAAAGATGCTGAATTTGACAACATTCTAGAAGGTAATGAAAAAGCTGCTTGGAATTCCTTTAAAATGGTAGCAACACACTTTTTCGGTAACAAAAGAGCAGAAAACTATCTAGAGACCTTGTTGGGAGTTTTCTTTCTTGTTACCAGAAATTAGGATGCAATATGTCATTAAAAGTCCACTTTCTATATTCACACCTAGATTACTTCCCAGAAAACTGTGGTGCAGTAAGTGATGAGCATGGAGAGAGATTCCACTAGGATATTCAAAATATGGGAAAAATAGACAAATAGGCAAATGGACTTCTGCGATGTTGGCAGACTACTGTTGGACATGTATAAGAGAAGCTCCAGAAGTAAGTTATAAGAGACGGGCTAAGAAGCGCAAGAAGAATAATTAATTTTCTGATTAAAGGGCTTATATTCTAATTAAATATATAGTATATAACATGTATTTGAAATATATATCAAAATGGCAAATATTTTTTCGCATGATGTAATTAATCGCTTTTTTTATTAAAATTATACCATAATATGTGAGTTAGGTCAGTTATTTCAATTTTTAGAGCCAACTAATTTTTTTTATGACTATGTTAGACGTAGCTGGGACCAAAACAATGCAAATAAGTGGTTTTGGTTAACGATACAAAATAAAAGTTAAAATTTGTAGGTGTGTGTTATTTTGCTACATCACTTGATCAAGGTGGTCAGGTTGATATAATTTATAGTGACCTCTCCAAAACTTTTGATAGGCTAGATCATAGTATGTTATTGAAAGAATTATCAATCTTTGGACTAACCACGCACTTTATCAATTTTTTCTGTTCATATCTGTCTAATAGGCTATTAAAAGTACATTGTCGTGGTTTCACAATCTGTTTAAGTGTCGACAACATCGGGAGTACCACAGGGTTCAGTTTTTCTTCTTGACATTATTCATTAATGATATTTTTCAGGACATTGAGACATCTAATGCTCTCCTATATGCCGTTGACCTCAAGTTATTTACCTCGATTAGGTCAGTAAGTGATTGTGACAAATTACAGCAAGATCTCACAAAAATTAATAATTGGTGTAATACTAATAAGTTACTGTTAAATATATCGAAATGTAATGTCATGTCCTTCACAAGGAAAACTAATTCAATAACTTTTTCGTAAAAGGTAGTGAAGCCATTACCAGATGTTCCGAATTCAAGGATTTGGGTGTTATCTTTGATTCCACACTAACTTTTATTCCTCATATTGATTACATTATAGCTAATTCCAATTAGAATCTGGGGTTTATTATGAGAAACTCAAGGCACTTTAAAGATGCTTTAACAATTACTTTGCTGTTTAATGCCTTTGTCAAATCTAAATTAGAATACGCTTCAGTTGTCTGGAGCCCAAACTATGAAACTCATATTTCTAACTTAGAAAAAGTTCAGAAGAAGCATGCTAAATACCTTTCGTATAAGTCTGATGGTGTTTATCCAGGCTGGTACACAGCAATCTGAATTGTTGGCTAAATTTAACTTAAATGAACTAGCGTTATGACGAGCATACTTTGCTGCACTCTTTTTACATAAACCTTTAACCAACAAAATTCACTGTCCTGAGCTATTAAATGAAATTTACTTCAATATACCCTCTTTTCAAACTCGATCATATTCTTTATTTTATTTACCTACTCCTACTAATTTATTAAAATTCTCACCTATATACTATATGTGCTCACAGTTTACCCAATGGCAGGCGGACTTAAATCTATTTAACTATAATATTTGTAATATTAGGAAATGTATTTTAGATAATTAAGTTATATATTAGGATTGTATTTGAGATTGTCTCTATAGAGATATATTGTTGTTTTTACAATTTGTATCTTCCTGCACTTTAATTGAATTTTTTCTGTTTGGGCAGTTGTACCTTTAAATAAATAAATAAATAAAAACCTATTAGAACTATATAGATTGAAGTAGGTACTATAATTGACCTTTCAGATCTCCTAATTTGAAAACGGTTCATAGAATTGAGTTGTGACAAAGATGATTTTTGATCAGCATCATTTTAGCTACAAAATGGTGCAGCTTCGGCCAAACCACTGAACCCCATTTCCTGTAACAAAAGTGCGAGGTCCATTTGCGTTAATTTTAAGGCACGTGCATTGCGTGATTCTATTATCACGTAGACGCGAATTTTGCTTAGCGGGCTTTGCTTTCATTTATCACGTAAAAATATTCTTCTTTGTGATAAAAATGTATGAAATATCGCGAGAAAGATCAAAGGCACAGATCACCGTTAATTTCACTCATTAATTAAAAATGTGTACCTTTCAGCACATAAATATAATCTTGAAGCTCGTATAATTGTGATACAGTGCGTGGCATCGTGCAAATTCAATTTACGCTAAATTGTTTTCTTATCAGCTAACAAAACGTGGGCCTCAAAGCAAGTGAATTACCCAGACCCTAATTAGAAATTTAGCACACGAGTTGTTTATTTAAGGTATACCTGTAAAGGCTCGTCAAAATAATTAATAATGAATGGTCTCTTTGAATCATTTGCCTGGGTATACAAATACTGACTAAAAATTTTATTTTTGATGTTTTTATGGTGATATAGCTAAGTGGGTAGGTAAATAATTTCGGATTTAATTACATTTCAGCCAGACTTAAGAATGTAATAAATTTATATTTATAAAAATTTTATATTTGAAAAAGTGTTGCTGATTTATTTTTAAAACGTATAATACAGTAAGGGAAGCAGTAAAAAGGGTAAAATTCCCGGCCCGAAACCGATGAAAGGAATTTCCTTAATTTTTTTTGCAATGCTTTATAAAATACGTACATCAAAATCTGTATTGTCGCATTACCTGCTTTTTATTTTTAAAACTAAAAAATTAATAAATCTTCTTAATTTTACGAATAAATTAACGAAAATCCATATTCCTATGGTTTTGAGGTCGCTGAAGATGACTGTCATGTGAAAACTTATGAGACGAAAATATTTGAGGTTGAAATCACCCTAAAATACTGAAAAATTATTGTCTTCTAGTTTTACAACAATATCTCGAAAATCCATATATTTATGTTTTTGACGTCGCTGAATATGATTATGAGGACAAAACATAGGAAGGATGAAAATATTAAGGGTTTGAACCACCCTCAAATACTGAAAAATTATTAATTCTTCTAATGATACGAATAAATTCACGAAAATCCATATACTTATGTTTTTGAGGTCGCTGAAGATGACTGTGAGGTGAAAACTTATGAGACGAAAATATTAGAGATTGAAATCACCCTAAAATACTGAAAAATTTAATGTCTTCTAATTTTACGAATAAAATCACGAAAATCCATATATTTATGTTTTTGACGTCGCGGAATATGATTATGAGGACAAAACTTAGGAAGGACGAAAATATTGAGGGTTGAAACCACCCTCAAATACTGAAAAATTAATAATTCTTCTAATGTTACGAATAAATTCAAGAAAATCCATATACTTATGTTTTTTAGATCGTTGAATATAATTATGAGGTCTAAATATATTTAAAGAAAAATGGTGGATTAAAAATGATCACAAAAGAGTATAGTAGTAATATGTCTAATTTTATTAAAAATACAGTTTGTTATAAATAAATCAAATTAATACAATTAAGTGAACTAATTAAATAGCATTTTTAATCTGTACTCTAAACATGTTAAAGTGCAATGCAAACCACTATTTCTGCGTATTCTTCGAAAAATAGACGGCTATTGCTCGTTTCTTTGTCTATTATAGACATTTAAAATGTGCATACAAACTGAAAAGTTTCAACATTATTTCAAACTGTCATATCTCCGGAACAGTTTGTCGTAGGAAAAAAATAAGAACCCAAACTCTTCGTTTTTATCAATCTTATAGTTTTTGAGATATTTCAATTTTAAATAAATTGCGTATGGGCTCAAGCGCCATCTTTAAACCTTTATATCTCTGGAACTGTTTGTCGTGGGAAAATTAAAAAAAAGCGAACTATTCGTTTTTTTATAAGCTTCATTTTTGTACTCTTGCCATTTTTTATAAAAAAATATTTTCTGAGCAATTTACAACAATCCGATTTTTTTTTTAAATATGAAAATTTGCGTTATTGAAAATGGGTACAGAATGAAAAATAATTATTTTAAAAATTCTAAAAAATTTGAGCATGTTAATAATAATGTGCATTAACAATATCTGGAAGGATTTTTTAAAATTTTGAATTAATAAGAAGTTAGAGCAATAAGACTAAAGAAAAAGCGGCGCCTAAATTTTTAAATGCCCTATTTTTTTGTGTGTAACTTTTTTAGTTTTCATTATAAAACGTTGTAATGCTATCTCGATCTGTCTCAATCGAAAGAAAGTTTTAATACCTTTAATTTTTACAAGAATAAAAATTTTTCTCATAGTTGTAGATTTTGAGTAATTTTAGATTTTAAGGTTGTATACTTTTTCTAAACATTTCGATGCCATTTTGAAAATGCCATATTTCCAAAACTAAACATCGGAGAAAAGAAGGAAAAAACCATTCGATTTGTTTTCGTAAAAGCTTTAATTTGTACCCTTACATTTTTTAAGTAAAATCCACCTTTTTCGAGTAAATAAACAAAAAAACGTCTAGGAATACTGATTTTAGGGGGTGAAAATATCTCGAAAAATATGCATTTTAACAAAAAAGTGTATATGACCTTCCTTTCTTATAATTTGATTCTATATCAGATTATGGGTGTTTTTATTTTTTTTGCGAGGAAGAAGGGGTGGGAACCACCCTTAACTAAAAAGTAGAAAAAATGACAACATAAATTCTTATGTACATACCTACTTTATGAAGCATGTTGAAGAAAAAAGTTTGGAAATTCATTACATCGTTTTCGGGCTGGGATTTAAAAGCTTCACTTACTGTTGTAGTATTGTTTATATTTTTGGGCTCGCTGATTACTAATCTGAAAAAAAGATTAAAATTCGGCTCCAATATGGCGCGTGGAAATTTTTTCTAAAGCATGTGCTTCAAACTGATAAAAAAAATTACCATCTAGGTAATGAATAACGAACAGTTTTGAGGTTTAATTACTGGTCCAATAGATCATTACACATTACGCAATAATATATGATAAATCAAAATTAAGTATAAACTATATAAGAAATAAAAATAAAATAAAGTAGATATAAGATATAAGTTAAGCAAGCAGTTTGAAAGTTTTCGTTTTTAGCATATATGAGAATAATTGTTATATATGTGTGAATGAGACACAGGTTGGGAGTATAACTGATTTATTTTAAATCCTCTGAGTACAGGGTAATACAGTGGTACCAACCTCAACATGTATAATGTATATATATAAATATGGAAAGCAGGTGAGAGTATGTAATTTCTAAATACTGTTTGCAACTATCTCGTATTTTTGTATCTCACACAACTGCTTTTTTCTGTAGTTTAAAAACTCTCAAACTCTCTATTAGACAAATCTCAAGCAGTAATTCCGTAAGAAAAGATTGAATTTATGTTGTAAAATATGGTATCCTTTAAAACCATTATTTGTCAACGTTTCTATTTAACTTTAACAAAACACAATCTCTCCAGTGTTCACATATGGCCCTTATAGAAGCTCACATGGTTGGCATTTTAGTTCCTTTTACTTTAATTCCTTGCATAGAACATTTTGTTGGGAATAGAAGTACCCATGTAAATAAAACATGGAACTGAATTTTATAACGCGGAAAGGTATAAAATTCCCAAGAATGATAAGTGTTCCTAAAGCACTTCACTTGTAATAAATTTTGCAGTGATTTGGACTGTGACGTGCCAGCCAAAGAAAGGTTTCGTTTTCAGTAAATTTCAGATACTCTATTCAAAGAAACTAGAATATTAATATGATAAGTATCATTTGTATTTTAGCAGCAGTTATATTTCAAATGCAACAAATTTAAATGATTAGCAACAGTAAGCTTAGAATTAACAAAAAACGAACACAAAATTTCTTTATTAAATATCACTATTTATTAGCATTAATTAGCTAATTATGATTAAACAGTTAGGTTCATTGTTACATCAGGACGGTAAATAAAGTGGGATGTATTTATCTAATCTGTGATTAAGAAGGGTAGTATTTGGGTTATTCCAAAGGTTGGAGGTTTCAATTGTTTATGTAGTTAATTTTCTAGAATATGTTGAATAATGTAAAACCTACAGTTTATATATTGACGGAAAAATATGATCAGTTTCTAAAAAAATGTGTGCAAAATTTTAATTATTTTTACCATTTTGAAACGATTTTAACTGTTCAGTCGATTTTGTATTAAATGCCCCTCCTATTTGACCGCTGTAACAGCTATTGCATACTTCACAAGACCTCTGTTTTTTTATTTTTGTGTTTGCATTTGTAAAAGTGGTAGTCTTATGGGCTGGAATGATTAAGAGTTCCTCAAGTCTGATGTAATGTGAATGAATATCTGATATTTTACAACATATTAAGATTTTGTTTAGTGCATATCATACATTTAAATATTTACTCGAATGGAAGAGTTATTTTTTTTTTTTTGAAAATCGTTCTACAACTTTCACTAGATCTTAAGTATTAAATATTAAACGAATTAGTCTTCTTTGCAGAATAAATATCCTACTCATTTATCTGCCACATCCCAACTCATAATGTTTAATGAAATGTGTGGGTAGGTATAATTATAAATAAGCTTTACTTAATTTTTTGCATACAGTATCAATATGATTATCTCATGATAACTTTTATGATCACTGATTAAGTACAGTCATATCATTTCTGGCGTTACACCCCTGGGCGGGTCTTAATCTCTTCTAAGATCTGCCTCCAGTAGTCTCTCTTATGTTTTTCTCCGCTATTTTCCCACTCCTATTATTGCTAGGTCTGCTACCACGTTATCCAGAAAGCGCATTTTCGGCCTTCCTCTTTTTCTGTACTCTACTGGTCTCTCTAGTAGCGTTTTCCTTGTGGGGTCGTCGACATCCATCCTCATCACGAGTCCTACCCATCTGAGTCGTCCGATTTTAATCGATTTGATTACTCTGGGCTTCTAAAACGGCCGGTATATTTCGAAGCCGTCTTCACCATATCCCGTTTTCATTGTCCGTTCCGTATATACTTCTGAGAACTTTTAGTTCAAAGCATTCTAGTATTCTACCAAGATATTTTGCTTCATCCTCCAGTTCGATGACCAAGATATTAAAATGTATACGTAAAGATCGTTTGATATGAAAATTAATTACTACAGTTTTCCGATATTCAGTATTATTTATTATTATTAACCCTTAAAATATTAATATGTTCAACCTGTAATTGAGTTACCTCCACTGTATTCGCCATTGTTGAAATAGTGGTATCAACAGCAAACATCGTAACATGTCTCTCATTTTTTATGGATATGAATATATCTGGAAGGTCATTTATAAATAACATAAATAATAAGAGCCCTTGGACCGAGCCTCGGGGAACTCCAAGTTTGAATTTAAGTGTTTGAGTTCATATGATTGTAGTTCACTCATAATAAGTGAATGTTGTAACAACACATTTTAACCTCCCCAAAACAAAATTGTGGGAGGTTACTACAATTAGTCCAAAATCTAAAATTGAGATAACATCAAATCTTGAGGTCCCAGGATCCAAAAAAGTGGTTTTTAAAAAATGTCAATGTGTGTGTAGGTATGTGTTTGAACACGATAGCGGCAAAACTGATAATCGGATTTGGATGAAACTTTGTATGTGCTTAGTGCTCCAGAAGATCTGAACAGGTTTTGGTTGAGATCGGATTATGTTTAGTGCCGTTTTGGCACAACAAGTTGCTTATTCTATGATTACTTACAATTTGTAATCGAACCACTGAAAAGCAGTAAAAATTCCGATTTCAACGATATATCACACTTGCTCCCTTTCGATTTGGTTTCCGTGAAAAAAATTCAAATGAATTCATTATATGTGCACACATGACAGCATCCAAAAAATATTATTGGTATTATTGTTAGGGGAAAATGTATTTTGCCATCTGTCAAAAATGTTTGGGTTGCTAACCTTTGTGAATGTTGATTTATAGGTTATGATATATTTATCACCTGACATCACAGCTAACCTCAAAAATATGCATTTCTTAAGATTTAAGAATATTACGTAGCTATTATTAAAATTTCTGCATGGTTCCCGTACTTTCAAGTAAAATCTAGTACAGTGTAATGTTTATGAAGTTCTAAATATTTTGTCCTAATAAAATAGGTTGGAAATCTAACCTGTAATTAGCAGTCTATTTTTATTAAAGTGAATTTTTAAATATTTGCTTGGAACCACTGTGGCTCCAAGCTAAAAATGTGTAAACAAACATTAAAAATGAGAATAAACATGAAAAACTTAAACATGATGCAGATGCCCTAAATATATTTCATAACCTAAAAATCAACATTCGTAAAGGTTACCAACCCAAATATTTTTGACAGATGTCAAAACTTATTTTAATTGGTTTTTTTAAAGGTAATAATAATTGTTTTTAGACGTGTTTGGATATTACGTCTGATTGATGGGACGTGTCACAATCGTTCGTTTAATGTAAATCGAGTTAACCGAGCTAAATCTGAAACGTTCGAATATTACAAAATAAAGGCTTCGGACGAAGCTCGACCGGATCTTTTTGATCGAGCAGGAAGATTTTAATTTGACGCATGCGTAGTCTGCTTGAATTGTCCATAATGTTATTGACTTGTTGAGGTTAGAGTGTCATTTTGGATAAATTCTGTGTTGTTATTTTTTTCGCTATCCAATGTTCTACAAAATCTTCGAAACGTTATCTGTTAATACCCTTATAATATCCGGCAGTTGATTAACATGCAACATAAACAAATATGAGAGGTTATGTTTTAACAGATTGCTTGTAGTCCACTTTCGTTCGTTCGATATTTGTTCATGAAATAAAGGGCTCCAAAGTCACGTGTAATTTATCTGTTTGCTCAGTGCTCTGATTTCCGATGTAATATCCAAAGACAGCTTATAAAGATCCACCGTGTGGGGAGGTTCCAGCCGCTTCCAGTAGCTGCCGATATTTTGATTAGAAAATAGCTATATTTTAAGATCGTTGTCTTGTGGCAAACTAATGGACCGAATTTTTTTTTAAATTGAGGGGGTAGTTTACAAATAAACGTTCGTATAAGGGGCTTTCATAAATGTTATAAGGTGTTCCAGGGGGAGAAATATAACATGATATAACATTGGGAATGCCTGCGCTGTTTAATCCTAGCTACTTAACCTAATCCCTTACAATATATTAATGCCCGACAATATAATTTGTGTATTTACTGTGCTTGAGAATGTAGGAACTACGAATCTGCAGTTGCAAGAACAAATATACCACGTGCAACAGGATCATGGTACACCCTCCCTTGATAAACGATTGAAATTTGGAACATTACGCATACTTAATAAACGTCACTTTTTGCATATAAATGATTTCTTTTTCACTTCCGGTTTCACCGAAAGTGACACTCACTTTTGATATTCAGATGCAGCACCCTGTATATTATTGCACTTTTGAATTCCGCACAATTTTCTGAAGAAAGCGATACCATATAAGTTACATTTCAAATGTCAATATTTATTTTAATTTAATTTTTACTTTTCCAATTTAGTATGCCATGACTATTCTGATTTATTTTGATTAAACGGTGTAATGCTGGAAAAAATCGAAATCTCGTCGAAAATTTTAAATTATGTGATTTATGAGCAAACATTCAACATGGTTTTTGGGATAAAACACAATCAGGTATGGGGGTCTATTGCGTACTGAGTTTAGGGGCCCGCCAGAGATTTTTGCAATTTTTTTTCAAATTCCCCCCCCGCCCCCGCTTATCAATTATTAAGTGCGAGGGTTTATTGGCTTTCGAGGGGCCTTGCCAGAGATTTTGGCAAAAAATTTTTTTTCATATTTCTCCCTCACACTCATCAATTATTAAGCGCGAGGGCCCGCTAGAAATTTTGACAAAAAAAGTTTTTCCGCTCATTAATTATTAGGCGCGGGGACCTGCCAGTAAATTTGATATCGGGGCCCATGATTTGATGCGGGGGGCTGACCATGATATCATTTATTACACTCAAAGAAAATGATAGGTAAATTCAACCAAAAAGAGCATATGAAATCGCGCCTATCTAGTTTCATAGTTAAATCAATCAGAAAAGAATAGTCATACAACTTTATATGTTTTCGTAAACAAATAGCAGTTTAATAATCATATCTTCTTGTAACAAATTAAATAGTACAATGACATTTTTTTATGTTCACTAACCATTTTCAATTTAGTCTACAATTAAATAGTACAACAATTTTGTTTTTTGTTCACCAACTAATTTTTAGGTTGATCTACACTTTATTGTATGATGAAGTTTTTTTTGATTAGCCAAAATCTCAGTATTAAGACATCAGACCACCCAAACCAAAGATTAGAGATCGTTTATAAGATCCATCCAAATATATCGATGATCCCTGAGAGAATTTGAACATTGCTATCATGTTATTAATTTTCTATAAATTCATAAGAGTATAAGATAATGCATGATTGATTATTGTCAGTGATTTGTATGTGGCGTCATCTGGGAATAATTTCTGTAATAGACTACGTGGTAAGCAAGCAAATTTTATGGTAATTCTTTTAGAACTTCTAGAAGACGACAATAATATTGGTTTGTCTACCAAGTACAATAATACAGCGAACTAATACTGGGTTAGAATTACAATTCGATAATAGTTGAAAATAAAATGTACTATTATCTAGTTTAATTTGACAGAATTCAACAAAATAATAGTCAGACGAACAACGAACAAAATAATAGTCTTATTCATCTATTTTTTAAGTTAATGTTTGTTTTGTTGTACGACAACTTTTTATTAATTAAAATAACAATCACCTCTTGTTTAAAAATACCATCAATATAGTTTGGTTTAACAAAATTAACGATATTGTTAGTTAACCATTTTTTTTTGTTGAATTTACCTATACTATTTCATTGAGTGTATTACTATTATAGCCTGTTCGCTGAAAGGAACCCGGGCGTGATGTCACGAACGTGAGGTTCCACATTTTCTTTATCGTTTTTAGCTAGTCTTTTCATCGATTTTTAAAGCCTCACTCACTCGCCTTTGAACAGCTTTTATTGACAATAAAGGTCCACCATTTTCATTTTCCTTTTGAAAATATTCCAACAAATTCAAAACTAACTGCTGTGATTGCGGATTTAAAAATTCACCAGGACGCATGTTTACTATTTTAACAATAGAACAAGACTAAATTGCCCCCTTAAGCACTAATTGAAATAAGTGCACTATACTTGCTATACCCGACTTCCGAAAAAATCGATCCGCCTCTGGAATTGCCAGCCGCATTTGACGACGACACGCGTTACGCAAATTGATTTGCTGTCGAACAATAGAAATGCCGCACGTCGCGTCGGTCGTAACTTGACCACAAAGATTAAAAGTTACATTACAGATTAGGTTACAAACAATATTTCAATAAAGACAAGGAAGGATAGAGCTCCGAACGATATTCCTTACACTATACGTCCGGGATTCTATCAGCGAACAGGCTTTAATAAGGAATTTATTCACAAAGTGCCATATAGACGAATGATCCTGTCAGGTGGCCTCCAAGGTCACATGATTTGACTGATTTTTTGTTTGTGGCTCGGTTTGGGGTCGTTTAAAATTTATATGTCAAAAGGTGACGTATATTAAATATAATATAGGATATTCCAAATTCAGGCCCGTGGAGAGAAAATACGGACCCGGGGGGGAAATTTTGTTTGAAAATGAATAAGCGAGGAGAAATCCGAAAAAAAATGTTTTTTGTCCGAATTTTTTTTTATGAGCGGGGGGAGGGAATAAAAAAAATCCGAAAAATTTTTTGGTCAACGAAGCCGGGCCCGGAAGGAAACACCCTCGCACCACCCCCCTCTCGACAGGACTGTTCAAATTTCAATCCTTTAACACGCGGTATAGTCATATTTAACAAAGTAATGTTGTGTTCGTCATTCGCTATAACGGAATATCACAAAGTAACACACAACTCCATTGATTTCTTAGAATTGATGATTCGAGTCGATTATCGCAAAATTGTATTTCCCTGTGGTAAGTGCAAAGCATTGTTATATTAGCAGTGCCTCTAGCAGGAACACGGCAATGCAATGCTTTTAACTCTCGTATTTACCACGAGCACCCTAAAATATTTGACACCATGCTGCACTATATAATAAACTAGGATCTAGTTACTGTTGCAGTAGCTGGTAAGTGGTTGTTCTCAAGACCCACACGGAGCACATTGGAATTTGCAGATCAATAAAAGCTTTCAATAATTAAAGGAGCCCGATTTTTATCTTCGTTTTTCAAGGTTTTGTTGTGATAATAACGTTTTTAATAGTTGGCACTTGCAAAAAAAATACCTATTTAATATTTATTTTTTCAAACATGAAATTCAAAAATGAAAGCAACTGTGTACATACCGGGAGTAACAGTTTTGAATATAATTGATTGAAATTTGGGATATCCTATATACACAATAAGCGGTACTTTTTGACATACAAATGATTTTTTTTTCACTTCCGGTTTCGCCGGAAGTGACACTAACTTTAGATTTTTAAATGGAACACTGTATATTATTGCATTTTTGAGTTTTAAGGACATTTCATACGTCAATATTTTTTATAATATAGTTTTAATTTTCCATTTAAGTGTGCCATGGGGGTTCGGATTTATTCTAAATGATCCGTGTAATGCTAGAAAAATCGAAACCTCGTCAAAAATACTAAATTACGTTATTTATGAGCAGAAAAAGTTTATCAAAATGGTTTTTGGGTCAAAATTCAATTTTTTCAAATGGAACCATATTGGTACTGTTGTACCATTTATTAGTACTATTAATAATAATAATAATAATAATAATAATAATAATCTTTATTGGCCACTTGTGATACATAGTAGTGTATATATGGCAAGTCATGATATAATATTAATACAAATAAATAAATATATAATATTAATAATATTAAACAAACATTATTACAGTGAAAGAAATGACAATACAAAACAAATACAACAATAAATATAAGGTACGTCAATCAGTCAAGAAATATTTAAAAGAAAAAAATTATCCGGATACAAATTCATCAACGCTATAGAAAGCATTTTCTAGTAGAAAGTTTTTGATTGATTTTTTATATAATCTGGGGCAACTTATTTCACGTAAGTGTTTAGGTAACATATTGTACATATTGACACAGTTATATTTTGGAGAATGTTTAAATGTTGCCGTTTTATGTGGAGGATATCTTAGTAGTTTGCCATGCCTTGTTTCGTACTCATGCGTGTCAGATAGTTGGCTAAAAGCATTAATATTTAGTTTGGTAAACATTAAACATTTAAATATATATATACATGGTACGGTTAAAATATTTTTTTGTTTGAAAATCACTCTACAAGTATATTTAAAATTTAAATTAAAAATTAAGCGCATTATTCTCTTTTGTAGAATAAACGCTCTACTTTTGTCTCTTCCACATCCCCAACTAAGTATATTTAATGAAATGTGTGGGTAGGCCAGGGCATAATAAATATTTAGTAAGCCACTCTCGTTTAAGCTATCTTTCATTTGTAATTCCAAAGTACGCTTTGTTTAGCTTTTTACAAACATTATCAATATGAATATCCCACGATAATGTGGGGTCGAGGAAGTTACTAAGGAATTTTGTTTCATCAGACATTTCACAGTTAAAAATTTTAAAATTTGGTGGCAAAGGTTTTCTAATATGAAAATTCATGATAACTGTTTTATTTTTATTTAATATTAATTTATTCCGGTCACACTAAGCACTCAGTTGATTTACAACTTGTTCTGCTCTCATCTTTGTTTCATCAATGTTCTCTGCTGAAATTGAAATAGTTGTATCATCAGCATACATAGTTACGTGCCCGTCTATATAATTTGGAAGGTTATTAACATATAACATAAACAGCAACGGACCCAAGACAGAGCCCTGGGGGGCACCAAGTTTAAAATTACGAATAGTTGAGTTTATGTTATTATAGTGTACTGTTAATGTCCGTTCCTCCATATATGACTTTATCCATTTTAAAGGTGTATGTCTAATTCCTAGGTTGTACAACTTCTTTATTAGAATATTACTCTGTACGGTGTCAAAAGCCTTTGACAAATCAAGAAACATGGAAATCACATAATTACCAGAGTCCATAACTGAATAAACATAGTCTAGCAGATGGTACGAAGCCATTTCAGTCGATCTACCTGATCTGAAGCCGTGTTGGTATGATAATAACTATTAATAAGGAATTAAAAATTGCGATAAATACAAACAAAATTATAGCTAAAAGAAAATAAGAAAATACAATTTTGTTGTAATTATCTTGTTATACATAAGGTGGCTTTGGAATATAAAAAATGAACACAAAACATTATAATTTTTCAAAATGCTGTCCATTAAAGTCAATGCACTTCCGAACTCGCATAGCTGTTTCTCGAAGAACGTTCACCAATTGCTGGGCCGTTATGCTATTAACTGCGCGTCTTACCAGGTCTTCACGGGTCGTAACGGTGGTTGTGTAGACAATATTTTTTAAATGACCCCAAACAAAGAAAGCAAGGGTAACCTTGGAGGCCACCTCACAGGACCATTCGTCGGAATTACGTGTTCTCCGAATCTTCGTTGAAAGTAATCAATTACTATCCTCGAATTATGGGGAGAAGCGCCATCTTGTTGGAAATACATTCCCTGTCCTAAATCCAAAGGTAACTCATCTAAAATGTCCTCAATCTCATTTTGCAGGATTTCAAGTATCTGGCACCAGTCAGATATTAATGGACCAATGATTCTACTACCGATATTCCAAGCCAAACATTGAAACCGAACCGCACTTGAAAGTTACCCTCCCGTAATAAATGTTGATTTTCTTGTGACCAATATTTTGTATTTTGTCGGCTAAATAATCCCAAATTTGTAAACCTAGACTCGTCCGAAAATAAACTAATTCCTAAAAAATCATTATTTGGATGCACGTTATTCTGCAAAATCCAATTGCAATATTCTATCCTACGTTCCTAATCATTTTCGTACAAGTGCTGGAACAATTGGTATTTAAAAGATTTATAGTGATATTTGTACAAAATTCGGCTTACTGTTTGGTGATTGATTTCCAATTCAAACCCTTGTCTTAAAGAAACAGTCTTATCAACTTCTATTCGAGCGAAAACATTAATTTCTGTTCCTTCGTCAAGAATGAAATTTTCTTCGGGATCATTGTTGGGCTCTCTTCGGAATTGATTTTCAAGACGTTAAAATAATTTCTCGTTGGACATTGTCTATCAGGATATCGTTCGGCATAAAGGTGCCTAGCCGCTACAGCATTTTTTCTCCATTCCCCATAAATAATCACTGACCGACAAAAAAAAAATGTTCTGTCTTTACAAACAAACATAATTTCCTATGTATTTTGATGCGCTGAAACCAAATTTGGAAAAAAAAATGTTTTCTACCGTGTCAATTTTTCTCTCCATCCCCATATAACCCCCATAAATTCTTATAGAGGATATTTTTTGAAAAAATTTTTTTAATTATTTTTTATGATTTTTGTATGGATTTTTTGTGTCGTTGATCATGAATCTGAAGTCAAGAATAAATTTCGTCAACAACCTGTCAAATTTCACCAAAATGTAAAAAGTTGATATTAATTGTATATTCATAAGCTTAACATAAATTATGTTAAGCTTGGCTTAATATCAGCCTATACTAAACATCATCTCTTTATCTTTTTTGGAAATTTTGACAGTTTGCTAACGCTGTCATTAATTCAAAATTCATTTTGACTTAGGATTTGTATTCAGCGATCTCAAAAACTTAAGAATGTGCATTTAATATCAATTTTCTACATTTTAGTAAAATTTGACAGTTTTTTGGCAGCTGTCATTAAGTCATAATTCATTTCTGACTTCGGATTTGTATTTAGCGACCTAAAATACTTATGAATATACAATTAATATCAACCCTTTTACATTTTGGTGAAATTTGACAGGTTGTTGACAGCTGCCATTTATTCTTGACTTCAGATTCATGATCAACGACACAAAAAATCCATACAAAAATCATAAAAAATAATTTAAAAAATTTTTTCAAAAAATATCCTCTATAAGAATTTATGGGGGTTATATGGGGGTGGAGAGAAAAATTGACACGGTAGAAAAATTTTGTTTTGCCAAATTTGGTTCCAGCGCATCAAAATACATAGGAAATGATATGTTTGATTGTAAAGACAGAACATTTTCTTTTTTTTTATGTCGGCTAGTGAATTAACGTGTCCACTTTTCATCTCTTATATTTTGCGGCATTTTGAACACAATTAACAAGATTTTTAAACAATTTTTAAAGACACAATAAAGTCACCGGTAAACGAACAAATATTTGACAAGCTAAATATTTCATTTTTTTCAAAGCCACCTTAGTTACTTCTTAATATTTAGAACAAAATTTTATTTTCTTATTTTCTCTTAGCTGTAATTTTGTTTGTATTTATCGCACATTTGAAAAAATTGAGTTTTGCCTCAAAAATCATTTTGATGAACTTTATTTGCTCATAAATCAGGTAATATAGTATTTGTGACGGGATTTCGATTTTTCTAGCATTACACGGGTCATTTAGAATAAATTGGAGTCATCATGGCACACTTAAATGGAAAACTAAAAATTATAATAAAAAATATTGACGTTTGAAATGTCACTTATTTGGTATCGTTGGATTCAGAAAATTATGTAGAATTCAAAAATGCAATAATATATAGGGTGTTTCATTTAAAAATCGAAAGTTAGTGTCACTTCCGGCGAAACCGGAAGTGAAAAAATATCACTTGTATGTCAAAAAGTGTCCCTTATTATGTAAATAGGATATCCCAAATTTTAATTATCTTCAAAACTAAAGGAGAAAAGGGAGGTGAACCATGATCCTGTTACACCCGGTATATAAAAAGAATAGTAATATACAGAGTGTTTCAATAGAAAGTACATTAAATTATACTGTAGATTGGGGGTCTGAGATATGAAAATTTGACTAAAGACATTTTTTCCTAACGAGGAAAACGAGGAAAGACTAGCCCCTCAAACAGAGTCGTCAAGAGCCAGGACAAGCCTGGGGGCGTATTTATTGTACTTACAAGTTTAAAATGATATAAAACATTAACACTTTCCTAAGTCATGCCGTAAAAGATCATAGAAATGTTTTTTGGGTTTTCTGGTCTGCAAAATAAGAAATAAATTTGATCGAAATTTAACTTTCTCGTTAGATGGAAAGCACCACCTGTGATATGAAGTAGCCTACTAAGTTGAAAAGATGTTTATACGTGTACATAATTTTATAATTTTATCAAAATATGTTGAGCCTCTTTCCAGCTATGGTAGACCAGGCAGTCAGACGCATGTCTGATAAACAACGAAAAATACATTTTTTGGCTTGAACACCATTTGAACAAATTAGAAAATATCGATAATTTTGAGCAAAACAAAATTACAAAAATACAAGGGGCAAACCCAAGAACCGTAAACGCCAAGGATAGCCAGATCAAGCAAATCTATCCGCATGGTGTCGCCATTACTATGACGTAGCCGCGTGCCCTATTCCAGCGCGCTGGTAAAATGCATTGTGTGGGAGCATATTCTTTTAATAATATTAACGAACACGCACAATTTATTGAAATAATTGAGGCATACAACATTTTCAGTATTCTTTGTATATAAATATCGTGAACTAAACGTGTGTGGAAAGTTTCAAGAATGTATCAGTTTTTTCCCTGTCCACTCAATGTCAAATTATAATGTATTGTTGATTATTTCACTCATTAACGCTATAGCCAATGAGAGCCCGTTTTTTCACAACATTGCACCAATCAAATGTCATTATTAGTGGTAATTCAAGCTAGATCGGCTTTTGACAGTGCCAACATGCAAAATTTATCGCTCTAATTTTTTATGTCGCTGTAGCGGCAAATACTGCGGAAATTTTTGACGTTTTGTTTCGTGAAATATTTTCCGCAAATAGGGCAACTCGCGCTTTCAAATTTTATCTATAAATATCTTCTCTAGCTTATTACTAATTGTTAACTTACCTTGTAAATTGTAATATTGTATCATGTACTAGCAAACATAACACACCACATATATAGTAAACAATCGTCAGTTCCAAAGAGAAGCCTGTCTGAAATATATAGGCTATAACTCTTGCCTATCTGTAACTATTTCAATTTACCTACTTTTCAATCAGGTAACAATAATATACAAAGATTGTACTTAATATACCTAGCTCATAATACAGGAACAAGTCAAGCACAGCTTTCAATAGCTCAATAATGTAGTATGTATTTACAAAGTTAAGCAAATCATTTATTATAAATGTCAAGTAAACACATTCGCTCTGGAAACAAACTAAAAATGTACCTAGGTACCTACTTACATACGGTAATCTATCAAAAAGTAACTAGTTGAATCAAAGCTGTGCAATATTTTAATTTGTTGTATTTAAAATTCACTCTGCCTAACGAAGCAAACCTCAACATAATTTGTAAACTAAAAAGTAAAAGTTAAAAATAAGGATTAAATACGTAAATATGAATCAATGAACAATTATTATGGAATATAACTCTAGTAGCGGTAGCGCTAGATGGCGCTCTCTATGTCAATCTCGGAACCATGAGTGTATAGTAATAAATAGGCGGGATATCGGGAATAAAGTAGTGCTCTCTCTATCGTTCCTCGTCATATTGCACCCCAGAAACGCCTGAAAGGTGTTAAGCTAGTCTATATATTGTAATATCTAAGGTTTCAACTCGTTTTATTTACTAGTTGCCATAGAAACGTCACTAGATTATTTTAAAATATAGCGAATCTCCGTTGTTTCTACTGCGTTTGTTTCAGATTTGCTGTTTTGACAATATGAGTCGGTTTGGAAATATTTCTGTATATCAAATTAATGAGGAAATTGAAAATAAAGGTCAGTAAACTCTAAAAAGTGACAAGAAAACGTCTGAAGGCAATTAATGAGAAAACATAATATTGAAGATGTACTTAATGAATTATTTATTCGTATTCTCCTCAAATACCACTCGTGCTTTGAATTTTATCGAAAATTTTTTCGAAAGCGTGTCGCCTGGTAATATAAAGAGTGCAAATTGGCAGTTTATTATCTGATTAAATCCCGACCGCTTTAGCGGGAGGGATTTAATCTTTGATAGTAAACTGTCAATTTGCACGAGTTATATTAACCTGGGGCAACGATTATTCAGTTTGTTTTACTTAATTTTCGACTTTTTTTCTCTGCTTGAATTTAGAATCTGTATGTTTCCTCTTCATTCCCTTAACCTTATTAGCTTTGAAATTCCTGAAATTCATGCGAATTACAGTGCAAGCAGGCAAGACGTGGAAGTTTCTGACAAAAATTGACAAAATTATGTCAAATTTATTAAAAGCAAGTCATGGAAATGAAATGCCCGGTTCAAGGAAACGTACATTTTAGTTTTTCTATACGGCGGATTTTGATTCTTGATTCACAAAAAATCTGATAAAAATGATCTAAACAAAATATTACATTATGCAAAATATGTATTATAAAAGTTAACACCCAGTATAACAAGACATCTCGGAAAAGTAGGTACACATACAATACAAAAAACAGATAAATATGATAAAAATGATCTAAACAAAATGTTAACACAGTTTGTACTTAGTATGTACAAGTATATACTAAGTACAAACTGTGTTATGTTCGAAATTATGAAAAATATATATTAACACCCAGTATAACAAAACATCTCGGAAAAGTAGGTACACATATAATTTAAAAAAACGTATTTTTACCTAGTAATTCATTTTACAAGTCTCGCTCATAGTCTGTCTTCATAAAATGAATCGAACAAGTCCTACTTACATCTGAGTTAAAATCCTGCTTTTTGCACCTGTTTATCCATTCACCTCTTATGATTTTGAACAACAATCTTTGAGTTTTGGAAAAACGTGGAAAATAATATTTTGACCGGTAGATTTCTTTGTACAATACTTGTTATTACAGTCATACACTGCACATCTCGTTCCCGGCATTGTTCTTCACTTTTATCTCAATAATAACAATATATAAATCTAATACATGGATTATTAAGCTTCTCTTACCTTCTATAATATATACAAAATCACCATAGAACACTAATAATAATAATTGTCTTTTAAATCCTATAAAGGTCCAAAATAGTGCAAGCAATAGTATGTCCCTGTTTCTGCACACAATTTCACTATCAATAATGTTTTTATAACTCAAAGAAACGTATAAAACACACACGAAGATTACATATGAGATTTACAAAGAAAAACCAGTAAATAAGTAGACAAAACTTAATAATCACACCACTAAACACAAAGAGACAATGCCGTCAGAAACGTAAACAACAGATTTAGGTCTCGCCGTGACGTCACAAGTTTGCCGGCAAGTGGCGATCGTTGCAGCATAGGAAACTGGCTATCCTCCCTCTGTTTATGGTTCTTGAGCAAACCGCAACTCTTTGTACATCAGTTTCCCCTTTTGCAATGATTTCCCTCGATTTCCTGTAATTTACCCTGTAATTTCTCCTTGACTTCGGGGGAACAGAAGTACTAACACATTGTGATAGGAAGTCTGACCTCCAATGTATTTTATGCCGAGGTCTATACAACGCCGGCTCAGAGCTTTCGACAGCTGGTGCCGCTCCTGAACAATAGGCCACAGAAAATTCGACCCAAAGAGTAAAACTATAGTAGGTCTCGTGGGTGTGTGGTGGCAGAGGGGTTGGCGAGGGAAATAAAATACCAATTTGTTCTTAAAAAAAATAGTCTATAGTATTTAATACATTCCTTTATTTCCACCAAATTACTTTTCTTATTTAATACAGCGCAATTTTATTCAGAATTAATTGATTCCTACGCGCTCCTTTGTCTTGGTTTTTTATTCTCCAGAGAGGCGGGCAGAAAACCCAGTTTAATATACAATAAGTTTTAGTATTTTAATTACTTTTTAAAATATTAGATATTCTTATTTGTCGTCGTCTTAGCAGATGTCTGAACAGTAACGCACGACTTGGTTATCTTATAAACGTCGAACTGTACACATGTTAAAATGATCGATCATCAACTCCACAATACACCTTTTCAAACACTTACCCATTTATTTTGTATTTTGTTAAACGCAATAAATCGATTCATAAAAATGTTTGTGTACGTATGTGCTTATACTGTCATTGTCTAGAGCTCCTTGAATGACCCAAGTGTGTGATAACCTAACCATTATTGTGGAATCTCCAGTTCTGTTAAGTGCCTTATTGTAATGCCTCTTGTAGGTCAGAGGGTAATTCTAGGTTCCTGAAATAGCTTTCAGCTTTACTAGCAGTCATTTTGTGGGCAGTGCCTCATCAGTAAATTTGCAGTAAATCTGTACCTAATTAGTAATGTTATAAACTGTATTATTTTTTTCAACAATTTTTGCAATTTACTACTATAAATTTATTCAACTAACGAAGTAGAGAATTTTTTAACAAACCTATCTAGGTACTTGTATGTACAGCCTTGCCTCATCTGCTTGTCATGTCACAAGTCGTCGCTGTACAAGGTGGACCAAATTAGATGGCATTTGGGGGTTTCTCTAAAACTATGGCAGATAGACAAAAACCAATATAGGTGTCCTGAGCTAGATTATCGAGAAACAAACAATGGTGCAAACCGCGATCGTCTATCTTTCTCGACTACCGAGCTACAGAGCGTTTTTGGATCATGGTACAACACCCTCTTTTCTCCTTTTAGTTTTCAAGATAATTGATGAAATTTGGGATACCCTACATGCATAATAAGCGACACTTTTTGACATACCGGTTTCGCCGGAAGTGACACTAACTTTCGATTTTTAAATGGCATATTATTGCATTTTTGAATTCTGTATAATTTTATGAATCCAACGATACCAAATAAGTGACATTTCAAACGTCAATATTTTTTATAATATAATATTAAATTTCCAAATGCATTCGATCGGCGCCACAAACGTACATACACCAAAATTTGATTTGATTATTGATGGGGGATATTTCATACATAAGCTCATCTGGCAAAGGGGGTCCTCAGTTTCCGCAATTTATGGTGGCTACGTAAAATTCATCGTACGTAAGATTAAAAATCAATATAAGGGTATCTTCATTTTAAGTGAGTCACACTGTATATTTAAGGAAATGTCTAGATTTTGACAAAATATTACGTTAGTAAATACGTCCAGTGTTGTAAAATAAAGATTGTTTTGTGACTGTGATTTATTAGCAGGCCACGGTAAACCGCTTTGATAGAAATATTCAAGGTACACAATTGATTTTTTTTATTATTAATTATCGATTTTCGCTGGCGAATATCTCGTAAAATATAATACATAGGAAGAAAATGAATATAAACATTCTTGTGGGAAATTTAATTACATTTAATTTTGCATAGATTACCTTTTTTCGTACGACACATCGTTTCCGGGTTATAAGCGAAGAATCGAAAAAAGGAACCTTTCCACCCCTCTCTCCTACTGAAGCGGCGGGGCTAGGGGCGGGGACTTTTAGTATGTTTACCTCCTGACTATCCCCAACACATTCCTGAAGAGAAAAATTCTCCCCTCCAAAATGTTCTCTACAACTCTTTCATTGACTGGACTATATGTCGTATTAAAATGTGCGATAAATACAAACAAAATTAAAGCTAAAAGAAAATAAGAAAATACAATTTTGTGTTTTGCGGCATTTTGAACACAATCAACAAGAATTTTAAACAATTTTTAAAGACCGGTAAATCAACAAATGTTTGACAAGCTAAATATTTCATTGTTTTCAAAGCCACCTTAGTTACTTCTTAACATTTAATTAGAACAAAATTGTATTTTCTTATTATCTTTTAGCTGTAATTTTCTTTGTATTTATCGCACATTTTAATACGACATATGAATAAATTCCTTATTAATAGTACTAATAAATGGCACGACGGTACCAATATGGTTCCATTTGAAAAAAATGAGTTTTGCCCCAAAAACCATTTTGAAACTGACACTGGGATCGTGTTCAGCGGCCAAAAATACATCGAATACATGGTCCACTTATTTAAAATCTTTAATTTATATTTTAAACCCCATTCTGGCATATTTTCCCCTGTTTTTCGTGGTTAAAAAAATCCTGACCTGATGGAGCAAAACTAACATCGGGATCATGTTCGGCGGTCAAAAATACATCGAATACATGGTCTACTTATTTAAAATCTTTAATTTATATTTTAAACCCCATTCTGGCCTGTTTTCCCCTGTTTCTCGTGGTTAAAAAAAATCCTGATCGGATGGAGCAAAACTGACATCAGGATCATGTTCAGCGGTCAAAAATACATCGAAATACATGGTCTATTTATTTAAAATTTTTAATTTATATTTTACACCCCATTCTGGCCTGTTTTCCCCTGTTTTTCGCGGTTAAAAAAATCCTGACCTGATGGAGCAAAATTGACATCGGGATCGTGTCCAGCGGTGAAAAACACATAGATTATATGGTCTACTTATTTAAAATCTTTAATTTATATTTTAAACCCCATTCTGGCCTGTTTTCCCCTGTTTTTCGTAGTTAAAAAAAAATCCTGAACTGATGGACCAAAACTGACATCGGGATCATGTTCAGCGGTCAAAAATACATCGAAATACATGGTCTATTTATTTAAAATTTTTAATTTATATTTTAAACCCCATTCTGGCCTGTTTTCCCCTGTTTT
This sequence comes from Rutpela maculata, assembly GCA_936432065.2. NCBI lineage: Eukaryota > Metazoa > Arthropoda > Insecta > Coleoptera > Cerambycidae > Rutpela > Rutpela maculata. Next base: position 118,238,863 of record OW386293.2, on the reverse strand, counting down.
TCGCGATTAAAAAAAATCCTGACCTGATGGAGCAAAACTGACATCGGGATCTTGTCCAGCGGTGAAAAACACATAGATTATGTGGTCTACTTATTTAAAATCTTTAATTTATATTTTAAACCCCATTCTGGCCTGTTTTCCCCTGTTTTTCGTAGTTAAAAAAAAATCCTGAACTGATGGACCAAAACTGACATCGGGATCATGTTCAGCGGTCAAAAATACATCGAAATACATGGTCTATTTATTTAAAATTTTTAATTTATATTTTAAACCCCATTCTGGCCTGTTTTCCCCTGTTTTTCGCGATTAAAAAAAATCCTGACCTGATGGAGCAAAATTGACATCGGGATCGTGTCCAGCGGTGAAAAACACATAGATTATATGGTCTACTTATTTAAAATCTTTAATTTATATTTTAAACCCCATTCTGGCCTGTTTTCCCCTGTTTTTCGTAGTTAAAAAAAAATCCTGAACTGATGGACCAAAACTGACATCGGGATCATGTTCAGCGGTCAAAAATACATCGAAATACATGGTCTATTTATTTAAAATTTTTAATTTATATTTTAAACCCCATTCTGGCCTGTTTTCCCCTGTTTTTCGCGATTAAAAAAAATCCTGACCTGATGGAGCAAAACTGACATCGGGATCTTGTCCAGCGGTGAAAAACACATAGATTATGTGGTCTACTTATTTAAAATCTTTAATTTATATTTTAAACCCCATTCTGGCCTGTTTTCCCCTGTTTTTCGTAGTTAAAAAAAAATCCTGAACTGATGGACCAAAACTGACATCGGGATCGTGTTCAGCGGTCAAAAATACTTGGAAGTATATATGTGAAACCTCAGAAAATTTACGCTTTTTTTATTTTGTGTGCCTGTGTTATCCTCAAAACTAAAAGATAAAAGGAGGGTGTACCATGATCCTGTTACACCCGGTATATCTCAATTTCCAAGTGTTGAATCAAAAACCGAGTAACTTGAATAGAATCCGTTGCTGATAAGAAGAAAATTATGCATACTTCAGTTTTCGAGATATAGACATAACTTGTGTTTTTTTAGATGGAATATCCTCTAAATTGTTTCACTATTCGATCACAACTTAAATTAGCTATCCAATCATATGTCATATTTGTCTCTAGAGAAAGTGGTTAATTTTCGAAAAATTTAAATTTGTGAGGAGGACATGGAAAACTATTAACAACAACAACACTTCGTGTAATATAAAATAATTTTGCCAGAAACAGGAAAATTAAACTACAATAAATGTTCGAATTGTCTTCCATTGACATCTATGTATTTTGACACCTTCTTCTTACAGCATTTGTTGCATTTCCAATCATGACAGGAATTATTGTTCGAAACGCTAATACTTTGTTCTCCAATTCTTCTATGTTATTAGAACGTTCTCCATATATAATATTTTTTACATAACCCCGAAGCCAAAAGTCGGCAGGGAGACCTAGCTGGCCACAAAATAGGACCATTATTTCCTAAAAATTAAACGATATCTAAACCACTTTGTTGTTTATTAATGTCCAGTTAGCCAAATTAATTGTTAGTTATCAATTTAGTTAACTTAGCTAACTAGACATTGATAAACTAGTCCTAAGTGATTTTTAGATGCCTATCCAATTTCAATAATTTCGGGTTTCATTTGACATATGACCTGGGGCACCATCGTGTTGGTAAGTTAATCTTTGAAATTGTCTTACAGGCATATTGTCTACAAAGGGCTCTATTTCTTGTCGTAGAATGTTAATAAAATTTTCGGTATTCAAATTACCGTGAAAAAAATGAAGACCTATTATTTGGTATCCAATAAAACCACACCATACGCATACACCAAATCCAAATCGTCCTTGACGATTAACTGTAGCGGTTACGTACGGTTCTCATGAGAACAATTATTATTAGTTATTATGCCGATTAAAAATTCCGGCACTGCTTATATGGGCCTCGTCTGTCGATATAATTGTTCCTTCAAATCCTGACACTTCATAGCACTGACGCAAAAACCACTGGAAAAATATAGACGCCTTTGAAAGTCGTTTGGGTATAGATGGTGACTAATCCTAATATTTGTAGGGTTAGAATTTATTTTTTTTTAAGCAACGCAACGCAGTTGTTTTCCCATATTTCGCGAGACGACATATTAGGATTTTCTCTTACAGTTTCTAAAACAATATTTTCTACAGCTTCTCTACCTGCTTATTATATATTTTTGCTCGAGGTTTTACAAATGATCCAAACTCTTTTTAAATTTTGTTGTAGCCTTTTGAATATTTTTATGTCTGGCTGCCTCTTTTCTGGATATCTAAAAATATTATTCGGGTTGCACTTTTGCACAGTTTTGTTGTCTATAACTTACCTATTAAAATAAAGCTAACAAGCTAAATTTGAATCTTCTCCGCATTCTATAATAGTTATTCAGTATATAAAGGTAAGGGATTAAGGGATAAAGGGATAAAGGGATTAACAAGCCTTTAATCTATGAGAAAAAATGTGCAGTCGAGGCGCAGCCGAGAGTCACATTTTTTCGAGTAGATTGAAAGGCTGTTAATCCCCGAATGTAATTCAACGTTTTGTCCACGACCACGGCCAAATTAGGAGCGTGAAAGCCGCATGAGCAGGTGAAAAAATCTGATTTTTAAAAACGTCAGATTTGACAAGTTTATTTTGATTAAGGATCTTTTGATTTTGAGCAAAAAAATAGAAGGTCTTTGAATCATTTCTATGACATGAATTTGTTTATTAGTAGACAAAAGCGAAAAAATGAGTGGGAATGCTGAGAACTTCTTCATTCCGGCTGAAATCATGCAAGAAGCTCAAGAAGCAGCATTACGTCTGTTACCAGCGAAAAGCAGTTCTTATTCGAAAAAACCCTATCGAAGTTAATTTGATTAATACCGGTCGAAATGACAAGAAGATCGTTCTTGATATAAATGTTAATGTTAATATTAATAATAATTCTAAATAAAGTTCTATAAAATCGAAGCGTGGTATTGTGAATTCTAATACACTAGAATACACTAGTGTATTAAAGGCCCTTTAATAAAAGGGCCTTTAATCCACGGAAAATAGACGGAATATACCTTCCTAATATAGTAAATATATAAAACACTTAATCATATCATATTTTTCATCATTACTAAATTGAACCATTTTTAAAAATGCTCACTCACAATTAACTCACAAATTAGTTTTTACATTTACGATTATTTTGATTTTCCTTTTTTACCATGGCCTTCTCAATAAATATTAGAAATCCGATAAATATGCATAGATGTCAATGGAAGACACTTCGAACATTTATTGTAGTTTAGTTTTTCCTATTTTTGGCAAAATTAGTTTGTATTATAAGAAGTGTTAGTTTTCCATGGCCTCCTCACAAGTATATTACATTTTTCGAAAATTAACCACTTTTTCTAGAGATAAGTATGTGATATATCGTTGGATAGCTAATTTAAGTTGAGATCGAATGGTGAAATAATTTACAGGGTGTTCCATTAAAAAAAATACAAGTTATGTCTATATCTAGAATACTGAGGCATGCATTATTTTCTTCTTATCAGCAACGGATTCTATTAAAAAAAAAGTGCCTTAAGAATGTGTTACTCGATTTTCGATTCGACACTTGAAGAGCTAAGTGGATAAAGGTGTTATGTGTTTTTGAAAATTTTGAGATTTCTACACAGACAACTATTTTAACTTATAATCTATCATTTCAATAAGTTTTTGGGATAATAAACCTTTCCTAAATGCGTTTTAATGTTTGATAAAGGTGTTATGTACATATGATTTTTATATAATTTAATGGATAAAAGTGTCATGATCACATACCACCTTTATCCATTACTGTGCGATATTAAATTGTTTTAATCCAAAACACTTTGCTTTTAAAGTTATGTTATATTGACATTAATGTGACAAGTTGTGTTAAGTGTTTCTTACTATTATAGTGAAAATGGCCAGTCGTAGTAAACTGATATTACAAATGGCAATGAATAAACGATTTCATGAATCATGTAAGATGTTTATAAATTGGCTGATATTTGGAAATAGTGCTTATAGTGTTTTAATCCATATATTTATTTCGTTCAATTTCAGTCAAATCAGTCACATAGTGGCAATTTCTTCCCAGGCAAGTTTTAATAATGTTTTAAAAACAAAACATTATCAATATAAAATGCAATAATAAAATACGAATTTACCATAGTATTCTAGCAAATTAGTTTGTAAATCAGAAATACTGGAAAGTGACGCTTTGCGGTGTTGATTTTTGTACAAACATTTTTATGCTGACAAGTAGAAGAGGGCTGGACCGTAGAAATTTTTATGACAAGAGCAAAACTGATATCTGGTATGGCTTCTGCCCATTCAATATTTTGAAAGATTTAAGGCAAATCTGGCGAATTCCAAAATTCTTGCGGAAAAAATAATAAGTATGATAATTACGCCAATCAAGTCAAAGGTCATTTGGGTTTGTAAGGTTATCGTTTAAGAATTACCCAATAGATTACATCTATTGGGTTATCTGTGAAAAATCCCTGCCTACCCAATAAAAATGCTGAAATTACGTCCATGGTATTCAAAATTGTTTAATTGAGATCATGAAATGACTCACATTTTTTCCCAAATGTGATGCTGGAAATAATACTAAAGAATACGGAGAAAATTACAAACTAGCTTTCGAACAACAAAAGCGTGACTGAGCAAAAGTTACAGTAGATAGAACGATTTGCTTTCTTACTTTAGATCTTCAGCAAACCATGCCGCTGCCAAAATTAAGTACATCTAAAGCATTTTACCTTCGTCAAATGTGGTTTTACAACCTTGGCATACATACATTGAGGAATACTGAAAAAAAAAAAACGTTCTTTTTCACATGGACTGAAGATATCGCCAGCCGTGAAAGCCTAGAAATTGCTAGTTGCTTACATACCTTTTCACAAATTTACAATGAATATTTCCAAGAAAAGATCGATCACATTATAATATGGCCCGACTTCTGTGGTGGACAAAATAAAAACTTCAATATCATTACACTTTACCAGTTGTTGATTTTAAAGAGGGAATTTTCAAGTTATCGACCATAAATTTTCGGAGGTGTAAGATTCATATTTAGATTCAGACAGAGACTTTGGCAGAGTCGAGAAAATTTTAAGGAAACATCAAAACATCTACGTTCTGGACCAGTATCGAGAAATTTTAAAAACTCTCAAAGACGCCGTTGTCATAGATATGAAGAATCATTTCAAGGATATTGATGGAATTGCCTCAAAACTCAATTTGTACAACAGGAAGAAAAACTTGAACAATGAAAAGGTTTATTTTCGCGACGGTATAAAATGGCACCTATGGGTGCTACTATTACATCACTAGATGAAATGACTCCATTTTACAAAGTCGATATTTTAAAGAAAAGGAATATGCATAAGATAAATTCCGACGGTATTGCTCTAACGGTGTTTAATGAAAACAAGGGCAGCCGCCTAAGTGTAGGAAAACTGCCAATCTTAAAGAACAATTACCATTCATAAATGAATGGTAAGGCCGTATTATCACAACATACTTGGAAATGACCAAACTGTGGCTCAAAACCGTAGAACTGTCCGACTACCTAAAAATTGTACAATGTTTTAATAATAATAAAATATGTTTAATTTCTTAACACTTTTATTCACTAATTCCTTATTCATTTCAGAGAAACTTATGAACGGATAAAGATGTTATGTACATTAATTTTTTAAAATTTTCGAAAATAATGACAACTGACAACTTTAGTTATTTGTCTCTGAAAAGTACATCAAATGTCAATATCATCGCAAAATGCAAGCTATATAGTCGTTATAACAAAAAAGTTGTCGCCTAAAAACTTTCGAGTTAAATTACTCAATAACGTGTTTTTGTGACATAACACCTTTATCCACTTAGCTCTTCACTTGGTAATTGAGATATAGAGGGCATCCAAAAATGCCGATTTTCCCAAACATTTATGTAGCTCAGTAGTTGAGAAAGATAGACGATCGCGATTGGCGCCATTGTTTCTCGAAAATCGAACTAAGGACACCTATATTAGTTTTTGTCTATCTGCCATAGTTTTAGAGAAAACCTCAAATTCCATCTAATTTGGTCCACCCTGTACTACAGGACGATATAATAATGATTTGCATTTCTATTTCACTGAATTAATCATGACGGTTTAAAAAAGAAAAAATGAATCATTACTTTCTGTAACAATACCACACCTCAGAGAGAAAAAATAGAGAATTCAACTAATCCTTTCCTTTTTATATTTTAACAATCTCCCCATCTCCAAAGCCCCTAACTTAAATACAAACAAAACTTTCGCCCTCTCAAAAATTCAAATTTTACATCGACTTAATACAAATGCAATTTCGTTTCGAGGGAGTTGCACTGATTAATAAAGTTTGTGTATAGATCTATGCTTTTAATAAGGGCCCTGGATCCAATTCACCGCCTAGTGCTTTACAATCAAGGACTCCATTAACATTTGTCTTTTGTCTTGAGTGCAAACCGAGGCCCAGTCTATTCGATACGGAGGGTAATAATGATAAAAGCACCCTTGAAATGGCCAATTGACGGTATTGTGACGTCGGTTTCAGAAGGTTTGCGGGGTTTCAGTTTGCGGGGTTTCAGTTTAGGGATGCGTGGAATAATAATGAAGGAATAATGGTGCATTAGCCTGAGATAACAAACTGTTTACGGCAAATGCTGAGTAACTATTTAACCGTACATTTAAAGGGAATATGAATAGGAATAAAATTAAATGTAAAAGAAAACTTTTTGAAAACAAGCTTTTATTATTAGTTAGGTGTTTTAAAATAGAAAAAAACAAAATTAGTTGTCCTCAAAGCTTGTCGCACGCTAGAAGTTCATACAGGCATTCATTTTCTTTGACAGAAATTGTAAGTACCCAAATATGTATTACTTCCACATCCAGTGGAAGTATGGTAACGACAAAAAAATTTTTAAAAATTTTTATTGTTCAAATAGGCTTAGAATGTTACGAAACGTCGAGATTTTAAGTTTGAGAGAAAAAAAATTTTCTGCCTGTCGGTCTGTCTGTCGGTCTGTCTGTAACTTTTTTTGTGCGCACGTTTACTCTGGAACCGTTTGATATATTGACTTGAAATTTGGTACACATGTGTACTTTAACGAGATCTAGAACTAGATTACATTTTCTTCTTGTTCCGTCGAAGGGTTTGGGGGTAAATTGGGGTAAATTTGGGGAAAATAGGTAAATCAATCAGGGAAGAGTCCATAAAATTGGTATTTAGTATGTACAAGAGAAGCTGAGTTCTCAAAAAAAATTTTGGCATTAGCCACCCCCCATTACCACCCCCATTATTAAAGGGGATGAAAAAAAATTGTGAATTGGGGTGTGTACAAGAACCAGAAACCTCAAAATGTTTTTTACTTCATCCACCCCCACTACCACCCCCACCCCGCTACCGATGTGGGGTATCATTTTATGGGTTTTTGGGGTAGAGGATTTCAAATATTATATTATTAATGTTCCATAAACAATTATTTCCACATACAAAATTTTTTCATTGTGAGTGACTTAGATAAAAAATCTGGATGTGGAAGTAGTGATTCCTTGGGCAGCGGTTTTTTTTTTTAAATCACGCGATAAACTTTTAAGACAATTCATTTTATTTTTTTCGTTTTAGTACACCTGAATAATAATAAAAGCTTGTTTTTAAAAAGTTTTTTTACATTCATTTTATTTTTAAATTTTTAGTTACGTCTTAATTATTATTATTATTATACTCTTCGCAAAAACGAAAAGTATGTTGCATTTTGATCACATTTCTAAAACAGGAAGTATCGCTCGTAAAGAAAAATATTTCATATCATTGTGTTGGTGAACGAATTCTGAACAACTTTCAAAATGTGCGCCTGTCTGTCCGCCCGTCCGTCACGTTTCTTGTAAACACGATAACTTTAGAAAGAAAAGTCCGACTGTATTGAAATTTGGAAAGTAAGTTAGTGTTAGCTAGAAGAAGAACCCCATTATTTTTTAAGAAAATCAATCAGTAAATAAGAAAGTTATTAATTATTTAATTAAAAAATACATGTTTTCTTAATTTTTGCCGCTTGCACTAAAATAGAAATCTTACGAAATGTTATCTCTATAATATAATTTTTGTAATAATCTGTGATGGTGCAATGGCTGGAGTTTTAGGTCCATGTGGGCAATAAAATATTTTAACCTAGTTTTTAAGTCCACCTGCGGTGGACAGGAGCTTCTAGCTCCCCACTCGAACTATCTCTAAGCTGAATCGGGCCCACCCCGCCCAGTCCCACACCCACCACGACGTCACCTATCCTGTTCGTGTGGCTGGCTCCGGGTTGGGCTCCGAAAAGGCACACATTGTACTCTTAATACTAAATAAATACTTGATTGATTGATTGATTGGCAATTCAAAGGTCTTGTGTTCGAATCCCCGACAGGTTGGATGTTTTTTTAAATTTTTTTTTCATATATTTTTTTTTCACAGCAAAGTTGGTATCACAAAATTCAGTCTGTCCAAAAACGAACAATATTTACAAGAAAACTGCGAAGAGTATCCTACAGAATGTGTAACAATTATATAAAAAGCTCAGATTGGAGAAGAGTACCTACCTACGTTTTTAGCTTGTTAGTTTTGTATTCATTGTGTCGTCCTTATTTTAAACGTACCGGATCCTCCGGAATTTCTTAGAATACAACGTTTGAGTGAATACACCATCCGATCCAATTATAGTTTAAAAAACTAAAAAACGTACTTTTTGGTAGTATATTATTGTATTGTCGCCAGAACTACACGTGTATGAAAAATTTCAGCTCAATTGGACGTTGTCAAGTGGTTCAAAATCGACTTGCAGGATTTGACCCAAACATATTAACTAACTGACATACAAACTAACATACCAACATGTATATAAAAGCTTGTAATAAAAAGTAATATGACAACTGGCATCGATGAAAAATAATGTATAGTAGATCAAACGGTATTTGACATCGATGTGAAGCTAGCAACGGTACGAAAATCTACCACATCGATAAAGTCGGGGGATCAAATCATTATAACATAAAGCAACGTTCAGGAACGGCAACAAAGCAACGAAAACCATGGCATGACAAAATTTTAATTTGAATTTGTTTGCGACATCCTTCTAACAGAAAATGAATTTGCATGTACAGTTTGACAATCATTAAATTTTGAAATAGCTTAAATTTCTTTTTTAAAAATTGTATTAAAAAATGATAATTATTATTAAATACCCAAACGATTTTTTGAACATAGGTAGCTGCAGTACAGGAAATATATATTAAAAAACCAGGATAATGTACCTACTCCTCTTTCGATTCTATTAAATTATATGGTACGAAATTAGGATATCTTAAAATAATTAGTTTCCTAATTTAAAATTGCCCATTAAAAATAGACAATAGTATATTATTAATCGAGCGTATAATGATGGCTATAATGGAGAGGGTGATGTTTACGTCACGTGCCGAAGGCGAGTGTCGTAAGTCATCCGAGTGTGTAATAACCATTATACGCGAGCAGAATATTATACTTTATGCACCACTATTTTAACTTTTTTAATCATTTAAAACTGAAAAAATAATATTATATTATTCAACGAGCGGTAATGTAAGTAATAACTCACGCAGATGAAGTTTACCAAGTGAGTTATTACCATTACCGCAAGTTGAATACCATACTTTATCTACGATTATAACAATAAATATTAAATTGAGACAATTTTGTTTAAATTTTGTTTATTAATAAAAATAACTGTAAAATTTAATGTTTGTACACACTTTTATATTTGTTCTGCGATTTTTCGGGTAATAAGTTATGTATTGTATCATTAACTACTTGTCTTCATTCTGGTGGTGTACATCTTCACTAACCGAATTCATCATTTTTACTCAACTTGATATGAAAACGTCGAAACTATTCAAAGATGATAAATCACCTTCCTCCCCTCAATAATAATGGATCGTTCTGTTTCACCGTATCGGAAAAGATTTTTCTCGGACAGAGCCATCTTCGCGCGTTCCGTCGATTGGACAGGCTAGGCATGAAGATAAAGGTGATTGGCTCTGTACCTAGTAAATTATAATAACTCACGCTATTTGTTTATGGATACTATTATTTGTTCAAAAGTAGTTCATTAATTATTATATAACCTAATAAGAGTAGATAAAAGATATGAACTATGAACATTTTACAAAATAAAAAGCCTTAACATATTCTTTCACAACTTTTTCGTTTTATTTAAATTGTTTATTTGTTTAATTGTTACATTGTTAAGCAAATTATATATTTTTAGAAGACATTATTGTCAGTCCATTAGCGAAAGTGGCAAAAGTGTTAGTTAGGTAATAGTAAATTATCTTTAATACGTAAATGGACCAAAATAGTGTGACGTTTCACTCGCACTCTAACTATTCCATCCTATTTCTCACATCGACCTTATCACCACTGTACATAAGACCCTGGTTAAAATTGAATTTGAAATTTCAGAAAATCTGTGAATATTTAACTATTGAATTATCATCCTAATGTTTTAACTTTAAAAGCTGCGCCTTCTTGTAATAATACTGAAATTTTTTCAGAAATTAATTGTTTATTGCGCACGCGTAATACGTATGTCGGGCATAACTTCATCTTCTTATTTTTATTTGTTTTCCTGGTTGAAGTTTAAGGTTATGTATAGTGGATTATTTCTTTTATAACTTTCAAGGATTTTACAGTATTTAAAGTGTTTGTATATCAAAAATGGTCCAAAAATTACATTTTTCTGCGATTGCTCAATTTTTTAAGTATAAAGAAACATTCATGGTCAAGGCAGAAAGTTCTGTTGAAGCGCGAAGCGGGCCGCATGAAAGGAATGATTATGATCCTGAAGTACTGATTGTTAAGGGAGAAGTTCATGCTGGCATGAGAGATAGAATCTATAAAGTAGAGGTGCGTGCTTTTTTTAAAAAATAAATATATTTTACTTTAAATGTAATGAATTGTTTTCAGATATTTTTGAATAACGATAAAAATATAACCGATGCAGAATGTACTTGTCCAAGGGGATTATGGTTATGCCATCATATGGCTGCTCTGGCTCTCTTTGCACACTATAATATTTCTGTAAGAGTACGAACATGCCAAAGATGCTACGCAGCTATAGAAGTTCAGGCCGCAGTTTCAGTCGATGCATTGAAGCCATCAATTTGTACTAGGAGCAGTTCACCCTGCTGGCATCGACGGTATGTGCGGTTAGTATAGATAGATTTGTTTTAAGCATTGATGGCTTCGATGCATCTACTGAATTTGCGGTCTGAGCTTCTATATAGCTGCGTATCAACTTCGGCATGTTCGTACCGGAACAAATGAAGCGTGCTCATGGAATATTCGTATTTACTAGACAGTTCAATTTTAAACTATTTTAATCATATATATATATATATATATTTAATAGAAATAAGTTCTGAATAAATGATACAATATGCAATTTCTGTATTTATTTGCGTTTCTAACTGAAAATACTTACAAATAAACATTTAAACACGAGGTTAGAGGCAAGGCCCCCACAAGGGAGGGTCAGTAGTAGAGATGGTACGAAAGAACCGAACCTGTTCTTTCGGAACAGGTACGAGCTAACGCGGAATAGTTCTCAGATTTAGAAAATACTAGTTCCGACTCCGCCGGACTGTCATGCGTTTGAGCGGAGCACTGAGCACATGATAACGTTGTACCTTCGGACACGGAGCCGGAGTGGAGTGAGCAGATCAGACTTGCGAACTTTTTGGTATTGGTGGTAGTATTTCTGTGGGATGTATATAATAATAATAAATTCTGTTTAATTAGTGTTAAGTATTACAAAAATGTAGCTCTAGCATTTTTTAATTCGAGGAGTTTTAGGAATAGTTTGAAGCATTAGGTGAATATTTTGACTTATTTCCATGTAACAATGAAATGAATTGAAGAAATGGTAAAACTTAGAAATGAAATACTCACGGTTCTAAATCGCATTACAAAACAAATTAAAAGTATATTAATTTATAAGACACCCTCTACTCTTATTCAGAGTTCAAATACTAGTTCATATCGGTTTTGATATACAGGACGTATTTTGTATTGACCGCTTTCTTTTCAAGAGCTTGGAGATTTCAAAATCAAAACATTGAATGGAGCATATAATTGACATGTCAGTTTTCAACCTTCATCAACCAATCAGCATTCTTGTTTCAAAAAAATCAGGACTCCAAGCACTTGAAGAGAAAGCGGTGTCATTATGGAGCATATGGAGCTGCAAGAGTGCGAAAGAACGGGCAATCACTAATTCCGGACTTGGAGCAGGTCGGAATCGGAACAGGTTTTTGGAACTGGTATACTTTTTTACCCGGAACAGTTCCGACCTGTTCCGAGAAAAATCCACTCAGTACCATCTCTAGTCAGTAGGTACTGTGGTACCTGTGCCTGGTTAGGCTAGTAAATGCAATTCTTGCTCGTTTAAGAGACCTGGACAATTTTTTTTTCAAATGTTTCCTAGGCGTTTGGGCCTGCCAGTGAATTTGGTACAGGGGCCTGGTTAGAGGACGAAAGTCTATGATAAAGTATAAAATAATGGAAAGCAATTCAAATAATAAATAAAACAGGCTTTGAGGTTAGAGCAGAAAGAAATAATCAAAGAACTACGTTCTCAATAATTTTCCAGTCACTTGTAGAACGCATGCGCATAAACAACCATTTAGAAAACATTCTTTTATTTATTCTCGGTAGAGAAAATTGATTACCACATGTAAAAAACTTATAATCCAGCTCTATTGTTATACTAGTAGTTAGGTTTCAATAGTTAAATATGAAAAATAACGTACCAATCCTTAGATACATTTTTAAGTAATTTATTTTGACCCTTAAAGCACATGTACATAAGGCATGCTTCAAAGAGTGGATGGAAAGGAATTCAAATTAACCTCCTCGTGAATGACGTCACGACTATTGTGGTCCATTATAATTTATTTTTCTATGGGCTATTGTTTCAATAACAACACATAAAACACACTCATGATGACGCAAAATTCAATTTAATATCCCCGAATAAAGTAACCCGAGTACTACACACATTTTTTAACAAAAAGCGATAAAAACATCAACGTGAAGCTTTACGCATTTCGAAGAAACGTGATATGAACATTAATTGGCTTAATTTACATTGTCTCCTAATAATTCAAGCATATATTACACGTAATTCATCTGTTACAGATACGGCAGGGAAGATGAGGAGGTGATGGGCTTGAAATTCTGCAACGAGGCGATCATGTGTCTGGCCCAGCTGTACCCCCCACATCCGGGCACGCCGGAGGCAATCACCCCTTTACAGGTATCATCCCCTGAGCTATTTATAAGTAACTATACCGGTAATGCGGAGGTAGTAATAATTTACCGAAGAGTAGATGTAGGTGTATTGTTCACTGTGGGGGCGTTCCTTAAAAATTAACTTAGCTTGTTAGATGCCTATATTTCCTCTTTCTGAATGGAATCAAGAAGTATTTACTAAACTTTAAGAGCTTTTGCGACCATCGTATTAATTAAATTAACATCCTGAAGTTCTTATAAATCCGGAGGTCCCAGTTGCTATAAAATCATAAAAAGTCAGAAAATTAATCAAATTGCCATGAAATGCCATATAATACATATTTTGCCATAAATATCATAAAATGGGATTATGAACTGGACCGGGACAGAATTTCTTATAAATGTTTGTTTGCCTTTTCAGACAGTCAATACGGAACAATAAAAAATGTTTGCAGTTTAATATTTTTTGAATTTCGCGCAAACAACACCTACTGCAGTCGTTTAAGTTATTTTGAAGAAACTGAAGAATCAGGAATCAAAATTGAAGGTAGCACATAATGCAATATCTGAAGAAAATGTTGTGTTTCAGAAGATTTATTTTTTGTTATAATCTAGTTAGGAAAAATTTACTTATGTTTCTGTTCCGAAAATATTGCACGTTTTTGTCGTATTTAAATATTTTAAAATATAATATTATCCTATAATAACGTTATAGCCCAGTAAAAGAAGACATTTCGACTGGAAAAAATTATGAGAAAGCTGTTTTTTTGTGGAGACCTTCATTGAGGTGCCCTTAGTACATCCTGAGAGCAATTTGAGCCATGGTTTTTTTGGGGGAGGGGGATTAAAGGGTAAATTTTCAGTTTTTTGCCATTATCTTGAAGAGTATCATTTTTTGAACAAAAATAGTTATGAGCAAAAACATTTATTATAAAATTTTACACAAAAAAGGTCATTACACTTTTTTTCGTAGGTTCAAGCGTTTTTGAGTAAATGTTACGGAAAGATACAATGTCTGTATTTTTTTAACAGTAACAAACATTAGGCCTAATCCACATCTGCCACTCAAAACAACCCTTTGCATAAATCATTCGTTCTCTTCTAGCATATCTAATTCCGTGTCAACTTCATCGTCCTCTTCATAAAGAGCTTCGTCAATTGGCTGATCAGTTGATGGTAAAATTTAAAATGTATAATATTAGAGTAGGCGAAGGAAGAGCTGAAGTACAGGTTGGAAAATTTTATCATTTTGGTTTGGGATAAATATGTTTTTAAATGTAAAAAATGTGCCGATCACGATCGAAATGTCCAAATTTTTCAAAAATGGCCCTTGTGAAATATTTTCGGAAAGCTGAAAAATTGCACATTATGTATAATGTTAATAATTGTTTCTGTTCCTTGCAATTTTCTGGAAAAAAAAATGGTAAGAATAAAAGTTGTTTTCCATAGGGAAAAAATATGAAAATCAAGTTTTACACTTTTCAGAAAATTTATATTGGAAAATCGCTCTGGAGGGAGAGTATTTTAAAAGAGTAGCACACAAATTTGGACATCACCATGATCACTCTGCATCTTTTTACAGATAAAAACATATTTCTTCCAAGGATAAAATTTTATCAACTTAATCACCAGCTCTCTCCCTTAATCTACTGTACTTTATTTTGTTAGGGTGATTTTGAAAGCAGGACTGTGCCACATTTGATAATAATTATATGTATTAAAATAGATTTAGCACAGTTTCTGATGCTCTGGTATTATACTGTACATGCAAATAGTTTACATAATAAAAATATTCAATTAATGCTTAATACTTACTCTATTTTAAATGATCGGATTATTTTGATAGTAATGACAGCTTACGTACAATAATACCTACTTTTGTATCTATATTTCTTTTGTAACCTTAATGAAGTCAATCCGTAAGAGACAAATAAATTAATTAAAAAAAAAAGTTTTCTAGTTTGTTTCTTTTTATTTTAAGAACAAATGCAGTTTTTACATTTCTTTTATTGTTTTTTTTTATTATCGTGCAATAATTAAATGCCTGAATGAAATTTAGTTGAAAAAGTATATCTTCTATAAATTCTACCCCCTATTAACATCTAATATTGCTGTTTGGGAATTATTTACGAAGACAAATAGAATATTTATAAAGCAAAACAACAGTAGAAACAGTAGAAACTAGAACTAATTTATCTGCAACCTCATTTGCTATTTGTTAGTCTGCTGCTTCTACTATTTGTTTATTACTGTTTTTCTACTGCTTGATGACTTCTAACCATTTTTTAAATCGATTAATGTCTTTGGATGTCTTTGTGAAACTTTGTCCTCACAATTAGACACACAACATTTTATATACTGCTGTACGTACGTATTGTATATCTTTGAAATGATTGATCCTACGAAAAAAAGTGTAATGACCTTTTTTGTGTAGAATTTTATAGGAAATATTTTTGCTCATGACTATTTTTGTCGAAAAAGTGATACTTTTCGAGATAATGGCAAAAAACTGAAAATTGCCCCATTGTATATCTATACATTGTATTACTTTCCATGATAGTATTTTCTCATTCTGGTAGCAGTATGAAAAAAAATGCATTGGCTTCAAAGCGCATTATTATGATTAATGATGCCTGAAATACGGGATATAAATATAAATGTGTACTCCTTCATTTTAATATTTTGCAATACACCATGACTTGGGCCCCCAACTTCATTAATACCATATATACGTATTCTTATTCATGTACCTATCTACTAAATAAAAAACAGTATACAGTGTATTAAACCGAAATATTGATATATTTTTTGTGTACATCATTTCTCTAAGTGTAGTAAGACATATTACTGTCACTTCGAGGTCACAGAAATCAGACACCTGATATCAAAGGTACCGCGGCAAGCTTTCGTTACTGTATAGATCCTGTCTTCTGTGATTGTAATTACTTAATAATAGTTTTATCAGGCAGTATTTCTTGCTCCAACTCAAAATTGTCCATTTTAATTATAGCCAGGTATAACCTACGACTAGTGTGATATTAATACTTACCTACGATCACTACCGTAAATAGTGAAAAACACACTACCTGCCATCTATGTAAGTTAAATTTTACATATTGTAAAC
The DNA here is from genome assembly GCA_936432065.2 of Rutpela maculata. Classification (NCBI taxonomy): domain Eukaryota; kingdom Metazoa; phylum Arthropoda; class Insecta; order Coleoptera; family Cerambycidae; genus Rutpela; species Rutpela maculata. Next base: position 118,222,358 of record OW386293.2, on the reverse strand, counting down.
AAAACGCACTGTAAACCAATCGCACGGTAAACAAAACGCACAGGACACGCAAATATAGGTGGCTTAGTTCGCTGACGCGGGGTTTAAAAAAACAAATGCGCCTACGTAATTTTCAAACGCTGTCAAAACTGACATAAAGAAATCTAAAAAACATTTTATTATCCAAGTGCACGATTGACAGTTCTTTTTTGTTTTGTACTTAAAATTAATCCGAGTATATTCTATCCGGTTGAAATTTTAATACTCGGAATAAAGCGAGTATTTTGATACTCGGATTAACCGAGTATTTTAATTCGAATTCGCCCAACACTACTTCACATTGTGATACGTAATAGGTAGCATTAAGGGGTCTACACAGGATCCAGCGGCAGGGAGCCAGCCTTGTCGGCATGCTTTGAACTCATTCGTAAAAGTGAACTGGTCCGCTGGAATTCCAATTATCTTCAAAGCGTACCAACAATGTCGGGTCCCAGCAGCTGGATCGTCTGTAGACCCCTTTAATAGTCCCAGATTCTGATTCAGTGTCCTCTAAGAATTTAATATTTTAATAATTTCTGACCGACAATTTGTTATTATTATTATCTCTCGTTGAGAGGTTGGTAACTGATATTAGTGATACTCAGTATAAACCAACAACAAACGACTTTATAGCTAGGACAAAGCATTGTATATTGATAAAGACAAAAAGGAGTAATATTCTAATATTTCTAATGTTAAGACAGTCTTTGAGAATTGTATGCTCTGGCTGTGCCGTCTAACGGGTCGAACGTCGAATTTCCGCGAGTTGACGAGTTTATTTTGTTGGCTCGTCGCGTAGGCCCGTCGGCGTTGTGCGTTGTCCGTCGACTATTCTGTGGCTCTCACATCATTCACATCTAGTCATAAATAATATCAATTAAAATTATTTATAAAAAAAATGGTCATAGTGACAGTGTCATTTAATTTTTATCAACTCATTATTCGTTTTTTTTTTGCAATTATACCCAATAAAGATTTTTTTACATTTTTGGTGATTTTCCCAACTCAATCAACATTGGGGGGGGGAGCGTACCCCCCCATAACCCCCTGTGGGTTCGTCTCTGATTATTGGATATTATGTCACAGAATGTTAGGTTAAAACAATAAACGAACTGACGGAAATACCTACAAAAAGATGGTGAAAGTCACAAAAGCGGTGCGGAGAGTGTTGCTTCTGGTAGTTTCCTTATTCTGTGCTTATACTCAGTTTTTTCTGAATTTGTTAGCACCAGGGTTAATTCAGATGGTACAACTCGCGAAATTGAAATGGAAAAAAACATTTTTGTCCTCATCTAATCTAACAAAATTTTTGCAACCAAAATAAAGCAACCAAAATAAAGGGTAGGTTACAACTTTGTATCTGCAGATAAGCCACTTTGGAGGGGGTAATTACCCCCTCTACCCCCGTTATATACGCCCTTGAAAGTACAATTTATACCAGAAACGCAGTGTATGAAACTGTGTACCAGTGAAATGGCATTCCACTCTAGTAAAGCTTCCAGCTTTCACAAAACACATTTACCTGACTGTTATAAAAATGATATTTCATATGTACGCCACATATATTTACCTTCTAAAAATGTAAGCAGCTGAAAAGCTGTTTTTTTTTGCCTTTTAAATAGAGTATGACGATGGCTGAGGCGTAGACTTTATTATAGATACTGTTATCGATTATATGAATCGCTTACAGTATAAGCTTTTATATTGCTCGAAAGTTGTTTATCATTTAAAGCGGTTTTTTAAAACGACCCTCGCTTGTTTCAAAGCATATTCGAATTTTCAGAACAGAAGGAACACGGCTAGGGTGTTGGTATTTGGGTTTGACTAACGACTTTTGATGTGTATTCCATTATATATTAGATCCACAGGATAGATTTATTACATAAAGAAGACTCATATTATTATAGAGAAAACGATCACATTTATACAGTGTGTCACCGGATGGGATTGTTCAAATAGGCTTAGAATGTCATGAAATGTCGAGATTTTAAGTTTGAGAAAAAAAAACTGTCGGTCTGTCTGTAACTTTTTTGTGAGCACGATTGCTCTGGAACCGCTTAAGATATTGACTTGAAATTTGGTACATGTATGTATTTTAACGAGATCTGGAATTTTATATTTTAATCCTATTTCGTTGAAGGGTTGGGGTTAATTGGGGTAAATAGGTAAATCAAGCAAGTAAGAGCCCATAAAATTGGTAGGTATTAGTATATATAAGAGAAGCTAAGGTCTCAATTTTTTTGCATTAATCACTTCCTTCGTTACCATCCTCATCCCATTACTAAAGGGGGTGAAAAAAATTAAATTGTGATTTAGTGTGTGTACAAAAACCAAAGGCCTCTAAAGGGCCCCGCACAAAAGTATAAGAAAAGGCCATTCAGTCAAAATTTTTGAAATTTAGGGGAATAACTTCTCAACAAAAATTCTCATGGAAACAATGCTCAAAATTCAATAGTTCGGCTGTTTCGAAACTTATTGTTTAAAATACTATTAAACAACAAGTTTCGAAAAAGAATCTTTTCACACCACTGAGACAGTTTGGTGGAACGAACCGAAGGCGAGTTTCACAAGTCGAGAGTGTGTCAACATGTTTTCAAACGTGTTTTCTACAATACTTTTTCTACGACTGCAAGGAAAACAAACAATTTCATAATTAAACAGATCAACCATTTTTAATAAACTTCTTTAAAAGTTATGTGGTTTGAAGACTTCAAAACCGATGTTTAGTTGTTAAATAAGTGCATTATAAATTACTGCACGAAGAATGTTATTAAGCATATTGTAGACTAAACGCATTTGTTTTCTTTTAATGCACTTGTATATAAATTGATAAGTTTATAGTTGAATTCTAACCTTGCAACCAGTTCTTTATTCTTGCTTCCAGTCATTTTACGGCCAGGATACTTGAGCCAGCGTCTTAATTGAGCGCAAGTGTGTTCTTCCACAATGTTGTGTACTGATTTTGCACCGTCAATCACACTTTCGTCTAAATTAATGTGAAAAAATGATACCGGTCCAGCCATTTTGTCAATCAAGTGTCCGAACATTTCATAGTTCCCGCAAACAAACATAGCGGCAGCACATGAGCGCTTCTATGATGAAAAGGCCTATAGGCTAGCCTACTTCAAAAAATACAAATAAAAAGGGTCAGTTCTGTTTTCGACAGGACTGTGTGAAAAACAGGACAGTGCTGTTTTTTGGATTTTTGCACATATCGTGGGAAAGAAGACAATTTCGAGTCATGGTTACTGTGCGTCATTTGCCGTTTTCGAAGGGAGTCGTAGAAAAAGAATATGACTGCATTATACCGTGTGTCCACAGATAGAATCCGGAAGACTAGAAGAGAAAAAACTTTTTAATTGATTTTACGAAAAAAAAGTAATTTTTGATGAAAACGTCTGCTTCCTCAGAAACTCGATTTCGGTTAACAAATCCTTGCCAGATCTACAGCCAAATAACTTGATTTGATTATGGATAATTTCCAAATATTTTGAAGATCTTTCGGGAAGATTTTTAAATGACATCTTTACATGATTTTAGTGAAAAAACAATAATATCTATTTCTAGTTCAATTTTCAGGGTACTTTCTGAAAATAATATACCTTTACCATAGAGCCATTCTTTTATACTTGTTTTATGCCAGGAAGCATGACGACTGGCTTTACTAAGAAACTGTGATATAAGTCAATCCATTACCATACAGGTTTTAGCCAGTTTTGAATTACTTTTTCTAAGACGCATTTTTTTATAGAAATGTCCAATAAATCACGGTAGTACGAAACTGTGTCGTTCCAGCATGCAGCAGGACAAAATACTTTCCATTTATGAGCCCTTTTGTAGTTTTTTCGTACTACTAGCTCTGTAAGTGTCATTTTTTGACGTCTATCAGTATTATGAAAGTGTCATTTACAGCCCGTAGGCAAAAAAACACAAAATTTAGTCCTTTGTCCTAAGGCAAAAAAGTAAATTTACTTTTATGCCATAGGGCAAAAAAGTAAAGTAATAGGGAAGTTAATAATAATGAAATTCTGGCAACATCGAAGCACACGCATTTGGCTGCCTCCTGAATGTCGATTCTTTTATCATAATCCATATTTTTATTGCAAAACTCACGTAAAAAACTTGAATGGCGGAAATTATTATGAAGTTATCAATTTGACAACTTATTAACAGTAACCATAGCAGAGAGCAAACACACTCCAATTGCACCACATCTGCACCACATGACGTTAAGCTTGGGGTTCCACAGGGTTCGGTGCTGGGACCACTGCTGTTTCTGATATTTATAAATGATCTGCCAGAACATATCATTAGTGGTATTCACACAATGTACGCGGATGATACTACAATAACTGTATCCGCAGAATCCCCTCAGGCGCTTGAATCAGCAATAAAATGTGCAATATGTGAATTTGACACTTGGTGTCAACGAAACAGACTAATCATGAACAGTAAGAAAACCAAATGCATACATTTTTTTATTCGAAGGGATGTCACGAGTGATATTCAACTGGTAGATGGTATTGAATTTTCGGATTCAGTAGTGTTTCTAGGTACTCAAGTGAATAATAGACTTACCTGGAATGATCAGATTGGCAATGCTAGTAAAAAACTAAATAAGGCCTACTACGCCATTTTACAAATGAAAGACGCCTTGGATATCTCGGTCTTTTAAAAATATACTATGCAATGGCATATTCACACATCTCCTTGAATATTATTAGCTGGGGTCGTGGTAAAGACTTCAATAGAATTTTCATTGCACAAAAGAAAATTCTAAGATTAATATTTAATATGAAAACTCCGGGGCGAGCGTAGAGGCGACTTCAATGTGAATATCAGTCGATATTCCGTTGAAGCAACGTCGAGCGCGGTTAGTACTTGGATGGGTGACCCACCTATCTTGGGAAATACAGCGTTCTCGTCCCATCTTCTAGAGGCTTGTATATCAGTGTATACTCGGAAGTTACGTAATTTCAGACGAGGATTACGTAGTGGATATACCATCCTTCGGAGGGGATGTAAAGCAGGCGGTCCCTTGTCTATTAAATGTTAGGCAAGTAAAAGATCCCTACTCTTCTTAAGGGAAGAGGTTCGGCAAAATTTCCAGGTTAGGGGTAGCTCGTCTCCTGGCGTCGGTGATAGGCCCTGGTAGCGGAAATAGGCCGACGTTAAACAGTTAAAAAAAAAAAAAAAAAAAAAAATATGAAAACTAATGAAAGTTACCGACAAGTGTTTAAAGATAAAGACTTGTTAACTGCACCTGCTATTTATATATATATAAATGTTTAACCTTCGTACAAAGAAATCTTCATTTATTTGAAGCTAATTCCGCTGTCCATGATCACAGTACAAGGCATGGCAATCTTTTACGTATCCCCCGATACCACTGCATTTAAACGATCACCAACCTATAATTGTATAACATTTTATAATAAACTACCAGCCCATGTAAAGAACATATCTAATTATATGATATATAAAAAGGAAGTTAGAACTTTACTTTCTAATGGATGCTATTATAGCGCTGGCGAATTTTTAAGTGGTACTTTTTAAATATAAACAAATAAAAATGTATCTAATATGTATATTGACTGGATATTTGCAAGAAATGTGTATGTTACTTATGTTATCTGTTATTTTATTTTGTTGCTTGTCATTATTTTATTTTTTATGTGTGTATACCTTTTATGACTTTTCATATCTGTATTTTATACGGCTTACATGAATAAATATTATTATTATTAGAGTCTAAGCCAACTAATAAATGAGTTCGACAAATCTTGAAATATAATAATTTTGAATGAATTTTCCTAAAAATTGTAATGCTAGTGATACGAAAAACGTCGTATGTACCTCGGCTTGTAACGTGCATTTACAGATCTCGAACACTACAAGCCTTGGTACATAAATAACTATTCACACTTGCTACGTTCGTTTGAATCATCCTTTGCAAAGATCCATGTCAAGGTGCACAAGTTCGTTCAGATGTTCATTCATACATTTTTCTTGTACTCTTACTAAAACGCAAGATGGTGTCTGGTTGCCTACAAAGAAACACCTATATACAGTCCTTAAATATGCTTGTTATAAAATGATATTCGAAACATCGAATATTGCCCTTTGTTTCTCTAGTTCATTAAGCGCTTTGTTTTCATACCGTTTTACTCATCTTTCATGGTACATACAATGTTAGGAATTTCAGATTTGACTGCATCGTTGACATTATTAATCTTCAATTTATGTTTGCGTTGTGTCTTCTCAGCGTAATAAGAAGCTTATCAGATTTTTACTCTGCTTTGATGCGGTTTATGTTTCTCAAATTAACTTTTAAAGACGCCAGCAATTCTCTGATGTATTGAGAATAACGGTGTAGTTGAGGAAATACATATAGTAGTGCGAAGAAGTAGCGTAGCCTTTATCGGGAAGCTTTTCAACGACCTGCCTTCTTCCGCTACCCCCCACAATATATTTTGCCTCTACTATAACGAATGCTTACTATTTTTTTCTCTCTTGAAGTACTCAAGAAGGACTTACCGGTCCTGATTCTGAATAGTTCACTTCGTTATCCTTATGTAGCTAGACAATATTGTTGATTCGAAAACTGCCATTTTCGATGTATACATTGAAAATAATAAATTGAGTCCAAATATTTTGACCCTCACATTATAGAGCGGGAGCTAGGTGGCTTTTTCGGCAGCTCATCGTTTTATGATTTTTATGGTTTAATGGATGATAACGATTCATAAAATCGACTTCTGGCGGGGCACCTCCTGTCAGGAGCGTCACGAACACTGTTTAAAAATCAGTGAAATCATGTCATCGTTACAAGGCTCATTTTTTTTTGTGTGTACACATTTTATGTTTAGAATGAATAAAATAAGATCGCCAGAAAGTGTGGGCCGTCAGGAGGTGCAGCCAGAAAGGTAATAATGATACAATACATCTGAGGCACGGTACGGAGTCAAGTTAGCCGAAAGTGTTAAATTCCTGTATATTTAAGAGCCTATGGTATTTTTGTTGACACTAAGAACTTTACTTTCTATTGTTGAAGGAGCTTATATTTATATTTTAAAAAGGAACCAGAACTTGTAACGATGAGTTTAGAGCTCAGAGATGAAATATGTGAAAAAAAATCAAATTTTCTTTAAAAATCCTAAACATTTTCTTTCTGGCTAGCCTTACTGACGGGAGTTTCTTTCTGGGAATTTTTTTCTGTGTTCAAAACATTTAAATAAACATGCTCAACCTTAAAAAAGTTTGTAATGATCATGTTATATAACTCCGTTTTTTTACCTCTTTGACCTTTCTGGTTGCGCCCCTGATGGCTCACACTTTCTGGCGATCTTATTTTATTCATTCTAAACATAAAATGTGTACACACACAAAAAAAATTGGCTTTGTAACGATGATATAATTTCACTGATTTTTATATCTTGAACCATGGCCAACTCGACGGGCTGACATATGTCAGAAATCTATTTTGTCGTTATTTAAGTTCGATAGAATTAATCAATCAGCGCATAGAAAATGCTTGTAACGATGAGTTAGCTCTCGCACCGTTAGTAGTAATCAAAGTACACATTCCTATTAGTAAAATGACGAAATCGGCATAATCTACTATACGTAAGTCATTTATTTCATTAATAATGGTTCAATGCTGACGCCATTGGGAGTGAAACAGCAAACATCCTGTCATTTGTCGGTTTTCTGATTTTCATTTTGAATTGTAATTTGAGTTGTAATGGGTCCTGTTACAAAATACGTCTCTAAAAAATTTGTAGTATAGTAATAGTTTTATGAGATAAACAGGTTTTCCAGTTATGATTAAAATATCTTAAAACGAACCTGGATATTTTTGGAAGAAACAAACAAGTTCTTAAAAATTTTAATCATGTGTTTCGGAAACTAACATGTTTCGGCCCTACGTCAATATTCCTTAAAATATTCTTACGTACTTAAATACCACCGTGTATGTGACGAATTACGTATATAGTAAAGTAAATATTTGCAGAACGTCCTCTTAAGGGTTTTGTAAAATGCAGTCGTACGCTTTGTCGTCGGATAAATTTAATCTTGTGAACCAGGTAAGAAAAATAAAATTCCGGGTACGTGAATAAAACATTGGAAAATTTACATTATTCTTATCTAGGTTAGGTATATAGATTTATTCTTCTTGATCATGATATTAATTTAAGTATGTAATAGTATATACTTTGCCTAGGTAAGGAGATTTATTACAGAGAAACAGATAAATTGTTCACGTTAATTCTCTTAAGTGCCAGAATTAATTCAAGTTCTAAATTCTAAGCTTAAAATGTGGATTTTAAATTGAGTTAATTAAATTAGTTGAATTATTTTAACTAATTGAATTAATTCCTGTAATTAAATTATTTAAATGAATTAAATTAATTATATTAATCACAGAGTGACTAGTAGAGGCAACAAGCGAATAAAAATGGCCGAACTGAAAATATTGCAAAATAAATTACACAGCCCCACAAAAAAAAAAAGTCGTGATCTGGATGACTGACTGTGGTATTCCTATGTATTCTTCGACGCTTAAATCCGAATCCGAGGTCAAAAAAATTCGTATACCCCTTAAATTTTTGTGCAGAGCCAAAAACAACCCTTAAATATCAATATCATTACGGAAAGCAGTATGAATGGGCACTTTGCAACCCTCGTGTTCTCATATATTATTACCAAGGGCGTAACAATTCCCCCCCCCCCCGATGAAGAGGGGGGGGGTATGCCTTCTACACCTCTTCTATACCCTTCCGGACATAGATCTACGCCATGAAAGCTTCTAGGTTACAAGCTCTTGAAAATGCAAGGGAGACATGGTGGAGAGTGAACTCAGCCAAAGAACCAACCCCTTAGAGGTGAAAACTACCCTCTGCTGGACGGGGGTGGAGGAAAATGTGGGAGAGCATATTTTTCTTGTTTTTACTGCGCAATGGTCGAAATGCACTGTGCAAAACAACCCTCAACTGCTTTGCCCGTACCCGTCTAAGCTAAGGGGTGGAAACCACCCCCCAAATTCACAAGAAGTATTCGAAAAACTTTTAAGACCGGAAAGATGCACTATGGAGTTTTTCAATCAGAGAGAAGAGAAATCTGCCAACGATATAGAGGTTGCACAGCAAGACCAACCCTTAAAGCAGGTAAAGAACATCCCCCGATGGGAGGGAAACAGGAAGGCGCAGAAGGATGTGGTAAGATTAATTTCTTTCAGTGCTGAATTTATCGAGCTCTCATATACCTTCTGTCATCCCTTCTCCAACCCTCGAACATTTGATCCGCCTTGTCTGGCTTTTACCCGACCTTGTAAAGATCGTGAATGCTATAATCGAGGGTCTTGAGTAGCATATTACTCTTGTGATCTTTCCGGTGCCTTTTGACTGTGTCTCTCACGACAAACTAATAGAAAAGATGTAATTGTATGGAGTCAGTGGAATGACCTGCCTCTCTTTTTAAATCCTATTTGCTCAACCATCGCAGTGTGCAGTCATAGGAAATGAGAAGTCAGGGTTCCTAAATGTTAACCATGGTGTACCTCAGGGCTCTGTTCTGGGACTATTGCTATTTTTGATCTATATGAATGACTCTTCTTAATTTATGTTGCCTAGCAAATCAGCTCACAATAATATCAACTTGAAAAATTAGAAAAATCATGTGAACGTTTGGAAATAATCACGTGTATTTCGGGAATAATCACGTTTGTTGTGTCTTCTGGTAAATGTCGGAGTCAACAAATTATGGTGATCAATTATGTCGATCAATGAGAATGTGTCTTCTGGCTGACGTCTGGAAATTATGGCAATGAATTTGTTGTGTCTTCTTCTGGATCACGTCGGGGTCACCAAATTATGGAATCATATCCATAAATAAATATTAAAAATATAGCTTGTAAAAAGATATATTAATTTTTAAAATAACATTTTATAAATTCAAAATTTGTTATTGTATTTTATTATAAGTAACATAAATAAAAATTTGTAGGTAAGTACGCTACAACCACCCTCTCGTGTTCTGACCGCAACATAACCGATCTGCTCCAAATAAGTTCCAATATAGAACTCCAGGCAAACAACTGGTTTACTTTTAACAAAGTTACACTTAATCAAGAGAAAATTCAAAAACATATAATATCTGGTAATAAAAATGTATCCAAAAGCGAGCACGTTAAACTTTTAGGTATATATCTAAATAATAACCTTAGCTGGGTAAAGTATATTGATCAATTAAATAGAAGGCTCTCAAGCACAAAAAGCATTCTCAAATTCGACAGTTTACGGAGCATTGTCAACCCATTTTAATTAAACTGGGCGTTATGCCCCTCCCGTCACTTTTTTTTTACTATAGTTTTATCAATATTCACAGGAGAGTGTCCAGTCTCTCTATACAGTCTGATTACTATGAGCACAACACACGTGCCGCTAGACTTTCTGAAGTATCTCGCAATAGGTTAACTCTAAGCGCTAAAAATTCCCCCAACCTAAGGGTCTTTTTGCAAAAAAAAAAAGAAATGGGCTAATACAAATCGCCAATGAAAAATAAAGAGAGTTAGAATCTGCGTTGATGCCAAGGTAATAGCATGGCATCGCATTGGCCACACATCCGATGGTAAAATGCCATCTGCGGAGATATTTCTGTGTCTAACATCTTTAAAAATAGCTTTATTATTGTCTTAAGCATTATAAGTACTTTTGAAGTTTCATGCTGGCCAGCTCTGCATATATACGAATTAATACTGTGTTACACTAAAATTCATCTGGTACAATAGGTACATTGGTACAATAACGTACGTTCATTCAATACGAACTAATAAATTCTAAAATATTGTAGGAAGACAAAAATGAAACTGATGAAACTAGAACGAAGAATTTAGATGATTAAAAATTATTCGATACGTAAACTTTTCAATGTTTAACTCTACACAAAAATGAAAGTGTACTTTTTTGAAGAGAATTGTACATGATTTAATTTTTTAATGGAATTTTTTCTTGCCGGGGCCACAAAAAAATTATAAAAAACTTATTTTTGTCCACGATTTTGTAAGAGGCGAACATTTGTCCAAAAATGATGGAGGACTTCTGATACAACGAAGTGAAGTTTCTGTTCCTTCGTTTGCTTTCAGTACTGGTCGATTATGTGGAACTATATTTTACTACCTCCACTATTATTTAGTCAATAGATGCAGTACAGATAACGCAAAAATGTATGTCTGTGAAACCAGGAAAATTTGGTAAACTATTAACAAAGAATCAAAATTTCGAATAATTAAAATCTTTTGATTTGATTTGTGGGCAACCTAGTACAATAAAATGTTATCAGTTTGTAGATAGACTAAAGCAATCAGTTTCATTCTTTTACCACAAGAACAAAGGTAAACATAAATAAACGACCGCGCTGAAAGGAAAAAGCGATCCGATTTCACAATACGATTGATTGAAGTTTCAGAATTTAATTAGTTGTAAAAGAAATGTCTAGACTGCCGAAGTAAGAAGGAATTAGGAAACGTTCAGTGGCTTGCCGAGAAACTCTCGATTGAAGAAATTGAAATATTCAATTTGATCTAATTAAATGGTAAGCAGTAAGTAAGGTGGCTTTGATAACAATAAAATATTTAGCTTGTGAAACTTTTATGTTGGTTTACCGGTGTTTCAATGTGTTTTTTTTTAAATTACTCATTATTATTGCTAATTTGGCTCAAAATGCAGCAAAGCTATACAAGATATGAAAAAGTGAATATGTTAATTATTTACGGAGATTGTAATAAATTGCTGTTGATACTACCAAATTATACTCCGAAAATGTTCTCAAGGTCACTTATAAACAAGCTACAAGAATATAAATAACTTCTATTTGATAAAATATGAACAAAACCTTAATATTTTTTTCTAAAATTTATTATTCATCAGTAAACCAAGGTTTTTTACAATATTTGTATATTCAACTTCTTGCCTTAAAAAATAAATACCTATTATTTCTGCTTACATCATTGTTAAAAAAATAATTATTATTTTGGGTATTCAACAGATAACTTTCAAAGAAAAACATGCGTTTCTTTCGTAGAGGGAACTCCTGTTGATCTTCTATTTTGGTCGGACTTGCACCAATGGTATATGAAAGAAACGAATGTTTTTCTTTGAAAGTTATCTGCTGAACACCCAAAATAATAATTTTTAACAACTTCTTGCCGTTTGATATATTTTTACTTTGATCTACGGCCTCATCTAGTAACCTGTCGCTACAAAAAACTATTACAGATGACTTATTCGAGTTTATCCTTAATGCCTGATTTTGTGATATTTCTATTAATTTGGAAATATTTAAATTAATGCTTTCCACGTGACTTGCAATATTCTTAATATTAATTCTATGAATAAATTGAGTGTCATCAGCGCCTTTGATACATATATCATTAAGAGTGGAGGGCCCAAGATATATCCTTGGGGTACTCCAGCAGTAATATTAGCAAAGTGTCAGTGTTGTTTTTATATTATAACTGTCTGTCTTCTATTACTGAAATATGACTAAATAATACAGCTACGTCGTTAAATCCACAATATATATATGTATGTTGTTTCTTAGGTTTTCGCGGGTGTTAAATGAAGTGTTGGTGTACTTCCGGGTGTTTTCCCACTTAGTTGATAGACTTCCTGCTGGAGCCACTCTTGTCTAAACGACGTTTCGGCAGAATCCCATCTGCTATTTTCAGGTTCTCACTGAAAGCTGCCTACTGCTGCTCCTCGTTGCTTGAACTGAACTGTTTAAATGCAAGGTACTAATCTGCATTAGCCTAAAGTACCTAGAGCAGGCGGAATTAACACCTGAAGACATAAGGAAATTAGCTCCCAGGAAAATTGCAAGCTTTGCAAAAAGTGTTGGAATCCTGGGCAACGACTGTTTGTAGGGTAATTCACAAAAGACCTTTTAGGTCGAGGTGAAGAAAGGCCAACCCAGGGTCAAGCAAATAATCTACAATCTACAATCCACAATATTGTAATTTAGCAATTAGTAACATCAATTGTGGCAAAGGCGTGAAAAGTCTAATAAAGTTAAAACCGCGATATCATTTTTATCTCGAGCCTCTATTACATCATTTACTACCCTGAGGAGGAGCTGTAGTAGTACTGTGTCTTTCACAAAATCCTGATTGACTTTTGGGAAGTATATCATTATTATTTACATAGCTATTAGTTTATTCGTACATGATTCTCTGAAAGTTTTTAAAACAGATAAAAAAATGTTATTTAGTGTGTGTATGAGAAACAAATTTTTTTTGTCATCGACCACCACCACGGCCACCTTCTCAACCTCCCGCACCATTAAATTATCCTCTTTGATGACATGTGGAAGCGGTGACTCCTTAGGCAGTGGTTTTTTTTGTATAGTTTAGTGTCTGACATCTGACGAGGTACTTCGGAGAGCAAATCTTACATAAACTTTACGTGTTTTGGATTCTAAAGGACATTATTTTACAACCTCTTAAAATTGCATCAAACCTTTATCGCTGTTCTGTCAAGCCCGTGCAATTTGAACGTGTATAGCGGGATTGCTGACTAATAAATGGAATAGGTGCTGCTTTGTGCTTCACTGTAATCAATATAAACTAACGAGGTCTCCTGCATTATTTCTCAAAAGAAAAGTCACGGTTATACATCGAATTATTATACAGAATCTATTAAAACCGATAACAAAATACACAAATTGTGTATTATATGGTTATTTAGTAAAAGGCATAACAATCAATTATTACTGAAAGTCCCCAATATATGTTACGGATCTAATTTAATTTCAATATATGTCTTCTTCCCCTTGTTCGCATTAATAAATTGATGCTTACGGGGAACTACTCCGAACCAGGTTAAGGACTATTATTAATGTGAGTCGATCACATAACACCTTTAGAATATATGAATGCGAGGCACGAAAAAAACTCATTACTTTGCTGGTCTGGCTTAAAACCAGAAAAAAAAGATTGGAATTTAGGTGAGTGCATGTGACAACTTTTACTTTTGTTGGTTGCGTTGTATCCTTTTCCAGGAATTGTGCTATTTTTCTATTCCAAATAACAATCGAAGAATGGATATAGTGGATTACACGATACGTTTTACATTTGAGACGTTTTTCTTATTACTTTAGTTAAAACTCATGGTTTTTAAAATTATTATTAATGAGGTTATTTTAAGGCCAAGTCTGTATAAGGTAAAAGTCGGTATTTATCCGTAAAAAAATAAATTTTGCCGTTCTCATTTTCTTGGAAATTTTGTGGGTTCTAACTTTCACTGTTATCACAATCAACATACCTGGAATAACAAAAAATATATATATTACAATGACTCAGAATTAGTTATTGCTTTGGCGTTAATTAATTTCTCTAATTAAAAATAAAAAAAATTGTTTCTTGATTGATCAATTTACCATTGTTGGCCATTCTTGGAAAACAAACAGCCGCGTCGGGCTACGTGTACGTCTGCGATGGGTGGAATTGGGTCATGCTTTATGCCAGCAGTGGGAATCACGTTTCACATGGTACAGGAATATAATAATAATAATAATAATGATGTTATTTGGCGTAGTTCAGTCAAAAGACTGCTTTTACCCTCAACCATATAATACAGGAAAACTTTACTTTAACTCGAAAAAAAATTGTGCAGACCTTAAACTTCGGTTATAGGCTCAAAATAGGTCAAAGTTCACGAAACAAAAAAGTTTAGGAGTTTTAGGGATCCGCGGGAACCTATTGGGGTATTTTTAATTAATAAAATTGATTTTCTCTATTTTGTCGGGAAATCTGGCATTTACAAAAAAATAAAAGTTGTTTTTGACAAAATTATCTTTAATTTGGTGCAGCATATAAACTGAGAATAAATTTATTTTGTTTATGTATTTGTGTAAGGTTGATTGTTTCGGAGATATTTAATTTTATAGATGGCATCCAACCGTTTTTAGGATGAAGTATTTGGTAAACAATGTTGAATATCTTAGAAACTGTGACAATTCCATCAAAAATTCTAAGAAACAAAAATTAAAGGTAATTAATCAATCTGTAAAATGATTTTTTGTTTGTTTCTACATCACAAAAAATAAAGAAGTTATGGCTGATTCAATGTGCGTTTTCACATTTTTGTTAGCAAAATGTCGGCATTTTGTTATTGTAATTGCTCAGTAATTAATTTTTCTTTCAAAAATGCTGTTTTTCGTAAATATATAGTATCATCTAGATATTATGTTCAATTTATTTTGTCCCTTTAAAACAGTTATTTTAGAAAAAAATTCCATCCGCCATCCACCCATCGAAAAATGGCCGTATTTCGGTTAATTATTGCTATAAAATTAATATAAACATCAAATTAAAGATAATTTTTCCAGAAACAATTTTTATTTGAACTATTTTTTTTTTGTAAATGCCATATATCCCGAGATAATGGAAAAAAATTATTTTTTTTTAAATTTTGCCCCTGTAGGTTCCTGCGGATCCATAAAGCTCCTAAACTCTCCTGTTTCGTGAACTTTCGCCTATTGTAAACTTATAACCAAAGTTTAAGGTCTGCACAATCTTTTTTCGAGTTACAGACATTTTTTTCAATCTTTCCCTGTACTACATACATACATATATAAGATGGGAAGTGTGGGTATTTGTGAGATGTATTGCATTTTAATATGGAGTATTACTGTATTACTGTAGATGATTGTATTTTGACATGCTATAAATGTACCTGACAAGTATGTAATGTAGTCAAATAAAATGAGTATGAGTATGAGTATAAGTATTAGTATGAGTATTAAGTGCTTGGCCCGTTCCTAGTTTTGTTAATGATCATTTTTAGTTTGTCGTTGTTCAATATTAGCACTTTTTTCAGTAGATGTGTTAGGTCCCTACTTTGGTTATGCCACCAGTACGTCATTGCACGCGTTTCTATCTCCTTTATTACTATTGTCCCTCTCAATAAAGTTGACGTTTTCTGTCGTTTCTTTGGCGCTATTTACTTTTAGAGATGTTGGTCGATGTTCCTTACATCTCTTCTCTAACTTCTTCTGTTAACCTTTGTGGTTATCGTGTTTTTAACTCCGTATGTCATCATTGGCAGTATGATGGTTGGATATATTTTTCCTTTGGTTGGGCCTTATGGTGATTTTTTCTCACTGTTGTAACATTGTATGCTGTTTTAAATTTTTCCTTTAGAGTTTCCCTCCGTATCAGTTGGTTCGTCAGATGTGTTCTTAGGAACTTCACTTATTTTGTATTCTTCTTCTGCTTTGACCTGGCTATCTTTTATTGACGCATTATTAGACTCTTCTTGAAGATTATTTTCAGTCCAGATGTATCAAGATATAGTTTCATATTTTTTAAGAAGTTCAGAATATCCTGCTCCTCTCCCATAACGATTAGGGAATCATCGACATATGCTAGTACCATCGAAGTCCTCAATGTTTTTGTGCCTTCGTTAACATTTGACGTTTCCTTTATTTTGCTTTGTGTCACTTGATCTAGACCACGGTGAATAATTGAGAATTATCCTGCTTATTAGGCTATGCTGTATACGATAGCATCAAATGCCTCTTGAAAATTTATCGCAACTACGTGTATTTTTGTACCTTCTCTCCATTATATTGTCTGTTTATTAAAAAATATTTTGTCTAGTCAGAGATAGTTGGATTAAAAATATCAGAAAAGAAGAAAGAGCAGAGAAATATACAATATCCCGCTATTACCCTAGACTTTTAGCAGTCATGTTTGCTATGCATAGAGTGTTTTCTATCTACTCTATGATATATTTCTTTGCCTGCTAGTTTGCAGTAGCCAATTTTTTTTTTATTAAAGATTAAGAATTAGAGAGAAAATTAAAGAAAAGTTACCTAATCCTGACCGTGACTTTTAGATAATATGGCGCTGTATACGAAATACGCAATCCTACTGAAAGCAGTTAAATGCAAAGTTCTAATAAGCCTCAATAAATATAACATTCACGAAAATTGAATATTTATTAGAAGACGCATAGGCTATATGCCAAAGTTCTAAGACCTGGCCCCAACATTCCTTAGCAATGCAAATTTCCACTTAATATTCCGCCTCTACAAATCTATGAAACGTAAAGGAACTAACAAACGCAATTTTGGTGTGGCATTTTGTATGAATGATTCACGCGAATACTATAGGAAAGATATATATTCCAGATGTCTGAAAACTCACAATGTCTGATTTCAAGATGCATTGTAATGCGGGTCCCATTCTGATAATATATGACATCTGGTTCTATTGATATCTCGCTATTATAAAGCACGGGCAGTTTAAGGAAAGGATAACAAATTGTAGTAAATACAAGTTGAACAAATTTATATAAGGAGCAGAATGTTTTTGGTTGGAAACCTGTCCAATATTGTAAGAAATAAACTACTCAAAAACTACATGAAGCACCTCTAAAATGAATGACATTTCTACTACATTTTTAACTCCTTGAAATCGTTTGATGACCTTTATTTGTATATTTCATTAGTAAAATGGTTGGGGTGTGGTTAATATTAGGAAAAAGTCAATTTTTAAACAAGTCGACGTTTCGTTTTGATTTGAAGACATCCTGAGCACTCTGAAGATAAAATAATCACCAAAGTTTTGTTAAATTGTAATTATTTCATCTACAAAATTCTGAGGATGTTTTAAAATAACGACGAAACGTCGATTTTTTAAAAATTGGTTTTGTCCTAATGTTAACCACACCTCAACCGCTAGTGAATTTAAAACTCCTACAAATTCGGATCGAGTTTACCATAGTTTGCATTTGTGGATGGTAAATTTTATTGACTTTAACGTCAGTCGATTCAGATTTCTCTAGCATCTCTTTCTTTTTTTTTTAACTATTTTAAATTTATGTATAAACCAAATAGAACTTGCATAAACGTTTCCTACAGAGTGCAATTTACTTTACACTTTAATAAGTCATGCGGCTCTCTGAATTTATCTTGCTTAACACCGGCCGGTCGAAGCGCCTCACGTTTCCGCGACGTTTGTGACGTTTTGAATTTATACATGATTGTAAACTGAAATAAATTCAAAAAATTCAAATATCTTAAGCTCTTGACATGTGAAAATACTAATATTGAATAAAAGCACTTTAATGGTAATAATGACGAGACATCGATCGGCGGAGTTAAGGCACGCCGATTGAATCTCGTACTTGGATGGGTGACCGTATCTCATCTCGCCGTCTTGGTTAAGTGGTGGAGTAGCATTAGCTAAACTTCGCCAGGACGTTAATATAAATAAGGCAATTAAAATAACAAAAAAGAAAACTTCAATGAAAAGCATAACTTACCAATTTCCAATTTTTGCTCAAATTTGGACGCGCTATGGAATACAAAGGGCTGTGAAAAGAAAATATTCATTTAGAACTTAATTGATGAGATCAGACGAAATAATATGCTAAATTCACATATTATTATCAAAGGTGATTATTACTGAGATACATATTGTAAAAAAAAACAAATAAATAATTAATTTCGGTCATACCAAGAAAATAAATTGGGTTATCTAAAAATGTGTTTTTGACCAGTATTATAAATTTCATACGTGAATGAGAAGGAATTCTAGTTAATTACATAGTTAGTAGTCAGAACCAAAGCAGGTTTAACTCACATGTGAGTGTCGTCACTGTCATGTTTCTGTTATGTCGCTGTCAAATCCCGTCCCACGTAATTTCAGTGTCTACTGAAAGCGCCGCTTGGTCCAAAGGAAAGTACACTCCGGTGTACTTTCTGCGCTTAACATGTTAATGAAAATGAATACTAATGTACACTGGTACAGGATGCCAAACAAAGTCATTAGATGTAATAAATGATAAAGAGATACCTACAGATACTAAAAGTAACGAACTCATGCAGCACATAAATTTATATAGACCAGTGCAATTAGATGGTCTCCCATGAAATCATTCTCATTAATTTCGAAAAAATTATTATTTTTAGGAGCCATTCGATTAGTTCGATGGGAAAGGTAGTTATGAGTAATTTTAAGGCCTCCCAGTTTGTTTAAATAATAAAGGAAAATGCTGGAATTTCGAGGATGGTGTTTTTGACCTTTCACCGCATACGTAACGAGAACGGCAATAGATACGAGAAAAATGTACTGAATCTTTTTTGTAGACGCTGCTGGCAACAAGCATGACCTTAGTCCAACCCAGCGTGGACGTAGCAGGCCCAGCTGTATAACCCTGGGAGTGGCAGCAATGCCTACCGCACGCTGGTAAATCAATCAATCAAAAAATTCCCGAAAGCATATTTTTGTTTGTTCTACTTTACGAGTTATAGACGCCCGGGTATAACCGTAAAAATGATCGTTTTCTTCGCAAGCAGCCCGGGCGCGATTTTTTAACGAAGTTTGGATCGATTTTCAACATTTTTCGAATTTTGGTGAAGTTAACGCTAAATTTTGATCGCCCTTTATTTTTTAACCTTGCAGATATTAGTTATCCTATGGAAACTTAAAAGTTGCCGTTTTTTGAACTTGTAGTAGTGTAAACAATACAAGAAATCATCAGCATGGGTAAATCTACTATAGTAGACATGAATAATTCTTTAAAATTATTGTTTTTTTTCTTACTCACAACCTACGGCTACGCTTTAAGCCTGATTCAAAATTTAAAGAGGCCTCATTTATCTCATTAATATTTCATTGTAAAGAAATTTTATACCAATATTATGCATATTTTATCATTAAAATTATTTTGATTAGATTTATATTTATAAACAGGCAAAAGCAACACAAACAAGATCAGTGCCAGTAAGCATTGAATTTGCTTGCATATTTTTCTTTTATTCTTATATTTTACAGTTTTTTGTCAGTGTTTGATCAAACCATTTTGGCAAGTAATCTCATAAAATATTGTGATTAACTTTGTTCCTTTTACGTTTTCTCTACGTATATTGCACTATGCTTTTTTAACAGTTGGTTCCATTCTTTCGCGTTTTATCTATTCTTACATTAGTTTCTCTTTTCTGTAAATTCAATTATTGTTTCGTATCTTTATGTTTATGATATTCCCATCTAAGAATCAATGATACCCTGGCTTGTTAATAATAGCACTAAAATCTAATATTCAGTTCGAATGCTAGCATATCATTTAGAAATTTAAAATTAGGAGTATGTCATTACTTTAGTTATTTTCAACTGTTAATGAGTCATATTTGGTGCTTTTGCTTTTTTGCATCTAAGGAGGTTGACACAAAATATCTTTATACAGTGTGACCCATCTTAAGTGGACACACTTTCGTGGCTCAGTTATTGGTGATCTAATTTCAACCAAATTTGGATCGGTATCAAAGACCTTTACTATATTCTTTTTGAGTAAAACAAGACTTATCGGGTCGATTTTTCGAGAAGTCATATTAGGCATTTTTTTGTTGAAAAATTAATGCAATATTATTGATCAGCATGTAGAACTGCTGTATCCAGAATTTAACAACATTTTGATTTTCGAATACAGTCCCCTTAATATTTCATATTTTAAACATTAAATAATCAATAAATTGGTAACGAAATTTTTTTCGAAACAAAGTCATTCTTTATTTTCTCTTTAAATTTACTTTTTCTACTATCCCATATCATTGATACTTTCAAAATTCGTAGGCCTAGAATGATTGAAAAATTGCTAAAAAATGTTGAGCCATCAGCCCTGTAAATTATTCGGGCATTAAGGATTACCGAATTTGAAAATATCGATAATATGGGGTGGTAGAAAAAGTGAATTTAAAGAGAAAATAAAGAATGGCTTTTTTTCGAAAAAAAATTCGTTATCAATTTATTGTTTATTTAATGTTTAAAATAGGTAAATTTAAGGGGATCGTAATTTGAAAACCAAAAACCAAAATGTTGTTAAATTCTGAATATAGGGGTTCTGATCAATAATATTGCATTCGTTTTTCAATAAAAAAATGCCTAATATGACTTCTCGATTTTTCTAAAAGTCATATTAGGCATTTTTTTTCGACCCTTTTTTTCTTAATAAAAATGCACGCCAATGACTGAAATAAGTTTTGCTTTACTCAAAAAGGAGTAAAGGTTTTTGATACCGATCTAAATTTGGTTTAAATTGAGCTACCTACGAAGGTGTGTCCACTCGAGATGTATGTACCAGTTCTCTTTGAAGTTTTCCTTCGAACAGGCGAATACATCGAATTTTGTAACATAAATTGCTTTTATGTATTTATGTGAAGCGATGTTCGATATTACTTCATTTTTTTTCCTTATTTCTTTAGACTTTAAGACTTGCTATTCCACGACTCCACCAGAAGTCGAGTCACAATTTTAACTTACATTGCTTAAGGCCATAATGTAATAAAAAATTCACTTAAGTTAATTAAAAGTTCTCGGTCTCAGGAGACCCGTTACAAACTTTCCTATATTGTTGTACTAATTCTTATTTATCAAAGAAGTTCACAGCTGCAGGCGCTACTAAAAAGATACATTCGAAAAGTTTTCGGTGTTATTTGCATGATTAACAACTCTCGAGGGAGCTTCTTTACTTACAAAGTTGCGATTTGTTTATTTCTGCTGTTGTATAATCAAATTGTTGTGTGCGGATAATTTTTTCTGCGGCTTCTAGAGACCACTCACTAAGGCGAAGCGTTGAGAAATATTTATGGAACAAAATTAATAGATACAGGGCGATGCACGGAAGGTGGACACTGAAACTGAATTTTTTGTCCTTTTTTTTCCCTTATGGGTCACGGTGCCGAAACCCCGCCGTACTGAAGCTCAAATTTATTGTTAAAGCAATACGGTTTTACGCAAGGGTGAAATACCAAGGCTTTTACTATGATTATAAAATAACTACAAATTATCCTATCAATACCCCAAATTCTAGTAAATCTCGAATATTCCATAATTACCCTATAATTATTTATTTATTATCATAACTGAAAAATAAACGGTTCAAAGAATACAACGCGAAAATGAATTATAACCAATATATTACCAAATCTAAATACAACAAAATCAGAGCAATGAGACACCATTGGTAGGCCACAGAGTTGCTTTTCACTAGTCAATAAAATGTACAATACATAAAATGCATAAAACAATATCGAAAACAGAAAGAATCCAAAAATCTAATATGTTATTTATAATAATCCGAAAAACTAGAGTGTTGGCCAACCGATTTTACTACTGATTATTACTTTAAAATGAAAAGACTCTACTTTAAACTTAATGCAAAAATACAAAATCTTAACAGTTACTACAACAAATTACTTTACACAAAAATAACAACATCAGCTGTTAGCAAATTATACAATCAACCAAAAATGACAAAATTGCATTACAATAAACCAAAAACAACAAAAATGCATTACAATTAATCACCACGGTGAAATCGTATACGCGCACTAAACTCACGGAAAGGTTTCTCTCGACGAAACATCACCTTCTGGTGAAACAACAACAAAACGTAGAATCGGACGGGAACACAGCAAATCTTTATAAAAAAGAGAGTACTTACTGCAAAAAGAATCAGGTTCATCGAAGTCTTCTTCGAAGCACTTACTCGCGAACGTAAAACAATTATTTCTATTTTACAAAACTACGTTATCCAACTGATAACTAATATCTAGGGCTGCAGACAGATTCTTCACAACCTCTAAATATAATTCGACGATTTATTACCGGGAAGCCGGATACTGTAGCAGAATTATTATTGTCGATGCAAATTACCATCTAATGTAAACTTATTTCGTACTGGGTAGAGCCCAGCTACAAAGTAGCCACTGCTTGGGGCAGATTCCCCCTCGCCGGAGTTGTAACTATTTGTAACTCAGCGGCATATCGGCCGCTTGGTCACACTATAACCAATTCGCTCAATCTGCTCCTTGAACGAGCGCGCCCTAGACTTAAATATTGCCCGCGTAATGCCAATTTAGTGGGGAAGCGTCCCAGCGTAATCAATAAAAGTCAAAGTAAGGCTAATATACCATGTTTTGGATCTACAGGTCTTTTTAGGCTGAATCTAATGAAAGTACAGTAATGGACCAACTAAAAATTTTACTAAAATATACCAAATTATACGAAAACTACCAAAATATGATACTTAATGGTATGGTGTATGTAATGTATGGTACTTAATGAAAATGAATCGATACATTGTATCCCATAGTTTCGTTATCCCATTAATCCCGTTCCTCCCCAAAAGGTGAGTGTACCGTAGATGGGAGCTCTAGCTATTTCTTCCGGGGTCACGATGGTTCCCCGAAGTATTAAGGTCTTTCATCATCAAGGGTAGGCATTCACATAGTATATGGTGAGGAGTTTCATCATCTTCACCACACATTCTGGATTGTCCCTCAGCTCCGTCTTGGTATGGTGTTTATTTAGGGTGCAATATCCTGTTAGGATGCCCACTGCACATCCCAGTTATTTTCTGCTCAGCTTGGATGATGCTCCGTCAGTCCAAGACACACAGGCGATGACCAAGCTGTATGGTGATAAGCAGAATGCTCACGAAGATGCAACGGTATTTATTACCAAGAAAGTATGCCTATTTCACAGGATCGACCCGTTCAAACCCGAGTCAGTGAAGATGAGTGTCATAATAAATCAGTTAAGACTAGAGATTAAGTCTCGATTAAAGGGGCGCGGTAATTGTAAATACGGAGATCTCGAGACTAACCAGATTGAACAAGACTTCAAAGAAGAGCAAGCGTCTCAGGTCCAGAACAATCCAAGTCGTCCTTACGTCCAAGGACCTCGACCTCAACCTCAAATTCAACAAAATTCCAGTAATTGGAGAACCGAACAATCGGCTCCAGTACGCCCAACATCAGGCTTCAACGCACCTAGAGTGCATTTTGCTAATAATATCGATTCACCCAGAAGAGATTCTGGAGACGCAGGGAAGTCCCGAGTCTCGTATCGACCTTGCAGATATTGTCCGACCGAACAATGGCACTTCCATTCGGAGTGTCCAATTAATCCCTACCGCAATATGAATACGGGAAACCAAATGGGCCCTGACCTGGCCCTGGCCAAAGCCAATCTGCACAAACCCCAACTATCAGGCCCAATCAAGCTCGAGGCGACCCAAGAGGAAACCTCGAAACAAGAAACTCAAATTAAACAATTTCGACGACCTTGCTGATCTCAATTGCTTATTTTATGATCACGAAGCCAACTTATCTACCCACCAATCTGTCCAGCACGATTCTATACCTCTAGAATCTATCGATCAAACCAGCGACGCCTTCCCTCTGCCTCGCATCAAAATTATAGTGAATAACTAAGCAGTAAATGCATTATTGGATACAAGTTCGACAAGGAACATTATCCAGCTCAAATTTTTAAACGACGTTGATCAACTCACAGCTCCACAGACATTTGTTATGATATGCGGCGATGGTATAGTAGAATCTCTCGGGACTGCGACGATAAATGTTAATGTACTAGGTGTACCCTTCGAAGCCAAGTTTCAAGTCATAAGAAATTTAGTCAGAAACAGTTCATTTGCCACTTCTCTTGCATTATTATATGCAAATTGCAGCAAAAAAATATGAACATATCTACATATGTGGGGATCTGGATATAGATAAACTAAAAAACAGTATTGAAAATCATGTCCTACATGATCTTATATCTAGATATGGTCTAAATTCTCTAATATCATAATGGTGGACGACATTTTTTCTTGTTATAAATTCAAGATTTTCTGTGTTTTATATTTCACTGATATATTTGTAGATAATTTATTGTCGAATATTATCCCAAGCTCTTTTATAAAACTAGGACAAGCTACGCATTCATTATTTATCTGATAAGCAAAGAATAGAGGACAATAGCCTACTGAATGACATCGCGTTATGTTTCTTGATGTTAACATCTTATTTTTTTGCGATATTTTTGTTACACAATCGTTTTTTGACAATACGTTTTAATAAGAATTCAAAATTTGGTTTAAAAACTTACAAGCGTCTTATCGAGTTGGTCAGTCTCATTGGGTAAGACGGCTGTTACCTAGGTGGACGTTATGGAAATAAGCCATTTCATTATATGTTTATGAAGTAAATTGCCCTTGAAATTTATTTTCTTATAAATCACCTGCTGTATCTCTAAATTTATGTATCTGAACACTAAACTTTGTTGTCAAACTAAAATATGAATACATTCACATCAATTTTAGTTGGAAAAATTTAACGCCTTCGTCACTTAGCGATTGGCCCTTCGCACAATACCGAGAATCGACCCTGACGAACCCCCCGGGGATTTTTATCTAAAGCGAAAACACCTTTTTATGCCGTAAGATAATTCGCGTAGTTTTTGTTCGAGCAACAGACGATTTTCCCTTGCCTCTGGTATTACGGTTAAGAGATCGACCGCGAAATGTTTACTGACTGCCTGTCAAGTAAAGATAACAAAACTTTTATTGACACTAGGGAAATCTTTTCGTGAGAACTCGAGATCAGTCCAATAAAGTAAACAATAGGCGATGGCAAGGTGACAAGGGAGATTGGTTTCTAGAAGGAAAACCTTTAATTTCGATATACAGGATGTCCGGTAGGTGGACGTAGAGGTGTAAATCGGGTCATAAGTGAAAATATTTTAAAACTCCCAATCGCGTTCTATAATCATCACGCATTAATCACATTATTAATCCCATTTTTGTGTGGGGGAGTTAAAAATATAGCGACTTAACCCTACCTCTATAAGAAGTTAAACTCTTGAGAAGTTACAGGTAGAAAGATAAGTAAATAAATGTTTATTTAACCACTTACTTATACAGCAAAGTACATTTGCACCAAGTCAAAAGATAGGAACTATTCTAGTCTACTGACTTAAGTCGATATAAGAAGGCGCAAAATAAAACAGAAAACAATAGTTATACCGGGTGTAAACGAATAGTAGGCCACCCCTGTAACTTCCTTGTTTTTAAAGATATCGGGATGAAATTTTGTATGATGAAATTAGGTAAGATTTCCAACTTTTCGAGACCTATCCGCTATATTTATCACTTCCGGTTTCACTGGAAATGGCCCCAATAGTCTTTTCTAAATGGACCACCCTGTATGTTTTTACATTTTTGAAATAAATCACATTTTGGATAAATTTATATTATTTTGAACAATTTATACAGTGTTGCACGAAAAATAGTTCGAATTTTAGTTATCAATCTAGATGAATATGTTAAAATTAATTTTGTTCCAATGTAATTCATATAAAAAATACGAAAACGTCAATATGTCCAATAATACATCATACAGGGTGGTGTAAACTCATTAAAATCACATTTTTCAAAATGACTCATTCGTTTTAAACATTATGATATGGGCCACCCGGATATTCAGAAAGCTCTGTTTAGTAGGGGTTAAACGGTACCAAAAGTTCCGTAATGTGTAATCGTTACCGGCAGGAATGACAATTTTTCTTAAGAAATTTATAATTTATATCTAACTTCATTTAAATTTTGATCAACCCTGTATATTTGTGTTAATATTTTATGATATGCCACCCTCCGCAGGAGACAGAATGGGCCTCTGGCTCATTCTTGTTGCATATCATAAAATATTAACACAAATATACAGGGTTGATAAAGATTTAATTGAAGTTAGATATAAATCATAAATTTCTTAAGAAAAATTGTCATTCCTGCCGGTAACGATTACACATTACGGAACTTTTGGTACAGTTTAACCCCTAAACAGAGCTTTCTGAATATCCGGGTGGCCCATATCATAATGTTTAAAACAAATGAGTCATTTTGAAAAATGTGATTTTAATGAGTTTACACCACCCTGTATGATGTATTATTGGACATATTGATGTTTTCGTATTTTTTATATGAATTACATTGGAACAAAATTAATTTTAACATATTCGCAGCCATCTAGATTGATAACTAAAATTCGAACTATTTTTCGTGAAACACTGTATAAATTGTTCAAAATAGTATAAATTTATCCAAAATGTGATCTTTATTTAAAAAATGTAAAAACATACAGAGTGGTCCATTTAGAAAAGGTTATTGGGGCCATTTCCGGTGAAACCGGAAGTGATAAATATAGCGGATAGGTCTCAAATAGTTGGAAATCCTACCTAATTTCACCATACAAAATTTCATCCCGATATCTTCAAAAACAAGGAAGTTACAGGGGTGGACACTATTCGTTTACACCCGGTATAATAATATATCAAAAATACTAGTTCGTCACAAATTATGTTTGTTTGGTTTGGATTGCATAAAATTATTCACAGAATAATAACAGTGTAGAAACAAAATATTCTTTATATATTTTTACTTCCACATCCAGCGGAAATATAGTAACGCAAAAAAAATTTTGAAAATTTTTGTTCAAATAGGTTTAAAATGTCATGAAACATCGTGATTTTAAGTTTGAGCAAAAAAAATCTGTCTGTCGGTCTATCTGTAACTTTTGTTGGGCGCACGTTTACTCTGGAACCGTTTAAGATATTGAGGTGAAATTTGGTATACGTATGTATTTTAACGAAATCTGGAACTAGATTATATTTTGATCTTATTCCGTTGAAGGGTTGAGGGGTAAATAGGTAAATCAACCAAGTAAGAGTCCATAGAGTATATACAGTGTGTTTCACTTCTCGTGAGTCTTCTCCTTCTCCTGTATCTTTTTTATTTGTGGCCCAATTCATTTCAAATTTTTATCAGCTATACGTCTCCATAACACGACATTATTCAACACATAAATGCCGCCTAGATCTAAAACGCCGGCCTACTGCGATAAAAAGAAAATAGCAATTTTCGAGAAATCATAGTAGGCTTAGAGATAGACAAAAATTTTGTTAATGAAAGTTGTTCGGAATCATTTGATATGCCCTCTTGTAAAATTTTGTGAAAATCGGAATATCAAAAAAAAAAATTGTTTCACTTCTCATGAAAACACCCCTGTATCTTTTTTATTTGTGACCGAATTTATTTCAAATTTGTATCGGTTATACAACTCCATAAGACTACTTTCAACAGATAAATGCCGCCTAGATCTAAAACGCCGGCCTACTGCGATAAAAAGAAAATCGCAATTTTCGAGATATCATAGTAGGCTTAGAGATAGACAAAAAATTTGTTACTGAAAGTTGCTCGGAATCACTTGATATGCCCCCCTGTAAAATTTTGTGAAAATCGGAATATTTTCAACCAAAAAAAAATTTGTTTCACTTTTCGTGAAGATACCCCTGTATCTTTTTTATTTATGGCCGAATTCATTTCAAATTTTTATCGGGTATTAATACACAATAGGTCGATTTTTTACCGGGTAAATTTTTTTTGGACAAAAACCTGTTTTCCCATGAAATTATTCGAGAATTATTCGAAAATCGCGACACGAAGTGGAGCGACTTTTCCTAGGTCCCTTAATTTGAGCAAAATTTTCATGGAAAACAGGTTTGAGTCATTCAAAAAAAATTTACCCAAGTAGAAAATCAACCTCGTGTGTATTGTAGAAGATTAATATATGATTAAAAAATATTATATAAAATAATTATTAAAACAACAAAACTGTTTAAAGTTTAAAAAATAACAATTTATAATAATAGTATATTATTCAACGAGCGGTAATGTAGGTAATAACTCACGCAGATGAAAGTTTACAGCACGATCCGTAGGCGAGTGCTGTAATTCATCAAGTGAGTTATTACCATTGCCGCAAGTTGGATACTATACTTTATCTACGATTATAACAATAAATATTAAATTAAGAAAATTTTGTTTAAATTACTGAGTTTGTTTATTAATAAAATTAACTGTAAAATTTAATTTTTGTTCACCCTTTTATATTTGTTGTCTTCAAAGATTTAGCCACCTTTTAGCGGAGGTAGAATGTGATTTTTAATCGAAATAGTGCACAAACTGCTTGTAGACAAAAAATCTGCTTTGTAGATTATTATTACGCGGCGGAAAATGCAAAACTTCTCCGCGAATTGCAATAGCCCGGAGCGCATATTCGGTCAAAAGTCTTGTTTTTATGTTAGAGAAAAAATTAAAAAAGCATCGGAAAGCTCAATCAATTCTCTTTACATAAGCTGTCTACAAATTTTTCGAAAAAAAACAATAGTTATCGAGATATTCGAGGAAATGTAAGAAATTACACGTTTTCCTATAGAGCGTATGAAAATCTTAAAAAAATAATTTGTCTCAGAAACCTTTCTTTCGAAGGGCCAAGATTAACGGAGCGTCAAAGTAATACATGATATTAAGTGAACATCGTACAGGAGATCGATTTCAGTTAATTACCGATTAATTACGGTGACAAAACGGAGAAAATTTACCGGAAAAAAAATAAGGTAGAGTAACGACAAAAAAATATTGAAATTTTTTATTATTCAAATAGGCTTAGAATTTCATGAAACGTCGAGATTTTAAGTATGAGCGAAAAAAATTTCTGTCTGTCTGTAACTTTTTTGTGCGCACGATTACTCTGGAACCGTTTAAGATATTGACTTGAAATTTGGTACACATATACACTTTAACGGGATCTGGAACTGGATTATATTTTAATCTTATTCCGTCGAAGGGTTGGGGGTAAATGGGGGGTAAATAGGTAAATCAAGCGGGTAAGAGTCCATAAAATTGGCATTTAATACATACAAGAGAAGCTAAGGTCTCAAAAATTTTTTTGGCATTAGCCACCCCCATTATTTAAGGGGATGAAAAAACATTGTGATTTAGTGTGTACAAGAATCAAAAACCATGTTATTACTTCATCCACCCCCACTACCACCCCCTATCACCACCCCCACCCCAGTACCGATGTGGGATATCGTTTTATGGGTTTTTGGGGTAGACGATTTCAAATATTATATTTTTAAAGTTCCATAAGCAATTATTACCACATACAAATTTTTTTCGTTGTGAGGGACTTGGGTAGCAAATCTAGATGTGGAAGTAGTGATTCCTTGGGCAGCGGTTTTTATTGGTGGATTATAAGAGGCATTTATTAACTTTGATATAACAATCAATCTCTAAGAAGCTATTTAAGTTGTTAATGCTTAGAATACAACAATTATTTACTTTATGTGGGACTGTCATAATAAAAATAAAGTCAGCGCCTCTGAATTTTTGTAATCGACCGGTAGCGTTCGTTCGGAATGCGGAGAGCGCGTAAATGTTTTTATTTTTCAGGAAACGAAACTTTAATCTAAAGTTTAGAGGAATCGTTGTCAATGCAATTACGAGTTCAGCCACTGTAAATACAGAAAAATAACGTGAGAAGATCTAACCAGATAATTTAATTTTACAGCCAGTATTTCCGCCATCACACTCATATACTACTAATTACTTTTCAATTGCATTCCGTTTTACCGATTTAAATTTTTTATATTTTTATTTGCATAAAAATCCACATTATTTCGTTAGGTAGATACGTAGGGGTTCATTGTGTCGTGAGGGAGCGTTTAAGCTCCCTTTTGTGTTTTTGGTTCTGGACTTCTGCCTGTTCTCGGTCTTCATGTGAAATATGTTGCCGCGTTGTAACGTGATATGGAGTGTTTATGCTCCTTTTTTGTGTTTCTGCTTCTTCGAGTCTTCTTTTTCGGAGTCTTCTGATTCCTCGTTTCCGATACTAAGTTGGATTTGGGACATGCCTGTTGCCAGAATTGCCACATGACGCATGGTACAGAAGTGGGGGGTGGGCAGTGTAGATGTTTTTGAAATACATTGCCGCATTGTGTTCGTGATATTTAATGTTTATGCTCCTCTTTTTTGTGTTTCTGCTTCTACAGATTTTCTTCTCCTTCTGAGTCTTCTATAGTGTAACACCCACAACGCCAAAAAATATGTAATACCACAAAACCCACTCCTATTAAACTAGATACCAACAAAAAGTCAAGATCAACAACACTTCTCTTTGATATATCTCCTCCCCTCCATTCCTCTCCCCTTTTGATCCGCTCTACCGCACCACACCAAAAACATTGCGCCTAGCTCTGGACCATGTACAAAACCAATAACCACTCACAAAATCGTCAATCGAACGTCCCGAGGTATGCATAACACCCATCACTCACCTAACTCAAAACTGTATCCTTTGCACCCTGTATCCAGACCAAGTGATGGCACACAAAAAGGGTTGTTATGTTTTCTCCTTCCAACGATGGCCCAGTGCTCCACACAGACAGTTCCCGTCGCCGTCGATCCCTCGCACCAGTAGCCGATGTGTCCTCGCTCCCACGCTCCGCAGTGGATACATCATTCTTGTGCTTTCCGGAAAGCTACTACCTCCCGTCTACCCCCTGCTTGTCACTATTACGGTCCTAACCTGTTTAAACTTTTTAACAAACTTTTTAATTAGTCCCACCAGAGCCGCACCAGAAGTATAATAGTTATTTTTATACCAAGGCCGCGAAATTCCTTTTTACGTACCGAGAGAAAAATTATCGCCGAGGCCGCTTGCGGCCGAGGCAAGATAATCTCGAGGACGCTAAAAAATTTCGCGGCCATGGTATAAACACTATTTTTTGTGCAACCGTAAATTATAGTTAGTATAGATGGTAAAAATGACACCATCGTTTATGCTATATTTTGCTAAATAAACGCGGTGGCCTTAACGTCAGAGCATTTCTATGGAAACGGTATTTTGAATGTATACTTGACAGTTCTTGAATAATCGTAAAAATGAAATTATTTATTTATTTGTTGTGAATTTGGAAATAATTATGTACTAATTCTGTTTAATAAGATAACAATTTTTGTTTGTCATATTTTAGAAATATCAATTTTGAAGTGACTTAAACGTCATATATTATGAAAGTGATTTTTAGTTTTTCGGCCGTTACTAAAGGTAACGGCCGTGAAATTGAATTTCACGGACTGTTTTGAGAACGCGAAATACTCACTTCACGTACGGCTGCACAAAAACAATTTTTATGTTTTCATAGCATGGGATGAGGCTTTCCAAATTCCAATGGCACCGAAACCAAGCCAATGGGCACCAATTCCATCCAAATTCCCAAATTGATTCAATTCCGCACGGTGCACTGTCACCCTGATGGGGCACGCCCCTGGCCAGACTCATATGTAAATTTGCTAGAAAGAATTGTTTATTGACTTATTTTTAAGTTATTACACTTGACAACGAGCGTAATGTCGACCTGAAAACTTGATATTTTACCTAAGAAAATATTATGACCATATACTTTTGATTATTACGAGTTCAGTTTATATTAACAATAGATATTTATTTATATGACCATACTTTACAGACAGGTCAAATTCATTTGGATATTTTATAATGGTTAAAAAAATAATTTACAGGTTTACAGAGGGATATCATGCCATCCTTTAATTTATTGCCATAAACTTGTCGACAAATGTCGACTCTTCAAGGGTGATGGGCCTAAACACTTCAAAGGTTATAAATATACTTGTCTGGGAAGGAGCTTAAAAATGAAAATGGAGGTATTTTCTTTTGCCTGTCTTGGGTTGTTTGTTTATTTACGCTCTTTTCGTTTCTGGTCACTAATCTCTATTAGTTGTTTTCAAATATTAATTCTATTTCAACTTTGTTCTTTTGATATGAGGAATCAATTTACGCGGAAATTCTTGATCTACAATTCACCTAAGTTTTATCAAATTTGACGGAGTTTTTCGCGGAAATTTTGCGTTTATAGTGGGCGTGTTTCAGGCACCCAACCGTTCGCTTCGAAGCCACAACCGACTATCTTAATATTGTAAGGAAAGAATTGTTAAAAAATTAAGTACAATTTTTCTTCATTATTTATTTTTACACAATTATAAAAATTATTTACTTAAAAAATATATAAAAGTATAAATTTAATTGAACACCATTCTTTAAAATATTTTTTTCAATTTCATTTGCGTTGTTTATAAATGAAAATATTACTCCTCTTCATTTTCATTTCTTTCTTCTTCTTAAACATCGTCGATTTTATTATCGTAAAATAATGTATTCAACATATTATTGAGATAAATCTTATCTCTTCCTATTGAAAAGTTTGACTAATATTAAGGCGGGTGTTTTTACCGTATGTAAATCACGGGATCAAGAAAACGCTCTGTATTTAAAATTTGTATGCCCTTTGAACTAATTAGCAGTAAAATTAATTCAGTAACGGGTAATTAAATTGCATCTATTTAAAATATTTTTACTAAAAGAATTTTGAATGATTTACCCGAATATTTTAAAATATGGTTACTTTATAAATAAACTAAGGTTAACTCCCAATTAGAGTGAAGAAGAGTTACTCATATATCGTACATTTAGGTGCAATATGGCATCCTAAACACGTTTTTATTCTGGTAATTTTTCTAAAAAATGTAAACTTAAGCCAGAAAATCATAGCTGCTATTTTGGGTCAGCCATCTTGAATTTTCCAATTTTCAAAATTGTAACCAGCGATCTCAAAATCCTCTGAGTATATATTTTCAGTCGGTCAAATAGTTTCCGAGATAACAAATTAACAAATTTAATTAACTTGTTTAGTGCTTAAAATTGTTTGTTGATTAATAACAAAAAGAAAAAAGTTCCAGCGCCTCTTTTTTCTTTTTACAAATGTTCCTTAGACTTCAATAAACAATTTGCAACAAAAATTAGTCCGATTAATCCTTTTCCAGAAAATATCTATCTTGGGGCGACTAATCATATATAAAGAAAATAAAGGAGCAAAGGAGAAGAAATCATTCGGCATTATAACAATTTCGCACCCCCCCCCCTGCTTAAAACCGGCCCTGTTTGGGGGTTGAAGCGATTGGAATGGACGGTACTTAATAACATATTTATGAAAATGTTGATTTTTAAGACAAATATATGAGCTATTCGAGGCTTCCCTGGTTTTTCAGACGTACTAACACCATATAACCCGGCAAGGATAACAGGTTTTCGATCCGCTTTCAAGCTATCCTTATGGAGACGTCTGGCAGTTGGGAAGAATTTTTATTTTTTCTATAACATATCCTTACCATTTTCCTGCCACCTTATTTAATTTAAAATCGTGTTTTTTTTACAGAGAAATTAATTATAATTTTCTTGTAATATTAACATAATAATAGAGTTGTATTTAAATAATACTTGCTCGTCGTACGTGCAATATTATTGTAAAGAGGTGCTTAAATACAATTCGAGATGTTTTATTAACATATTTTGATATAGAAGTTGGGATTTTATATATCGGTATTAGTAGAGATATGTTTATTTTATATTATTTCGTTTAGATAACGCCATAAATTACTGGTATATTGCGAATTGGCTAGATTACATTTCTAACTCATTCGGATATATCCAGTTTATAAACTCTATTAAAAATTCAAAACAAATTTAAACTTTTTAAAATTGGCGAACTTTATAGTCGATCGAATATAGTTAGCGGAGAGAGAGAAAAGTGAGCAAGTTTTAATCTAATTTCTGGGGTGGGATGAGAGCTAATATATAAGGGAATATTTGTGTACAGGATACATCCTTAAACTTAAATTAGAAACTTGTAAATAAATTTTAAACTTTCAAAAGTATAGGTACAAAATTGGTTTCAATGTTGCAAAAATTCTAATGAAATCGATAACAGGTTTGCTCTCCTCTGAATCATAAGTGATTCAAAATACTTATTGAATTAAAAAATAGTTGATATCCGATGGGGAGCCACAAAAAATTTCCCTTAGAATTCAAAATGGCGCCCTCTTAAATAGTAGTACCCCGAAACACATAAATCTTATACATTACCGCATTTTTTCGCATTTGGTATCATTTTCGAATATTTTCGGCTTGTGGAACACGACATGAAGTCAAAATAAATGAAAGACATAAAATGTAGGAATAATAAATAAATGATTTATTCATTTTTTTTTTTAATATTGAAAATACACTCAAAACTTTTTCATCATTTACGTTAAGTTAAATTGCAACTGTAATATCATGTCCTGACACAGTATTTAATTATCTTACTTAGAATTAATGCACTGTCCACGGCATGTAGTGCACATTAATCAACTGCATCTATTAGTGCAGACCTGCTTACACCTGCACTTTAATAGTTCCCTACAGGCTTCCCATATGGCAGGTTGACTAGTCCATTGTGGGGTCCACACTTTGTCTTCCTGTGTCCAGCCCCAGTTAACTGGAGATGTTAATTCTTCAATAACATTGGCTGCTTGACCCCCTTGATATATGGCCGGCTTGGTAAGCCGCACGAAGTGTATGCAGCTTTAGCGCATCTGCAGTAGGCGGCAGGGAAGGCAATGGTCTACTCTCGGTTGTAAATAATACTTTTCTTGCATCATTTATAGAGCCTAGCTGAATATCTGCATCGTACATAATCATAGTAAATTTTTCCAAAAGTATTCTCACATTCTCTTCTAATGCTGGTAGAGGGTTTGAGGGTTAGAAATTGCAGTAAAGGCAGAAATGACCTCGGGAAAAGTTTTCCATGCATTCCAAGCTGACCGCTTGCCTTTCATATTGAATGCCGTCACTGTTTGAATATAAGAAACAAGTTCAGCAAATGCAATGCCCTCACATATTCTTTTACTCTCGTCCGTACCATGTCGGCGTCTTAAAGGATTTAAATGCCTGTTCAAACATTGTTTATGGTATTTTACCTCTTGCGAAATAAAATCTCTGGTACCAAGTGAAACTAAAATATCGGGAGAAACTACCGCCTTGAGTTGAGTCTCCATGTCAAATGTCATCACCTCATGTAATGGTTGATTACACAGATTTCCTCGCCGACACAAGCAACATATATTTTCAAAAGTATTGAGTGGTGGTATTGTTGTTGAACTCTCCAAAATCGTCCTAAGTTGAAGACAGAATCAAAATTCGACTTAGGCAAAAATTTCATTTAAGGACATTTTTAAGAGTCTGCAGAGGCACAGATCAGTCCATAAGGACCGTTATGAGTTCTATAAGGCGTTAGAAATGACCAGGTGAAAATTCGAAGAAACACCGAATTTTCACTTAGGAAAATATGTTTTGGTTCAGGATATGAGAGTGAAAGTATATAATGGCAAGGATTTTTGAATAATATACTTTTTTCAGAAGTGCAAAAAAGTTGGAAAATATTCTTAAAAGTGCGTCGAAATTTGGCTCGAAAATCGATTTATCAAAAGTACGCCAAAATTTCACTTGTAGATTAATTTTTCAAAACTGCGTTGAAATTTGGCTTGAAAATCGATTTATCAAAAGTACGCCGAAATTTCACTTGCAGATTAATTTTTCAAAACTGCGTCGAAATTTGGCATGAAAATTGATTTTTCAAAAGTACGCTAAAGTTGGACTTAATTTTTCAAAAGTACCACGAAGCTAGTTTAAAAAGTACTCCGAAGATGTACTTTAAAAAATATAGAAATATTTTCCATTTTTAATCCTCAACCAAAGACATGGACCATTGAGGTATGTCATTGAATGCCCTGTTCTAAAGTATGAGCATAAAATTTTAGCTATGCATTGCATCCAAAATGCAAAATAGACGATTTTGACAAAGCCGGCGTATTACCGATAAGCAAAAATTGATAAAAATCAATGCACATGCACAAGGCCGGTTTCTCGCATAGAAAGAGTTTGGATTAACTCAGCGGCTCGCAATTTGGTCGAGCGCGTTGAGTGGTCCAGACAAAGCAATTGTAGCAAAGCCAATAGCTGGGCTTTCCAAATGACAAAGTTATAGAGGAAAACGCCTTGTGCATAAAAAACCAAAAATTCAATTTTGCCTAAAAGTCGCTCGAAGGTGGGTTGCTGCCATATCGATAATATTGAATAACTGCATAGG
Organism: Rutpela maculata; assembly: GCA_936432065.2. Taxonomy (NCBI): domain Eukaryota; kingdom Metazoa; phylum Arthropoda; class Insecta; order Coleoptera; family Cerambycidae; genus Rutpela; species Rutpela maculata. The sequence continues at coordinate 118,185,607 of OW386293.2, read as the reverse complement.
GGCAAGTAAATTGTGGACTGATTGGACGCCATTAAACTTATGCAGTAATAAGTCCTCACGAATGTGAGTACGTGAACCGCCACGATACAAGAACTTAGCGAAACTAAATTCATTTAGTAAAACTTTTTTAAGTTAAAATCAGTCCAGTCGTAATTATGAAATTACAAATAGTCTCAGACTTCTCTAAAAAGCTCGCATTTTGATTCTGAGAAGGTATGCATGAATCTTTTCTGCCTAATCGATCGTTAGCGTAAGCGCTCTCGCTTTTGTGGTCTGAAAGCCATCGCCTTGATTGGGGAAGGTACGATTCTTACCTTAAGAATTTTGTGTAACCATTTCTGTTAAATAAACGGATTCTTTGAACTTTTGCATCTTAATTGATATTGAGGTCTGTTGACGGTCTATAATCCCTGGAACTTTCGTATCGAAAACCGGATGTGTCGAGTTAACTCACATTAACACTTGACCTTTTGGTTGCCTTACGGAGGTTTGATAGGGATTTTTTAATGCGTTTTTTGAGAAATCCCCAAGGTGTAGAGTCTGTTTTTAACAGATAAAAACATGGATACTACGTATTAATCCCTCCGAAGAGCAATTCTTTGGTTGGGATTTTTTTTATATAAAAATTCAGAATTTCAAAAGGTACCTAAACCTCTAACGAGGAAATTCATGTTCAGAGAGAGCGTCGTTACCGATCTGTGGTAGTGCAGCCTTGGTCCATTATTCGGCTATCGAAGTGCATCTTATCTCGAACCCGCCTGGGAGGTAGAAGAACGGGGTAATACGCGACTGGCGCCCCCTGAGAAATTAAATTGTGTCGCGTCATTTGTCGCCCGGTAGTGCGTTCTTCTACAGTATCACTGATCGCGTGAAATAACTTTCGTTTTCTCCACTTGAAGCTGAAGTTGACGCTGTGGGCAATGAATCTGGTTCGCTAGATTTTTTTAGCCCTTTCTCGAGCTCTCTCAAGCTTGGTACTGTTATATTGTAGAGCACATGATTTATGCCACTTTGCTTCTCGTGAGACAAATGTTGAAAAAATTCCACCTCCTTCGTTTAAAACCGTTAAATTTACACTCGGGAACGATTCTCCCAAACGATGAAATTCCTCCAAATTGTTTGCTAGAGTACCATAACCCTTATTTCGCTGCGCGATGTTTTTGTTGCGAGATGGATTTATAAGAGGTTCTCCTATTTCGGATTGGCACAAACAGCATTTCATCCAGTCTATGATTTTAAACTTTAAAGGTCCTAGTGCCTCAACAGCCGCCACTTTCAATTTTTTTTGTACTTTCGGAGGCATTTTGTGGTAAATATCCACAACAAACAGATGGTATAATTTTGGGTCCTATTTTTGTATTTAAACGATATATTTATAGAACAATAAACTTTTACACATGAATTTGCCTGCAACAGGTGCTAGCGGTTTTTACATTCCTACATAAATATGTAGGAGAAATCTCGAACAACTGAACAACTCTGTGGGATATACGCGTGCGCGGTTGTTATGACGACGGTGCGTGCATGGCGTTGGGATAACATACAGGGTGTCCAACGTAATCTTCTTGTGAATAAATTATATAAAATTTAGATAAATTCACTGGAACCGTCCCTGTTTTTTTGTAATATGGCAAATCAAACCATCTTGATCCTTAACTCAAAAATAGTCAAAAACGATACTAAACTCGAAATAATACGGTACCATAAAATTTATTATATTTTAAGACTGTTATTTTTTAAATCGGCCATCATTTTCAATCCTAAGGGAAATTTTGGGTGGCTCCCCTTCGGAATTTATTTTCCAACATCTAATCTAACACCATGCCAAGTGGCATCGCGTGTTCATTAAATCAAGTATCGTTTCACGTACCGCGGCCACTATATGAAAATGGTTATATTGACAAAATTAAAATAAAAAATAAAAAATTGGCCAAAATTCTTCAACATGCTGGTAAATTTGTAAATGTGAATATTTTTATTCCTAACTTTTTCTGCATTGAAGTACTACTTTAAACTAAAAGATAATTCATTTATAACTTATATTAAAGTCAGTTATTTTTTATGAGAATAGTTAGACGCAAAAAATTAAGAGAACTATATTATATTGTTATTTTTATATACTAATAAATATCAATAGCCATCAAAAATATCAACAAAAGAGAGTATTTTATATCCCCTTTAAAACCCATTTTGATTTCTCTTCCTATAGCTTGTATGGTTTTCGAGCAATTCAATTTTTTCTATAGGCCGCACGCAATATATTTCAAATAAACGAAAATTCGCGCGCAATAAATTTCAAATAAACGAAGATTCGCGCGCATTAAAAATACAAATTTTGGAATTGTTCTCAATATCGATTCTCTCGAAAACCATGGCATATACAACAAAATTACAATAGGACTTTTTTTTAGGAAATTAGTCAAGCTTTCTTTTTTATAATGAGCAATTTTTTGATATTTTCAACGGTTAACGAGTTATCAGTAAAATAAGGCTTTTTTCACCGAAGGAGTGGTTTTTTGGGGGGGTTACGCGGAACGGATTTTTGTGGTTTTGTGATGTATAACCCCTGCACTAACAGTTACTGAAGGAAAATCTCAGATAACGTTTTTTGTGAGATTGGTGTATTTTTTACTTTACCGACTAGACTATTACTAATTACTTCGATATAAAATTATTATTCAAATTATCCCAATTTTGTATACTTCGTGTTATAGTTTTTTTTATTGCAGTGCTAGCAACACTAGACATAAATCCTACCTTGATAAATTTTCTAATATATCAACGTCTACAAACCATTTATTTCCTAGAAAGGAGCTCCGGTGTACTTTTTACAACTTTAAATAAAGTTTTGTGATTGCGACGGAAATTGCATCCGGATCTCGACGGAAATATATGTTTGAGGCCTTACTTAAATAAAAAAAAGTGGTTTGTTATATGTGTCTTTCGGTAACTTGATCAGCTGCAATCACGAAACTTGAGAACTCTTGAACAACATCTTCGCTTCAAAATTACCGTATTGCAGTAGCCGTAGAAATCCAATTTAATCTAGAGAATCATTGAAATTACCGCAATCAACATGTTTATCAAGACAGGTTTTTTAAAGTTTTGAGTAGTCTGGTGCATAAATTAAACAAATGTATTATAAAGTATTGTCTGATATGATTGATTTGAGTGGCGAATATGCTGATCGACTGTCTATCGCGCCCTGGGTTCGAGCCCCAGCCCCAGTACCAACAATACCGGTGGGTATGGATGTATATGTCTGCGTTTTTCCAAATGTGTAACCCTGTTCCGAACAGCCATGGCTTTGGATTTGGGGGTTGTTTACTATATGTGGTGTGTTTATGTTTTTTCTATTTGCATCTAGTGGATTGTGTGAGTCGCAAAAAGACCCGAAAAACCCGACTGTTGTCTGATGCAACCAAAGTAGTTCTACCCCCCGTTTTCGAGGATGCTGAACACCGTGGTGGTGGCAGAATTTCTCGTTGGAGTGACCCAAGCCCGCAAACGGCCAAAAACTACCCCCAAACGGGGTCAAACGCGCATTGATCATGTTTCACGGAATCTAACTTATTGATCCCCCGTTTTCGAGCATGCCAATTACAGGAAGGACCCTGGGACGCGTGCCTGACACCCGCCCACCCCTCAACGGCTAATAACCACCCTCCAAAGGGGTGAGAGGGCGCTCTCATCATACCGCTAGACAAAAAAGTGTCCCTCCCATTTTCGAGAATGCCGAACACGGAGAGGACCACGAACGAGTGCTTGACACCCGTTCACCTCCTCAATGGCAAAAAAATAACCCTTCGTATTTTCATAATGAGTGTACCTGCACGGGTGCAAATAAAGTAAAAGATAAATTTAAAATAAAAAAAAATAAATAAATAAAGGAGGAAGGTCCATAAGGCCGGTTTTCGGTATAATGTATGTTTGAAAAAAAAACTGAAAAACATGTTTTTATTATTTACTATCAATATCGAATCGATTCCACACCAAACGAAACTTTCCTCCACCCTCCCTTTTTACCCCATGTGACCCCTCCCACCTCTTCTGAAATAACGAAAATATATGTACAAAATCAAAAATATCCTTATTCAGCAAAAGTCATGTTAAAATGTTTCAATGACCTGCAAAAAAAATCAACTGAATGCTGTTATTTAATAGTTTAGGGGAAGATGAGTGCTGGAAAGTTTCGTTTGGGGTAGAATCTATTCGATATTGATAGTAAATAATAAAAAAATGTTTTTCAGTTTCTTTTGTTCACAAATAAATTAGGCCGAAAACCGATCTACGTACTGTCGTGCGCAAAAAAAATGGGACAAGTCTTATAAGGTATTTTTGCTAAAATCTAATTTTTGTGACATTGCCAGTTATTTGTCAAAATTCATTGCAAGTGAGACAGATTTAGTTATCCTATTTTTTTTTGCTCACGGCAGTACCCTTCTGCTTTATTACTTTAATTTTTTTTTAATAGTCATAGTACTTATTTTATAATGTACGAAAAGTGAGCGTAACAATATATATAATATGTAATTGTTTGCGTCAATAAAAATATTTTATATAATCTAATTAAATTAATCACGTTTCAATTATTATATAAACCTATTTTTCCCAAAAAAATATGTACAAAAAATATACACTCATCTTTCAGCTCCACAGTAAATGCAGGTGACTACTTTGTTGACGAGATCGAGGTGACACCTTAAGGTTTCTCAAAAACGGGGGGAGGGGGCGGTAGCTTTGCCCAGGGGTATGCTGAGAACGCACTCTCACCTCTTTGAAGGGTTGTTATTGGCCATTTACGGGGGTGGGTCACCCCGGGGAGGAATTCCACCATCACCACGGATGGTTTTTGGCGAGGTTGGGTCATCCCAACGAGAAATTCTCTCACCATCAAGGTGTTCAGCATCCTCGAAAACGGGGATCACCAAGTTAGACTCCCTCAAACAATTATAATACGCGTTAACCCCCGTTTGGGGATGGTTTTTGACCGTTTTGAACGAGTAATTTTGTCACCACCACGGTGTTCAGCATCCTTGAAAACAGGGGGGCAACCGCTGAAACGGTAATTTGTGTTTTATCCTAAATGGTACATTATGCTCTCTGATGTGACTGTATCATAAAGAATGATTTTGTTTAGACATTGTTATATGGTCCTTTATCGAAGTCCATAAGGAAAAAGCAAAATGGACATCTGTTAATCACAGGCCCACAAAAAAAGAAAAGTTGTCTGCGCCGGGGTATTGACCATACTTATCCCTTGTATTTTGAACACGAATCTGACCTTAATTTTTCCCCTATACGTCAGGTTTTTTTTTTAAAGCAAAAAAGTCTAATAGTTACATATTCATTTGCTGTTAAAAGAACCTGACGTGCTGGGGAAAAACTAAGATCAGATTCGTGTTCAGCGGCTCAAAATACAAAGGATAGGTGTGGTCAGTATCCCCGCGCAGATGACTTTTTTGTGTGGGATTGTGCCACACTGAGTGTGGCACAATGGCAACAAAAAAAGTGGTCTGCGCGGGGGTACTGACCACACCGTCTCCTGTATTTTGAGCCGCTGAATACGAATCTGACCTTTTTCACCCCAACACGTCCGATTTTTTTTTAACAGCAAAAAAAGTCTGTTGAATCGTAATATTTATATATTTATTTGCTGTTAAAAAAAACCTGACGTCCTGGGAAAAAACTAAGGTCAGATTTGTGTTCAGCGGCTCTAAATACAAGGGATAGGTATGGTCAGTACCCCGGCGCAGACAACTTTTTTTTTTGTGGGCCTGTGTAATAAATATTTATTAAAAAATAATAAACAATTAAAAGCGAAATCACTAATTTTGTGACCTAACTTGTATACTTCCTCCTACATTTCAAATATTATCCTTCCCTGTAAAAGTTCAAATGCTCCTTTTTTTCCTTTGGCTTAAACAAGTTAGCCACTTTTACGGAAGAAAATAAGATTAACATGAAAGGATATAAGATCAAAGGAGAGTTTCCATTAGGTTGGGGAAATTTTTTGTCGGAAAGCAGATTTTGTAGTTTGTATTTAAGAGTGGAGCCTTCTATTTTAAGACACGTTAAAAAGCTCACGCTGTTGCTTGTTTTCTCCAATAATTGGGAACCAGGAAGTTCTAATATCTAATATATATCAAAAATTAATTTGACATACTTATCTACTGCAGTTTTAAAATTATAGTAAATATTTTTGTTTTCTTCTATCACTGTTTTAATAATATTAATAAACGGCTATATTGGAAAAATGTAAATGAATAAATCAAGAGCACATTACTGTTTATTAAGACAAAGAGACTAAAAAACGTTTTTTGCAAAGGTACGGAGAATTATGAATTTTTGACAAAAAGGATTAAATATAAAATGAAACGTGAAGCTTATGAATTTGTAACTATACATCGAGCATAAAGTATTGACGGTGGAAGATTGCGAGTTGGGACTACCAAGAGTGCAGCGGCACATCCGCCCGACAGCCATACACATCCTAAAGCACGTGCCGCTCCACTAGCATTACTTCACTGCCAATACTTTACGTTCGAGGTATAGTTATGGCTTTTTTAAGGTTTAATGTTTTCTACCCCTTTCTAAATGTTAAATTTCGCGTGTTTTTCTTGATTAACTCAAAAACTAAGGGTCTACAAAAAACATGTCCATTACAAAGTTGAAAGGTGAATCAATTCCCTAAAATTTGGTTCTCTATGTTAAAATTTGGCCAAATTAGGGCCATTTATTTTTAAAAAGGTACGTTTCTATAAAAAAAAAATGCAAAATATTTTGGCGCCCAACGTGGGGCGTCAAAATATGTGATGATCCTCTCACCTCAGGGTCGCCTACTTGCAGGTTCTATTCGTGAGAATTTTCATTAGCAAAACTCCAACAATTTTGTTAAAGTTTTTATTTTGTATTTTAAATAGGTACAAATATCTTCATCTTGTATTTTTATTTTTTGACGTCACTTTAGTTAGTTGTTAAAAGTATTAAAAAAAACTTGTGCTATAATATTTGAACATTTTCAAAATAATTGTTCACAAAAAAAAAGCAGCAAAAAAGTGGCAGAAAACTTTATTTATGATTACAGAAAGCCATAAAAAAATTTTTTAGTTGAATCCATACAGGTCCAATTAATTTCTTAATAACTTACTTTTTTCATCTACGTCAAACAAAATATGAATCAAATAATTATTCACAGTAGGCCACGCCCTTACTGCAACTTCCACTCATTTAATACTTATACATTTGCTTTGGCTTCAGACATTCAAGGTGGTATCTTTTAAAATGGAAGGCACTGTGTAATGTAATGCAGTACTATTTTCATGTTTGGTTGATTCCAGCATACAATTTGTGGCATGTGGTTTAGGTTGCTTATTCATCGCAAATAAAATATTCCTTTCAGTTACGGTGAATGATTGATTACTGGAATAGAGGGTCACTGGCGAATCAATAAGTAACGCACACATAGTACATTTTTCACCCTTTCATGCTGCGACGGATATTATTATACATCGGGCGAATCCTCGGCAACCTGTGGAGCGTCGCACCAAAGGGAGAGATATATTCAAATATTCATAAAAATTTCACATGAAGTTGCAATAACTCATACGTTGATGTAAGAATTGTGTAGGTTTTTCCGTATATTTTGTTAAATGTTTTATGAGGGCAAAGTAGATGAGCATCGATCTGACAAGCTTAAATTATGTTCCTTTGTTAGTGGCGATAAACTAGTTTCCACAACACCAAAATACTTGTGCACTACTCTCGAATATTATACAGAGACAGAACATTGTATTATAATATTATAACAGAAAATTTGGAGACTGTTGGGCAACATACAGCTTTGTCCAGGTGAATTTTTTAAAATAAGCCCAAGAAATTTAAAATGACCAATTTTCACATTTTTTTTAATGCTTATAGCTCGAAAAATTATCGGGCACTCAACTCCACTTATGAATTGGAAGACATATGGAAGTTAAGAAAAACAGGGCATGTGCGGCCTTCTGGCAGTGTCGTAGGGCAGTCGGTAGATCCTGGGGTTTCTTACCCAGGATCTCCTTCTGGCTGTACACTGCTGTGATAAGACCCCATGCTTTGTTACACAGCCATAGTTTGGTGGCGCAGACTAAGGCAAAAAACAGCAGCATCTCAACTGGAGCATGTTCAAAGACTGACATGCCTCTGCGTTACTGGTGCGATGAAAACGACGCCTACAGCTGCAATGAGACTATACTGCCACCTAGGAGGAGGCGTTGAGGACTGCTCCGAGATTGCAATCTGTAGGCCAATGGTATATTGAGGGTACAGCTATAAGATACGCCCGTATCCTAGAAGAGGCTACAAAACAAATTCCTCTTCAGGGAATGGGAACCGACCGTATCCCCTCTATATATAATTTTAACAAGAACTTTGAGGTAAGGTTGAACGTGTCCGGTTGTGACGAACCGGACATATCAATCTACACCGAAGGTTCAAAAAATGGACTGTGGATCAGAAGACCTAGATCTACACTCGATAATACTGATAGGCGCACATGCTACTATTTTCCAGGCGGAACTAATAGAGATCCTGCAAGCGGTAATAGAAACCATGAAGGCAAACGTCAGTGGTATAATGGTGCGCATATCAACGGATAGCAGAGCAGCCCTGCTTGCTCTAAATAACTATAGGACAGGCTCTGGACTAGTTCTGGAAATTAGAAAGGCCCTAGATGTGTTCGCATAGAAAATAGTGTCCAGCTCCGTTGGGTGAAAGGACACGAAGAAGCGGACGCTTTAGTCCGCAAGGGTTCTGAGAACGCCCTACATGGTCTGGAACCTGCAATAGCGCTTTCAGATTCAGTCTACAGTTCCATGGTAAATAATTATACACTCAAGCGCCACGCGGACTGTTGGAGTGGTCTAAGTCTAGTCGTAAGCTAGGCAAACACTGTCTCCAGAAGTCCGCATCTATCAGCGGCGGCTGGTGAAATTTCAATATTTTTTTTCTCGTCTGTGGCGCATGGGACCCATACGAAATTTGGGAAATAACATCTAGAGAAGCACTTCTCTAATGACCCCTAAAAAATTTTGAAAAAGCAGTTTGCGAAAAAATTTTTGAAAATTTGCTAGCATCCCCTGGGTCTAGGGACTCCTGTTTACTTTTATTTTTTTTTGTCATATGCATTTGACTTTTCATAAAAATGCATCGACAGATTTTAGAGTTTGTGAAAATATTTTCATTACTAACTGAAATACAATGAACTGAAATTTTGTAATTTACAATTTAACAAATTACAATATTTCAATTCGCTGTATCTCAGTTAGTAATGAAAATATTTTCACAAACTCCAAAATCTGTCGATGCATTTTTATGAAAAGTCAAATGCATATGACAAAAAAAAAAAAAAGTAAACAGGGGTCCCTAGACCCAGGGGAGGCTAGCGAATTTTCAAAAATTTTTTCGCAAACTGCTTTTTCAAAATTTTTTAGGGGTCATTAGAGAAGAGCTTCTCTAGATGTTATTTCTCAAGTTTCGTATGGGTCCCATGCGCCACAGACGAGAAAAAAAATATTGAAATTTCACCAGCCGCCACTGGCATCTATATAGGATAACTAACATTGCAGACTAAACAAACACCTCCATATACTGGGAGTTATAGACAACTTCAAGTGTAGTTGTAATCTGGATGACGAGACTGCCGAGCATATGTGCTTTGTCACTGCTCTCTTAACAAAAACAGGATCCATACTGGGGGACTTCTGGCTCAGTATGGCCAGCATGAGTGGGCCTCACCTGGCCTTCTCCTCAAATACATCACAAGTATTGGTTGGCTTGACGAATGAGAGGCTTGGTAGACGTGCCACCACCTACGAGTGCAGCACAATGAGCCCACCTATGGGTTTGAGTGCACGTGAGCGCAAGCTCACCCCCCGCCACACAATCCAGAATCCAGCTCGAAAAATATAATAGAATACAAAAGAAATACAAGAGAGCTTTGTCGAGAATAAAAAATAAACATTGAAAATTGTGATAAGGATAGAATTTTGCGTTTATTTTCGACTTATTATAAATATTCAAAAAACCAAACATAGTATAATTTTTAAAACTGTTTTAGATACTTCTCTTCTTCTAACGAATACAACTCTATATATTTTTTATTGTAAACTGTTATACTTGAATATTGTAGTTTGTCAATGAAAATAGTTCCTAATTTCATTATTAGAGCATGACATTTAACTATATACAAAATGATATACCGTGTGTGTAGCCGAACGCTAGGCATCGGGAGTAAAATTACAACATCGCGCGTGCCAGCTGGCTAAAATGAAATAACAGGCTGGAATGCTCCGCTCGACGGAGGAATTTACGGCAACTATGTTGTCATATCTATCGCGCTACGTGGATGTACATGCCTAATGGGAAATTACACGCACGGTATGATAAAAACTGTATATGGTTGTATTACTTAGAACAATGGGAAGTACCTGAAGCTTATGATTTTATGATCTTTTAAATATTTATAATAAACCGAAAATAAACGCATATTTCTCTTTCACTTTGCAAAATCCTATCCCCAACTCAAATTTACTACGCATAGAGAGGCAAAAGTGAAATTTTCTTAACAAACTGGTAAATTGTAGGTTTGCTTTTTTTTAACCTATTTTTTTCGATAAAGCATTTCTTAACTCGGTCTCTGTATGACTTCACGACTCAATAAAAAGACCGAGGGATGTTGTAAAAAAATAGTGAATATCTTTTTTTCGAATATTTCGTCACAAACAAGATCCATATTACGCAGAATAATTTATAACCTCACATTTAATTGAAAGTTGCTCTGCTTTTTATGACCCTCATAATTCTATTTGAACATTTAAATGGAACATTTGAAATTTACAATATTGTGAATTTTGAAATTTAATTTCGCGTCACGTATACTCGCAGTAGTTCGTCGCAAAACTCTTGCGAATTACTTTTAAAATTTACTTTTACAATTATTACACAAAAAAAAGTTTAATGTATTTTATACTTTAAAAGTCCAATTTTAATAATTTGAAATCAATGGAAACGGGGTACATTTCTGTGCTAAGTGGTGTACAGAGTGACACGAAAGAAAGCATATTTTCATAAATCTTTACTTCTACACATTACAAGGTATTTAAATGAATATTCAAAACTTGGGAGTCTGCAAATGCTCCCTAAGCGAGATCCAGTTTCTTAACTGTGGACCTCTGAGAATGGTTTCATTAAATATTTCCGAAACTGTTTAAGATAACATAACGGAATTTTGTAGTCATTAACCTATTTATGCTTTTTAATGTAGCTTCATCCGTAATAGAGCGGGAGCTAGGTGGCTTTTTCGGCAGCTCATCGTTTTATGAACTTTGAGATATTTTTATGGTTTAATGGATGATAACGATTCATAAAATCGACTTCTGGCGGGGCACCTCCTGTCAGGAGCGTCACGAACACTGTTTAAAAATCAGTGAAATCATACCATCGTTACTAGGCTCATTTTTTTTGTGTGTACACATTTTATGTTTAGAATGAATAAAATATGATCGCCAGAAAGTGTGGGCCGTCAGGAAGCGCAGCCAAAAAGGTAATAATGATACAATACATCTGAGGCACGGTACGGAGTCAAGTTAGCCGAAAGTGTTAAATTCCTGTATATTTAAGAGCCTATGGTTCTTTTGTTGACACTAAGAACTTTATGGTGAGGCTATTCTATTGTTGAAGGAGCTTATATTTACGTTTTAAAAAGGAGCCAGAACTTGTAACGATGAATTTAGAGTTCTGAGATGAAACATGCGAAAAAAAATCCAATTTTCTTCAAAAATCCTAAACATTTTCTTTCTGGCTAGCTTTACTGACGGGAGTTTCTTTCTGGGAATTTTTTTCTGTGTTCAAAACATTTAAATAAACATGCTCAACCTTAAAAAAGTTTGTAACGATCATATTATATAACTTCGTTTTTTTACATCTTTGACCTTTCTGGTTGCGCCCCTGATGGCCCACACTTTCTGGAAATCTTATTTTATTAATTCTAAACATAAAATGTGTACACACAAAAAAAAATTGGCTTTGTAACGATGATATAATTTCACTGATTTTTATATCTTGAACCATGGCCAACTCGACGGGCTGACATATGCCAGAAGTGTATTTTGTCGTTATTTAAGTTCGATAGAATTAATCAGCGCATAGAAAATGCTTGTAACGATGAGTGTCCGAAAAAGCCACTTAGCTCCCGCACCATAACTAATATTCTATTGACGAATGAGTGGTCCATCTTTTGTCTGTTCCGCAAACTTAACGGAAGATCGACAGGCAATACATTTTGCACAGGTGTAAAATGGTATATATGGTATTTCTCTGCATGTAACATTTTTAAAATGGAAGTCTTACTGATTCCTATAGCTGCAGATAGTCGTCTTGAACTAGTTTGTGGATCATCTGCAACGCGAACTAATATTTCGTCTTCCTGGTCAGGCGTGGTAATTTTCGGTCGACCACTTTCGCCTAAATTCCTGAACTGATTTTGAAATAGTCGATGACCAGATTGCAATCTGCTTGGAAATCTTAGCAAATATTCACGTTGCGTAGCACGTCCATTGTAATTAAAACAATAAATAATAAGAAATGTATCTCTCATATCTTAGTTTGAAATATTATTATGCATCAGCATGTTCTGATTAACTATCACAACCTCCGATTAAAGAACTTATATCTAGATACATAATGGCATTACTTTGTGTGATCCCGAAAGATTCACAATCTAAGGCACTTCTTCCCATAAGTTCTTGATTGGCTAGTCGATCTGTTCGCGACCGATTCGGGCACCATCGGTTCAGTTTGATTATCATAATCTCAGTTTGACACTTTTGACAGTATATCCGCCATTAATGTTAATAAGCGTTTTTCGTGTTTTTCGATCAAAATGTGGTGAAGAAGTCTTTTTATTTTAAGTTGCGATTTGCTCAATACCTAAATAATATTCTCTATTCATATTTACACAGTTTAGTGACAATATATTTAGTGCAAATAAATAGCGAAGTGCTGTGCCGTTTGCAGAAAGCAGTTTAGAAAAGAAGAAAATCGATCGTTCCATAGTCGTAACATGATGAAGTTCAGTTTACAGTTATAAAGTAAATAGCAATTAAATTTTAATATCCTTTCAATACATATTTATCTTACTGTAATATCGTATGCCTACATCACGTTATATAAAGAGCCGGTAATGCAGGAATTGCAATAATTCATTTTAATGAAAATATTTACCATTCTACACATTTTCTACACACACACAACACCACTGTTGCCTATGGGATGTGATGTTCATCTATTCTTTTTAATGGACATATAATGTGATTATGTTAGGAGCAAACAAGGTATATAGTGAAAAGATAGCCTGTTATGTATCTAGATATAAGTTCTTTATTCGGAGATCACAACGAAAATATTTAATTGTCAAAACTGTTGTTGGCGCCTACTATTCTACCTTAATATTTCTAGAAATAAAATATGCGGACGATTGTTAAAATGCAATTATCTCGAAAGCGGTCAATTTCTAAGGCTAATGACAAATTCTCTTTTTTTCCGCCAGAATGAAGTAGGTTTAAGATTTTTTAATAAAAAAAAAGAATCCACAACAAAAATGGGAACAGATTTGAATAACTCATCTTAAAAAAATCCCTATCACCAATTTTCATACCAATATTGGAAAAATTTCATAAGTTATGAAAGAAAGAAAAAAGAAGGAAAGAAAATTTATTTAACCAAGTTACAAAAAGTTTTTGGCAAGTCAAAAATTATAATAAAAAACATAGAAATATAAACATACAAATACAATAATCAATAAAATTATCATATAATAAACAACAAGAAAAAAAAACATTATACATTAAAAGAGCAAAAGAACATAAAAATAGGGTAACAGACATTTTATAAAGTGGGAAATTCAGTGTTGAAATACTCTTCCACTGAGTAAAAACAGAAATTCAAGAAATTCATTTTTAACTTACGTTTGAATATAATAAAATGAAGGATTTTTATGGAATTTGGTAAATGATTATATAGCTGAAGGTTTAATGAATTTCTTGAACATTTAACAAGTCTATGTCGAGGTTGTCTAAGCTGTGGGGCGATCTGGTTGAATAATTATGAAAATCAGAACTAGTAACAAAATTATTTTTGTGAATTTCCAATAACGAAATATACATAAAGAAGGTACAGGGAGTATGCCCAGTTTTTTTAAAATTGGCTGGCAGTGATCCCTCCACCCAGCATTGCTGATTAACCTGAGAGCTCTCTTTTGTAATTTAAAAATTTTAGTAGCATGGCATGAGCCACCCCAGAGGAGTATTGCATAGGTAATGTGAGAGTGAAATAAGGAGAAATAGCAAGATTTTAAAGTGTTGGAACACAGAACATTTTTTAGTCTGCGTAGTAAAAAAATTATACTGGATAATTTGCTTGAAAGTACCTCCACGTGTTTACACCAGTTTAGTTTGTTGTCTACAAGAACTCCAAGTATCTTGACACTGCCACCGTTTACCAGTGCATTTCTAGTGGAAAATGAGTTCTGTCTTCATTTAACATTAAACTGTTAGCAGAAAACCATACCTTGACTTGCTGAATAGACGCAGCGGAGGTGATGTTTACATTGTTAATGTCATAATCAAAATTTAGCATGGCAGTGTCATCGGCATACGCAATGCATTTAACAGGAGACAAATAGTGAAAAAGATCATTTACATATAAGATAAAAAGTAGAGGCCCCAGTACAGAACCCTGGGGGTATTTGACTGGTAGAAATTCCGAATTAACGTTATTAATAGAGACACATTGTTGTCTGTTGTTCAGATAAGATGAAAACAGATTCAAAGGTACACCTCTAACACCGTAAAAACTCAATTTTTCCACAAGTATGTCATGCGAGATGCAGTCGAAAGCCTTGGATAAGTCACATAAGCTGATAAGTACATGCTTACCGTCTTCAAGGCCTTCCACAATGTCAGATACTATTTTAAAAACAGCATCGGTGGTAGAGCATTTGTTACGAAAACCAAATTGGCAACAATTTAAAATATTATTAGTGTCTAGATACTTGACAAGCCTTCATTTAAGAATAATTTCAATAATTTTACCAAAAATGTCAAAAAATATCATATTGATTTTAACACCACGTATCTATGGTAATATTAATTTTTGGATTAAGGTAATTTTAGCTAAATCGCAACATTTTAATGCTCTATGGACCATTACTTACGATCACCCTGTATTTATTTTTAAGAGTATGTGCAAGAACTATTTATATGGAATAATAAAAAATATTAGTAAAAACCTTATTTGTTTATTTGTATAAAATGATGGCGCAGCGCGATTTAATCCTCCAGGATCTAGGTTAATTTCGTTTGTTGGTAAACAAAATAGAATCCGAGGAATAAAGTTATTGGATCTCCTAGACGTCTCAGTGATTAATCTTAACTGAAACTGAAAAACTGAAGTGTTGTTTGTTTCTTTTTGTTATTCGACAACTCTTTTTCTTGTTCCATTATACGTCATAGAAGACAAATGAAAAAACTATTAATATGTATAGAGTGGTAAAATATTAATAGGTACTTAGATTGGCGTTTTTGATTTTCTTAATTACAAATTCAATTAATGGCCACCATCGCAAATTAAGATGACGTATACAAGATATTTACGAACCTATGGTATTTGAATTAAATTGGGAAATAGTTCATAATTCAAGCGAATATTCTGTCATTGCAGCCACAGAAAGCCGGCTAGAATCTGTTGTAAATAACTCAGAATTACTTGATTGATTGATTTACCAGCGTGCGGTAGGCATTGCTGTCACTCCCAGGGATATACAGCTGGGCCTGCTACGTCCACGCTGGGTTGGACTAACGTCCTGCTTGTTGCCAGCAGCGAGAGCCGTATGGCATGGTAAAGGAATGTGGGATGGGAGATGTAGGTATTTTTCTTCTTTTTCTGAGTCTTCTGATTCCTCGGTTTCCGATGCTGGGTTGGATTTGGGTCATGCTTGTTGTCAGCAGCGAGAGCCACATGACGCATGTTTTTTTCTTTCCCAGTTTATTTATGATCCTCTCGATTGTTGTTTTCCATGTGTAACATGGTCTCCCTATTTTTAGTTTGCTGCTGTTCAATGTTAGCGCTTTCTTCAGTAGGATTTCTGCTGTCTTATTTGCTTTAACCTTCTTGATCCTTTCCCTTATCTCTCTGCTTACCAGGATATGGTCTATTTGTGTGATTGAGGTTCCATTTCTCCAGGTGTCAATGCAGGTTTGACTTTTGCTCCATGTATTTCTTATTGGTAAGTCAAACATGTGTGCTAGGTTTTTCAGCGCGTTTCCATTTTCGTTAAGCCATGTGCATTGAAGTCTCCTAATAGTATAATGGACATTTTTATTGATTTTTCATAGCGTTGGTGTGTGCCGGGGTTGTTATGTTTTCTCCTTCTAACTGATGGCTTGGTGCTCCATATAGACAGTCCTCTCTTCGGCTAGTGCTGATTTCTTTCTCCTCTTTGCCGCCTGGCACGATTTCACTGCACTATATATACGATGATTTACTGCGTTAGAGGGGAAGCACTGCGTAAAGTCTAGGTTTGTATACCTAATTAAACACTAACTAATATTTCTTATCAATTACTGAAAATGTTTCGAGATATATGTTATTTTACAAACACATCCACTTATACTTTAAATATATTTTCTACACGTTGTCACTATTTAACTTTTATAAACTTTTATGGGTATCCATTGGTGACAGAGCATTATAAGGCACGTCTGGTCGCCTCGACAGCAAGATGTCAAGTCCAATGCGTTACCGCATTGTGTTCGTTATTTTATGTTTATGCTCCTCTTTTTGTGTTTCTGCTACTACAGATTTTCTTCTTCTCCTTCTGGATTTTCTGATTCCTCGGTGTCTGTTTCTGGTAGAGTATATCGCTGAGATTTTTTTGTGGAGTTCATTTTTCCTCCTCGTTTTTCTTTTCCAGTATGTTTGGTCCTTTCCCAGTTTGTAACCGGTCTCCCCATTTTTAGAGATATAATGTAGAATTTTTCACTCAACAGCGAGCGCAATTCTGACCTGAAAAACCTCACTCAACAATCCACCCAAGAAAATATAAGAGAATACAATGACCATACTTTAAGAGTAATGCACCTGATTATTGCGCCATGCTAACATGCACCACTCTGTAGAATTTTTCACCCAGCAACGGCTCCTGTCACCCTTTTTCATTTCTTTGCACTGAGAGTTAGCAACGAGCGCAATTTCGACCTGAAAACCCTCACTTGATAATTTACCCAAGAAAATATGACCATACTTCAAGAGCAATGCATTCGATCATTACGGGCTCAACCCATATTAAATTCGCCCGAATGTCTTTAACAATTATGAAAAAAGACTATTTGAAGCAATTATATATACTTTACGAACACTACGTTATTGATTATTTCGGGTGCAATCCAAATCAGATTCATTTGAATATTTTTATAATGGTTAAAAAATAATTTACTTGAAGGTTTACAGAGGGATATCATGGCCATACTTCAACAATTTATTGCCCCCATAAACTTGTCGACATTTAATGTCGATTCTTCAGGTTTGATGGGCCTAAACACTTCAATGATTATAAATATACTTAAAACGAGGGATACTTATCTTTCATTGCCTGTCTTGGGGTAGTTTGTTTACGTTCTTTTCGTTTCTTTATACACAGTACTAGTCACTAATTCTAATAATGAGGTTGTAAATATACATCAATAAACATATAATAATAATTTTTGCTATCATTCACTGGCATATAGACTACCTGGAATATGGTTCTAATAGCTCTACTAGATGGCGTTACTAAAAGTATATGGCATTTCGATTTCTGATATCAGGACTATGGATACCTTCGAGCATATAAGGGAAAATAGCTTACAACAATGCTATTGTTTGTTCGGAGCGAGAACGATATTTCCAACATGATCAAAATCAATGTTTAGTGTGGGATCATTGGCAACCATTCTCTAGGACCACACGAGTTGCAAAGAAATTTAAATGTTAATAATTATTTACATTAAAAAAATAACGATTTTATTGATATGCTGGAGGCATTACCACTGAATCTGAGGCAAAGCATGTCGTTCATGGAGGATGGTGCCCCACTACATTTTAACATATGAATTTATTTAAACACCCATTTTCATGAACGCTGTATTGGCCATGGTAACCTGTTCCTTTGACCACCACGTAGTTCGGTGTGTGGGGCATGATAAGAGAACTTGTTTTCAAAAATGTTATAAATACTGTATATTATATTAACCCAATAAATTGTACTATTCATAGGCTTGCTGTAAGGTCGATGTAAAAATGAAACGACTTCAATATCGATATTATTAGGTAATAAAGTCCAATTAATGGAGCGCCTGGGTGAAATTTTATTTCATATTTTTGAGCGATTTCTTTGAGAGCAGTTTTTTATAAAACAATTTTTTATATTATGAAATATCTACATTATTTGTTTCCATTTTTAAAAAATACTATAAATTGAATATTTCCATGAATTTGGAGTAGTTTCAATCCATCAGAGTATTAAACAAATTTGGGAGGGATTTCAATAGCAAACGAAAAATAAATAATTCAAGTGCTTTATTTAACGTATAATCAATACCACACATTTACAAAAGCTGCGTTTAAATAACACACGTTTGCACTGAACTAGAAATGCGAATGATAAAAATGCTGTGCTGTCAATGGGTTTTCAGTAACCTTCGTCTGCGAAAGATATTTCGTAATTGGGGTACTGTTTCTTCAAGATCTCCACCGTAAGTTGATGATCCGCCTTTCCATAACCCTGAAAGAGATAATAAGTAGGCCGATAAAAGCTTGTTTTATTTCACCCTATTCATTATATAAATTTAAAATGTTCTTTCTATGGAAAACTAAAGCGCAAAAAACTTATGAAAGAGGTTCATGTAAGGGATTATCTTAATTAGAGTAATTACTTAATTTCTGAAATATTCTAGAAACGTATATATAGGGTGGACCAAATTAGATGGGATTTGGGGCTTCCTCTATATTTATTTCTAGAAAAAGTGGTGAATTTTCGAAAAATTTAATATGTTTGTGAAGAGGCCATGGAAAACTATTCACAACAAAACTTCTTATAATATCAAATACTTTTGCCGAAAATAGGAAAACTAAACTACAATAAATGTTCCATTGACATCTATGCATTTTTGACACCTTCTTGTTACAGCATTTGTTGCATTTCCAATCATGACAGGAGTTATTGTCCGAAACGCAGCAATAGTTTTGTTTTCCAATTCTTCTATGTTATTAGAACGTTCTCTATATACAGTGTGTCCCGCTTTTCATAAATCTGCCTTAATATCTCAGTTATTAATGATGCGATTTTCTTCTAATTTGGGTGGTAATTATGTGTAGGAAAAATGAATTATTTGTCATAGTAAAAATTTTCATTCTTCATTGGCTTACGCTTTAGGGGATAAAAGAGGGTAGGTTTTTTGGCAAAAGGATATTTGGGCTTATTTTAGAGAAATTTTTCTATCATATTTGGATTCAGCATGTCCAAAAACCCCTCAATCCATATTCTCCACGGTCTCAAAAACGGATTATGGCAGAAAAGAAATATTAATTAATTTCTTAAAAAACACTTTTAATTTTGTATAACTTTATTTAATTGCTATAACAAACCTAAAAACAACTCTTTTTTTAAATTCTGGACTCTTCAACATAACCACCTTCCAATAAAATACACTTTTCAACAACCCTTCTTAACCGTTCAATCACCTTTCTTAAAGTTTGGGTAGTAATTTCTTGACACGCTTGCCTAATCCTACGGCAAAACTCTTGTCTGTTACGCGGCCGAGTAGCATACACTTTATTTTTCAATTACCCCATAGAAAGAAGTCACAGGCGATCTAGGGGCTATTTCTACCTATCCACTTAATAGGGAAATTTGCATTTAAAAAATTTCTAACTATCAGAGAATTGTGCGCCAGGGCACCATCTAACTAAATGTATACATTTTCTCTCTGTGCTAAAGGCATTTCCATAGAAAAATCATCTAAATCATTTGATAAAAAATTTAGAAAATTTTCTGCGTTGAAAAAGGGGCCAACAATTTGTTCGTTTAATATGCCACACACCACACGTTAACTTTTTCACTGTATTGGTTTTTACAGTTAATTACAAAGTTGGTATTTTCGGCTGCCCAATATCTACAATTTTGACTAGATACCACACCGTTTGTCGTAAATGTTGCCTCGTCACTAAACAGTATGTTCTTTAAAAAAAATCTGTCGTTAAGATAGTTACCTTGCAACCAGAGGCAAAATTCAAACCGCCGTTCAAAATCACCTTCTAAGAGAGTATGCAAAAATTTTGGTTTAAATGCCCTAATCCTACTGCGTTTCAAACACCTCCATATTTTATTTTTGGTTAAATTTAGTGTTCTCGCAACTGCCCTTATACTACCATGTGGATTGTTTCGAAATTCGGTTAAAATGCGTTCGTCGGGATATTGTCGTAAATTTAAATTGTACCTTCTTCGTCTAGTCTTGTCTTGAAAATGGCTCTGGTTCTTGCAAACAGTTTGATGATGTCACCAACGGTTTTGTGCCAAATTGGTGTTCGATCACGATGACTTTGATTAAATACTCGAGCAACCTGACGCGTAGATTTTTCATTATCACCAATTAAGCGGATAATTTCAACTTTTTCTTCAATTGTAAGAACTACTCTCCGATTTTCTACCATTATCAGTACGATTGATAAATTAAATAACACTATTTAACTTTTGACAATTCTTATGAATCACCAAATATCAAATAAAAACTTGTTTTTCAAAGCACTTTTGATTAATGCCTATGGTTGCAAGGTAACTATTTTAACGACAGATTTTTTTAAAGAACATAATGTTTAGTGACGAGACAACATTACGATAAACGGTGTGGTATCATCGGAAGGTG
Source organism: Rutpela maculata (assembly GCA_936432065.2). Classification (NCBI taxonomy): domain Eukaryota; kingdom Metazoa; phylum Arthropoda; class Insecta; order Coleoptera; family Cerambycidae; genus Rutpela; species Rutpela maculata. The sequence continues at coordinate 118,164,611 of OW386293.2, read as the reverse complement.
GTTATGTTGAACAGACCAGAATTTATATATAAAAAAAATGTTTTTTGGTTTGTTATAGCAAAAAATTAAAGTGTTTTTTAAGAAATTATTTAATATTTCGTTTCTGCCATAATCCGTTTTTGAGATCATGAATAATATGGATTGAGGGGTTTTTGGACATGCTGAATCCAAATATGATAGAAAAATTTGTCTAAAATAAGCCCTAATATCCTTTTGCCAAAAAAGGTACCCTATTTTATCCCCTAAAACCGCACGCCAATGAAGAATGAAAATTTTTACTATGCCAACTAATTCATTTTTCCAACATATAATTACCACCCAAATTTGAAGAAAATCGCAATATTAATAACTGACATATTAAGAAATTAATTAATTTCTCGTTTCTGCCATAATCCGTTTTTGAGATCATGGAGAATATGGATTAAGGGGTTTTTGGACATGCTAAATCCAAATATGATAGAAAAATTTGTCTAAAATAAACCCTAATATCCTTTTGCCGAAAATTCGACCTCTTTTTACCCCCCTAAAACCGCACGCCAATGAAAAATGAAAATGTTTACTATGCCAAATAATTTGTCTAAAATAAACCCTAATATCCTTTTGCCGAAAATTCGACCTCTTTTTACCCCCCTAAAACCGCACGCCAATGAAAAATGAAAATGTTTACTATGCCAAATAATTCATTTTTCCAACATATAATTACCACCCAAATTTGAAGAAAATGGAATTATTAATAACTGAGATATGTATTTATGAAAAGCGGGACACACTGTATAATACTTTTTAAATAAATCTAAAAGTCGGCAGGGGTTTTATCGGGAGATTTTGCTAGCCACAAAATATGACCATTATTTCCCAAAAATTAAACAATATCTAAACTACTTTGTTGTTTATTAATTTCCAGTTAGTCCAGTTTTAATTATTAGTTATTAATTTAGTTAGCTAACTAGACATCGATGAACTAGTCCTGAGTGACATATAGATACCTACACTATCGTCCCCAAATTGAGCATTTAAATAATTTCTTGTTTCATTTGACGTATGACCTGGGGCGCCATCGTGTTGATAAATTAATCTTTGAAATTGTCTTACAGGCATATTGTCTACAAAGGGCTCTATTTCTTGTCGTAGAATTAATAAAATTTTTGGTATTCAAATTACCGTGAAAAAAATTAGGACTTATTATTTGGTATCCAATAAAACCACACCATACACCAAATCCAAATCGTCCTTGACGATTAACTGTAGCGGTTACGTGCGGATTTTCATTAGCCCAATGGTGGTTATTATGCCGATTAAAAATTCCGGCACTGCTTATATGGGCCTCGTCTGTCCATATAATTGTTCCTTCAAATTCTGGCACTTCATTGCACTGACGCAAAAACCACTGGAAAAAATCGAGATGCTTTTGAAAGTCGTTTGAGTATAGATGGTGACTAATCCCAATTTTGTAGGGTTTAAATTTTTTTCTAAAGCAACACAACGCAGTTGAGATCATCAAAAAATGCCAATTTTTCAAAAACGCTCTGTAGCACGGTGGTCGAAAAAGACGATCGCGGTTTGCGCTATTGTTTGTTTCTCGAAAATCGAGCTCATGACACCTATATTGGTTTTTATCTATCTGCCATAGTTTTAGAGAAAACCCCAAATCCCATCTAATTTGGTCCACCTTGTACATTTCAAACCTGAACACCTTGATAAAAATTGTATCATTGTATCAAATTTCATAACAAAAATATTAGAAATCAGAAATTTTATAGGTAAATTAATAAAAACAAGCAAACGTATGGTGTGGGATAGTGTGTGAAAATATTATTGGCCCATTTTTCTTTAAAGCAATTTAAACAGATTTTAATTTTTTGATTTCTTAAGAAATTAATTCTTGAAAGCAATAGATGTTTATCCATCAACGGCCGTCTCAATTTAAAATTTCAGTTGGGTGTTCTGTACATAACGCAGCAGTAGTCAGATTGGTTAAATTAGAATTTTGAAAACCAGTGAATAGTCCTCCAATTAGATGGCCGCCTAGATTACCGGATTTAATACTCCTCGACTTATTCGACTCGACTATTTCCTTATTCCACTTTTATCAAAGTGTTCAGGTTTGAAATGGGTCACAATGTATAAGTCGCCCTCGCATTTTCTTCTTTTAGCGATCTTTGAGGCTGTGTTTGAGGATATTCGATGAGTCCCCAATTTAGAAAAATATAATATCTCTTTAAATGGCTACAATGAGTTTAGATCGTACATCCAGTACATGAAATAATTCTACTGTTTCACTTCGAAACTTTCCACCGATTCAACAGTCTAGACTAGACTCACTAGATAATCCAGGGTTGTGTAAATGTCCTTATTGGAATAAATGGCGGTCATAAACTCAGTGGAAGACGATGTGCCATTATTTACCAAACGTTCATTCCATCCAAGATGCTCATTTGTACAAGAAATCATCAAAGCAAAGTGGTGATAATTTGTCACTTACATAATTCAGGCCGCTTACAACAAAGTATACAATAATACTCGCTTTCTAATGGCTTAGGCGGCATTCTTACCTGTGAATATCCGTAGACTTTCAAATTCTTGGCTTTGGGATCGTGATTAATTCGCCCTCCACCGAGTACTTTGGATCTCCAGTCACGGATCGCCTTTGACGCTTTCAGGTCCTGCAGTTCTGCTGTCACTTTATCGTTTATGTCGGCTGCAAAGAAAATTTTAGTCTTAATTATGTAAAAGCAACAAGTGATAATTTTTTAAGTTTTCTAATTGTAACATTCCATTTCTCATAAAGGTTAATAGTACAGGAAAACTTTACTTTAACTCGAAAAAAATGTATGCAGACCTTAAACTTTGGTTATAAGTTCAAAATAGGCCAAAGTTGACGAAACAAAAAAGTTTAGGACTTTTACGGATCCGCGGGAACCTATAGGGGATGAAAAAGGGTATTTTTATTTAAAAAATCGATTTTTCTCTATATTTCCGGGAAATATGGCATTTGCAAAAAATAGTTCATATAAAAGTTGTTTCTGACAAAATTATCTTTAATTTAATTTAATAATATAATTTTATAGCAATAATTAACCGAAATACAGAGGTTTTAACTTTTAATAATGTCATATGAATTAGATCTCGTTCATTTTTTTGGCAGCTTAATTAGTAAATGCATAAAAAAAAAGAAGTTTCTATATTATGCTAGGGCGCTTGTTCATTTATAGGGGGTGGATGCCACCTCTTTTCAGGGGATGGCACCTAAAAAAAAAAAAAAAAACAAAAAAAAAAAAAAAAAAAAAAACATTGGAGCTGAGAGAGAATTAAATTTTAAGAAGAAAAGGTTCTATGCAACTTTTCTAAATTTATAGATTTAAACTATAACTAGAGAATTTGATTTTAGCTTTAGACATTTCAAATATGTTTTCGTCAAATAACTCGAAAGGTATTACATTGCACAAAAACATGCTAGAGACAAATAAGAAAGCTACTAGTCAACCATCCTAAGTTGGCACTAAGGGCCAGTTGTACGAAACAAGCTTTTTACGTTTCTTAAGCTTCTTAACCCATTAACGCCCAGGACAATTTTTTTTTTGAATTTTGCAAAAATATTCAGCATGTATGTTTAAAGTACTTCCAAATGGCCATAAAAAATAACAAAATAGTATATTAAAGTATAAGTGGATATTAAGGTCTTTAAAACACGCGCGATTTTTCGAGCACGACGGCGCAGCCAGAGTGCTCGAAATAGAGCAAGTGTTTTAAAGACCAGTTATCCACGAATACTTTACGCTATTTTTTTTTATTGGTACACTTTAAAATCATAAATACTGATATTATTACTACAAAAAACGGAAATAAGAATTAAGAATGTCAAATGGTTGAATTCGTGATGTGACATCAGGATACCTGTCAGTGTCATGAAAATGAGAAAACAAAAATTAATTTGCAATCTGTCACATAGGATTAATTATTGTCACTACAGTTGTTACTGATTGTATATTGCTTTAAAATGAGTTCTAACATTGATTACTTAAATAGAAAAGCAGAATCGCGGTTAATACCGCAAACATCGGAAGACGCTTATAAAAAAGAATACGACAAGTTCATCAAATGGATGGAAGAGCAAAAGGTAACAGATACAGATGAACGAGTTGTACTTGCTTACCTTTGATGTTGCCATGGTAACTTTAAAACACGCGCGTTTTTAAAACTTGGATTTAAACACTCTGAGGCGTACTTTAAATAAGCAAAATAGGGTACCAATAAAAAAAAATATTTATCGTGTTGTTTATAAAAAAAGTGGTGATCTATAAATAGATCATTGGGCAGATATAATATATATTTTAATACATAATAATTGTTATACTTTACTTATAGATGTTAGTAATATTAGAACATCAATAAAATACCATTAAATTATAATAATCGTGACAAAATTTAACAGCTATATTTGGTGGTAAGGAAGGAAACAACTGGCACAAAGAGTAATGTCATATTTTATGCAGTAGCTTTTAGGTCTGCTCTTGCAATATTTTCTTTGGCATCTTCTCTGACCATCACGATATTGTATCACATGATTTAAACCATCGAAGCGAACGTCTTCAGGGGCCACTGCAGCTTTGGTCTTCCTTTTAGCAGATGATGTGAGTTTCATATATGGAACTGCAACGGCTCTACGGAATTCTAGACAGCTAATGGCCTCACGACCATGCATGGTTCGGTATAAAATTCAGGCATTTGTTAGTGTCATATCCAGAATACGAATGAACATTGGCCAGTACCATTTTTTCCACGAATCTGGATTCTATATTTACTAGTAAACCAATCATGGTGATCGACACCACCCATATATTTATTATAATTCTGAATCAGCTTCGGTTGTGGAACTCTTTGATTAGTTTGACGTTTCCAGCGACTTGCTTTGACTAAAGGCTTTATTTTGTCATAATTAGTTGCCACAATTACGCATTTATTATCATGCCATCGTACCATGAGTACATTAGATTTAGTGTCAAATCTATAATCAAAAATACCACGTGGTTCTTTGGCTAAGTCTTTTGCAGACTTCATAGGACATTTGTCTGTTCTGTTATCACGCACGGTACCTGCTGCACGAAATCCAATATTTTTCAAGTGAACCAACAAGTCCCGATTCATAAAGAAGTTATCAAATAAGACAGCATGCTGAGATGAAGTTGGTACACAAGATGACAAGTCGGTCACAACTCTTGACCCTAGCGTAATGCCTGGTACTCTGGTCTTCAGCAATGTCTCATGTGTCTTGATCTTCATGACTGTATTGCACTTCCAAGTGGCCAGGAACATCTTGTACTTCCGCTAGGCCCAATTTATCATCATCCACTTCGTCTTCATCTGTCACATAATCTGGTTCTGGAGGTAAGACAACAATGTCTAGAGTAGCACTATCATCGTCAATTTAAAAATTAGGATCGTCAATAATTTCTTCCATCTGCTGCATAGTCATGAATCCATGTTCTCTAAAAAGTTAAATTAATATTATTACTATTATTATTATTCAAACTATCACCATGTTTTAATTGTTTATATTATGATTTTGTCATAATTTTAACTTACAAATGTTTGACTGTAGCAATGTAAAAGGAAAAAAGTCCATTACTAGCCTTACTTACCAATATACAACGGTAATGTTTTAGTTAAAATAGCACTAAAAGATTTCATCTCACGCATTGACTAAGACTGACCGATAATAATAAAAATGACTTCAGACATAGGCATAGGTATATGATGCGAATAATCTCTCAAAGTTCCACTTAGATATTATATATGCTCAGTGGTATAAATATAGATCAGTGAAATAAAATTGTTTACAATTTTGCAGATAAAGACAATATTGTAAAATGAGTTATGTAATAATAAACTTATATTCTAGGAACTCATTATGACATATATCATATTTTATTCTAATACTTATTAGATTTTTTCTTACAAATAAATAAATTTGGTAGTGCAAAAGACAAATTTTTTTCATGATTTTAAAAAATTAAGAAAAAATACTTCCAGTTTGACAAATTATTAGTAAATAATCTTTTACTGTTGTTGACATTAATTTAAATCACTTTCAGAAGAAATTAAATGTGTAATTGTCATCTTAAAAAATGTTTTCTCTTGTGATCTATAAATAGATCACTGGGCGTTAATGAATTAAGCTAGCTAGCTTAAAAAAGCTTATTTGTGTCTGTCCAACAGTCACGATATTTCTTCTTTCTCTGCGCGGCTAAGTGCCAACTTAGGATGGTTGACTAGTACTAAATTAAGGACGAATTTCGTTTTTTTCTAATTTTTGTAGTGTTAATGGTTTCGGAGATTTGGAACTCTGAAGGTGGCGTCCGAACATAAGACGAAGTATTAAGTTTAAATGTTAAATATCTCAGAAAGTATGGCACTTAGGACAAAAACGCTAATAACTAAAATGGAACACTATCAGCGGCGGCTGGTGAAATTTCAATATTTTTTTTCTCGTCTGTGGCGCATGGGACCCATACGAAATTTGGGAAATAACATCTAGAGAAGCACTTCTCTAATGACTCCTAAAAAATTTTGAAAAAGCAGTTTGCGAAAAAATTTTGAAAATTTGCTAGCCTCCCCTGGGTCTAGGGACCCCTGTTTACTTTTATTTTTTTTTGTCATATGCATTTGACTTTTCATAAAAATGCATCGACAGATTTTAGAGTTTGTGAAAATATTTTCATTACTAACTGAAATACAATGAACTGAAATTTTGTAATTTACAATTTAACAAATTACAATATTTCAATTCGTTGTATCTCAGTTAGTAATGAAAATATTTTCACAAACTCCAAAATCTGTCGATGCATTTTTATGAAAAGTCAAATGCATATGACAAAAAAAAATAAAAGTAAACAGGGGTCCCTAGACCCAGGGGAGGCTAGCGAATTTTCAAAAATTTTTTCGCAAACTGCTTTTTCAAAATTTTTTAGGGGTCATTAGAGAAGTGCTTCTCTAGATGTTATTTCCCAAGTTTCGTATGGGTCCCATGCGCCACAGACGAGAAAAAAAATATTGAAATTTCACCAGCCGCCACTGAACACTATTAATTGGGCTTTCAGATGATTTTGTTCCTATTTTCATAGAATAAAAAACAAAGAAGTTATGACAGAAACAATGTACTTTTTTACATTTTTTTTATAATAAAAACGTCGCAATTTTGTTAATGGAAGTATATTCCCATATACTGTTTTTCGTTAATATATAGTGTGACCTAGACGCTCAAATTTTTTCATCGGCTTACAGCACTTGCTTTAGAAAAAAAAAATGCATTTTAAACTGTAAAGGGATTTTAGAAAAAAAAAACGTAACTTTCTTGTTTCTCTGCAAATATCTCGATAAATATTAATTTAAGAGAGAAAATATGGTGCACATCAAAAATGAAGCTTGAGAATAAATTTATTTTCTTTATATATTTGTGTAAGGTTGATTGTTTCGGAGATATTTAATTTTATAGATGGAATCCGACCGTTTTTAGGATGAAGTATTTAGTTTAAAATGTTGGACATCTTGGAAACTATGACATTTCCGTAAAAAGTTCTAAGAAACAAAATTAAAGGTAATTAATCAATCTTTAAAACTATTTTTTGTTTGTTTCTACATCACAAAAAATAAAGAAGTTATGGCCGATTCAATGTGCATTTTCACATTTTTGTTAACAAAATGTCGGCATTTTTTTAATTGTAATTGCTCAGTAATTAATCTTTCTTTAAAAAATACTGCTTTTCGTTAATATATAGCATCACCTAGATGTTCAATTTATTTTGACCCTTTAGAAAAAAAATCCGTCCGCCATCCCCCATCGAAAAATGGCCGTATTTCGGTTAATTATTTCTATAAAATTAATTTAAAAATATCAAGTTAAAGATAATTTTGTCAGAAGCAACTTTTATTTGAACCATTTTTTTGTAAATGCCATATTTCCCGAGAAAGTAGAGAAAAAAATCGATTAATTTTTATTAAAAATACCCCTTTTTATCCCCTATAGGTTCCCACGGATCCGTAAAACTCCTAAACTTTTTTGTTTCGAGAACTTTGGTCTATTGTAAACTTAAAACCAAAGTTTAAAGTCTGCACAATTTTTTTCCGAGCTACGGTCATTTTTTTCAATCTATTCCTGTACTATAAGTGGATGAACAGTTTACTGAATTTTGCCCATATGTACAAAATATTACAATAAATGGTTTTAAAAAATATTGATCCATGGATCCATAGTTATTTACGATACAAGTGGAATAAAAAATTTTATGCCACATGTATCGTACACAACTTTGTAGATAAAGTTTTGTATTGCTATTCTACTGTAGATAATCATTTATCAAATTCTACAGGGTGTCTGCTTATATGTACACATATTATTCATGACAATATATTGACCCAAAAGAAGCAAAAAAGTCTTATAACATTTTTGCTTTACTCCAACGGTTTTGCTTAAATTAATTGTTTTCTAAAATACGATGTTTTCAGACCAGATAGTATATAGATAATATTGTGTAGGTCACTAGAACAAGTTCAATCTTCTTACGACCTACATCTCCCTTTGTATTATGTTTATTATATCGATAATGAGACATAAAAAACTTTAAAAAAATGCCGGTGTCTTTTCCATAAAAGGAATCCTCTGCTGTCGGCACCGGTGTTCAAAGAAAATGTTCATGTATTCTTCATACTTCGCTGTTTAGCCGTAGCAGTCGATTAGCAATCGTATAGTGTTGACAATTTGTTCAATTTATATACATAGTTTTAATGTTATAGAGCGGGAGCTAGGTGGCTTTTTCGGCACATCATCGTTTTATGAACATTGAGATATTTTTATGGTTTAATGGATGATAACGGGGCAACTCCTGCCAGGTGCGTCACGAACACTGTCTAAAAATCAGTGAAATTATGTCATCGTTACAAGGCTCATTTTTTTTTCGTGTGTACACATTTTATGTTTAGAATGAATAAAATAAGATCGCCAGAAAGTGTGGGCCGTCAAGAGGCGCAGCCAGAAAGGTAATAATGATACAATACATCTGAGGCACGGTAGGAAGTCAATTTAGCCGAAAGTGTTAAATTCCTGTATATTTAACAGCCTATGGTACTTTTGTTGACACTAAGAACTTTTTGGGGAGGCTATTCTATTGTTAAAGGAGCCTATATTTACGTTTTAAAAAGGAGCTAGCTAGAACTTGTAACGATAAATTTAGAGTTCTGAGATGAAATATGCGAAAAAAATCCAATTTTTTAAAAAAATCCTAAACATTTTCTTTCTGGCTAGCCTTACTGACGGGTGTTTCTTTCTGGAAATTTTCTTCTGTGTTCAAAACATTTAAATAAACATTCTTAGCCTAAAAAAAGCTTGTAACGATCATGTTATATAACTCCATTTTTTTTACACCTTTGACCTTTCTGGCTGCGTCCGTGCCTGCCCACACTTTCTGGCGATTTTACTTTATTCATTCTAAACATAAAATGTGTACATACAAAAAAAATTAGCCTTGTAACGATGATATAATTTCACTGATTTTTATATCTTGAATCATGGCCAACTAGACGGGCTGACATATACCAGAAGTCTATTTTGTCGTTAAGTTCGACAGAATTAATCAACGCATAGAAAATGCTTGTAACGATGAGTTTCCGAAAAAGCCACTTAGCTCCCGCACCATTAATTTATAGTAAAAATAATAAAACGGTGTAATGAACGAGGTGATGAAATGTTTATTGAAATTAAATTAACCGCTGTTAATTTAATTACTACAGCGGTTAAAGAAATTTTCTATAATAAATAAAAAATGGTAATTTCTTAACCTCATCCTTAAAATATATTTTTTGCAGACAGTAAATTATTGAGATGACATTTTTTCAATAAAGATACAAGGAGCTTCAAAAAAACCGACCTCCTACTTATAAATAATTCTACAAAAATTTTAAAGGCGAGTATACAGAATGATATTACGATCCTAATTCTAAAAATGTTTGGATTTTTGTCCAAATGACGAAAATTTGAACAAACATGTCACAGTACTACAGATCCCAGTAAAAAAATCCCCTCCCCCAACTCTTTTTTAAGAAATATATTTTTACTCCATTAAAAGCATTATAGTTATATTAACTATTAGTATTATACTAGCAGCTGGCCAAGGCATGGGTATTTTTTCGGAAGAAAGAATTAAACCCCAGTATACTCGAATACTAGACGTGTAGCGCCTTCTCACACAAAGTCTCTTTTGGGATTCGGGTCGTATTACCTGTGGTATATAATTTAATTTAATACCCTTATCGCACAGACAATATACATGAATTAGTCAATAATTTAATCCAGAGTATCCTTGTGTTTATTTTACCTTAGTAAATCAATTTCCTAATATCCACCATCCCATCTACAATATGAATAAAGTCTTGGAACCGTACGCGGACCAAACCACACGATTTAGTGGACCATATAACTCGATTTGAATAGTCTACTGGCTGCTTTTAGTTCAAGTATCCAGAAACGATTCGTTACAATTCTCTGGCTTTCGGAAAATCTGAGTGTGACAAAATGGCTGGTATATAGAAACTTTAACTTTCAAAACCAATGAATTATTTAAATGTGGCATTGTTCAACTGTTCTGACCAGTTTTAATAATTTAATTGGCAGGTGGACTACCGCCGTCACAGTTTCAGAAACAAAGTTTTAACACACTGATACTGCTGTTATACAACATATTATTATTTGAGGTTATTAAGAATTATAAATTATTTATTGTTTTTGCTAGGTATTTGCGAAACAATTGCTGTAAATGCTATTCGGAGTACCTACACATAGGTTAAATGGAATTGAGATCATGGGATCTAGCTGGTTAATCCGTTAGTCAATAATAATATAATAATTACAATATATTTTTCTTATTTTCAAAAAAATATACTACATTGGAATCATCATAGCAACAATAAACGAGTGCACAGCTATTTTTAAATGTTTGCTCTATAAACAGTATGTTGTTAAAATAAAAGATTATGTATATACAGTGTGTTCCACTTTTCACTTCGTAGTCATTCAACTTCAACCAAATTTGGATCGGCATCAAAGACTTTTACTACACCTTTTTTGAGTAAAACAAAACTTACTTCGTCATTAAGAAAAAAGAAAAAAAGGGTCGATTTTTCGAGAAGTCAGAGAGACTTTTTTACTGAAAAACTAATGTCGTATTATTGATCAGCATGCTTTACAACCCCTATTAATTATTTTTATTTATTTGCTGTCATCATGATTAGAGAATATTATTTAGGTATTAAGCAAATCACAACTTACACACTTTTTTATTTATTTATTATACTTACTTTCTGTATATATTTTTTAAGTAGTATATTAGCGTGACCAGATTAAGATACCAATATACAGAAAGTAGATAATTTCACATTAAATAAAAAAGTGTGAATGACTGAAATTAAATAAATGATTTAAGTATTTTAAATACATTTGTTTTTGCTTTAAAATCCTAGGGATCCTATCCTGTAATTCAATACTTCATCAGTATTAGCTAGAAGAATAGTTTTTTTAATTGGTTCTCCAATAATGAGTGTTATTATTTGTGATTAGGGCAACACTATACAGAAAGTAGGTAGTTTAATAATAAATTTAAAAAAATGTATAAGTTGTGATTTGCTTAATACCTAAATAATATTCTCTGACCCTATATAGTACAGTAGATAGGTACATTCTTAGTCCGAATAAGTGCGGGAGTTTTGAAACTTTGGGAATTTGTAGATTTCGATGCCCTGAATGAAATAAGAAAAAATGCAAAATGTGATCTCAGCCGCCGGCCCTGCCATATTGAAAAAATGGCGCTCAAAAACAGTTTCTTTCAAATATCTCGCTTCGGGTGCCTCAAGCAGCAAAAAATGTTCTTATGAAAATAAAAGAGCTTTAAATTTTCTATAAAATATGTCCTATACATTTTTTCGTTAAACTGAATAGTCGAAGTCAAGCATTCTTGACAAAATTAAAATATTTTGCAATTTCTCGATTTAGTGCGACTTTTATGAAGGAGTATTTTTGTGTTGAGACAAAATTTATTTTCATACCTGAAAATCCTCAAATATAGTTGATTTTACTTGTCTGCTACGCATAGCTCGATATCCAATACTTGTTTCCACACCTCCTTGAGGTAGAATATATACCGCATTTTTTTTTACCCTATAGGCCTAATCCATGACTAGCTTGCTTCTTGAGGCGTTTTAGGTGCTTAATGTCGAAGGCCCGGGTTCGTTGTAATCTTCAACAATACTTTCTTCAGAAATTGATTTTACGTATTGATTGTTCTCCATGCTTGCGAGAAATGTTTCGACTGGAGAGTCCACTTCCTCGTCGTCATGAAGCTCGTCGACTGTTGCTGGTGCATTGTCGCAGCTTTGTCCGTTACAAAATTTGCAAATTACAGAACATTTTAACCCTGCCTTTCTACAACCATATGCTGCACTGCACTCTTTTTGCATTTACAGGAAAGAAATTTAAGTAGCTTCTCAGAAGCAGGATTTTTCAGCATTGTTACTGGTGTAAGCCCAGCTTTGCTCTGTTTCCAGCTCCATTCTTCAACATTTTTACAAACCCCCTGCCACTCCTGGACTTGATAATATGTCCTGAATGAATGCTGCCGTGCCGCTGTAGCTGTAGGTAGTAGAGACGCGATAATAAAATTGCTTTTTGTGAGCGATCTTACGAAACATTGGTAACGGTAAGCATCCAGAGAGATATTGTGTCCATGTTTGGTTCCATACAGTGCAATAATAAAGCGTTCTCCAGCATTAGCGATAGCGTCCAGTTCAGCATTGCTATCTTGAAAAATTTGAAAAAAAGCAATTTCCGAAGCAGGTATTCTTGAACTACAACGAACCCTTCGACATCAAGCACCTAAACGCCTTAAGAAGCAAGCTAGTCGTGGATTAGGCCTATAGGACACAACCACGTAAAAAAACGCGCCATATACTCTACCACAAGGTGGTGTGGAAACGAGTATCGAACATTGAGCTATGCGTAGCAGACAAGTAAAATCAACTATATTTGAGGATTTTCAGGTAGGAAAACAAATTTTGTCTCAACACAAAAAAAGTCGCACTAAATTGAGAAATTACAAAAAATTATAATTTTGTCAAGAATGCTTGACTTCGATCGGCTTCTGCACCGAAACTGTTCAGTTTAACAAAAAAATGTATAGGACATATTTTGTAGAAAATTTAATGGTATTTTATTCTCATAAGAACATTTTTTTCCGTATGAGGCACCCGAAGGGAGATATGTAAAAGAAACTGTTTTTGTGCGCCATTTTTTCAATATGGCGGCGCCGGCGGCTAAGATCACATTTTGCATTTTTTCTTATTTCATTCAGGGCATCGAAATCTACAAATTCCCAAAGTTTCAAAACTCCCGCACTTATTCGGACTAAACCCCATGATTTATGCTCTCACCGCTGTATTAATATTCAATATTTAACAACATTTTGATTGACGGAATTTAAAGGCCCTTAACTTTCACCATGAGGCTTAAGGTCCCAAATTACTGTCTACAAGAAGTTAGGTTAAATATTATACTTAAAAAAAGGCAGTTTATTAATAGATACGTTTAGTTAAATCAATTTACGTTAACCGCAAGAATCTGAAAATTTCGTAATTTTAATACACTCCATATTTTTAACACACTTTTCTGATATGCTGCGATGTTGTAAACTATATTTCTATGTGAAATAAACTATTTCTGCTGTTAATTGCTGAAATAGCATTTTTTTGAATGAAAAATAAATATCTGGAAAAAGCCAAACCGGTTATTGTGGACATGTGGATATCCGGAAATCATGTAATGTAGAATTAAAAATAATATTTCCTTAGGCTAAAAACCTATTTCAAAAAGTTATATTCATTTGTTGTTCTCTACACATCAACATTCATTGAATTTAATACCAAACTGCAGTAAAATAAACATTTCATAAATTCATCTTTGCTACGAATTAAGCAAATAAAATTTACTTATTACTTTTGACATATACATGGAACGTGGCAAACTCTAAACATGAAATGAATTTTGAGCGCTTACTCATAATTAATTCAAACTCAACCCTATAAAGCGATTAGCCTTAAATCCATCTAGACATGGAAAATTACGTTAGATCTTTATATGTAGGTATATTACATTTAACAAACCCGACTTGTACCGTGCAAGATATGCTCTTCTAATGATAACAACGCAGTGAAAATAGATAATACGTTAATATTAAAAGTATGCTTACAGTTAGCAGGTAAGGTTTATGTTCTTTTATTAACTTTACATTCTAGATGTTGCTGTGTAGATGTAGACCAAAGTATTATATGTAATTTTCCGCTGTTCGGTGCATGAATGTAAATTATTTGAGTATATGCAGATCACACTGGATCGCTACCCAGCTACTCCAAACTCAAGTGGCACCTGACACTCCCTAACATGTGATACATCATTTTGAAGGGTATAAAAATAGCAAACTTTTAACTCCAACAGAATTGAGCTTAGTACAAATGTGATAAAACATTATACCGTTTGACTTTAATAGTAATATTATGATTATATCTCTTTGACATCGCTTAAAATGCCCAAAATGTTTAATTTCATTTTTATATAACAGAACGTATTAGACGGGTTCGAATTGTGCATTCCAAGCGAGTGGATGTGTGTTTGAAACGATCCCACTTAAAGCGCGAAAATACTGGGTAAAACTCCGTTAAATTTGATAAGCTTAGGTGAATTGTAGCTCAAAAAATTCCACGTAAATCGATGTGTCATAATAAATGAACAAAGTGGAAATATAATTAATATTTGAAAATAACTAATACAGAGATTTTTAGTGACCAGTGATGTGTATAATGAAACGAAAAGAGCGTAAACAAACAAACGACCCAACACAGGCAAACAGCTAAGTATCCTTTTCATTTCTGAGTACCTATTCATTTCAACCTTGCCAGTCAAGTTTATTTATGTCTTAAAGACATACAAGGGTCTGCCGCATAAAACCATTGAAGTGATTAGGCCCATCAAACCCTTGGTCGACAAATTTGTGGCGGGGGCAATAAATTATTGAAGTATGGCCATAATATCCCTGTGTAAACCTTCAAGTAAATTATTTATAACCATTACAAAAATATTCAAATGAATTTAATTTAGATTGTACCCGAAATAATCAATAGCGTATTGTTCGTAAAGTATGGTCATTCTTAATTAAGTGGTATAGCTAATATTTAATTGATATGGGTGATTAAATATCTCAGTGCAAAGAAGTGAAAAACAGGGTAACAAAGACCGTTGTTAAGTGAAAAATTCTATATAGAGTGGTACATATTAGCATAACACCCGTAATAACCAAACGCATTACTCTTAAAGTATGATCACAATATTTTCTTAGGTAAATTATGAAATGAGGTTTTTCAGGTCAAAATTACGCTCGCTGTTAAGTGAAAAAGAGAGGTACATATTAGCATAATAGCAATTAAGTGATATAGCTAATATTTAATTAATATGGAATTAAATATCTCAGTGCAAATAAGTAAGAAACGGGACCACAAAGACCGTTATTACGTGAAAGTTTCTACATAGAGTGGTACATATTAGCATAACAACAATTAAGTCATATAGCTAATATTTAGTTAACACGGGGATTAAATCTCTCAGTGCAAAGAAGTGAAAAACGGGGTGTCCTCAATTTTTACCCACTTAAATTATTTACGCCCTATGTACTTGGTAAGGCTAAGGAATTTTATTAAAAAGTTTTTGAACCGTAATAATAACAAGCAAGAAGTAATAACTCTCCAGAAAACGCAAAAATAATGTATCTACTACAGAACGTAGGAACGAAGACAACAGCTACTGGTACAAAAAATTGACGGCGACGGGAACTGTCTATATGGAGCACTAAGCCATCAGACAGAAGGAAAAAACATATCAACTCCGGCACACACCAACGCTATGAAAAATCTACGGAAACGAGTAGCGGACCATATACAAAATAACATGGATCATATCATCCCGTCCATGCTGGCATCCATCAACCCCGTTACAATCAACACAGTGGACCCAACACATCTACTGAAGAAAGCGCTAACACTGAACAGCAGCAAACTAAAAATAGGGAGATCAGGTTATACGTGGAAAACAACAACGGAGGAATCAGAAGACTCAGAAGAAGATTTGTAGAAGCAGAAATACAAAAAGAGGAGCATTAAATATCACGAACATAATGCGGCAACCTCTTTCACAAACACTCCTGTACCATGCGTCACGTGGCTATCGCGTGACAAGCATGACCCAGAAGACTCAGAAAAAGAAGACTCGAAGAAGCAAAAACACAAAAAGAGGAGCATAAACACTCCATATCACTACACAACGCGGCAACATATTTCACAAGAAGACTTAGAAGAAGCAGAAGTCCAGAACCAAAAACACAAAAAAAGGAAGCTTAAACGCCCCCTCGCGACACAATGCGGTAACGCGCCTCATTAATACCTACAACTCCCATCCCACATTCCTTTACCATGCGCCATGTACCTTTCGCTACTGGCAACAAGCATGACTCTAATCCAACCCAGCGTGGACGTAGTAGGCCCAGCTGCATTCCGAGGAGTGGCAGCAATGCCTACCGCACGCTGGTAAATCAATCAATCAAAAGAACGTATTAGTCAAAATAATTACACTATAACGTTCATAGATACCTAAACCAATTTTATTGAAGTCAAGTGACTAATAAACTGAGATATTAGAGTTTCAAAATGAAAACTGGACCAAGCTCTGTGGGAAAAGATTACTGCAAATGTCGTGTTTTCATATTTCATTTGTAATACTTATCTTATTTATTAGGAGGCAGCTTATTACATACAAACGATCGAAATAGATGCTAATGCTGCATTAAATATCTGACATCCTCGCATTGTAATGTTTTTAACTAAAAGCTACCAACAATATACCCCGCCTCGAGTTTCAACTTCACAACGGCGTGTACCTGCTACATCTACTTGTTAAAAACTAATTATGCTAAAAGTCGATACATCTCTCCCCGAGCCCAATTAAAACTTTAGAACAAAGCGGGACGGAGCGAACCGTGCTCAACCGTGTTAACTTAAAAATTTTGAATAAGGTTTTATCTCCGGTTATTATCAACGCAGAATTATAAATTTGGAAGGTCCAAGGCCCCCTCGTAACTGCTAATTTTAGTATGCTGTAAGCATGTGAATTTTCCTTGCCGATTGCGTAAAAGGGGGCAATGACTTTGGTTTTCCTTTCGCATCTATACAGGGTGGTAAATAATTGCCGGGCAACACTCTCCACATTTCTTGAAAGAACTGATATATTTCACATTTAGTAAAAAGTGTCATGTTGAAAATTAGGCTGGTGTCACTAAAAGTAGAAAAAAGTCACTTCACATGTTGACCAACTCGTCTAATTCCAAAACTTTATAAAAATAAAATACCTGCCTATAATATAATAATTATATAATTGTTTTCAGAATCTTTAATGTTAAGGTTACTTTAGTAGATTGTTCAAGGGGTCGCTCGGCTCTTTCAGCCCTACTTCACATCGACCTGAAAAGATCTTTTGTGAATTACCCTACAATTAGTTGTTGCCCAGGACTCCCAAGCTTTTTACAAAGCTTGTGATTTTCCTGGGGGCTAATTTCACTATGTCTTCGGGCGTCACTCGAACCTTTTCTAGGTACTTTAGCCTAGAGTCCGGCACTACCCAGCATGATAGATCGCAGCGCTGGGTGTCCATAAAGGATTTCCTATCCCCTTCTTTGGCGAATAAGTGATGAACTTTTTCGCTTGTCTTTGGCCCGGAGTATTCCTCCAGTAGGACTCTTTCTGTTCCTTTTCCCCATTTTAGGACTTCCTCCGTTATGTGTCCCCTGGATATGCCACAAAACGGTTCGGGTCCAAAGAACGGGGCTTCAGCACCTTTTTTTTTTTTTTTGCAAGGGCGTCAGCTAAATCGTTTCCTTCAATTCCCTCATGCCCTGGCACCCACATCAAGGTAACCCTGTTGTTTTTTGCCAGTTGCTTCAGGGATTGTCTGCACTCCTAGGCAATTTTAGACTAAAAGGTGTAGGACCTGAGAGCTTTTAACCCTGCCTGGCTGTCTGAGAGTATATAGATCTTTGCTCTTCGAATGCCTTTATTTATGCATTCCTGGGCACATATCGTCTGACGGCTCTCGATTAGCACATCAAACGGGCAGTCAAAGTCCCGCTTAATTGGTCACGGATTCCAGTTTAATTGTTTCTAAAATTCTTAGGTGACCAACCTGGACTCTCCTGATTTGAAAGAGAGTACCTGCTGTAGTCTTGGGGCACTAAGTGCTGCCTCCTTCTTTATATGCAAATGTAGAGGAAGCAGGTCCAGCATTGCCTCCATAGCTGCTGTGGGACAGGAGCACATTGCTCCTGTAATCCCTAAGCAGGTAAGGCGTTGCAACTTCTGCACCTTTCCTTGTGTTAATTTTTCTTCAGTTTTTGGCCACCACACACATGCTGCATAGCTGACCATGGGTCTCACAACCGATAGGTAGGATCAATAGATCATCTTCGGTTTTAGACCCTAAGTCTTACCAAACAGCCTGCGGCACGTCCACATAGCCGCAGTGGCGTTGGTAAGTGTTCTTTCTAGGTGCGAGTTCCAGGTAAGTCTTTGATCGAGGTTTATTCCTAGATATTTAACTTAACTTAACTTTAACTGGAAAAATTCAGCACTGTTCCATTTAGCATAGGAGCTCTTAAACTTAGTTTCCTCCTTTTGGTACACTGAACAATAACTGTTTTGCTCGGATTGACGCTGAGGCCTTTTAGCGAGCACCATTTGGATATTATGTTTAAGGCGATTTGCATGAGATTTGAAATCATAACCTCTTGTCTTCCTGTTACAGTAATAACAAGGTCATCGGCATAGACTTGAACGTTGAAACCAGAATTACTCAGCTTGTGGAGGAGTCATCCACCACCATTGATCACAGCAGGGGCGATAGAACTCCACCTTGTGGACAACCTCTGACCGCAATCACCGTGGCGGACTCCCCCCCCCGTGGTAATTACTCGACTTCTTAACATGGATTGTATCCATTTGATAGTTGGGAATTCTATAACCCTTTTGTCTGCGGCTCTTTGTATGGACTCATATGAGGTGTTATCAAATGCACCCTCTATATCTATGAATGCACACACATCCACTTTGCGGCAAATGTCTTTTCAATGCCTTTGACCAGGCCATGTAGAGCATTTACCGTCGATTTGCCAGATTGGTAGGCAAATTGTTTTGGATGCAGCGGGGCCCGTGTGAGAGTTTCGCTTATGACATGTTCGTCTAGTATTTTCTCCATTGTTTTCAGGATAAAAGAGGTTAGGTTAAAGGGGCGATATGGTTTTGGTTCCTCTGATTGACGTCTGCCTATCTTTAGAATAAACGCCACCTTAACTTCCCTCCACGCTTGAGGAATATACACAAGAGAATAGCTTGTTTTAAATATACTTCTCAGGCAGAGGATGAGTTCCTCAATGCCGTGTTGAAGCAGGTCTCTGCCAGGTGATTTGAAGGACTTAAAGCTCGACCCCCCCATTTAATTCTGTTGGAGGTGAAGACTTTATCCCCTAGCCTTTTTCCTTCTCTGGTGGGGTGATGTGCATACTCTTCCAGATAGGTTTGTGCTAGTTCACCTTCAATAACGCGGGAGTCAGAGAAGTGAGTAGCTAAAAGTGCTCTTATATTTTCCTGCTGACTGCGTAATTACTGTCAGGCCTTTTAAGTAGCCCTATTCCGTTTGAGTGGACTTTTGCAAGGACTTTTTGTAGACGGGCTGCTGGGGCTAGTTCATCTAGCCCTTCGCAGAACCGTCTCCATGATCTTCTTTAAGACCTTCTCAATTCTTTGTTGTACTCCGTAAGGGCTTTTTTGTAGCTCTCCCAATCTCCAGAGCTTTAGTAAGTTTAAGCTTTAAGTTTTGAGCTTACTTTAATAAGTTATAACATTAAAGATACAGAAAACAATTATATGATTATTATATTATAGGTATTTTATTTTACAAAGTTCTATCGATCACCCAAATATTATTCCTCATTTTGGTTATACGCCCATAATGTTCCTGTGACTAGTGGTAAAACAAAGTGCCGATAATAGTTGTCGCTATGTTGCAGCAACTAATTTTGTTACTTGGTTTTGTAGTGACTGTTAATTTGGCTTCTAGACAATTTATGTATTAATGAAATTAATTTATCCAAATCTGCGATAAAAAGAAAGTCAGATAAATCTGCGTCATTAGTGACCATGGAAAATTCCTGTAGCGCCTTGGTCGCGTGCTGCTGTTTTAGTCAGGTTTCAATTTCATTAGTTTTTATTATGTTCTGAAACTTCCATGTTTGATTTGCGGTTTTGCACATTATATCTCTACAGGGTGAAGCCATATGCATCGTTAAAAAGGATTAGTAGTACCCACTGGGGTATCTAAATTGCTGTGGGTTAAACGGATAAGGTAAAGCGGGATTAAGAGATTCTGCCGAGTTTACAAAAAGGATCATTTATTTTTTGCATGCCCCAGGCTCGATTAACGCGGAAGAAATTACCACAGTCATTTACCAGTCGGATAGTTAATATTATTACAGCTTTATTTCAGAAAAACAAGATCGGATCTTTCGCTGCATTTTATTGAATGTTATGCATACAGGATGGTCTCGCCTTTATAGATTTCATTTGATTGAAAATTAAACACCTTATAGATTTTATATGCAATAAGCTGATTTTGTTTGCTACTGTTACCATAAAACGGGTTAAATCCCATTTATATTAGAAAATTTATTACTTTACTTTTGTATTTACCTGGCTAGCTCCCAAATTAAAACTTACAATTGGCATAGTTTTGAAATAAAACTCAACATTAAAAATATAACAAATATGTTATATAAAATCGGTAGAGCAAAGAGATATACAGGTGCGGGCAAATAAAATGTGCTGACGATAATAATATTCTATAAACAATTTATACAAAATGTAACGTACACGGGGAAACAAACATACGCAAATCCACAAAAATAAGGCAATAAGGCTAGGCACAAGGCCACAATACATTCAAACTACAAAAGATAATAATTAGTTTCCCAACGTAATATTACTCTACGAAAAAATTAAATAAAACACTACTGCTAAGCAACACGTAATTTTAAATCAAGAAAATCAATCTTTAAACTTAAGTAAACGTAATAACAAATGAAATGAAATGATATGCATTGTAGCATACTACTTGAAGAGTATATTACAAAAATTTACAAATAAACATGTTGTGTTTAACAACAAAGGTAAAACACTCGCGAAAACAATTTGTTTGGCTGTCAGACAACGGGATGGGCACGAAAGTACAAAATTCCACGATGAAAATGCTGAGACACTGGAGAAATATAAGTGTTTTTGACGGGTGTGAAATCATCCACATCCACATTTTAAAGTAGGACTATAATCGATGAAGTCGTGGATTTAAATAAAAATTTGATTTTCGTTGTAGAGTTTTAATTTCAACGTGGTGTCATTATGTAAGATCATGATTCAGAGAAACGTACTTAATTTATTTAGGAGCCCGTCTAGTAGAGTAGGGTGGGATAGGGTTGAAATAATCTAAAAATTATTACTTATTTTATCATCAGCTATATAAAAATTAATTATTTTAGCAACACTTGTTGTCGAGCTATAATTTTAATGAAGTTTCGTTAAGAATAAAGAAATACATCTGTCCAATGCATTGAAATCATTTTCCAGCCCGTCTTGGAGGGTTAGAGGGGGTGAAATTATTTAAAAATTACTAATTTTAGCAACAGTTGCTGTCGAGCTATAATTTTAGTGAGGTTTCGTTAAGAGTAAAGAAATATATCAGATCAATGCATTAAAACCATTTTCCAGCCCGTCTAGGGGGGTGAGCGGGGGTTGAAATACTTTAAAAAATTACTAATTTCAGCAACTGTTGCTGTCGAGCTTTAATTTTAACGTGGTATTGTTAACAATAAAGAAATACATCTGACGAATGCATTGAAATCATTTTCCAGCCCGTCTTGGAGGGTTAGAGGGGGTGAAATTATTTAAAAATTACTAATTTTAGCAACAGTTGCTGTCGAGCTATAATTTTAGTGAGGTTTCGTTAAGAGTAAAGAAATATATCAGATCAATGCATTAAAACCATTTTCCAGCCCGTCTAGGGGGGTGAGTGGGGGTTGAAATACTTTAAAAAATTACTAATTTCAGCAACTGTTGCTGTCGAGCTTTAATTTTAACGTGGTATTGTTAACAATAAAGAAATACATCTGACGAATGCATTGAAATCATTTTCCAGCCCGTCTTGGAGGGTTAGAGGGGGTGAAATTATTTAAAAATTACTAATTTTACAACAGTTGTTGTCGAGCTATAATTTTAGTGTGGATTCGTTAAGAATAAAGAAATATATTAGACCAATGCATTGAAACCATTTTCCAGCCCGTCTAGGGGGATGAGCGGGGGTTGAAATACTTTAAAAAATTACTAATTTCAGCAACTGTTGCTGTCGAGCTTTAATATTAACGTGGTATTGTTAAGAATAGAGAAATACATCTGGCCAATGCATTGAAATCATTTTCCAGCCCGTCTAGGGGGCGAGATGGGGTGAAATTCTTTAAAAATTACTAATTTTAGCAACAGTTGCTGTCGAGCTATAATTTTAGTGAGGTTTCATTAAGAGTAAAGAAATATATCAGACCAATGCATTGAAACCATTTTCCAGCCCGTCTACGGGGGTGAGCGGGGGTTGAAATACTTTAAAAAATTACTAATTTCAGCAACTGTTGCTGTCGAGCTTTAACTTTAACGTGGTATTGTTAAGAATAGAGAAATACATCTGGCCAATGTATTGAAACCATTTTCCAGCCCGTCTAGGGTGGTGAGCGAGGGTCGAAATACTTTAAAAAATTACTTATTTTCGCAACTGTTGATGTCGAGCTTCAATTTGAACGTGGTATTGTTAACAATAAAGAAATACATTTGACGAATGCATTGAAACCATTTTCCAGCCCGTCTAGGGGGAGTGAGCGGGGGTTGAAATATACATTAAAAAATTACTTATTTTCGCAACTGTTGATGTCGAGCTTCAAATTTGACGTGGTATTATTAAGATTGGCGAAATACATCTGGCCAATGCATTGAAACCATTTTCCAGCCCGTCTAGGGTGGTGAGCGGGGGTCGAAATACTTTAAAAAATTACTTATTTTCGCTACTGTTGATGTCGAGCTTCAATTTGAACGTGGTATTGTTAAGAATAAAGAAATACATCTGACGAATGCATTGAAACCATTTTCCAGCCCGTCTAGGGGGGTGAGCGGGGGTTGAAATACATTAAAAAATTACTTATTTTCGCAACTGTTGATGTCGAGCTTCAAATTTGACGTGGTATTATTAATATTGGCGAAATACATCTAACCAATGCATTGAAACCATTTTCCAGCCAGTCTAGGGGGTGAGCGGGGGTTGAAATACTTTAAAAAATTACTTATTTTAGCAACTGTTGCTGTCGAGCTTTAATTTTAACGTCGTATTGTTAAGAATAGAGAAATACATCTGGCCAATGCATTGAAATGATTTTCCAGCCCGTCTAGGGGGTGAGATGGGGTGAAATTCTTTAAAAATTACTAATTTTAGCAACAGTTGCTGTCGAGCTATAATTTTAGTGAGGTTTCGTTAAGAATAAAGAAATATATCAGACCAATGCATTGAAACCATTTTTCAGCCCGTCTAGGGGGGTGAGCGGGGGTCGAAATACTTTAAAAAATTACTTATTTTCGCAACTGTTGATGTCGAGCTTCGCTTTTGACGTGGTATTGTTAAGAATGGTGAAATACATCTGGCCAATGCATTGAAACCATTTTCCAGCTCGTCTAAGAGGGTGAGCGGGGGTCGAAATACTTTAAAAAATTACTTATTTTCGCAACTGTTGATGTCGAGCTTTAATTTTAACGTGGTATTGTTAAGAATAGAGAAATACATCTGACCAATGCATTGAAATCATTTTCCAGCCCGTCTAGGGGGTGAGATGGGGTGAAATTCTTTAAAAATTACTAATTTTAGCAACAGTTGCTGTCGAGCTATAATTTTGGTGAAGTTTCGTTAAAAATAAAGAAATATATCAGACCAATGCATTAAAACCATTTTCCAGCCCGTCTAGGGGGTGAGCGGGGGTTGAAATACTTTAAAAAATTACTTATTTTAGCAACTGTTGCTGTCGAGCTTTAATTTTAACGTGGTATTGTTAAGAATAGAGAAATACATCTGGCCAATGCATTGAAATCATTTTCCAGCCCGTCTAGGGGGTGAGATGGGGTGAAATTCTTTAAAAATTACTAATTTTAGCAACAGTTGCTGTCGAGCTATAATTTTAGTGAGGTTTCGTTAAGAATAAAGAAATATATCAGACCAATGCATTGAAACCATTTTCCAGCCCGTCTAGGGGGGTGAGCGGGGGTCGAAATACTTTAAAAAATTACTTATTTTCGCAACTGTTGATGTCGAGCTTCGCTTTTGACGTGGTATTGTTAAGAATGGTGAAATACATCTGGCCAATGCATTGAAACCATTTTCCAGCCCGTCTAAGAGGGTGAGCGGGGGTCGAAATACTTTAAAAAATTACTTATTTTCGCAACTGTTGATGTCGAGCTTTAATTTTAACGTGGTATTGTTAAGAATAGAGAAATACATCTGGCCAATGCAATGAAATCATTTTCCAGCCCGTCTAGGGGGTGAGATGGGGTGAAAATCCTTAAAAATTACTAATTTTAGCAACAGTTGCTGTCGAGCTATAATTTTAGTGAAGTTTCGTTAAGAATAAAGAAATATATCAGACCAATGCATTGAAACCATTTTCCAGCCCGTTTAGGGGGGGTGAGCGGGGGTTGAAATACTTTAAAAAATTACTTATTTCAGCAACTGTTGATGTCGAGCTTCAATGTTGACGTGGTATTATTAATGGCGAAATACATCTGGTCAATGCATTTAAACCATTTTCCAGCCCGTCTAGGGGGATGAGCGGGGGTTGAAATACTTTAAAAAATTACTAATTTCAGCAACTGTTGCTGTCGAGCTTTAATTTTAACGTGGTATTGTTAAGAATAGAGAAATACATCTGGCCAATGCATTGAAATCATTTTCCAGCCCGTCTAGGGGGTGAGATGGGGTGAAATTCTTTAAAAATTACTAATTTTAGCAATAGTTGCTGTCGACCTATAATTTTAGTGAGGTTTCGTTAAGAATAAAGAAATATATCAGACCAATGCATTGAAATCATTTTCCAGCCCGTCTAGGGGGGTGAGCGGGGGTTGAAATACTTTAAAAAATTACTTATTTTAGCAACTGTTGCTGTCGAGCTTTAATTTTAACGTGGTATTGTTAAGAATAGAGAAATACATCTGGCCAATGCATTGAAATCATTTTCCAGCCCGTCTAGGGGGTGAGATGGGGTGAAATTCTTTAAAAATTACTAATTTTAGCAACAGTTGCTGTCGAGCTATAATTTTAGTGAGGTTTCGTTAAGAATAAAGAAATATATCAGACCAATGCATTGAAACCATTTTCCAGCCCGTCTAGGGGGGTGAGCGGGGGATGAAATACTTTAAAAAATTACTTATTTCAGCAACTGCTGCTGTCGAGCTTTAATTTTGACGAGGTATTGTTAAGAATAGAGAAATACATCTGGCCAATGCATTGAAATCATTTTCCAGCCCGTCTAGGGGGTGAGATGGGGTGAAATTCTTTGAAAATTACTAATTTTAGCAACAGTTGCTGTCGAGCTATAATTTTAGTGAGGTTTCGTTAAGAGTAAAGAAATATATCAGACCAATGTATTGAAACCATTTTCCAGCCCGTCTACGGGGGTGAGCGGGGGTTGAAATACTTTAAAAAATTACTAATTTCAGCAACTGTTGCTGTCGAGGTTTAATTTTAACGTGGTATTATTAATAATAGAGAAATACATCTGGTCAATGCATTGAAATCATTTTCCAGCCCGTCTAGGGGGTGAGATGGGGTGAAATTCTTTAAAAATTACTAATTTTAGCAACAGTTGCTGTCGAGCTATACTTTTAGTGAGGTTTCGTTAAGAATAAAGAAATATATCAGACCAATGCATTAAAACCATTTTCCAGCCCGTCTAGGGGGTGAGCGGGGGTTGAAATACTTAAAAAAATTACTTATTTTAGCAACTGTTGCTGTCGAGCTTTAATTTTAACGTGGTATTGTTAAGAATAGAGAAATACATCTGGCCAATGCATTGAAATCATTTTCCAGCCCGTCTAGGGGGTGAGATGGGGTGAAATTCTTTAAAAATTACTAATTTTAGCAACAGTTGCTGTCGAGCTATAATTTTAGTGAGGTTTCGTTAAGAATAAAGAAATATATCAGACCAATGCATTGAAACCATTTTTCAGCCCGTCTAGGGGGGTGAGCGGGGGTCGAAATACTTTAAAAAATTACTTATTTTCGCAACTGTTGATGTCGAGCTTCGCTTTTGACGTGGTATTGTTAAGAATGGTGAAATACATCTGGCCAATGCATTGAAACCATTTTCCAGCCCGTCTAAGAGGGTGAGCGGGGGTCGAAATACTTTAAAAAATTACTTATTTTCGCAACTGTTGATGTCGAGCTTTAATTTTAACGTGGTATTGTTAAGAATAGAGAAATACATCTGGCCAATGCATTGAAACCATTTTCCAGCCCGTCTAGGCGGGTGAGCGGGGGTTGAAATACTTTAAAAAGTTACTTATTTTAGCAACTGTTATTGTCGAATTTTAATATTCACGTGGTTTTATTTAGAATAGAGAAATAATACATCTGGCCAGTGCATTGAAATCATTTTCCGGCCCGTCTAGGAGAGGGAGATGGGGCTGAAATATTCTAAAAGTTAACTATTTTATCGACAGTTCTTCTCGAGTTTTAATTTTAACGTGGCTTAATTAAGAGTAAAGAAATGCATCAGAAAAATATATTGAAGTTATTTTCGGCCCGTCTAGGAGGGTGAGCGGAGGTTGAAATAATTTAAAAATCAAGTATTTTATCAACAGCTATACTCAACTTTACGTGGTTTTGCAATGAAGTTAGTTCCAGCCCATCTAGGAGGGTGAGCGATTGTTGAAATTATTTAAAAATCGCATGGATGTGCAACTCTTATTGCCGTGCTTTATTTTAACTTTGTTTTCTTGAACGAAGAAATTCATTAGATCAGTGCAATAAAATTATTTATCAGCCCATTTAAGAGGGGGTGAAATGATTTAAATATCGATTGCTTTAGCAACAGCTATTGGCAAGCTTGAATTTTAACGTGGTTTCCTTAAGAATAAAAAAATGCATCAGAAAAATGTATTAAATTAATTTTTCAGCCTGTCTATGAGGATGAGATGGGGATAAATTATTTAAAAAAAAATTAAATGTAAAAAAAACTTTTTTAAAAACAAGCTTTTATTATTGTTTAGGTGCACTAAAACGAAAAAAATAAGTTATGTTGAATTAATTGTCTTAGAAGCTTGTCGCGCACGAGAAGTTTATACAGGCATACAATTTGTTTGACAAAGATTGTAAGTATTTTTTTCTATACTCGCGACAAGCTTTTAATACAATTAATTCAACATAACTTATTTTTTTCGTTTTAATGCACCTAAATAATAAAAGCTTGTTTTTAAAAAAATTTTTTTTCATTTAATTTAATTTTTAAATTTTTAGTTACGTCTTAATTATTATATATTTATTGTTTCGTCCTTGCTTAAAATAATACCAGATCCTTCGTCATTTCTTAGAATACAACGCCTGAGTGTTTACATTATGATGCGATCAAATTATAGGATTAAAACTAAAAAATACACTTTTTGGCATCATATTATTGTATGGTCATCATACATACAAAGCAAGTTAATTAAAAAAAAAAACTTTTTAAAAACAAGCTTTTAATAGCGTTAATTAGTTAATGGTACTCCTCACTCAGCAGTGTAACCGTCCGCCATATTGAATTTAGTGTGACGTTATTTTATTTTTCGTATTCTTCTCAGCAGACCCTTCCATTTGATACCCATATCATGGGGGTGCATAAAAAATAACTGGTCCGCCATCTTTGGGAGTCCGCCATATTGGATTTAGAATGACATCACTTAACTAACCATGCATTGTCATCCAAATTAAACGTGTATGCAAAATTTCAGCTCAATCGGTTGAGGATAACTGTTTTAAAATTCAGTTGCAAGATTTGACCTAAACAAACAAACATACAAACATTGCAAGTTAAATAAAAGCTTGTAATAAAAGCTAGTATTAGTTGCCGAGTTCGTGTATTGACGCAGTTAGTTCTATTCTAAATAACGATACTTCAGAGTCGGCGTTCCAGACAAAAACACTATCTTCGAAAACAGATAAATAATTTGTCGGAATTTTTTCTTAATTTCTTATAACTATTACTAATTTTAAATAACAAATATGTAAAGATTTATTTAAATACTGAGAAGCAAAACATGAAAAAATTATTTAACGGCACCCTGTAAATAACAGTTTGTCATATATAGTGTGTTTCACTTGAAATGGTAATAGTTTAGGTGCCCGCGTACATAAATGCAATTTATACATATCCCTGTATAACTTATTGTACAGCATAATTGCGCCTAGTCTATCATTTTTTTCCTCTGCGAAAATTTTCGTAAACGCGGCGTTCCTTCTCGGCATGAAAAAGACGATTTCCACGCGTCGGACTGGAGAATCGGCGAATATATTTTGTCGGACAATTTGAGAATTGGATTCTATATTTGTATTCTATATATTTCTACAAACTGTCCGACAAAAATTTTGGAACGTTAAGGGTGTCTACCACCTAAACATAACATAACATAACTTTAAAACATTTATTGATAACTAGCTGATTTTTTCAAAATTGCTTAATAAAAATATGTAGAATCCAATTTTCGAATTGTCGAACCAAATATATTTGCCGATTTTCCAGTCCGACGTGTGGAAATCGTCTTTTTCATGCCGAGGAGGAACGCCGCGTTTACCAAAATTTTCGCAGAGGAAAAAAGTGATAGACTAGGCGCAATTATGCTATACAAGAAGTTATACAAGGATATATAAGAGGTTTATACAGTACGGTGTACGTCACTTATTATCGATTTTTTAATATTTTCTGTAATTTCTACGAGGAACTGGTCATTTCATCTAATACTGGTACTAATGAAGTATCCATGTATTAAATTCAATCTAAATCGTTGGTCGTTTCAGTGTTTCAAAAAAAAAATATTTAATTCTTTAAACCCGACTCCCTACAGCCCCCCTCCCTCCATTTTCTATGGTGCAATAAGTCATGCTGTATCAAACTGGTACTGTTCATGAACTGAACTAGCTCAGTTCGAGCAACGAGGAGCAGCAATAGGCAGCTTTCAGCTAGAACCTGAAGATGGCAGATGGGATTCTGCCGAAACGTCGTTTAGACAACTGTGGTTCCAGGAGGAGCCTATCAACTACGCGGGAAAACACCCCGGAAGTACACCAACACTTCGTATATAATATATTCCACTTTTTTACCAACTTTCAGTGGTCTGCTCACTTCGCATTTGAGTTGGGATTCATTTTGCTATTTCAGAATTAGGTGTAACCGCTCTAAACAAGTATGCAAAACTTGATCATAACCGATTTTTAGTGGTTTGGAAGTTTGGACTATGTGGGTGCGACAACGAGAAATTAATTTTTAAAACCACTTTGTAGGGTTGGAGAACTACGTATAAATCCATCAAAAATTTAAAATTGAATGTATGCATGATCGCAATAATTTTCCTACGTAATCCGGAAAGTATAAAAACTATAAAACATACCCGAGATAGTAAAAAATTTTTGTAATAAATATTTAATTTTTGAAATATCTTCAAAAATGTTTCTGTTTCTTATTGGGATGCTCTGCCACATGTATTTTCTTCTAAACAATGTCGCGAAATCTACAAAATAATACAATTAACCAGTATTTAAATGTTTGCTTTTTGTTTAAAATACCTATATATTTCTCTTTCATAAAACCGCTGCCCAAAGAATCACTATTTCCACACCCAGATTATTTATCCAAGTCTCTTACAACGAAAAAACTGTTGATACCATATTTGCAGTCCACTAGGTGGAAATAATTGTTCACAGAACTTTAATAATATATTAAAAAAATGTTATGCCTTCTGGGTCTTGTAGATGCACTAAATCGCAATTTAATCTTTTTACCCCCTTTAATAATGAAGTGAGGGTGGCCGACGCCATAAAAATGTTGAGACCTTGGCTTCTCGTACATACACTAAATTTCAACTTTATGGACTCTTACTTGCTTACTTTACTTATTTACCTCCAGTACCTCCATTTACCTTCCAACCTTTCAACGAAATAGTATCAAAATATAATCTAGTTCCAGATCTCGTTAAAATACATATGTGTGTTATTTTCCCGAAGGAACTTTCGAAGATTGGCTGAGCGAGGGCAAGAAGGCGGCAAAATCCATGAGGATATATCAACCGCTACTGATATGAAGAAAATTTTGCAGGAACACGAAAATCAGCGGAAATATTATCCAGAAGAAGCGTTAGCTTTATTTTTCGAATGTAAACTAAACATTCTTATAATTTATTAAGAAACAGTGCACTTGGGGCATGTCACAATATGTATTCCCCTACAGAATTTTCAGAAAGCACAAAGGGCTTGCAATCCTTGCAATGTTTTGAATGATTTGAAATTAAGTTATGTTAGAAAATTAAAACATTGGCAAGAAATTTTTTGAAACTTTTTTACATACTTTTAAACTGTATTTATTTTTCAATCCTCTGAAATCCAACCCCTCATTGCTTGGATTTTTTTTTATTTTCAGCGAATTCATGGATCTAATATTATCATGTGCACAAAGTTTCAGAATTTTAAAATAATATTTATCTTTCAACCCCCTCAAAAACGACCCCCCTACTATTTATAATTTTTTAACTATTTTTGATATATTCACAGACATCATATTATTATATTCACAGAGTTTCGAAACTTTAGAAGCAAATTTATTTTTCAACCCCTCAATAACCACCCCCTTAATCCTTAAAATTTTTTCACGATTTTTCCTGTCTTCTAACAACTATTTTAAGGTCATTTAGAAGTTTCTAGAATTTTGTCCACCTAGAAGTTGCAAATGGCCCACTGTGAGACGGGCTGGAAAATGATTTCAATGCATTGGCCAGATGTATTTCTCTATACTTAACAATACCACGTCAAAATTGAAGCTCGACATCAACAGTTGCGAAAATAAGTAATTTTTTAATGTATTTCAACCCCCGCTCACCCCCCTAGACGGGCTGGAAAATGGTTTCAATGCATTGGTCAGATGTATTTCTTTATTCTTAACAATACCACGTTCAAATTGAAGCTCGACATCAACAGTTGCGAAAATAAGTAATTTTTTAAAGTAATTCGACCCTCGCTCACCCCCTTAAACGGACTGGAAAATGGTTTCAATGCATTGGTCAGATGTATTTCTATATTCTTAACAATACCAAGTTCAAATTGAAGCTCGACATCAACAGTTGCGAAAATAAGTAATTTTTTAAAGTATTTCGACCCCCGCTCACCACCCTAGACGGGCTGGAAAATGGTTTCAATACATTGGCCAGATGTATTTCTCTGTTCTTAACAATGCCACGTTAAAATTAAAGCTCGACAGCAACAGTTGCTGAAATAAGTAATTCTTTAAAGTATTTCAACCCCCGATCACCCCCCTAAGGGTTGGAAAATGGTTTCAATGCATTGGCCAGATGTATTTCACCATTCTTAACAATACCACGTCAAAATCGAAGCTCGACATCAACAGTTGCTGAAATAAGTAATTTTTTAAAGTATTTCATCCCCCTAGACGGGCTGGAAAATGGTTTCAATGCATTGGTCTGATATATTTCTTTATTCTTAACGAAACATCACTAAAATTATAGCTCGACAACTGTTGCTAAAATTAGTAATTTTTAAAGATTTTCACCCCATCTCACCCCCTAGACGGGCTGGAAAATGATTTCAATGCATTGGCCAGATGTATTTCTCTAGTCTTAACGATACCACGTTAAAATTAAAGCTCGACAGCAACAGTTGCTAAAATAAGTAATTTTTTAAAGTATTTCAACCCCCGCTCACCCCCTAGACGGGCTGGAAAATGGTTTCAATGCATTGGCCAGATGTATTTCACCATTCTTAACAATACCACGTCAAAACCGAAGCTCGACATCAACAGTTGCGAAAATAAGTAATTTTTTAAAGTATTTCGACCACCGCTCACCCCCTTAGACGGGCTGGAAAATGGTTTCAATGCATTGGCCAGATGTATTTCACCATTCTTAACAATACCACGTCAAAAGCGAAGCTCGACATCAACAGTTGCGAAAATAAGTAATTTTTTAAAGTATTTCGACCCCCGCTCACCACCCTAGACGGGCTGGAAAATGGTTTCAATACATTGGCCAGATGTATTTCTCTATTCTTAACAATACCACGTTAAAATTAAAGCTCGACAGCAACAGTTGCTGAAATTAGTAATTTTTTAAAGTATTTCAACCCCCGCTCACCCCCGTAGACGGGCTGGAAAATGGTTTCAATACATTGGTCTGATATATTTCTTTACTCTTAACGAAACCTCACTAAAATTATAGCTCGACAGCAACTGTTGCTAAAATTAGTAATTTTTAAAGAATTTCACCCCATCTCACCCCCAAGACGGGCTGGAAAATGATTTCAATGCATTGGACAGATGTATTTCTCTATTCTTAACAATACCACGTTAAAATTAAAACTCGACAGCAACAGTTGCTGAAATTAGTAATTTTTTAAAGTATTTCAACCCCCGCTCACCCCCCTAGACGGGTTGGAAAATGGTTTCAATGCATCGGTCTGATATATTTCTTTATTCTTAACGAAACCTCACCAAAATTATAGCTCGACAGCAACTGTTGCTAAAATTAGTAATTTTTAAAGATTTTCACCCCATCTCACCCCCTAGACGGGCTGGAAAATGATTTCAATGCATTGGCCAGATGTATTTCTCTATTCTTAACGATACCACGTTAAAATTAAAGCTCGACAGCAACAGTTGCTAAAATAAGCAATTTTTTAAAGTATTTCAACCCCCGCTCACCCCCCTAGACGGGCTGGAAAATGGTTTCAATGCATTGGCCAGATGTATTTCACCATTCTTAACAATACCACGTCAAAAGCGAAGCTCGACATTAACAGTTGCGAAAATAAGTAATTTTTTAAAGTATTTCGACCCCCGCTCACCCCCTTAGACGGACTGGAAAATGGTTTCAATGCATTGGCCAGATGTATTTCTCTATTCTTAACAATACCTCGTCAAAATTAAAGCTCGACAGCAGCAGTTGCTGAAATAAGTAATTTTTTAAAGTATTTCATCCCCCGCTCACCCCCCTAGACGGGCTGGAAAATGGTTTCAATGCATTGGTCTGATATATTTCTTTATTCTTAACGAAACCTCACTAAAACTGTAGCTCGACAGCAACTGTTGCTAAAATTAGTCATTTTTAAAGATTTTCACCCCATCTCACCCCCTAGACGGGCTGGAAAATAATTTCAATGCATTGGCCAGATGTATTTCTCTATTCTTAACAATACGACGTTAAAATTAAAGCTCGACAGCAACAGTTGCTAAAATAAGTAATTCTTTAAAGTATTTCAACCCCCGCTCACCCCCTTAGACGGACTGGAAAATGGTTTCAATGCATTGGTCAGATGTATTTCTTTGTTCTTAACAATACCACGTTCAAATTGAATCTCGACATCAACAGTTGCGAAAATAAGTAATTTTTTAAAGTATTTCGACCCCCGCTCACCACCCTAGACGGGCTGGAAAATGGTTTCAATACATTGGCCAGATGTATTTCTCTATTCTTAACAATACCACGTTAAAATTAAAGCTCGACAGTAACAGTTGCTGAAATTAGTAATTTTTTAAAGTATTTCAACCCCCGCTCACCCCCGTAGATGGGCTGGAAAATGATTTCAATGTATTAGTCTGATATATTTCTTTACTCTTAACGAAACCTCACTAAAATTATAGCTCGAGAGCAACTGTTGCTAAAATTAGTAATTTTTAAAGAATTTCACCCCATCTCACCCCCTAGACGGGCTGGAAAATGATTTCAATGCATTGGCCAGATGTATTTCTCTATTCTTAACAATACCGCGTTAAAATTAAAGCTCGACATCAACAGTTGCTGAAATAAGTAATTTTTTAAAGTATTTCAACCCCCGCTCACCCCCCTAGACGGGCTGGAAAATGGTTTCAATGCATTGGTCTGATATATTTCTTTACTCTTAACGAAACCTCACTAAAATTATAGCTCGACAGCAACTGTTGCTAAAATTAGTAATTTTTAAAGATTTTCACCCCATCTCACCCCCTAGACGGGCTGGAAAATGATTTCAATGCATTGGCCAGATGTATTTCTCTAGTCTTAACGATACCACGTTAAAATTAAAGCTCGACAGCAACAGTTGCTAAAATAAGTAATTTTTTAAAGTATTTCAACCCCCGCTCACCCCCCTAGACGGGCTGGAAAATGGTTTCAATGCATTAGTCTGATATATTTCTTTACTCTTAACGAAACCTCACTAAAATTATAGCTCGACAGCAACTGTTGCTAAAATTAGTAATTTTTAAAGAATTTCACCCCATCTCACCCCCTAGACGGGCTGGAAAATAATTTCAATGCATTGGCCAGATGTATTTCTCTATTCTTAACAATACGACGTTAAAATTAAAGCTCGACAGCAACAGTTGCTAAAATAAGTAATTCTTTAAAGTATTTCAACCCCCGCTCACCCCCTTAGACGGACTGGAAAATGGTTTCAATGCATTGGTCAGATGTATTTCTTTGTTCTTAACAATACCACGTTCAAATTGAAGCTCGACATCAACAGTTGCGAAAATAAGTAATTTTTTAAAGTATTTCGACCCCCGCTCACCACCCTAGACGGGCTGGAAAATGGTTTCAATACATTGGCCAGATGTATTTCTCTATTCTTAACAATACCACGTTAAAATTAAAGCTCGACAGTAACAGTTGCTGAAATTAGTAATTTTTTAAAGTATTTCAACCCCCGCTCACCCCCGTAGACGGGCTGGAAAATGATTTCAATGTATTAGTCTGATATATTTCTTTACTCTTAACGAAACCTCACTAAAATTATAGCTCGAGAGCAACTGTTGCTAAAATTAGTAATTTTTAAATAATTTCACCCCATCTCACCCCATAGACGGGCTGGAAAATGATTTCAATGCATTGGCCAGATGTATTTCTCTATTCTTAACAATGCCGCGTTAAAATTAAAGCTCGACATCAACAGTTGCTGAAATAAGTAATTTTTTAAAGTATTTCAACCCCCGCTCACCCCCCTAGACGGGCTGGAAAATGGTTTCAATGCATTGGTCTGATATATTTCTTTACTCTTAACGAAACCTCACTAAAATTATAGCTCGACAGCAACTGTTGCTAAAATTAGTAATTTTTAAAGAATTTCACCCCATCTCACCCCCTAGACGGGCTGGAAAATGATTTCAATGCATTGGCCAGATGTATTTCTCTATTCTTAACAATACCACGTTAACATTAAACCTCGACAGCAACAGTTGCTGAAATTAGTAATTTTTTAAAGTATTTCAACCCCCGCTCACCCCCGTAGACGGGCTGGAAAATGGTTTCAATGCATTAGTCTGATATATTTCTTTACTCTTAACGAAACCTCACTAAAATTATAGCTCGACAGCAACTGTTGCTAAAATTAGTAATTTTTAAAGAATTTCACCCCATCTCACCCCCTAGACGGGCTGGAAAATGATTTCAATGCTTTGGCCAGATATATTTCTCTATTCTTAACAATACCGCGTTAAAATTAAAGCTCGACATCAACAGTTGCTGAAATAAATAATTTTTTAAAGTATTTCAACCCCCGCTTACCCCCGTAGACGGGCTGGAAAATGGTTTCAATGCATTGGTCTGATATATTTCTTTACTCTTAACGAAACCTCACTAAATTTATAGCTCGACAGCAACTGTTGCTAAAATTAGTAATTTTTAAAGAATTTCACCCCATATCACCCCCTAGACGGGCTGGAAAATGATTTCAATGCATTGGCCAGATGTATTTCTCTATTCTTAACAATACCGCGTTAAAATTAAAGCTCGACATCAACAGTTGCTGAAATAAGTAATTTTTTAATGTATTTCAACCCCCGCTCACCCCCCTAGACGGGCTGGAAAATGGTTTCAATGCATTGGTCTGATATATTTCTTTATTCTTAACGAAACCTTACTAAAATTATAGCTCGACAACAACTGTTGTAAAATTAGTAATTTTTAAATAATTTCACCCCTCTAACCCTCCAAGACGGGCTGGAAAATGATTTCAATGCATTGGACAGATGTATTTCTTTATTCTTAACGAAACTTCATTAAAATTATAGCTCGACAACAAGTGTTGCTAAAATAATTAATTTTTATATAACTGATGATAAAATAAGCAATAATTTTTAAATTATTTCAACCCTATCCCACCCTACTCTACTAGACGGGCTCCTAAATAAATTCAGTACGTTTCTCTGATTCATGATCTTACATAATGACACCACGTTGAAATTAAAACTCTACAACGAAAATCAAATTATTATTTAAATCCACGACTTCATCGATTATAGTCCTACTTTAAAATGTGGATGTGGATGATTTCACACCCGTGTGTTTTTGTACTTACAATAACTGCTGGAGCAATAACGTCAATAACTTCTGGAACCTGGCGAATGCACTGTTTGGTGTAGGTACATAAACAAATTATAGATTGGTATTAACAGTAACTATGCCAAAATGCAAAACTATACCATTTTAGGTATATTAAACACCATCACAATAAGGTCCTTTCTTATTAAACTGCACTTAAAGCAGCTTTAACTACACGAACAAATTCTACGTGTAATTATTCTTCACTACTTTACTAAACCAATTCTTGTGCTAAACTTCTCCAACTAATTGGTAAAATTCACCATGAATTAATTAGACAGCATACAAGCTGACGACTTCTAAGGCCTACTGGCCGAAAAGTGAACCCAGGGCGCATTAATTCGTCATTATATATGACTCAAAGTGAGCGTAAGATTACAATCCCCTCACAATTCTTGTCATGTTTGTGCTATCCTATTGAAGGAATAGATGTAGCCTCATGACTTTTCCCGCGCTTAGGTCTGGAATGTTAAAATTGCATTGAAAGCAAAATACCTTGAAGACAGTGACGGCGTTAGGTATTTTTTCGACAAAAATATAAAATAATGTAATTTAGCAAATTTTAATAGAAATTCATTCACCAGGCTTTAATCTTTATGAAAAATATTGTCCTAAAGGATCGGGGGGGGGGGGCACGTACAGTTCGGTTGGGCTCCCGTAGTATAAATGAGCTCCTGCCGGTGGGAGACTTGTCTACTGCGCATTCAAACTTCAGAAGCCAACCTACGATAGTTGACTCATACTGTGTTTTTGATGTTCGTGGAGAGGCAGAGACTTCAGAGGCAGCAACACACCTCTTCAGAAAAAAACTGATGCTTTAGGGTTCCAGAAATTTTAAGCCAAAAAAATTGTTCCCAAAATGGCCCCTTACAGTTTCAGTAAAAATTGGTTTGTAAATACATGTAATTTTAGACCTAATATTTTTCATACTTAGCCCTGTGCTAACTAAATTTTTCGGGCACCCTGTACATCTAACAGAATTCCGTTCCTTTCACGTAGTAAAATTCCACTGTTACGTTACGTACTTCGATTCGAGTGTCTGAAACGTTTTTTAAGTGAAATGTACCTCTTTATTCAGATGACTCGGTTTAGAATGGTCCAGTACGCCGCCGATATTATTTCTGGATCAGTGGATGGGAAGGTCCCAATACAGTCGTTTGGGGAAGAGGGTTAGCACATTTAAATCTTTATATTTAGGCCCTACCATAGTATTGATCTTCGAACGAATTGAGTACATAAAGGAAAATTGGATCGTTTGATGATCGGAAAGCTATTATTTTTACATTCGTAAATATGATAATTTCGAACGGGGGTATTAGGATCGTTGGTATTTTATTTTTATGATCCGGTGAGGTTACTGTAGTTAAGCCAAAGTATGCTTGTGTATATGATAAATATCGGAATAATTTCGTTGTTTTTACGTTGTACTCGTTTTTATGTATATTCCGTTTTGGAGTTTTTAGAATGCGTATGTAGTGGAGTATCACTTAATAATAAATATTTACTAGTAATGCAGCGAATAGTGATTTTGCCGAATAACTGAATACCGAATATTCGGGGCAATACTGGCCGAATAGTTGAATATTCGGCCGAATATTAATATAATCT
Organism: Rutpela maculata; assembly: GCA_936432065.2. Lineage (NCBI taxonomy): Eukaryota > Metazoa > Arthropoda > Insecta > Coleoptera > Cerambycidae > Rutpela > Rutpela maculata. The sequence continues at coordinate 118,126,136 of OW386293.2, read as the reverse complement.
TATGTATAATATATGAATATATGAACTAATACAACAAATTATGTTTTTCTCGACCCTAAAATGCCATGAAAACCATAATTTTTATATCATTTAAAATTATTTGGATCATTATCAATTAAATTGTATAAATAAACCAACCATCGTATTGACAATTAATCATTTAATTTCTCTAAGAAATTTTTGTTACGGCTCTATATTATGGAAAAATGTTATGTTACTTCCACATCCAGTGGAAGTAACGCAAAAAAAAATTTTGAAACTTTTTATTGTTCAGGGTTTAGAATGTCATGAAACGACGATATTTTAAGTTTGAGAAAAAAACTGTCTGTCGGTCTGTAACTTTTTTTTTTGTGCGCACGATTACTCTGGAACCGTTTAAGATGTTGACTTGAAAGAGTATGAGCGGGTAGCAACGTAAAAAGTGCCTTCGCACCTACCGAACTAAAATGGCTTCCATAAGATATCTCGTATGCCGACTGTCTTGTGTACAAAGTTTTAAGCTCGTGGACTCTGCATGGGGTGGAAAAAAATAATTTACCGCTAAATGTTTTATTTTTTTTCTCACCTCCTATTTGACAGATCGCTTTGTAATTTGGCACAAATAATATTTGTGTTAGGATAGTTTATTTAAAAAAATATTATTCTTCTACGATGATTTTATGCATTAAAAATAAATTAATATATTTTTTCAATAGCCTGAAGGGTGACTACCCTGCTTGACACTATTACCATATTTTGATATAATATGTATTTAAACTATAACTATAACATATAACAGTTACAGTTTTATTAATGCGGTGGAACGGGATAAAAATAAATAAAAATTATCTGAACTTGCAATATTACGAGTATATTATTTAATATTTAGATAATCATATAATTCATTCATGTTTAGTTATTTCACTTCAGATGACATCGCAAAGAAAACGAAAAACAAAAAAAGCGACGTCAAGAAGAGAAAGAAGAGCAAGAAAGAAGATGTCAAGAGGAAGAAAGGTGGCGTCAAGAAGAAAGAAGAACAAGAAAGACAACGCCAAGAAGAAAAAGAGGAACAAGAAAGACGCCAGGAAGAACTGAGGAAAATCCTGAGCGATCAAATGAAAATACAACAAGACGGTATGAATTCAATCACTAACGATATCAAAGAAGAGATTTATCTCTTCTTGTTTACAAGGTCGAAGATAAAGTAGGTGTGGTCAAGACAGAAGTCAGTCAAGTCAAAGTGGAAGTCAGCGACATCAAAGAAAAGATGAGTGAGGTCGAAGGAGAAGTGGAGCGCTTTAAACGACAATTGAGAGAGATAGGAGGCCAGCTGGTAGCATCATTAGGTTCTCGTTTAAAACCTCCCTCATTTGACGGCCAAAGCTCATGGACAACGTACAAGAGACAATTTGAGGCGGCTGCAAGTGCGAATAAGTGGGATAACGAGGAAAAGGCTGTGGCATTAGTTTTGGCGCTAAGGGGCCAAGCCTCAGAGTTACTTCAGACCATCCCGGTGAAGAAACAAAGGGACTTCAAAGTCTTGGAAGCTGCAATTGACTTGAGATATGGCTATCAACATCTTGCCCAATTATACCAGGCTCAGCTGAAATCAAGGACGCAAAAGGTTGGGGAAAGCTTACAAGAATTCAAAGCTGAGGTAGAGACTGGCACACCTGGCATATCCGAGTGCACCAAGAGAATTTCAGGAACAACTAGCCGTGGGAGCCTTTTTAAATGGCATCAGGACCGAAGAGGTCAGGCGAATTCTTAGAATATTGCGGCATCAAAGTATTAGCGAGGCTTTGGTGCGTGCCCTCGAAGTAGAAGCTGCCTTTAAAGACACCCCGCGGTCAGAAGTGCGTGCTGTGTGAGTTGAAGAGGCACTAAAAATACAAAATAAGTCATTTTTCAATTGGCTGCCGGACCGCTGGCTACTCACACCCCCGCTCTGCCGCAGTCGCATCTGTCTTACAAATCTCCGTAGCTGCATCTCATAGTGTTACGTTCTCATATATAGTATCTTTTCTCCGGAATTTTAAGTGTGTGTATCGTACTCGTGGTTTTCTTATGTTATTTGTATTGTACCTAATAATTTTTCCCTTTTTAAAAAACTTAGATAGTAGTTAGTGTTATGCACGAAATGGAAAGTTCTACAACTGATAGCAATAGTTCTGAGAGCAAAATCAGCTCACTTAATTTAAAACGCAAAAACAGTAACAATGTATAATATGTAAAAAAATTGGAGGTACTATAATCGAATCAACCACAGTTAGATGAGGAAAGTGTCTTGGATAAATAATTTTTTTTTATGAGTTATCATGTTTCTAATGGTTAATAAAATAAGTCTTATAGATGTTCGTATATAATAATAGCAGTTCGTCTAATGCCCTAAGTGAATTCCATTGCGACCACAAAGCCTTCAATCCTACTCCTTTGTTTGAGACATCCTTCCATTCTGGTCGGGTTCCTTTTTCCTTAGCTCGCAATATGGGTCCAATTTCTGCATCACTCTGTTACTCTTGTCTGAATGAATTATATGATTACCTATCTAAATAGTAAATAATATACTCGTAATATTGCAAGTTCAGATAATTTTTATTTATTTTTATCCTGTTCCACCGCATCAATAAAACTATAACTTTTATATGTTATAGTTATAGTTTAAATACATATTATATCAAAATATGGTAATAGTGTCAAACAGAGTAGTCACCCTTCAGGCCATTGAAAAAATGTATTAATTTTTTTTAATGAATAAAATCATCGTAGAAGAATAATATTTTTTAAGATAAACTCTCCTAACACTAATATTATTTGTGCCAAATTACAAAGCGATCTGTCAAATAGGAGGTGAGAAAAAAAAAAACATCTAGGCGTAAATTGTTTTTTTTTCCACCCCATGCAGAGTCCACGAGCATAAAACTTTGTACACAAGACAGTCAGCATACGAGACATCTTATGGAAGCCATTTTAGTTCGGTAGGTGCGGGGGCACTTTTTACATTGCTACCCGCTCATACTCTTTGGTAAACGTATGTATTTTACGAGATCGGGAAGATTATAATTTGATGTTGGGCGATAAATTGGGGGTAAATAGGTAAATCAAGCAAGTAAGAGTCCATAAAATTGGTATTTAATATATATAAGAGAAGCTAAGGTCTCAAAAACATTTTTGGCATTGCCACTCCCACCCCATTATTAAAGGAGTGAAAAAAATAAAATTGTGATTTAGTGTGTGTACAAGAACCAAAGGGTTCAAATTTTTTTTTTACTTCATCCACTCTAAACTTTTCGCAACATCACAAGTAGGGTCGAAAAAACATAATCTCCGGCTATAAATTGTTCGAGAGTTTTGAGCAGTTCAAAATGTCCATCTTTAAGCGCCCCACTTCAACTGATGCGACTTGAAAACTCTAAACATATTTATTATTTAGATACAAGGCTTCTAAAAGTATTTGTTTCAAGACATGTCGCCATTACTCCACCGATATAAAACCGCCTGTTGAGCACCGCCGCACCGGTGAAGAAATTAATGGATGAAAGTTGAAAAACGTGTTCGATCGTCCAGAAAAATACCACCCACATTCCTGTTTTATTACCAGGCATTCCAGTCTTAAGGGTGTTTTTATTGGGATAAAAAAACATTGCTTAGTTGAAAATAAGAGTGCCGTACGTTATAAAAGTTAGAACCAATTTAAAACTTTAGAAGAGGGCAAGGAAAGTTTGTCGGCATTTAATTTTTGTGGTGGTGAATTTTTCCTTTTATTTTAGGATTTAACAAATATGATAAAAGTTGTTGTAGCTTTTAAAATGTTAATGCAAGGAGAGTATTTTTGTTTCACGTTTATATTTTCCACGGGGTTGAATTCTTTAAGATCGCAGTTTGCATTCAATAGGGAGCTATACAGATGGAAATTTTGCAGCAAAAACCTTCTACAATACCGTCAATATGACGCGAAAATAATTGATGAAATTTTATCATTTTTATTTCTGCTCTTAAAATGTTAATTGGAAGTGAAAAGATATGGTTCGTTTTTTACAGACTTCGTATTCACAATGCCTTGACATACTTTTTATGACCCATTCATCATTCTAATTGGCCTCCCTTTGTTGCATGGCACGTCTGACAACATCACGCCATCTGTCGTGATTATCTGTTAGGCGCATGGCCTCACCAGCTATATCAACCGCTTCTATATTGCTCCATTTCCGCTTGATGAGGCCAAAAAATGAGAGGAAATGAGAATATGATTCTGAGAGTCACTATGGGGGGCGCATTTCTTGGAGAGTCGAGCTGTTGATGTGACGGGCTGTCCAGGGATTCGTAACAAAAGTCTCCAGATCAACATCTCGAAGGTATTAATACGCCGCGCGCCGTCGGTCTGCTTTCTAACGGTCCATGTCTCAGAGGCGTAAAGAAAGATGGAGAAAACAAAGGCGTTAGTACATAATATTTTCATTATGAACAAAATGAGTTAATATGAAGATCAAATCTTAATTAGCGTAGACAATTTGAATTTTTTTCTAAGGCTATGTCGATAAAATGTCAGAATATGCAAGGGTGAGTATAACAAGCGGGGAGTTTTCTATTTTTCGAAATAGATATCAAGTAAGTATATTGGGAAAAAAACAAAGATAAAGATAGAGGAAGGTTAAAAGTTTTAAAAGTCCGCTTCGAAGTTCTATTCAATGCCACACAGTGGCGCTGTTTCTTGTTTATAGGAAAATGGCGACGCCACAGGAGAATTCGTTTTGTGTGCTACTATTTGCGAAGTGTGAATCTAATGTCAAAGTGCAATTACAATTCTTCTTTAAACACATTTCAGTTTTTACTTCATTTTTAAACTTTTCAAATTAGAAATAAGGATTAAATGGGTAAATAATGAGTCACAACTGGTTACTAATTCAGGAAATCAAAACAATGCACTGTACAATGTGTATTTCAATAGTAACTCTTATTTAACCTTTCAGAGATTACGCTCTGCTTAATAAAACAGCTATAAGTTCATTTTCAAACCTCCCAAATTAAAAATAATGATATAATTTCGGATTTAATGGATAAATACATTTTATTTAATAATAATACTCCTTGTATCGTTTTCACTGTCGTACATTCTGGAAATAGGTGATTACACAATACAGATTGAGCTGTGCCCTCTAACTGGATTTTCATGAACTTCTTATGATATCTGCGTGACTACTGATTATGGACATATAATGGGGGGGGAGGGGGGGTCTCTGTTTTTTCGCGTCATATGATTGGCCGAACCGTGTGCGTAACTATTTGCAGTTAAGACTGCTTTTGAATGGTATTTTTGTCTATTAGAAAGAAACTTTGAACATTAAAAATATGCTTTATTTTTTAAATCAATTTATTCGTGAAATATTCGTATGTAATATCACTAGTGCTTAGAATTTTATCGGTAAAATTTTTTCGAAAGCTTTGTTGTCTGGTAATATAAAGAATATAAATTGACAGTTTTAATCTTTGATAATAAACTGCCAATTTACACGAATTATATTACCTTTTGGCAATTTAGCTTGAGCAAAAATTTATAGATGAAATTTAAAAGCACGAGCGGTATTTAGGGAGAATATTTCACGAATAAATAATTCATTAAGTACATCTTTAATATTAAGTTTTGTAATTATTTGCCTTCAGAAGTTTTCTTGTCATTTTCGGAGTTTATTGACATTTATTTTCAATTTCATCATTTACGTCACATAAAAATACATTTCCAAAGCGACTCATCTAGTAAAAAAACAAAGTAGGTATACATATTTAACAAATGCAGCTGCAGAAACCATAAGTATTGCACCATAAGTATTGTAATGTATAGACTGGTCGTCACTGTAAAGAGTTCTCGGGCATGCTTCGAATAATCACATTACGAGTAAACACATACAGCACTACCACATTTTACCAATCTCCCGTATTTACGTGCTAAGGTTGACGATATCAGATGAAATATTGTTATAGTACCGCCATCTAGTAACGCTATATTAGACCACACGGCAAACTAGGTACTCTGAATTATTGAAGAATTATTATATTAAAGTGTTCACTGATATTTATATTTACTTATTTAATCTCTTTTTTTAATTTAGGAAGTTTAATACTTGAGTTAAGGTTTGCTTGTTTAAGCAGAGAGAACATTAAGTACAACGAATTATGTTGTACAGTGCATAGTTTTGATTTTCTTAATTTACTTTGTGGTGAGTTACCGTACGTAAGTACATTTTTAGTATATTTGCTTCCAGAGTGAGTGTGTTTAACATGTAATAATTGATTTGCCTGCTTGGTATTCATTTCTGTTTAATTTTAGTTATGATAATTATTTTATAATTACGTTTTTATAAGCCACTGAAAGCTGTGCTTGACTTGTCCCTAGCCTATATATTCCAGACAGCCTTGGTTGTCAACTTATGTGGTGTGTTTATGTTATGTTTATATCATTGTATTACTACATACATAATACAAGATTACAATTTACACGTTTCGTTAACAATTAGTAATAAGTTAGAGAAGGAATTTATAGACAAAAGTTACAAGCACGAGTGGTTCTATTTGTGGAAAACATTTCACGAAACAAAACATGACATCACCAATAATGACATTTGAGTGGTACAATGTTGTCCACAAACGGGCATTCATTAGCTATCACGTTAATGAGTGAAATACAAATACCACTCGTGTTTTTAAATTTTATCTGTATTTTTTCCGACCTTCGTTGCCAAAAGTTAGTAGTATCCAGCCGAAACATTTTATAATAAACGATTACAGTCGAAACTTCAAAAGAAAACACGCTCATTCAAACTTATTCGTGTGTTATCCGTGTGTTATATATAAGCTGCTTTTATTATATTATAATTGATATAACAGAAATGTACAATTCGTAAATATTATCAGAGAATCTGCGTTTTCTTCCAGGGAACATCACATAACGAGTCGCTGGTTTCGGCTTATTATACTAGCTTAAAATCTTGGGGAGTTGCCATGTTTTATTCACGTCACGTCTATTATTTTCCATTTCCACTCGGAATTTGTACAGCTTGAATTAACTGGGTCGGCAAATTAACTATTTAGAACGGGGCTTTTTACCGGAAAAGCATATTTATTTACGCAGACGTTATAATAGTTACAGGTATTAAAATACTCGCATAAAGGAGATGTGTTTATAAAGCAGAATATGCAGTAAGAAAACTTTTTCGTTTCCAAGTAATTGTATTTACATAAAGATAAACGAAGTTTCATTTCAGATTACGTAGAATTTAATTTTTAAATGGATTTATTCTTGGGAGTTTTTATGACAATTTATTTCTGTAAATATGTCTTACGAGCAATAAAATTTTAACCGAAAACAAACAACTTTTAACATGGTAAAATTGGCTTTTATTAAACACTTTAATAAACATTGAAAAACGTTTAGAACTGCCCAATTATTAAAATCATTTCAGTTCAAATTTTGAATGTTCAATGATGACAATGATTAAGTGACAGATGTTTGAAAGAAGTTTGTCTTTCAGTCATAGCAACGCGTATTCTATGCATATTTTTTTTATAACGTTTTCCAGTGAACAACACTGCAACAACATGCAAATGACGTCATGCACTTCACGAATTTTACAGGAGATCCTCTATACAGGTACTGTTCCTTCTTTGGTAGTGATGATGCTCTGGACTATATCAAATAATCACAACAGACGCTTGTAAAGTATTTGCAACGAATTCGGGGAGGGTTTTATATTAAATCAGGATGCCCTTGCATGGGAAAGAATGGTCGGTCATTCACAGATGCGTTTTAAGCTTCTTGGCTCTCGCCATGGGGAGTAGACTAACCAAAGTCGCTGACACGACCTTTATTCGCCTTACCAATCTAGTCCGAAGGTAGCAACTTGAAAGTTAAATCGATAGCTCCATCTACCAGTATTCACTGCAAATATTTTTGAAAACTCCGATTGTGATGATCACCTGGTTATCTCTATGTGAGACGATTGGGAAAATTCTCAAAATAATGGTGGCAAACCGATTGAAAATAGTAAATCATTAAATTACACAGTTCCTGGCGACGACATTTATAAATTAGGTTTAGATTACTATTATTGTACAGCGAAAATAAATAAGTTGGGTCTCAGAGTTCCACAAATTTGTTAGCAAACAAAATCACAATTTTTATGTTACACAATTTACGCAAACCCTTTCCAACAGGATATTATAGCTAAATTTTAATATTGGGCAAACGTACAAAATGTACAAGAATTATGCATAAGTAAAATTCACAAAACTCTATATCGTTTTTTTATGAAATTTTAAAAAAATGCAACAAGATCTGAAAAATTTGCCAACTGATTTCTTTCTGTGTAGTAGCTACTAAAACACACATAACATAAGTTTTAAATCAACAAGAAGTGTGTTTTAGTATGGTGGATATGATTTAAATCAAAATGATTTAAATCAGTGATTTAAATAGTAAAAAAAAATCATAAATAAAAAAAATGATTTATACTTTCCACAAATCATAAAAAATGTGTGCGTTAAAGTGTAATCAGTGGAAAATAAATAAAGACGACCTAACTTGTTGGGGCCAACTTAGGCGGTATGCTTTGAAATTTGTCAGTACCTATCGGTCGGCCTGACAAACTTCAAAGTACCGTCTAAGTTGGCCCCAACAAGTTAGGTCCTCTTAGACTCCCTTTATTAAGTACCGATACAAAGGTTCGCCCGCCTGCATCTCAGAATCCTCAGAAGGCACTAATACTTGACTTAGTACAGTAAAAGTCGACCTTCTCTATAGGGGGTGCTCACAAATAATTCCCGGCAAGCTGATTTTTTCAGGGTCGATGGAGGGGTATCTCTCGAGTATCCGACCAAAAAGTCACAGTCCGCACCCCTTGTAGGGTTTTGCAATAGGGGTGGTTTCTTATTTTTTGTTTTTTTTGAAATTTTCTTTTTCCATCTTGTACATGGTAATAGTCTCTACAACTTTGCCTAATAATTTTTTTTTATTAACTTTGATTTTTGACGGTACAGCGCCCATTATATGGGAAAACATTCACCATATTTATTTACTATGGTTCAGGAAACATACAAACAAAAGGCTGAATAGCTGGTTTTTGATTGAGAACTGTCTCCTGAGTCTCAAAAAAAAATGGTTGGAGATTCAGGAGACAGTTCCCAATCAACCCTGCAAAAACCAGCTATTCAGCCTTGTTTGTATATTTCCTGAACCATAATAAATAAATATGGGCGCTGGACCGTCAAAAATCAAAGTTACACAAAAATTTTATTAGGCAAAGTTGTAGAGAATATTACTATATACAAGCTGGAAAAAGAAAATTTCAAAAAAAACAAAAAATAAGAAACCACCCCTATTGCAACACCCTACAAGGGGTGTGGACTGTGACTTTTTGGTTGGATAATCGGGAGACACTCCTCCATCGACCCTGAAAAAATCAGCTTGCCGGGAGAAATTTTTTTGAAAAATGATATCTTTATTGGATTAATAGTACCGACGCCCACTATGGTCAATTTGCCAATATTAGGAGGAAAGTATTACAAAAATAAAATTTATCCAAAAATTAAAATTAATATATATGTCGATACCTGAATAACCGGACCATCAGAAACCAAAAAAATATTTTGTTTATGCCGCACGTGTTCAAGGTGGTGACGTTACATAGTAATTGGGTGGTTCCGCGGCAGATAATTTACCGCTAATATTCATCCAACCAAGTTGTTTATTGTATCCAATATTATAAAACTGTTGTTTTGTGCTGTTAATACATGCCTTTAACTATCGAAAAAATGTCACGAGGTATGTGTCCTCTTGGGCAAAACCGTATTACCGATTTATTTCGCGGAGCCTGCATTTGCGCACTTATATTTGAGTTTTAAAAAAAGTTTCACGAAGTTTCACCGAAATTTATATTGTATATCGTAGGTCAGTCTCTGTACTTTGGAACATATACTGAGAGTTTACTTTCTTGTACTTTTATTAGAAGATATTTAAGTTTACTGTAGATGTTGTCATTTCCGTGAAGAGAAATTACCTGTTTGAATTGCTGCTGAATGAAAAATTGTTAGCTGATGGAGCATCAGTAAGGACAGTCCACAGGATAATTGAATATATTGAACAAGAGAAAGAAGACTAGCGCGGGTTGTTAGGAGAAAATGAAGAACTTATTCAAATTATTAAGCTATTCTTATGTAATTTACTTAAACGCTGGCAGTCTTGCAAATTTAATGTGGCTTCGTTTAAAAAAAGACACTCTGGTTGGTTAAATGGAGAATTAAAATATGAGACTAATAAAGAAAATGTATGTGAGCCTTCTAGGTCGAAAGTAGGTCAACCGTCAAAGAGTCATAGTGGTAGTGGACAAAAGTCGAAAAGAAAAAAGTGCAACCATTATTGAAACATACTCCAAAAGAGTTAAGCTTAGCAACTTAACCCGCATATCATGCAAGTGATAAACGTAATGTGGCTTCCGTAATAAGAAAACTTGGAAGGACCTCTCCGCGTACAGTATTGCGGGAGTAAATTCTGAGAAAGTTCCGAAATATAAGTTTGCATGCAGCAATAAAAGAGTTAAAGAAAAACGGTGTATATATAATAGACTTTTTTTCTTGAAATCGTCGAAAAAAAGTTGTCACTATAAAGTATGAGCATATAGGTGATTAATTGCAGAGGCATATTAAATAAAAATATACAAGGTGTCCGGTTTGAAAAAATTGAATTATGATAGTTTAAATATGTAAAAATTTAAATCATCGTGGAGAACACCCTGTAGAATCAACTCTGAGAGTCCTGTAAATTAGTACATGGTCTCGACTAACATTCAAAATGAAATGACGCTTAAATTTACGAAAATGCATCTTTTACAGATTTTACTATTGGGTGTTCCATTAAAAAAATTCTGACATTAGCTTGCTACCACTCTGTGAAACACCCTGTAGATTTGAAACTAATTTTTGAATATTACACTCTTCATCTCCCACAATATTTATCTGAGACTAATTTTCTAATTTCAAACGGTTGAGGAGATACTGACTCACCCTGTATATATTTATGTATGTATTTTTTTATGCATCGTATCATAAATTTAACATATTTAAACAAAAATATACTTCTAAACAAAAATATAACTAGAAATGAAGTGTTAATAATATTTTCCTCCTAAATATGGCAAATTGACCACTGTGCGCCGACGTAGATATTCAGCTGCAAGATAAGGAGCATCGTTATTGACAACGCTGCTAATATGAAAAAAAAATGTCGAACAATGATTTCGAAAGATTTGGAAATTGATATAATCACTTATTGCTGTGGTACACATCAGGGTCAATTATTGGCTCAATCTCTCAACATGGAAAATATTACCAATCAAGTAACCCCGGTCATAAAATATTTTCGAAATAATTATCATGCAAGAGCTGAGTTTTCTTGTTGAAATGGCTCTGCTTTGACATTACCAACAAAAGTTCGCTGGAATTCTATTTTTTACTCCTTGGAATCGGAATATTTTAATAGCCATATGCGAGGATGAAAATGAACGAGATAATATTGATGTCGATATTAGAAGGCGAGCAACTAACTTTGAAAAGAAATTGTGAATCGCTTATAGAAAGACTAAAATCAATGGTCGTTTGTTTGGTTAGGCTCCAAAGGAAAAATTGCACATTATCAAATGCAGTATTTTACTGGAAAAAAATGATAAAAAAGCTCGAGAATATTGCAACCCATGAAAAATTACAAATTAACATCAAAGAACGTTACAAAACTACTGTTACCCCGTATCATTTATTAGCATTTATGATCAGTTCAAAATATATGAATAATAGTCCCAACCCCGACAGCTAGAAGAAAGTGGGACAAATAATGTTAACTCCAGAAGAAAAACGTAAAGCACTATGTTGTGCAGAAGAAAATTTTTCGTTGAGAATATTTCAACTCGTTCTGAAGTTTCTTTCCAAATCTCAGCCGTTTGTTGGCTCGTTAATGTCCAAACCCACAGTAGAAGGACTGCAAAATGATTCTGCATGGTTGGTTTGTGTCAGTTCGAAGTTCACAATCCTGAAAAATTAATAATAAAAGAAGAGGTTATGCAATTAACCACCGCTGTTGCATCTTCAGCCTCGGTAGAATGGATATTTTCGACATTTGGCTTGGTCCACAGCGAGAGAAATGAATTGGGGGTGGATAAGGCAGCGAAGATGACCTTTTTAATGAAACAATTGAACAGAAATTAATATTCTGAATATTTTTGTGTATTATCTACTGTACTTACTCACGTTACTTTTATTATACATGCTGTTCTGTCTAGCAGAAATTGATTTTGTTTTCGATATTTCCATATTCCTTATTACCATTTATAATGAAGTTTTCATGACATTTAGAGTTTATTAAAAAAAATTAATAATAATAAAAAAAAACATGATTTTTTTTCCACCCTGCCTATGTTTAATTTATTAAATGCAGAGAGGATTATGGTCATTATTTTTTGACGATTAGTATTTATTAGTATTTTTATGAAGTATTATTATTATATTGCAATAGTAATAGTAGTAGTAACCATTTGGATTCTAGGCAAATAGGCCACAAATGGGCCCTTTTTGCCTAGAACATCCCCTGCCATTTATTCCTCTTTTTCCCTCTTCGAAACTCCTTAACTTCTAAAATAATGTAAAACAAATAAACAAAATTCGTTTTCAAGTTTACTAAAATAGTCTTAATACAGGCAAGTGAATGAAAGTGTGAGGACATCGTGAGGCTAGAAAAATCAATACATCAACGTGAAACAGACAGCAGAGTAACCTATAATAAATACGCCGCCCAAAGCATTTCATAGTGCACTAAAAAACATAAACAAAAGGAGTTAAAATACTCCTTCAATCGTCTGAAGAAAGGGATATAGATATTTCTGTAAATTTAACGCATGATATCGCGAATATTATCTTTATGAATTCCCCATAGAGTTTAAACTTGTCACTCGACGTAACTCAACGTGGTTTCCCTTATAATGTATGACAGTTAGTACGTCAAGGGGATGGAATTCGAGTTAGTATGCTAAGCAAATTTAATCCTATTCATATATTATACTGCGATGGAGTGCACCTTTCGAGGTATAATATGTCAAGCCTTCTTTTCTAGAGAAACATCATTGTAAATGAATGTGTTTCTATTTTTATACTCTTCGGAAATACGAAAACGAAGAGTATTGTAGTGTAGTTACCTAACTATTTCCCTTATTATTTGTTATATTGTTTTACATAACTAGATCCCGAGAATTAAAATAAAATCTGTTACTTAGGTTACATAAATAATAAGATAATTATATATGTATAGGGTGGCCCATCTTTTTCGAAATCGAAATTTTTTATTTCTCACCCCTGCAAATGGTTTCATTTGAAGAAAAAACAGTCCCCTCAAAATATTATTGAGGCAAATTGAAGGCAAGGGGTGCCGCAGAATGCATTATTATGCAATAATAAAAGTAAATGGAATTATTTACATTCTTTGGTTGATGCATTGTTTTTTTTTTTTTAATCAGCAACATTTATCTTTAGAATGACTAATCAAGTCATACAAATATCAAAGACATTATCTGTTGTGACTATGACATGTGTCATACTACTGTAAATTCGTAGTCTAAGAAAACTAGACTAGAAGTTTTTGAAATAAAACTCTCGTTTTATCTTTGTGTATTTTATTATGAAACGTTTTTTTCATACATAGTACCAAATATTATCCTAAATCTACAAGACATATAGTAATAAAAACAATATTTTTTGCACTAGGCCAAAGCATGCGACAGGGTTTCTTTTTTTACATTTGGAAACTGTGATTTATAATCATTTACAACTTGGAGTAAAAACTGTTTTTGGTCTTCATTTTTTGTTAAAATGTCATTATAGTCAGTAATAAGTTTGATTCCTCTCTCAGCGGCATCATTTACAACTTTAATTTTGTTTACAATATTGAAACATCGGGTATAACTTTCACTTTCCCTCCATGTTGTTGGATCATTTTCCAAAAATTCCATAGACAAACCTAATTTTTGAAAAAACTGTTTAGTGTTCTCGCATATGAAGTCCTGAATTTCCTTGTTTTCAACGTCAGTAATGTTACTAATCATAAGTCGTTTAATACCCTCTTGATTTGGTGCTTTCCTATTCAAAGCTTTAACCATTTCTCTTTTAGTGGTAACTGAAATATCGTCATCAAAGAAAGATAAGCCAACATTTACTGAATTAAGGTACCACAAATGGTTCACTATTTTCCTACTTGCGGCTTGAGATATTTCTTTGTCAATATTTTGATAATTAATGAGTTCTTTACAAAAGTCTAAGTCATGAAGCGGTGCTTTACTAGCAAATGACGCTGTAAACCAGGCCTTTACATAAACCTTTACAATAAAGAGACATATATCTTTAATACCTATTTTTTCGTTTTTAGTTAGTTGGAACTGATCTTGGAAAAAAAATATTTTTAGACAGTAAATGGCTTTGGCCATCCAACGTGCATGATGAAATGCCCCTGGTTGATAGAATGTCGTGTGAGTGGGCTCTTCTTCAACAAAAAGTTTAGAAAGCCTTAAAAATTCTTTATAATCATCACGAGGCCGTTGCAAAGTTAAAGCTGCATTTAGAAACTTTACAATTTCGGCTTTAACTGGTTGTAAAATGTGTTTAATTTTTGATACCTGCAATCCAGTTTTTAGTTTATTTTGATCTATTTTAGGCCAAAATTCCCTAAAACGTTTAAATAGTGGCACATTTGGACCAGATGAGGAAGGCATTTTTGTGTCAAACACACTTCTCAAAACCACTTCAAAAATATGATGTCTACAAGGAAAATATAGAATATCTCTTTCTAATTTTTGTTGCAATAGTGTGGCTGCCCCATTTATATAACCCATATTTGATGCTGTTGTATTACAACACAAAGCTATTACCTTTTCGTCCAAATTCCATTTTCAAAGCACATCATAAACTGCTTCAGTCTGTTCTCTTCCAGTTGAATTGGGCAAAGCTGGTAGTCCAAGTAGTTGTTCAATATCTCCACTAGTAACTAAGATAGCAAGTCTATCGATATTTCCCATTCCAGTGAGAGAAGGTAAAAGTTTTCCATCCCAATGGATGACTGGGGCCGGCAATTCAGAATTACCGAAGGCAGTTTTTAATATTTCAGCTCTTTCTTCGCGGATGCGTTATCTAGAGCGCTGAAGTATGGTTCTGCTGATGGACAAAGATGTGGTGTCATGTCCTAGTGCTTCTGCTACTGCCGTCAAAATATGGACTCCATACCTGTCGTTATTTTGCAAGCATCAAATGCAGCGGCTATTTTTGGTGTGATGATGTTACATGTTCCATACAATCTCCTCTTTTTTGGCTGTGACGGGCCAGGCTGGTCTTGTAACAACTCTTCTTGGGCTTCGATTATTTCATCTTCATTTTCGTTGGGGTCGGCTGAATTACTACTTGATGATGGACAGGTGACTGTTTCCTCTAATCTAGCTTTTTCTTGTTGACTTCGTTGCATTCGTTCGGATAATTTCTGTAATTTCTCCTCAGCTGATTTTTCTTGAGAAGCAAGTTGGTAATCAATACCATGCATAAATCCAGGACGTCCCTTTTTTCTTTGGTTAATTAAAAACTGCTTATCTTCATCTATATTCATCAACTCCAATGCATTTGCATGAGAAATGTCAAAAAGATCGTCCAATTTTTCAACGAAATTTTTTTCTTTACTCCCGCACTGGCCCTTTTAGCCGATTTTTGTAAGTTCCTCCGCTCTGCATAAAGTTTATCTAGTTGTTTAACACAATGAAAATCCTGACGTGTCGGAATGGGAGCTTTATCCCAAAAAACTGACACCTCTTTTATTGTTAATTTAGCACTTTCATGTACACTTAGCTTCACTTCACGAATGTTATAAAAGAGCACTTGTAATACTTGTCTATTAGACGGCAATTTATTGCCAATGATTTGTGACGAATAGTGTCCAACTAAGTAAATGAAAGTATCCTGTCGTAACGATCTAACATCAGCCATCGATAAATGTTTTTTCAAAAAGGAACGTATGCTAGAACTTATAATGTCACCACTGTAAAACACAATTGCAAACTGACATAAAAACCTACCGTAGGTGCATTATATTTCCAAACTTCCAAAACAAATAATTTCTAGGAAATAATTACACCAATAAAACATTATGAGAAAAGAGGTTCACCCCCTATAGAGATGGGCCACCCTAATGTATGTATATGTGGTATATGTTTTTAATGTTAATTTTATCCTACACACTACACTACATTAAACCACATTGAAATATTATTTGATTTTGATTATGTGGAACCCCACATAAATTGGTGACCCCGACGTGATAACATAAGTTGATGTCATAGACGATTATCGTAAATTGATTACCCCGGCGATTTCCATTAAAACTGATTATTACCCCGACGCTCGAAGACTGCTATAAATTAGTCATGATGTTAATACTTGCAAGTTTGTATTTCTTCGTAAGGCACGTATTAAACTGTTTTCACACCTTTATTTGAAGGTCCTTACGAAGTGATTTCACGTACAGCTAAAATTATCATCATCCTTAAGCAGGGAAAAGAAATGACTGTCAGTATTGACAGAATTAAACCAGCTTATTTATTAGCTGGCATTACAGATCGTCCAGCTCCGTTGGTGGTTAAAAGAGTACGTTTTGATTTTGATTGATTGGTTTATTTTTTTTTCTTTGAGGGGGAGTATTATGTAGTGTAGTTACCTAACTATTTCCCTTATTATTTGTTATTATTGTCTTACATAAAACTAGATCCCTAGGATTAAAATAAAATCCGTTACTTAGGTTACATAATTAATAAGATAATTATATATGTATGTATATGTGGTATATGTTTTTAATGTAAATTTTATCCCTGGAGTTTAACTACATTAAACCACATTGAAATATTATTTGATTTTGATTATGTGGAACCCCGCAAGTATATTGCATTTGATCGGCATATTTTTAAAACCAGGGTGTCCCACTTAAAACTCCCGGCGCCATTTTCTCGATAACCAAAAGCGATATTTGAATTCTGTAAAAGGTATCTACTAGAATATACCAATGACTTCGTTTTGAGTAAAAATGGTTATTTTACACCTTGAGGTATAGATGGCGTTGCGATCCAAAGAAATTTTTCGATCCTAGGAACGATGAAATGAGTTGCATGAGATGGAGAATTATATTCTAAGCAAATTTTTTTAATATGAACAATTTTCGAAATATGACAGGTTTTCGAGATATTTGAACTTCAATGTAATTTTTCAAGTAACAAAAATCCCATTTTTTTTTTCATATGTCTACAATTTATAGTGTAAAATTTAGTAGAATATACAACATAAACATGATGCAAAAATTAGACAATACACAATAAACCAAAATGTCAAAATCTTTAATTTCCAAATAGCAGTTGTACTTTTTACCCCTAAAAAGATGAATAAAAAAGTCGCAGAACCTCCCAAATAAAGTTGCCGGATTGAAACCAATTGGAATCGATTAGTTGAATTTTAGGGAACAAAAAACCTAAATAACATTTTTTTTTGTCCGAGTGGCAGGTCATTTGTTATTAACAATGAAATTGCATAGTAAAAAAAATGTAAAAAATTCATTTAAAAACACATTTTCTAAGTTAATTGGGCAAAAATAAACACTTTCAGTCTCTTGTAATGTTTTCGAAAAATGCACTGTTTTTGAGTTATAGGCGATTTAAAGTCCGAAAATGGCCAAAAGTCGACAACTTCAAAAATTCATATCTCGGCTTCTACTGAACTTTTTTTTAATGTTTTGGGTCGCAAAATGATCGTTAATACTTATACTAGAACATACTATTTTTTGTAATAAAGCAACTTTTCATTTTCATCCTGAAATTTATCATCGAAGTATCGCTATTTTTTCTTGCTTGCGCAGAATAGGTGAAATACACAGGTGGCGAAGAACTGATCTGCTAATTTTTGCAAATGACTTCAAATGAAATATTTTATTTAAACAATACAGATTTGATGATATATAAATATGTTAATGTAAGACACTATTTTACAAGAATATAATAAGTAATTAATTTAATCTTCAATTATAATTTCGTCGAATATTTCAGTGTCACAATGTATTATTTCTGGGTTTTTACATTTAACTGAACAACTGCTTCACTTGTTCAAACAAATCAAAACAAATGAGTAACGTGGGATACGCGCGTGATTTGAATTACGTTCAAATAATTCAATTACAAAAAAATAATTTACATTAATTCTTAATTTTGAAATTATTAATTATTTAATTCTTAAATTTATATATGAATAGATGAATAGGTACATAGAAAATAACCTAATTGAAATACAAACAAGCTAAAAACGTACTCTTCGCCTGTTCACTGAACTTTTTATATAATTGTTACACATTCTATAGGATACTCTTCGCAGTTGTTTGTAAATAATGTTAGTTTTAGAAATTTTTAATTTTATAGTACGAACTTAGTTGGTAAAAGTTGTACCATACCCTATTTGGGTTTCGAACCCGGGACCCTTTGATTCCGAGTCAAAAGCCTAAGAACTACTCCACCACTTAACACGTATAAAAACGTAAATTTTTACATTATAAGAGACGAGCTAAAATTATATTTCCACGGTTGTATATTACATTATAAAATGTATATTTGTAAAATATAAAAATATTTAAATATTATAATGAAATATTATTTCACCAGATTTCTATTCAATTACAAAAACATAAAAAACAAAAATTTTTTTTTTCAAATTTAAATCATTAATAACTTTTTTATTTACTGATCGATTTTATTCAAAAACAATAGGGTTCTTCCTCTAGACAACACTAACTTACTGTCCAAATTTTAGTACAATCGGATTTTTCTTTCTTGAGTTATCGTGCTTACAAGAAACGTGACGGACGGACAGACGGACGGACGGACGGACAGACGGACGGACGGACGGACAGACGGACGGACAGACGGACGGACAGACGGACGGACAGACGGACGGACAGACGGACGGACAGACGGACGGACAGACGGACGGACAGACGGACGGACAGACGGACATTTTGAAAGTTGTTCAGAATTCGTTCACTAACACAATGATATGAAAATTTTTTCTCTACGAGCGATATTTACGATTTTAGAAATGTGCTGATCAAATACAATATACTCTTCGTGTTTGCGAAGAGTATAATAATTTAGGTGCCTATTTAACTATAAATATACGCGTAGGTATCTGTCTTAGATTAAGCAGCTTTGAAAAAAGTAGAAAAAAAATGAAAATTTTTATCTTCAACACATATAATCTGTTAAACTATCGCTTTTTATGAATATCTTATTAAAAATGTTATAATATATCAAAAAAGAAATTGGCAGATCAGTTCTTCGCCACCTGTGTCTCACCTATTCTGCGCAAGCAAGAAAAAATAGCGATACTTCGATGATAAATTTCAGGATGAAAATGAAAAGTTGCTTTATTACAAAAAATAGTATGTTTTAGTATAAATATTAACGATCATTTTGCGACCCAAAACATTAAAAAAAGTTCAGTAGAAGCCGAGATATGAATTTTTGAAGTTGTCGACTTTTGGCCATTTTCGGACCTTAAATCGCATATAACTCAAAAACAGCACATTTTTCGAAAACATTACAAGAGACAAAAAGTGTTTATTTTTACCCAATTAACTTAGAAGATGTGTTTTCAAATGAATTTTTTACATTTTTTTTTACTTTGCAATTTTATTGTTAATAGAATTATCGACACAAAACGGCTATTCGTGAAAGGATATTCCGTTTGGCACACTAACCGGTATTACCGTAAGGAACGTATTTCGAAGGAGCGCCATCTTCAGTTACCATTTGGATCCAAGATGGCCGCCATTTTCAAAAAATCAGTTGAGGTAATTTCCTGGCTAATCTATTAACTTCACAAAAAAAAGTGTAATTGAAAAGTGTTGCTTATTTTATTGCCAACAAAAAAGTATTTTATGAATTTTGCGAAATTTTTGAAAATAAGTCCACTATTTACGAAAATTAAATATTGGGAGCTATGTCTGGAGTTGGAGCTTTTACTACTTTTAT
Source organism: Rutpela maculata (assembly GCA_936432065.2). Lineage (NCBI taxonomy): Eukaryota > Metazoa > Arthropoda > Insecta > Coleoptera > Cerambycidae > Rutpela > Rutpela maculata. Next base: position 118,106,031 of record OW386293.2, on the reverse strand, counting down.
TTGTAAGATCCCATCGAGAAGGTAATAATTATTCTCTCTATAAAGAATCTCTTAAAGCTCTCATGCCTTGGTTCTTCATGTCTGACCACCCAAATTACTCTCGAGATGGCTGTCAGTTTATCTTAAACATTTAACGGAAATAAATGAAACTAATCCAGATATTCAGAAAGCTTTTGAAAACGGATGTTTTGTTGTAAATAAAACTAGTCGCCGCTTCTCTGGAATTGGAATTGATCAAGCTCCTGAGCAGCATAATGCCATTATTAAAGGCGATGGTGGATTTATAGGTTTAACCAACAATCCATCAGCCTTACGTAGATGGACGCTTTCTGGTCCGGAAATCTCGAGAGTGCTAATGGAATTTACAAACTTAGATGAAGAAGTATCCATCGACAATAGAGACCATGAGGATCGGCAGCTTTTCAAATGAAATTTAAAGAAAATATACAACTTTTAAAAGAGGCTTACACTGAATTTGGAAATCCGTTTCTTGAAACCAAAAGAGACTTTTTCTGCATTGATACCAAAATAACAATGGATGACGAATGTCTAAATAATGTTGTAGGTAGGACTTCATACATGGTTATTTCCGCGATACATTATAATATATTTCTGTTGTTTTTAGGTATAAAGGAACGTGGACTAGATCTATATAATAAGTTTGTTGATGAACGCTTAAGCAGCAGAGAGGTATCCATATATGATCCAATAAAAGCGAATAAAATTCGCTTATTTTGAAAACCTAAAAAGGTTGTAAAATCCGCAATGTTCATAAAGTCCCTGAAATCTGATGTGGATTTATTCTCTAGACTTTTCATAGTATGTTCAAATCGTGACATAGATTTGGATGATTTTTTTGCACATGAGAATCAACCATTCCCAACAGCTTTATCTTTAAACGGAGCCCAGAGATCATCAGATAAATCAATCCTTGTTAAGATTTTGGAAAATGTGCTTAATGACGTACCTCTTATTTTAGAAGAAACCGATGCTATGTCAAATTTACTTCAGACAGAAGAAACATCAAAATTTCATTATGATTATGTGGGTCTATGATGGGCCCTGCAATGGTACACCTTTTACTACCTAAGGGTGTTTTAAATTTTGCTGAAAACTCTGCCAAAGTGTTTCAATCGCACATCAAACATAACGCTGATAAATTTAATTTAAAACGCGTTGATATCATTTGGGACATATACAAGAACAATAGTTTGAAACATCACACTAGAGAAATTCGTGGAGGACGAACGCGACGACAGGTTGGTGGTAATGTACTACTTCCTAAAAACTGGTCGGATTTTCTTAGGAACACAGACAATAAAACAGACCTGTTTCACTTTCTATCCAATGAATGTACAACATCATCCATTCTTTATCCTGTGGAAACACTATGCACAATTGACGATAGGATCATTTCAAACCGCAATTCCCAAAATTCACATCTATCGCTCTGCAGTCACGAAAAAGCAGATACACGTACAGGATTGCATCCGCCAAGGTTAGAAAAATATTTGCATAAGAACGGTAGACACCGATGTTGTAGTGTTAGCTATTGCTTTTTTTCATCGGTTGTATGTGCAAGGATTGAAAACTCTATATGTTCACTTTGGTGCCAATAAGCACTTTAGGATAATATGTGTTAATGGGATAGCTGCACATTTGGGTCAACAAAAATGTGAAGCTTTGTTTTCATGCATTCACGGGATGTGATACCGTCTCATTTTTCTCAGACAAGAGAAAGTCGACTGCTTGGAAGACCTGGCAAATTTTCCCCGAGGTAACGGAAGCTTTTTCTTTTATGTCTAAGTCGCAAAGATTTATTTCTGACCATGTTTTCAATTTGTTGCAAAGATTTGTTGTCTTAATGTACTGTTCAACATCGGACTGCTTTGAAGTTAACGATGCCCGAAAGGAATTTTTCACGTCGAAGGGAAGAAATACTGCAAACTTTCCACCTTCTAAAGCCGCTTTAGACCAACATACTCGAAGAGCCACATACCAAAGTGGCCATGTATGGGGACAATCATTGGAAACAAATCCTACTTTGCCAGATACTGAATCTTGGGGTTGCCGGTTGGTGTAAAAAAGATGGTATTTATTCACCATACTGGACACCTTTACCTGAGGTGTCCACAGCCTTGAGGCAACTGATACGGTGCGGCTGCAAAAAGAATTGTAAATAAAATATATATGCTTGTAAGAAAGTAGGTTTACATTGCACATTGTTATGTACTTCTTGTAAGGGAAAGTGTGATTTAAATTAATATTTCGTTAAAAACATGCATATAAATGATTCTGTAAAAAAAGAACAAATTTTGAATTTTATTAAATAACGGCTTTATTTCAATTCTAATCGCGAAATGTCTGAAATACATTTTTGTTGGCTGTTCAAAGCTCAACATCTTTGTATAAGACTATTTTTTTATAAAGTCAATGGATTTACCAAAAAATCATATTTATTAGTATATTAGAAATCAGCCGCCATTTTGGATCCAAATGGTACCTGAAGGTGGCGCTCCTTCGAAAATGATTCTTTAGGGCACTACTAATAAGTGTACCAAGCGGCAACGTTCTTTCACAAATAGCCGTTTTTTATTGGTTTGCTACTCTACTATAATAACAAATTACCTGCCACTCGTCAAAAAAATGTTATTTAGGTTTTTTTATTCCCAAAAACGTAACTTATCGATTCCAATTGGTTTCAATCCGGCAACTTTATTTGGGAGGTTCTGCGACTTTTTTATTTATCTTTTTAGGGTACTGCTCGCCTATTTGTTTTACTTGAAAAAAAAAAAGCCAAATATTTTATCCAAATAGAATTGTTCCGTAAAATTAACAGAAAGACCAATTTACCTACAATGATTTATTTTCTTTTATTTTCTTCTTAGATTAACTCCGCGAGTTGGATACTATTTTAACTGAAATTTGGTAAAAATCCGTTTTACGTCAACTGCAGAAAATGAAAGCCATACTAATTTTTTTTTGGTATTTTACACCTATCGCAAACACAATCCGGGGACACACTGTATATAATATAAACACACACATATGTGTATTACAATTGGAAAATAATTGCGAGCAGTTTGCCAATAATTTAACATTGTCATTATTGTTTGAATTATTGTTTGAAACATTATCACATGCGACCAGATTTGAAATAACTATTGAAACCACTGATCTATTTATTCTAAAACGCTACTGGCATGGCGCATGGCGTACGAAATTCCTTTCAGTATAAATCAATCTCTGATAATAATTCTATATGGTTACAACATCAGAGAATCCGACCACTTGATTAATTAGACAAAATGCTTCATTATGCTGACAAAGTGGTCACGTTAATTGCTCTAACATGTTCTACCAAACTCGGCTGGAATTTCCACAATAAATACTCTAACTATGACGAAGTAAACGCTTTTCAATTAGTTTATGTGCGAGAGCGGGAAACTCTTAAAGTGGAGGCTGCAACGGAAACAACATAGTTACGAAGAATGTCGCGTAAAAAATATCAACAGGAACACTACGATAGCCAAGGCGTCATCGCAATATCCCTGATTTTTACGAAAAGGCAAGTTACTAAAAATTCCTACGAAATAAAATTTTCATTATAATCCGATAATAGACCGAGGGGTTAAGCTCGAGGAATCTTTAATTAAAAATGAAAATTTTATTAAGCAGAATTTTGGTTTGATTAACTTTTGAGTGAAAATCAAAGTATTACTGATATGATCCCAAGTCTAGAGATGTAGTTTATTGAACAATTTACTGAAAGTCTCAAAATAATTATTTTATGGAAGAAATTGAAAATTTCTGACAGAACGATAAAAAATGAGAATTGTAACAAAAGAAATATCGTTTTGAATTTCTTATTATGGCTATAACAAGAATTAATTGTAATGAATGCTACAATTATTGCGCGTGTGTGTGTGTGTGTGTGCATAAGTTTCAATGGCACTGGTATCATACCAACTAGCCAGTCATTACAATTATTGCAAATACGAGGATTCGAATTACTTTCTTTCAATTGAATATTTGTGTTTTTCCTCATTTTTATACTCTTCGCAAAAATGAAGAGTATATTATATTTGATCGGCACATTTCTAAATCAGTAAATATCGCTCGTAGAGAAAAAAAAAATTCATATCGTTATGTTAGTGAACGAATTCTGACCAACTTTCAAAATGTGTAAGAAAGAAAAGTCCGATTGTACTGAAATTTGGAAAATAAGTTAGCGTTAGCTAGAGGACTATTGTTTTTGAAAAAAATCAATCAGTAAATAAAAAAGTTATTAATCATTTAAATTAAAAAAATTTATATTTTCTTAATTTTTGTTATTTGTACTTAAATAGAAATCTTGCGAAATTTTATTCTCTATATATTTTTTTGTTTATACATTTTACTAATATTATATGATTAGAGAATATTATTTAGGTATTATGCAAATCACAACTTACTCACTTTTTTATTTATTATGAAAATACCTACTTTCTGTATATTGTTGCCCTAATCTGGGCACGTTAATATACTAGTTAGGTAAATACTTTAAAACACTCATTATTGGAGAATCAATCAAAACAACTACTCTTCTAGCTAATACTGACGAAGTATTGAATTACATGATAGGATTCTTAGCATTTTAAAGAAAAAAATATATTGAAAATACTTAAATCATTCATTTACATTTAGTCATTCACACCTTTTTTATTTAATATGAAATTATCTACTTTCTGTATATTGGTACCTTAATCGCTAATATACTTAGGAAAACACTCATTATTGGAAAACCAATCAAAGCAACTACTCTTCTAGGTAATACTGACGAAGTATTGAATTACATGATAGGATTCCTGGCATTTTAAGGCAAAAAAATATATTGAAGATATTTAAATTATTTATTGAAATTCAGTCATTCACAAGAATTATTGAACCTTACATTCTATTTCAACTCTAGAAAAGTTGTACAAGTTTTTTCGAACTCGTTAGTTCTCATCAGTAGAGTGTAGAAACATTCATTCATTATTTACAAGCTAAGAATCCTATCATGTAATTCAATACTTCGTGAGTATTAGCTAGAAGAGTAGTTGTTTTGATTGGTTCTCCAATAATTAGTGTTTTAAAGTATTTACCTAACTAGTATATTAGCGTGCCCAGATTAGGGCAACAATATACAGAAAGTAGGTATTTTCATAATAAATAAAAAAGTGAGTAAGTTGTGATTTGCATAATACCTAAATAATATTCTCTAATCATGATAAAAGCAAATAAATAAAAATAATTAATACTAATATATATATATATATATATATATATATATATATATATATATATATATATATATTTTATAATATATCTAATTCGTTGAAATATAATACTGGAATGATATATACTACAGATATTCAATTATTGTAGTGATGTCTGATGGTCGAATGGCTAAAGGGGTCTAAGGCGATCCAGCCAACCGTCCTTCTCGGTACACTTTGAAAATTGCCATAACAACTCTCGTAAAAGTGAACTAGTCTGCTGGAATTCCAGGTCTTCAAAGCGTACCGACAATCGAGCAGACCACTTCAATCCAGCAGACCAGCTCACTTTTACGAGTTCGCCTGGCAATGTTCAAAGTGTACCGAGAAGGTCGGTTGGTCTGCTCCCTGCCGCTGGGTCGTGTGTAGATTCCTTAAAGCTTTGTCTGGCAATCCAAAGGTTTTGTATTCAAATCCCTGACAGGGTGTTTTTTTTCCATTTCTTTTTTCATATATTTTGCTTTGTTTTGACAACAAAGTTGGTATCACAAAATTTAGAATGTCCAAAACTAACATTATTTACAAGAAAACTGCGAAGAGTATCCTATAGAATATGTAACAATTATATAAAAAGCTCAGTAAATCGGCGAAGAGTATAATGCTTCCACTGATTTAATCATATTTCTACAATTCACTTGAACACATGATTGAGTAAACAGAGCCATAGCGAGCAAACTTTTTTGAGGGGTTATTTTTCCAAATTTGCCAACTTCACAAATTGAAGAAGCCAACTCTGTAAATAATTAAATAATAATTCCTCCAAAAAAATGATGAGCGGGGGAGGGGGGGGATTCTAAAAAAAAATTTTTCAATAAAAATTGCCAACTTACGTCTCAAATCCCAACTTCTACCCAACTTTTGCCAAGTTTCGCCGAAATAAAAATTGATGAGCGGGGAAGAGAAAATCTGAAAAAAATTTTTTCAATAAAATTTGAAAACTTACGACTTAAATTTCCAATTTGCCAAGCTAGACAAAGTTGGGGGGGGGGGGGTAACGTAACTGTAACGTAACGTAAGCCCCCCCCATACCCCCCTCGCTACGACCCTGTGAGTAAATGAGGCACTATCATGCCGTTATTATACTCTTCGCAAATACGAAAACTATATATTGCATTTTATCGGCACATTTCTAAATCCGTAAATATCGCTCGCAGACAAAAAATCATCGACTTGTGAACAACTTTCAAAATGTCGGTCTGTCCGTCCGTCCGTCACGTTTCTTGTAAGCACGAGAACTTAAGAAAGATAAATCCGGTTATATTGAAATTTGGAAAGTAAGTTAGCGTTAGGGTTCTTCCCCCTATTATTTTTGAAAAAAATCAATCAGTAAATAAAAAAGTTATTAATCATTTGAATTAAAAGAAAATTTTTTCTTAATTTTTGTCACTTGTACTTAAATAGAAATCTTTGCGAAATGTTATTCTCTATAATTTTTTTTTGTACATTTTACTAATATATATATAATAATACATCTAATCCGTTAAAATATAATTCTGGAATGATATATACTGCAGACATTCGATTTTATAGTAATGTGTTATGGCTCAATGGCTAAAGATTTTGCCTTGCAATCCAAAGGTCTTGTGTTCGAATCCCTGACAGGGTGGTTGTTTTTTTTTAAATTTTTTTTTTCACAACAAATTTGGTATCACAAGATTTAGAATGTATAATGCTTCCACTAGTTTTTATTATCTCGTGATGCTCTATTCAAAGTTTGTTAAGATTTGTTACGAGTTTATTATTATTTTTCTTTTTTTTTGTGTATGCCAATCAATTTTCATCCATTTTTAGGCTATTTAAAAAGCTCATAAAGGCCTACTGGAAATTTTTTGTACCACACTGGGTTAGTGTTTTTTCAAAAATGATTTGGAGGTAAAAATAATCAGTCAGAAGTAATGTTATGTCGTTTATTCATCAATTTATGACATAAACGTACAGGACACGTATGTGGATTTTCAAAATTTGAAATAAACAATTAATTTACGAGCATTCTAGCACTCATCGGATTGTTTCCGAGAAAATGAGGTTGTAATTATTATACCAGTAGATTTACTTATGTTACTGATTTATTTTTGAAAAATCTAACAGACATATAGCAGCTTCTCCACCACGCCAAGCATATGAGGTATTAAAAAAAAACTTTTTTGTAAACCTTCAGGAGTTTCTTCATTATGGCTGTTTCTTAATGTGAGGTGGTAAAACTTCATAACTAGTTTCTTTATATATGTATCACCTTGTAAGACTTTCTCCTTCGTATTTCTTGCATCACGTGCTGCTTTAAATTTAATATCATTGAAAGGATCCACATGTCTCCCAAACTCGCTGTAGTACTTTTACTTTATAAATTTTGTAGTAGTTTTACGTGGATTTAAGACAGTATTCCTAGTATGCATCAACTTTTCTCATATTGCATGCAAATTCTGTAAACATTTCAGTCAGTGTTTCTTTACTTTTTTCTGTTTCTGGTGCGTGCCTTTTTTTCTTTACAAAAGTTGACACCATATTTCTTGTTTTTTTACTGTATTATAAGGTATTTTACACAGGGTGGACCAAATTAGATGGGATTTGGAGTTTTCTCTAAAACTATGACAGATAGATAAAAACCAATATAGGTGTCCTGAGCTCGATTTTCGAGAAACAATGCCGCAAACCGCGATCCTATATCTTTTTCGACTACCGAGCTACAGATCGTTTCTGGAAAATTGACATTTTTGGATGACCTCTATATCTCAGTTACCAAGTGTCGAATCTAAAATCGAGTAACACATTCTTAAGGCACTTCTTTGAGTAGAATCCGTTGCTGATGAGAAGAAAATTATGCATGTCTCAGTTTTCGAGATATAGACGTAAATTGTGTTTTTTTAAAATTATTTCATTATTCGATCACAACTTAATAAATTAAGTATTTGCAAATCTTTTAAAAAGGGAGTTATATGATGAATTCTTGGGACATCTGTTATGAATCTAACAATATGATTTTGGGTTTTTTGAAGACGACATTTATCTTCCTGACTAAGATACGGCCTATACTACGTCGGCATAGTTAAAGTGGGACAGAACTAATGCCTCTGTTAACATTATTTTACTTTTTGAATGTGGTAGGTTTCTAAATGGAGAAAGCTTTTTTAAGATAATGTTAGCTTTTTGGCAGACGTAACTGACAAGGTCTGTAAATTTCAAATTATTACTCATGACAAGTCCCAGGTTCTGTATAGTAATGACACGAGGAACTGTTTCACCATCTATTGACAGATCAAAGTTGGTCGTTGTCTGCAAGCTACTACTAGTTCCAAAAGTAATGCATTTATTCTTTTTAGGATTGAGTACCAATGAGTTTTGTCTGGTGCAGTTGTTAATTGAAGAAAGATCATTATTAATCTTTCTGGCTGCCTTAGGAGCGTCTGTTGGATTAAAATTAAAGTGTAACTGAATATCGTCGCCATACATGGGAATTTGACAGGAATTTGCAATAAATTGTAAATCAACAATGAAAGTGATAAAAAATACGGGGCCCAGGAGAGATCCCTGAGGTACATCAGATCTTATTTCAGTATTCTGACATACTGAGAGCGGCCCTGTAAGTAATTCTTACACCACTCCAGTATGTTATCAAGCACACCATAGCATAGTGTTATAGTTTTGCTAATAAACATTGCAGACCTATACTGTCAAAAGCTTTTGACATGTCTAGGAGTGAACATGTAACCATAGATTTATCAGAGGCGTAGTGAACGTCGTCTACTACCGAACATAAGATCGTTGAGGTACCAAATCCCTTTCTAAAGCCTGACCGTGTATCAGGGACATCATTGTTAGTTATATAGTCAAGTTAGAGAATGCAGAGCACCTTCTGCAATTTTTAGGGGAATAGGCAACACAGATATAGGACGTAAGGTGCTCAGACTTTCGGGATTTTTGTATTTAGGTATTGGTTTCACAAGGCTTATATTCCATTGCTCGGGAATGCTACCAGTTTCAAAGGAATAGTTAATAATATGAGTTAATGGATCTCTAACCCACTCAAGAGATAATTGCAACATTTTGCCTGAAATTCTGTCGGACCAGTCGTACAAGGCTTCTGTTTCAGAATTAGATTTTCAACAATGTCAGTGCCAAAAAGGTTAAATTCAAAATGAGAATTTTCTCTGAATGTGGATGATTTAAAACGCCAAGTATAGTCAGGTTACAATTTGGGACAGAATCAAGAAAAAAGTCATTAGCGAGATCAAAGTTAAGGTCATTAGAGAAAGTAGTTTTACCTTTATTGCAGACAATGTTCCAAGGTTTCAAGTTATCCCATAGCTGTTTATTACTTGTCCTACAACTAGTAATAATTATGCTTAAAATAAGCCCGTTTTTCAGATTTTAGGGAGTCCTTATATACATTTCTTAGCTGACAATAGTAACGTCTATGATCCGGTAGTCTGGATTTTTTGTATCTCAACCTTGACTTGCTTTTAGTTTCCTAATAATCCTAAGGTTATCAGTGAACCAAGGCTTATATTTTTTGGTAGAAGAGGTGATGATTTTGAGGGGTCCATGAATTAAAATATTCTATTTTCGTTGATACACCAGGGAGTAAATAAATTAAGTTCCAATCAATTTGAGCAGCATCCATATTAAATGAATCCAGATTAAAATCCCTAAAATTCCTGAATGTAAAAATTCGTTTTTTAACTTTATTATGCATCTTAATATACCGGAGTTAAAGCAAAAAATCAGAATTTCATTATTTACACCTGTCCATCGAACACACTGTACAAACTACCGCTACGTTAATCATGTACCAGAATTAATGTCTCACATTCCTCATTCTACAGGTAAATACAGTTTACCTAGGTTTGCGCTTGCTCCTAATATATCATTACCGCACTATGTATTTAGGATTTCAACGTTTAATTCCTATATTACAACATCTGAGAAATTAACGTTCGACTTGACACAATTATTAAGTCTGCGCGGATATCTCATACTAGTTCAATGGTGATAATCAAGATCTGAATATATACATAAATACGTATTACCCTGATGATTACAGCGTCGTACCCGCTAACTAGAATTAAAGTACTTAAATATATTTTCAATTATTTTTTAATGGAGTAGAATTTTACGTCTTCACTAATCAACTGCTTTGAACGCTTCTCGTAGGCGTTTCTATACTACAAACTTACCTGAATATGAAACGCAAACTACATATATATTTTCTCATACATTATTTTTGTAGTTTAAAATTAAGCTTTTCATTAAATGATTTCTTTGCGAAAATAAAAAAAAATGTGTAGCATTCGCTTGGGTAATTGTAAATTAAAGTCAAGACTGCATCTCATAGTGATCATTTACAAGTTTACAAGCATAAATGGCAAACCAGAGGCGTAACTATGGCAGGGCAAACCGGGGCAGTGCCCCGAGGCCCCAGGGGATGAAGGGCCCCAGCCGGTGCCTGGGCCCCAACAATTTTTTGCCCTGGGGCAGTTTTTTTTGTGAATCTGTGATTTCGCTGATGGATTGTCCTTGCCTTGAACAATCATGAAAAGTGATCCAGACAGTTTCTCTGATCGCAAGGGGATCAAAAACCGAGCATTAAAGATCCATTAACAACTTAAAGAGAAGGATATTATCAACTTTCTAGAAAATATGAAACCACATCTGGACACGACTGGACTGAAAATAAACTCCAAAAGTCTAATAATGGTGCAAAACCCGTTAATAAAATAGAGCAGTGGAGAAGAATACAAAATAGACGACTACTCCCTAAAAACAACGAACAAAGTGAATTATCTACGAACATATCTCACAAACTAACTAAAAACAAGAGAAACTACCATGAAGCTTGATTAAGAGGACATGCATAGCTATTTAGTCTCTTTATAGATTATTTACGAGCTTTTGACTGTGTAGATTATGACTTACTTATTGCCAAGTTGTTTAGTTATGGCAGATATAGTACATTTTTATCCAGCTATATTAAAAGCCGCGCGCAAGTAGTCTATGTGAATGGAACAAAGAGCAATAAATATCTAAAATATGCCGGTGTACCACAAGGCTCCATACTGGGGCCATTTATTTACCTTGTCTTTACCAACGATGCTGCATGCCGAAGAGATTATAAATTTAAAGCAAACAGAACGTTCCTATTACTTGTTACGCTGATGATACTAACTTTTTAGCTGTTCAAAAAAGTCCTGATGCAGTAAAAAAATATATTGAGAGACGTTATAATTTGGTCAGAGAAAAACCGGCTTACACTTAATAAAGAAAAAACACTACTGTATCATTTAGGCACAACATCGAGCAAAACGCTAACAACGAATTTTTAGTAACAGATTCTGCTAAAGTCTTGGGTGTTATGTTCGACCGAAATTTGACGTGGGCTGCTCACATAGATAGTTTGTGTGTGAAGCTCGGTAAAGATTGTTACGGTATGCGCAACTTAAAAAATCACTGCGGTAAAGGTTCTTTATTGACATTTTATTACTCTAACATACATTCCCATCTACGGTATGGAATTATGCTGTGGGGATTAAATACTACCTATAGTGGAACGGATAGAATGTCGTAGCTCATTAAAAATATTTTCGGAGTAGAAAGATATGGGATAAAAACCATCTTGTTCAAAAATGTTTAACGCATCAGAATCTCTTTTTACGAAAATTTTGGGTGGTACTGAAAAAAAATATGAGCGATTGAATCTGGAAAATCTCTATTTTCGTACGGGCCTCCTCCGCAAAGTGATGTTTTTTTTTCTCCATAGCCAAGTAACGTAAATTACTAATTTTTGTTTCACTGATGTACTATTGGGTATGGAATATAATTTTTAATGTAGAAAGCACCTTCAATTTTAGTTGTAGTTATTTTTTTTTCCGAGCGGAACACAGCAGAATTGAGATAGTTCCGACTTCAGTTGTGCTTAACTTTTTTTTTCACGATATGGATTTCAATTTTTTTACCATGTTTGGTTGAATTGAAGCAATACCAACATATGCTCTCCCATAACATATGGTCGTGTTTCAAAAATAAAATTTTTAGAGCCATTTTTATAACGTTGTGTCTGGCGGGCTGTTCTCCTCACTGGGAGTGCGAGAGAGAGCGAATTATCGACTACGGACTAGTGATGGGATCACTCGAGTGAAAAATAACCGGTTACCAGGTTATTGAAATAACCTGCATTACTCGGTTATTGTCGACGAGTACTCAAGTGTATAATTCAACTGACATATTATTCGCAACCAGTGCAGTGCAGTGTCTTGACTTGATCAGTACACGCTTTGACAGGTTCAGACTCAATGAGTTCATTTTATAAAATTGGCAAGAAAACAGTATTTGACACTATAATAAAAACACCTGAAATATTCGAAAGTTTACAATTTTTCGAAGTGCTGCCAAGAAACGAAGCTGTTGACGCTGTGAGAAATTTTGTACAAAAATTGTACAAGCAAAAGAGTTGCACAAGCTTGGACGAGCTTCGTTATAACATGACGATGAAAACCAAGAAATCTGCAGCAGAACTTCCTCCGCCTGAAGACGCGTTTTTGCAACACGTTTTAAGGTATGTACTTATAAACGTGACCATATTATATTGCAAAAATCAATCTTACAGGTGTCTACTTCAAACCAAGATTTGGAAAAACCGTCACATTCCTATCGCGGAGGAACTTGATATATTTTCGTATGGTTGGCAGAAGCATGAAAATGTATTGAAATCCCTGTGGACGACGAAAGCTGCCATACCAGATGAAATTAGGGAGGTACTCAATATTTACTGTAAAGATAAGACATGCTCTACTCAGAAATGTGACTGTTTCAAAGAGAATCTTAAATGCTCTGAACTTTGCAAATGTAAAGAATGCAAAAATGCTGATATCGAGCCCCAATATGATTCAGAAGATTCAGACTTTTAGTTTTGCACTATATATTGTTTTATGTTATGTGTTATGTAAAAACCTTCTTTCATCAATTTTTGTTGTGTTTACCCATCATCCGATTTGTGTTTTCTCCGTTCAGTATTATTATTATTACATATCTACTTGTACAAATATATATAATATATAATAAATAATATTCTCAGTTCTCAAATTTCCCCTTGACATTGTGTTCAGTTGAGAATCAAAAGGTTATTTTAGTGTATATTTGCGGTTCTAATAATTATTGCACAGAAGGTTTCAATTATTTCTACCCCAAAAACATTTCATTTTTAAAAATAACCCGGCCGTGAGTTCCACAATATTTATATTTATAATGCGCTCCTTTTCCAATGCGCGTCCGTAGTAGTGATAGGCATAACCGATTAATTTCAATAACCGAATACTAGGTATTCAAGTGATTTCAATAACCGGATAATCATTAGTGTTGGTCACTTGAATGGTATGCATAACTTACAAGGCTATTTAACAATTTTTGCTCAAATTCCGATTCATACAAATTTTTTTAAAAGTTCCATGGGAATATCAATCAGTCAATTCATTTTTGGGAAAAATGTGTACAGGATAAAATGATTCTTTATAAAATTGCACATAGTTTGATTATTTCTTGACATAATAAATATAAATAAAATAATATTGTAAATAATAGGTAAGTAAATGGATACTGATTACTACATCAATCGGTTCGAATTCACATACCTAATACTTATTTTAGAAACGTAGGTTAGTAATGAGGTTCACTCGTTTATTATACGATACGAGTTAACATTTAATTTATTTGTGAGAGAGTGATGAGTTATATGACTACTTCAATAACTGTTTAACATTCGGTTATTTTTCACTTGAGTACTCGTCGACAATAACCAAGTAATGCAGGTTATTTCAATAACCTGATAACCGGTAATTTTTCACTCGAGTGATCCCATCACTAGTCCGTAGTCGATAATTCGTTCTCTCTCGCACTCCCAGTGAGGAGAACAGCTCGCCAGACACGACGTTATAAAAATGACTCTAAAAACTTTATTTTTGAAACGCGACCATATGTTATGCGAGAGCATATGTTGGTATTGCTTCAATTCAGCCAAACATGGTAAAAAAATTGAAATTCATATCGTGAAAAAAAAAAAGTTAAGCACTACTGAAGTCGGAACTTTCTCAATTCTGCCGTGTTCCGCTCGGGAAAAAAAACTACAACTAAAATTGAAGGTGCCTTCTACATTAAAAATTATATACTCGTTCCATACCCAATAGTACATCAGTGAAACAAAAATTAGTAATTTACGTTACTTGGCTATGGAGAAAAAAAACCATCAGTTTGTGGAGAAGGCTCGTACGAAAATAGACATTTTCCAGATTCAATCGCTCATATTTTTTTTCAGTACCACCCAAAATGTTCGTAAAAAGAGATTCTTATGCGTTAAACATTTCTGAACAAGATGGTTTTTATCCCATATCTTTCTACTCCGAAAATATTTTTAATGAGCTACGACGTTCTATCCGTTCCACTACTATGTTCGTCGGGCATTTATTCTACAGAAGCGTGTCATTAGGGTTAGAGAGAGTTTACATCCCCGAGAATCGTGCAGAGAATCTTTTAAAGCCTTAAAAACACTAACTCTGCCTAGGGTGTCTCACCAGGAACTGCATCAATCGATATAGGGAAAAGTACGCACCAGAAAATCTTGAAAATTTAGAGAGCTACTAATGGTAGTATGGCTAATCCATCTAAAATTATTACAAGCATCTGGCACTTCCGGTTATACCGAAAGTCGATACCAACTTGCTTATTTTAAATGGAACACCCTATATATTTTAGGATTTTCGAAAAGGGCATAAAATTCTGAGTCAAAAACATAATATCCTATGCCTAAACCCAGCCGTTTGAGAGATATTTGACATTTTAAAAAAAAATTGACAGGTGTAATGGTTTACAATAACCTTTATAACTTTCTTCATGTAAAAGATACTCATTTGCTTTTTTGGCATGTAGAAAGAACACAAGGGGAGTTGCACTCTACAATTGAATTACATTCAATAGTAGTATACCAAGTGTTCCATTTTTGACGTTACATTGTGTAAACTTCAAACCGCGAAAACTTGTTTAGGTCAAATGGAACTCCCTATATTTTTTTACATCAAGTTATATAAAATTAAATTCCTTTTTTTCTGATATAAGCATTGTGGGGGGTTTAAGTTACAACTTTTTGAAATATTGGCGATTTTCTTAAAAATTCAAGAAATGTTAGTAAAAATTTTATCAAATTAGCCATGATTAGAAACAATCCGTAATGTCATCATTCTCTTATGTCAAAAAGTGCCACAGCGTTTAAATTACACCCATGAAGACTTTTTCCGCATTTTTTCCAGTATGTCAAGAAAATGTCTGAATAGCTTTTATTAAGAATTTTACAACACATTTTAGTGTGAAAAGCATTCCCCACGGAACACTGTTGAAGTGATTTTCTTTAAATTGATCATATTAAAATTTATTCAGGAAGGGCTGTTTTGCCAGATACACCTTATCTATAAATTAAAATTCTGCACTTAATTGGAACAACCTTACAGAAACATAGACTCCAGTTAAATTAGAAGATTAGCTGAGGCTTAAATTCTTCGATTTTTTTTTAGCTATGAAAGCACTGAAAACTGTACAGTTACGTGGAAAATTGTTGGTACCGCGACCTAGTTCCTGTGGGAAAACGAATTTATCGTAGCGCGTGATTATATCCGTAACTTAAACACAAGGAATGAGCTGGATTGAATTATTTAACAGATGAGCTAGCACGATAGCAGTATATTTACTTTATATTCTATTTAAAAAAACACTTTTCAAGTAAAGTCTCTACTTAGCCAATTTTCTACAAATAGAAACAAATTATGTTATTGGCAGAACCCTCCCTACTGGAAGGGAAACACTTTGCCTTTTACTATGCTACACATGTTACCCAGATGCTTTAAGAAGCTCCCTATAGAAAATTGTTTTTACGTATAACTTAAGACAGTTCGAAAGTTTTTTCAATAATAGCTGACATAATCTCCCAATGTACCTATGTATATACAAAAATTTAATTTTGCTTAATTCATTTTTATAAATTTCGATAACTGAATCAGCAACAAACAAAACATCTTAAAGTTTATATAAAAATATATCATACGTTATTTCGTTTTACATTTTTGTAGTGCTATATGTTATGTATTACCTTTTTTTTTCCATATTTGTTATTTCACAAATTTTACGTGAATATATGAATTGTGTCTTATAAGATACGTCGACAACTTCATGAAGAAAGGATAAGCAATGTATTGTATATAATAGGATACATTACCAATTACTCAGTAATAAAAACTATTTTCAGACTAGTATATTATTATATGAGCAATTATGATCTTTGATCCCACGAGCCGTAGGCGAGTGGCGCTAATCATCTGAGTGAATAATGGTCATAATCGCGAATGTAATACTATGCTTTATCTACACCTACTAAACAAATAAATTAGACTGAAATTTGATAAGATTAATTCGTAAGAAGTCGAAAACGTAAAAAAACAATATGGCGGTACACTTGTCACTGTTACGCGAGCTGATTGTCAGCTGCAGCAGCAGGAGTTGATCGCGGTCGATTTAAAATATCATTGAATCAGCGAAACGGTGATTTTTGAATTTGTATCTGTGATTGGTCGAATCCAGTGAATTATGAATCGATAATTCACTACAGTGAATTATACGTACAATTTTTCACCAAAAAAATGCTAATAATTGTCAGATAATTAAATAAACATTTTTATTACCATATTAACTACAAAAATACAAAAAACGATTGATTGATTGATGATTAAAGTAAACGACACAAAAGATTATGTTATTGTCAATAAAGAAGTGATTTTACTTACTTCCACATCCAGTGGAAGTATAGTAACGACAAAAAAATGTTTTAAAATTTTTATTGTTCAAATAGGCTTAAAATGTCATGAAACGTCGAGATTTTAAGTTTGAGCGAAAAAAAAAATTTTCTGTCGGTCTGTCTGTCGGTCTATCTGTAACTTTCTTTTGTGCGCACGTTTACTCTGGAACCGTTTAAGATATTGACTTGAAATTTGGTACACGTATGTACTTTAACGAGATCTGGAACTAGATTATATTTTCATGTTGTTCTGACGAAGGGTTGGGGGGTAAATTGGGGTAAATGGGTAAATCAAGCAGGTAAGAGTCGATAAAATTGGTATTTAGTATATACAAGAGAAGTTAGGGTCTCAAAAAAATTTTTGGCATTAGCCACCCCCATTACCACCCCCACCCCCTTATTAAAGGGGATGAAAAAAAATGTGATTTAGTGTATGTACAAGAACCAGAAACCTCAAAATATTTTTTTACTTCATCCACCCCCCGATCACCACCCCCACCCCACTACCGATGTGGGGTATCGTTTTATGGGTTTTTGGGGCAGAGGATTTCAAATATTATATTATTAACATGGAGAATCTGGATGTGGAAGTAGTGACTCCTTGGGCAGCGGTTTTTAATCGGAATTGTGAAACTCATACAAACAATTTCTTCCTTTCACCAAGCTTGTCTCAAATTTTTGACACGGCCAATGAGTTTCTCCCTTTTTACAGTGTCTGCATTTACTCTTTGTTTCAAGAAGGGTATACCTACTCATTCTTATGACTTGAAATAACATAAGTAGATCATTCGTTGCTGGCTCTTGTCTATTATGTAATTTTTATAATTATTAAAATATTCCATAACCATAAAAATGTCTTCACACGGCAAAATGTTGGAATCAGCCTTAACATATCCATTTTCCAGAGAACACATTTTTATGTATAAAAAATAACAGAATGAAATAAGTTAAATAAAGAAAAATAACACCAACCCGCACAGTGTACAACGAAATCTCTTAAACCGTTGAGTGATAATCCTACCACTCAACGCTTAAACTGAATACAACCGCATAACTCACAGAACCAGTGCACTGTGGGGAAATTCCGGATTTTACTGTTCAAAAATCTCTAGAGACCTTAATATCCATCGGATCGGGATAATTTTTTTTTAAATTAAAGGTAATTAAATTACCTAGACATCTTCTGTCGAGGCAAATTTTTAAATGACTTGGTCAACTTTTATTAATGACATAATAAACTGTCAAAAATTATAAAAAAAATATGTATTTGGTAGTTTATGTACTATGTGTAGACAAAAAAATTTAATTTTCATATGAATATAGCGATATTGGTTTGTTATTTAAATTTTCAATACTTTTTTTTACAGTTTTTTGACAGTTTATTATGTCATTGATAAAAGTTGAGCGAGTCATTTAAAAATTTGCCTTGACATATGTGTAGGGAATTTAATTACCTTTAATTAAAAAAAAAAATCTCGATTCGATGGATATTAAGGTCTCTAGAGATTTTTGAACAGTAAAATCCGGATTTTCCACGCAGTGCAGTGGAGTGGCTTCATCCACGCCGTCAGCCGTTTCAAATATGTTACGAATTCGAAATCAAATATTAGGGTTAATATTAACGCTAGCGGTCTAACTTTTTCACTTAAAGGGTTTAATTACTTACGAAAAATGCAAAAATAAATTATAAAGTAAATATCACCAAATGAGCTTATTCAGAACCTCCTTTTATTTTTGTTTAAAAGTCGATTAAACCGTCTGCCTTTCCTGGATTACGTTACGCGTTTCAACATAGGCCAGGGTTCGGGTTTATGCCTGATTTCATTACTAATTTTAGAACGAACTCCTTCGAGATGACCTTTTAATTTGTGCCGAATTGTTTCAGGAGGCCTTGTTAAAGAGACTGGGTCCCAATGCGTATCCGTTCAGCATGGAAATCACTCCCTTGGCGCCTCCTAGCGTGCAACTGGTGCCAGCGAAAGAGTACAACGGAGCCCCCATTGGAACCAGTTACGACATTAGAGCGTACGTTGGTAAGTTAGTTACGTAATTGTATATTAGTTTAAGAGCTTTTAATCTAGGAAGTAGGCGGCCTGTTTCCACGTGCAGGTTATGTAGGAGTCGCTGGGGTATGAGACCACGACGAAAAAGCTTACGTAATGATTAAATAGAGCTAAGGTAATTTTTATCGACGACACGAACGGAATATTATAAAATTCTACACATAATAGTACAGTAACTAGAGATTTTAATTTAAAAAGATTGCAATATTGATTCAGTTTTGTTCTTTTTTTTGATAATTTAATAGTAAATGCATCAAAGAAACGAGTTTATATTATACGGGGCTAGCCATTTTATAATAATAATTCACAAGTGACAGTATGTTAACTCGATATCTTTGATTTCCTGGAGTTTGATACCGGGTCGCCTTCTTGAAGGGATTAAACTGGGGATTTTCATAAATGAGCTGCTTCGGAAAGATGAAGGGGATTTATCCGACCGACTGCACCATTTTGTTATATTGCTTGTTACGCAACTGGTCTCTTTCAAATAAAAGATAATTATGTTTAAATTTTTAATTAGAACGGAATATAACTGTACAAG
This sequence comes from Rutpela maculata, assembly GCA_936432065.2. Classification (NCBI taxonomy): domain Eukaryota; kingdom Metazoa; phylum Arthropoda; class Insecta; order Coleoptera; family Cerambycidae; genus Rutpela; species Rutpela maculata. The sequence goes on along the minus strand of OW386293.2, from coordinate 118,086,306 downwards.
CATCTGTTACTACTATTCATAAGATTTAGCTGCGTCAGCTAGATGTTGAACAAGGGAAATGCAAGTTTAAAATGGAGCATCAATTATTAGTTAAGTTAAATGAAATCTAATATTTGAGATAAGCGGTTACTAAGGGAGCTGTTATTAGTGCATCCCAAAGTTGCAAAAAGAGGGTTAAACCCAAAAGTGCAAGGGTAGCGACCAAACATGGCTACCCCCCGTTTTCGAGGGTGGCCAATACGATGGTGATAGTCGCGCGATCCCTACCCCTTTCAAACTACCCCTAAACGCAAGAAACCATCCCCTTTTCCCATTTTTCGTTGTCAGGCATGCGAGGACTTGTTGGATCGTTTTGTTTTTTGAGGAAACTCATGTCCTGTAAAATTTCGAAACCCCGGGGGATTGAAACCATCTTCTCTCTCAATATCAAAACATGCAAAAAAGATCCAAACGTGCTGAAAATTATTTTCTACGCGTTTTCAAGGGCGGGGAACACGATGCTGATATTCTTTAGCCTCCTTAAATGCATACAACCACCTCTTTTTCGTTATTAGGCATGCAAGGACTTGTTGAATCGGAGGTTTTCCAATACTTACATACTATCGTGCAAATAAACAAATGAATCAAATGAAGATAAATATATAATAAAAAAGTCGACTATGCACATATACGACTATACAGGGTGATTCCTTTAAGGCGGCCATTAGAATATTTCCCACTTGCAGATAAGATAGCCATTTGAGATTTGGTACCCTACCCTAGTCGACCATTGCGAGTCCGAAAATAACAATTTCAAAATGGCGGCACTTCCGGTAATACCAGAAATCGATACCAACTTGCTTATTTTAAATGGAACACCTTATATGTTTTCGACTTTTCGAAATGATCATAAAATTCAAAACATGTAGCACAACCTATACCTAAACCGAGCAGTTTCAGAGATATTTGACATTTTATAAAAAATTTGACAGCTGTAACGGTTTGCAAGAACCGTTATAACTTCCTTTGTGTAGGAGATCCTTATTTGCTGTTTGGTATGTAGAAAGAACACGAACACGAACACAATGATTGTTTCTAATCATGGGTAAGTTGATGGCAATTTTTATTAAAAATTTTTGGACATTTAAGAAAATCGCCAATATTTCGAAAAGTTGTAACTTTAACCCCTACAATGCTTATACTAGAAAAAAGGGAATTTAATTTAACATAATCTGATGTAAAAAAATACAAGGTGTTCCATTTGAAATAAAATAGTTTTTGAGGTTTGAATTTGACAAAATGTTAAATGTAAATTATTTGGTTAAAAAACGTAATGTTTATGTCAAATCCAATATTGACATGCCAAAACTGTCCAAAGAAACATGGCGGAACTCGACGTTTTTTAAACAAATAATGATGAATCTGTTACCGATTTTTTGAAAGTAGGTAGTGCCATATCGTATAGTTTACCTATTTGAAAAAATTGGAAAAAAAGGAGCCAGCTTTATCCACAGAAGGATCGACAAAAAACCTCATTTTCAATTGCATTTTTGACCCTACATTTTCGTAAAAAAACAGAAAATATTTTTACTGCATTATCAATTACTGCACGAAGAATGTTATTAAGCATATTGTAGACTAAACACATTTGTTTTCTTTTAATGCACTTGTATATAAATTGATAAGTTGATAGTTGAATTCCAACCTTGCAACCAGTTCTTTATTCTTGCTTCCAGTCATTTTACGGCCAGGATACTTGAGCTAGCGCTTTAATTGAGCACAAGTGTGTTCTTCCACAATGTTGTGTACTAATTTTGCACCGTCAATCACACTTTCGTCTAAATTAATGTGAAAAAATGATACCGGTCCAGCCATTTTGGCAACCAAGTGTCCAAACATTTCATAGTTCCCGGAAACAAACATAGCGGCAGCACATGCGCGCGCTTATGATGAAAAGACCTTCTGCTAATACGTTGTGTCAGAATATTTGTATCAATATTTCTTTTTTTCATAATATTTATGGACACTTAATGTAATGTAATTTTTTTCTTCCACAGTAGCACAAGCCTTTGGCTTCTGCACTTATCAATTTAATAATAATAATAATTTTTTTTTGTTGTTAAATTATTTGTTTATTTAATAAACAATTTGTTATAAACAATCGCCGAATGTGTTTATTTTTTTTTAGATAGAAAAAAAAATAACAAAAACAACCGTATACATAAACATCGAGATAAACATGTAAAAAAAATATTTTAATATTTTTAATAGAATTTTAAATTTTAAATAATAAGAAAATTTTTTGACATGTTTATGTATACGGTTTTTTTTGGTATTTTTTCTTCTATCAAAAAAAAATATATAAACACATTCGGCAACTGTTAATAACAAATTGTTTATTAAATAAACAAATAAATTAACAACAAAATTTTTTATTTCCAACTTGTAGAGAATTGCAAGTAATAAATTTTAAGAATAAAATGTTTTCTTAATAATTTGTTTAAATAATGAAAAAAGGAAAGAATTGATTATAAATAGGTAAAAAAATTTTTTAAGAAAACAATTTTTTAAAAAATATCCAATATTTTATAAACAAAATGGCAAAAAAATTTTTGTCAAAAATACGTAATTTATCTATTTATTTATAAAATTTGTTTGAACAAATAGCACTACAAATTTAAAGTTTATGTAATCTTATAGTATTTTTGAATATCAAAACAGTATTAAATTGAAAATAAAAAAAAAAATTCAACGCTCCCTATTTCATTTTTTAGTTTTTGTTGGCTTAAATAATTAATAACTAATAGACTATAACAATTAAAAACATCGCAATCTCATAATCTCATAGGTATAGTTGACATAAGGTCTCCACGAAGCGAAATAATTTTAGTGGCTTTTGTTTAACAATTATCCGACTTGAAATATAAAAGCAAACTCTAAAAAAAATTGTTAATTAAGAATAGGCTCATTTTATGAAAAATTGGTGAAAACATTTTTTCCAACGGGATATTGTTCCCTGAAGTGTCTAAATAATACCTTAATTTGTTTAAATTTTTAATTTAATATTTAATAACATGAAAAAGTATTTTTACTTGTTACGGCCGGTTTCAGAACGTCGTAATGGCTTGGTGATCGCCGCGCGGAGCCTTATTTTCAACATTAAATTAAAATTATTAATAATGGAGATAGTTTTGGGAGTCTGAACATTTTTATTGGAAATTTCTTCCTCTTTAAAAATCTTTCTTTAAAATTTCTTAAATATTAATATATTTCGAGTTATTTGCAAAAAATGAAACTCGTTATTTTTCAATCTTAATTTGTTTATAACTTTTGCAATTGTTTATGTGCGGGTTTGAAATTTTTGCACATTTTTATAAACGTCATTCCGAATCCAATGAGCCCTCATCCATATTTTTACGAGCTTTATCATGAATTAACACGGCTTTGAACTTGTGAACTAGTCTATAAATAGTTTAATTGTAGTATATTATTCAACAAGCGGTAATGTAGGTAATAACTCACGCAGATGAAGTTTACAGCACGAGCCGCAGGCGAGTGCTGTAATTCATCAAGTGAGTTATTACCATTACCGCAAGTTGAATACTATATTTTATCTACGATTATAACAATAAATATTAAATTGAAAATATTTTGTTTAAATTACTCAGTTTGTTTATTAATAAAATTAACTGTAAAATTTAATTTTTATACACACTTTTATATTTGTTCTGTGATTTTTCGAGTAATAAATTATGTATTGTATCATTAGCTACTTGTCTTCATTCTGGTGGTGTACATATTAGTTCATCTTCACTAACCGAATTCATCATTTTTGGCACAATTATTACTTAACTTGATTTGAAAACGTCGAAACTATTCAAACATGATAAATCACCTTCCTCCCCTCAATAATAATGGACCGTCCTATTTCACCGTATCGGAAAAGAATTTCTCTCGGACAGAGCCACCTTCGTGCCGCGCGTTACGTCGATTGGACAGGCTAGACATGAAGATAAAGGTGATTGGCTATAACTTACGCTATTTGTTTATGGGTACTATTAATTGTTCAAAAGCAGTTAATTAATTATTATATAACCTAATAAGAGTAGATAAAAGATTTTATGTAATAACTTTAAAACCATGTAAACGTAGTAAAACTTTTAGGAGTGACGTAGAAGGCTTGATATATTGAGACAATTCAGACTCTGTCGGTAGCCTTCCAGCTATTAGATGAGATCTTGAGATCATCCAAATAGTGGAAGACCAGACCCTCTGAATTCGACACCCTCTATACAACTCGCGAACACCCACCTAAAAAATAGGTAATCTGATGTAAAATAACCTGCTGAACTTGATTTTTGAATTCGCCCATTGATTTGAGATTGCCAAAATGACCAAATTGGCAATTTTCTAAAAAATAAAAATTATGTGTTATTTTGTGTTTTTCATATAACACGTCATATATTTTTTATTTTACTTCAAAATTTTTACATTCTTTTACATAATATTCTCTAACTATTCTTTGATATGTTGAAAGTAAAAAACTTTACCTAAATAATAATTAGTTGGCAAAAAAAATAACAATTTTTCTTTGACGCAAAATCTTTAAAATTTGCAGAGTAAAATGTCCGATCGAGGTATCTTTTTTATTTTTAAAGTTAGGTGCCTACTATAAACGAAGAAAATGTTCCGAATGAACTAAATAAAATCTTTTATAAGAAGTTTTTTTTGAAATTTTGCTCCCTTATCGAAATATTCATTGATTGTTTCAGCGTCCTAACGAATGCGCGCTACTATGAGTCGGCCGCAATCGCATCTAGAGCTAAACGCAGACACGTGCCGGGTGATTATTATTTTCCAGTATCCATTTATGTTAAGTTGAAAGTGCTTTTTGTCTCAGTCCTTATATTTAGTGCGTTATAAACACATAGTTTGGCATAATAAATTATAATTACTCGGATAGAAAACAAGCTAAAAACGTACTCTTCGCCTGTTCACTGGATTTTTATATAATTGTTATACATTCAATAGGATACTTTTCGCAGTTTTTTGTAAATAATGTTACTTTTAGACGTTTTTAATTTTATAGTACGATCTTAGTTGGTAAAAGACTTGGTAAAAAACTATACCAAACCCTATTTGGGTTTCGATTCCGAGTCAAAAGAACTACACCACCACCTTACACGTAAAAGAATGTAAATTTTTACATTATAAGACACGAGCTAAAATCATATTTCCACGGTTGTATATTACATTATGAAATGTATATTTGTAAAATATATAAATATTTAGATATTAAAATGAAATATCATTTCACCAGATTTCTATTCAGTTACAAAAACATAAAACTTAAAAATAGGGTTCTTCCTCTAACTAGCACTAATTTACTGTTCAAATTTCAGTACAATCGAAATTTTCTTTCTTCAGTTATCGTGCTTACAAGAAACGTGACGGACGGACAGACGGACATTTTGAAAGTTGTTCAGAATTCGTTCACTAACACAATGGTATGAAAATTGTTTGTCTGCGAGCGATATTTACGGTTTTAGAAATGTACCGATCAAATGCAAAATCCGATGACATTTCTGTGGCTCTAAAACAATATTTAGAATAGAAAAATTTATTTTTATCACTAAATCCAGTTTACCATGCACAATGCAGAAGATCGTATACCCGAACTGCTTATAAAAGAAAATCAGAAATTGTAAATCCTAATACAGAGAATACAAGTAAAAAGGGCGTTTCAGCAATGTGCTATTTACAAGACAGCCTACCAAATTAAGTCCAGAATTCCAAATGTTTTAGATTTTGGATGGTACCTAAAGGAGGAAATCTTATTTCCAAAGATGATTTCAAAAAGCCCAAAACCCAATTTTATTGAGTTAACTCCATTTTGTAAATGTAAATGATATAACTGTACTACAAGCTGCAAGTGTAGCAAAGCAAACGTGCAATGTAACATAAGTTGTTTATGCGAAGGAAAATGTAATCTTTAGTACCTACTTGCTGTTATAATTAATGAAAATATATTTTTTAATGTGTATGTTTCGAGATTATCTACATAATTTTATAACATTTAATTGCAAATAGAAACTAAATAATCCGTAGACTCACTTGATCGCTTAAACGACACCACAGATGGGCGACGTTAACAGAAGTTATGCTTTAAATTAATGCGGACGAGTTGCGCGGCGGCATTCAACAGCGTCATCTCGTTACATGAGCCGAATTTCAAAAAAATCTTTTTATAAAAAAGTTTGTTTAAAGTATATGGAACATTTTTCTCGTTTATACTATAACTCTCTCTTTAAAAATAAAAAAGTTACCTCGATCGGGTATTTTTCAATGCAAATTTTAAAAAACCGCGACAATAGAGGGTAACTACATTTTTTTTAGGCACTATATTATTAGTTACACTATATTCTTTACCGTCAGCCTGTCCAAGAATATTGGAGAGATAATGTGTAAAATATTGGTCTAAATCGGAAATAAAATAAAAAAGATATGATGTGTTAAGTGCAAAACAATAACACATAATTTTAAAATTTTTCAAAAAATTTGCGAATTGACCGATTTGGCAATCTCAAATTAACGGGCGAACTCAAAAATCAAATCCAGAAGGTCATTTTACATAATATCATCTGTTTTCTAGGTGGGTGTTCGCGAGTTGTATAGACTACTTTTAAAATGCTTTAAAATGGCGGACTCGCTCAGCGTTGCGCGAATTCCAGAAGAAATATTTTACACATTCAGTGTGTATACAGTTTTAAACAAAACTGTATACACTGAATGTTACGCTTAGACGTTGAATGTCGTCTAGAATTTGCAAATGGACTTTTAAACCATAAAGTTCAGCCAACAAATTATTATTAATCGACTGAAATCATCAAGGCCTACATCCATTATATCCCGTAATTACGTGCGTTAAACTTTTGATAAATGTCTCTTCCGACGAGGCGCAAATGGAACGGCCGTAAGATACTAAATATATCAGTTATGAAATTAATGTTGTACTTGATAAATTACGAGTATTTTCAGCTAAATTAACAGTCATAATTGTATTTACAGGATCACACTGAGTCTCGGGTGAAAAATACGCTCTTAAATTTAATTAGAGATGGGAAGATAGCTAGAGCTAATACAAACGCAGAAATTGGAATGTTTCAGTTCATTTTGTAAGGGAAGTAAATGTACGAACTACCAGCTAATTTATCTGTTGAATAATCTATAGCATACATTAATCAAATTTTGTTGCTATACAGGGTGATTCATAAGTAAAGATACAACACAGGAGTCAAAATATTAAAAGGCCATGGCAGGTTAAGATAAGTGTCCGTGCCTTTGCAACCGTTTGCGTGTGGTTCCTTCCAGTGATGTATCTTTGTGTAAGATACTACCACAAAAAGTTCTGACCTCAAAAACTTCATAATATATGGGAAAATTTTATTTCGAGAATTCGAAAAAAAATTTTTTCCTATCAAATGAACTAACTTGTTTCTATTTCACATTATATTGTAAATCTATTCGTGACAATTTATTAATGACATTTTCAGGATATCTTTTTACGACATCTTTTCATGAAGAAAGAAAAATTTGATGCTTTCGAATTTTGCGAAAAATTTAAATACGTACTTACCACGTTCGAGACACCCACCATTTTTTAATTAATTATACACCACATAATAATAAGCTACAACATATATTTTTCACAAAACTCTATATAAAAAATATAATGTCGGGAACATAAAAGGATTTTAATGCCATGGGCGTATGAAGAACTTTATGAAGCTTCTAGCTTTAATTCAGTGTCTAAGCCCTTAATAGTCCAGTGTTTGACGGTTTTTCACTCAGAATTCTTTCGTACAAAACCGATTGACGTAAAATTTGGACAGTAATTAGGGAATGGCACAAGGAACAAAAGTTATATAGTGCAGATGTGTGCTTTTACCCTGGGGGTGGATGCCACCCCTTCTCGGGGGTGGAAATTATTACGTTCAAAATCGTTAGGGGAATAAATTCTAAGCAAAAAATGTCCTATAAAGTTCTTTCGATGAGTCAATCGTGATTGAAAATGTTGATTTTTCATCTAAAAAATTCATGTTTTAGAACGATTTCCCGCGAATAACTCGAATACCTTACGTTTTATCAAAAAAATTATTATGAGCAAAAATGAAGCTTATACAATAATAAATCGATTGTTTTTTTTTTCTTATTTCTGTAGATGTAATACGAACCGAGTTATGAAGGTGACTTTTTGTTCGCCGAAAACTGAATTCGAATATTTTAACGTTAAATAACGGAAAAACAGAAAATTTTTGGAGGAAAACATATAAGACATTTTCAAAAATACGTGAGGAGACCTTTAAAATGAGCTCTGGTAAAAGTCGTTAGCATAAAAACTAACGGAGTTATGATGAAAATAAAATGGTCTCGTTTTTTTCAGAGAAAAAATCAGCAATAAAACCAATGGCTTCACCGCAAGAATTGAAATTGAATGTAATCCATTTACAATTTACTTTATTTAAGTACGAATAACATGTTCTAGAAGTTTGATCGGTTTGGGATGCCTAGATTTGAAAAAAAGTTTGATTCAAATTTGAAATGATTTTTGAAATTTCTTAAAAATTTTTAATTTTTTCACAATTATTCAAAAACTAAAGATACGTAAAAAATACTAGAGTACAAAAATTAAGTTTTTCTTTTGCTGAAATTTTATTTTTTTATTTAATTTCTCTAGGATAAATATTAATTCAGATAACACAGCCATAAATTTGCATTTGAGTGCGAGGACCACCTACCTCGAGCCCCGAGGGGGCAACCGCTGGCGAAATTTGGTACACCTGATACCTATTCTAGAAAAATACCTTTTATTTCCCCTTTAATTCCTTGTAATTCCCCTAATTCCTCAAATACCTTTATTTCCTCCTAATACCTAATATTTTCTAGATTATCTCGGGAACGGTGCACTTTTTGATAAAAATACCTAGATACAACATTGTTCCTTATAACATTCTCTATCAAAAATGTCTCTACACTTTTTTCCTAAAATTGATAATACCGTGGGAAATAAGGCGCATACGGGTTGGTTCCGGTCAACACAATAAATTGTAATCTTTACTATAATCTACTTTAAAGTTCAATACTTAACGGTAAAGCAGTAGCTACTAAAGTCCGACTAAAATTATAATAAATTCCTCTCACCCCTATAAAATAACGCGATTTTTGATGAAGCGAGAATATTGTATACCGGGTCGCTCAGCCGAGAGGGACACTGTTGTAACTTTTGAATGGGCGAATGGATTGTTTTCAAATTTGGTGTAGTGATATGGGATATAATTTCCAATTATATAATGTAAAGAACCAAAATGGCCACTTCTGGTTTCGATTTTACTCGAAAGTGGGTTTAAAATACCCGGTTTTTGCGTAAAATCCCGCACATTGGCAGCCCTGAACAATAACAGCGTTTCCGCAAGCTCTAAAATAATGCAGTGACCTTGGGTCGTCTGAGATGTAGTGGGAGAAATTGAATTTTTTTACATTGTGGTGGTGTATAGATATTTATACTTTTTTCGCGTAAAGGCAGCTTTGGAAATAGCCATACGGATATTCAGCGAATTATATGACCTGCGCTGATTGCATTTGCGTCTCATTTACCAAAGTACTATTAATTTTAGGAAAAAAGTTTAGTTTAGTTTAGTTAAATATATTACAATTTTAACTGTTATATTACTGAAGTATTACAAGACAACGTGCAAAGTTTTAATAATGAAAAAGCTAGTTATGGAGAAATTGTAGACGTAGGAGAGCGATTTGTTCTAGCTTTATACAACTCTACTTCCGCAGAAAAAAATCTAGATGTATACAGATTCATCACTTTTAACAAACTTGTTGGTAAAGCGAACAATACTGTAATATTATCAAAACTACCAACAACTTCTACTACTGCTCGGCAACACTCATATCGCGTTTTTTACCAAATTCAAACATGGAAAAACGTTGCGCTAGAAGCTACTGATTGTGGATGGAAAAAAGTTGGCGATATATATTAACCCGAACTATGACAACAAAAGAACCGGCTCCCGAATCTGTTATAACACTAATTTCTTGTTCATGCAAATTAGGGTGCGAAAACAGGTGCAGTTGCAGAAGAGCAGGCTTACGTTGCTCCACAATATGTTACCATTATCACGCATGCATGAATGTCGAATCTATGGAAGACGATGAAGATTAATTAACATAGGTAACCTTTTGATAATATAATTAGTGGATTCGGCCTACAGGGGACACTACACAACAAGTACTTTACCTCTAGGGTGGCGTGGAAACAAGTACAATATACAATATTCTCGCTTCTTTAAAAATCGCGTTATTTTATAGAGGTGAGAGGGTGGAAGTGGTACACTTATTATAATTTTAGGTGGAGTTTAGTAGCTACTGCTTTAGCGTTAAGCATTGAACTTTAAAGTAGATTATAGTAAAGATTACAATTTATTGTGTTGACCGGAACCAACCTTTATGTGTGCGCCTTATTTCCCACAGTACTATTAATTTTAGGAAAAAAAGTGAAGAGACGTTTTTTATAGAGAATTTTATAAAGAATAGTTGATCAAAAAGTGCACCGTTCCCGAGATAATCTAGAAAACCTCAAAATGGGGGTGGAAACGGCGTCCTAGGGGATCAAGCACAATATTTAGGGGTGGGAACTTTTCGGTTTAGTAATTCTTATGCTATCCTTAACATTTCTACCAATTTTCAAAACTTTATGAATTTTGTCCGATATAAATCGTTATATTACTGAACTAGAAGTCCATAGTATCATCGGTAGTTTAATTAAATTAAATATTTTTTCTTTACTAGATATTTTTAGCGCTAATCTCGGCGCTAATGTTTTTACAACACTGACGTCCTTTATATAAGAATTGGTATGTAATTCTTCAAGATAAACATTCCATTTCAATATTTTTACGCTCTAATTCCCTCCTAATACCTTTTATTTCCTCCTAATTCCCTTCTAATACCTCGTAATAATATTTATTTCCTCCAAATTCCCATGTAATTCCCTTAATACCTAATAATTCCTTCCGAAATACCTTCCTAATTCCTTCCTAATTCCTCCGATTTGTACACTATTTCCCCTCAGCGGTTGCCCCCTCGTCGAGCCCTTTAAACTCAAAAATCTCAAATACGAAGGGTTCAAGGAAGTTAAACTTTACATGCCCTTCTCTGGTTTTTGGAGCGATTGAATAGCTTAAAAATGAAGGAAGTTATCGTTGAAAAACTAATCGCCCTTTTCGGTGCAATTTTCGGAGCATGTAAATTGTTTTATTCCCTACAATTTTGGAGCATTTATAAATACATGTACACACATAAGAGATCAGGTGGAGATATTTTATGATCGTACTTCAGAGGTGGAAGAAATTTTAGAAGACAGTAGGTACTGCACAATATTACTGTACGGAGCTGCTAAGGAGATACAGTTAAAAAATTGAGCAGTGCCGAAGACTTATCAGCGTTTCTCGAGCAGATTCGCTAAGATTCCTTTATTAAGGCTACCACTAAAAACAATACTGTGAGACAATTGATGCTCTGAATGAGCACATTAAGAGGGTTTATTTACAAACCCAGATGTGGCTTGGGAACAAAAATATTCGTCCAACTGATTGGGGATGGATTAATAATGAAGGATTTTTACTAACAATAAAAATACTGGATATGCCTGCACCGGAAGAACTCCTCAAAATGATATTCTGTAATTGCAAAAAAGGATGCGGCGGAGCTTGTAGCTGCCGAAAAGTAACGCAACATGCGAAACATGCTCTGCAATTACAGACCAAGAGGAGGAGATCGATAGTAATGATAGTTCTTCTGATCGATAGGTTTTCAATAATAAAACATGCTATTATAATGCAAAGAAAATTTGTATTTTCCCCCATTAAACTCATTCAATAATTTCAGTTTTTAATTTCAAGTAAATATGGTAGTTAATTTTATCATGAGGGCGGTTTGTAATGGATGAAACGTTGCATTAAATTATAAATTGTATTATACAGAGTGGCGAGATTTTAATTCATTATAAAAGCACCATTAAAACATTTCAAGCTGTTGAAAACTAATGTTTTTAAAAATTTCGTCATGAGGGGTGGTTTTAAAGAGATGAAACGTAGTAACACATCATAAATTATATTCCAGGATATGAAATAATGTTTATTCTACATATTTAAACACGATTTCAATCTATATAACGCTTAATCTATGTTTTTAAATTTTTTCTCAGAAGGGGTAGTTTTCACCACCAAAAAACAAAAAGCACACATCAGGAACATATAACTTTTGAGAGGAGGGTTATATGAGCTTAATTGCAAATTTTCATCAAAATCGATGTTGTACGAAAGAATTGAGGTAATAACCCTTTTTTACCGTCAAACACTGGACTATAAAAGATATTTTGAAGTTTTATTTTGTTCAATTTTCCGCTATTTAATATTGCACAAAAAAATTTATGGAACTGATAATTCGAGGTTTTGCCGGAGGCGCCGCGTGTAACAACATGTCTTTAATTACTTCCACATCTAGTGGAAGTATAGTAACGACAAAAAAAATTTTTAAATTTTTTATTGTTCAAATAGGCTTAAAATGTCATGAAACGTGGAGATTTTAAGTTTGAGCGAAAAAAAAAAATTTCTGTCTGTCGGTCTGTCTGTCTGTCTGTAACTTTTTTTTTGTGCGCACGTTTACTCTGGAACCGTTTAAGATATTGACTTGAAATTTGGTACACGTATGTACTTTAACGAGATCTGGAACTAGATTATATTTTCATGTTGTTCCGACGAAGGGTTGGGGGGTAAATTGGGGTAAATTTGTTTTAAATGGGTAAATCAAGCAGGTAAGAGTCCATAAAATTGGTATTTAGTATACACAAGAGAAGCTGAAGTCTCAAAAAAATTTTTGGCATTAGCCACCTCCATTACCACCCCCACCCCCTTATTAAGGGGATGAAAAAAAAATGTGATTTAGTGTATGTACAAGAACCAGAAACCTCAAAATATTTCTTTACTTCATCCACATCCACTACCCACTACCACCCCCCTATCACCACCCCCACCCCACTACCGATGTGGGGTATCGTTTCATAGGTTTTTGGGGTAGAGGATTTCTAATATTATATTATTAAAGTTCCATAAACAATTATTTCCACTTACAAAGTTTTTTCGTTGTGAGTGATTTGGATAGGGAATGTGGATGTGGAAGTAGTGATTCCTTGGGCAGCGGTTTTTTCATTTTGAGGTTCATGATATAATATGGGGCCATTCAAAAAATACGTTCGCTTTCAGATGGGAGGGGAAAATGTGACAAAATGAACGATATAAACAGTTCTCCCAAAAAAAATGAAAAATAACTAATATTTAGTATTTCAATTTCGTTCTCTCGTGGCAATCTATTCAACAGAATTTATATTTAAGTTTAATCGGAGGGTGGTCGTTTGTAGACGAACGTTCGTTTAATAGGATGTTTCACAAACGTTACAAGCGTAAGTATTATTAAGAGTAATAACGTTCTTAATTGGCCCATTGTTTTTTTTTGTTTTTTTTTTTTGGGTACAGTGAGCTTAAGCTTCAATACGGCGGGGTTTCTGGCACCGCAACCCATAAGGAAAAAAACATTGTTTTTAAGCTCAAAATTAAAAATCATATTTAACGGACCTTTTATTTATCATAGTTTTTGTTTCTGTTCACCTATTGTAATTATTTAACGACAGTGGCATTAAAGCCAATGCCATGTCATTAAAACCAATTTTACACTGTTTTTGATTAGTTTTTTATTTATTTTTTTCTTAAACAAGTGAACCAATTTGTTTGTATTTCACATATATTGTAAATCTACTCATGACAATTTATTAATGATATTTTCAGGAAATCTTTTATAAAGAAAAAAATTTGATACTTTTGAATTTTTTGAAAAATTTAAATATGTACTTAAAGTTACACTTATTATTCGTGTAAAATACGTCGGCGTCTTTGGCGGTGCGGCAAAGATCAAAGACGCCAACATTTTTTGAGTGCGTAGTAAATCTGAAGACAACTATACACTTTTCTTTTTTAAATTTTGTATCATTTTTTTATTTTTATTTCATGATTTCATCAAAAGATGCAAGGCATACGAGTTTCTCCGAAAGATACCAGAGGGGATTAGTGAATTTATTTAATAATAGTGGAGACAATTTTTTATTTATTTTTTCATATTCTTATAAATCTTTTAATAAGTTCAAGTCATGACGGGGACGAGAAGTAGTATTATTATTAAATAAATTCACCAATCACCTCTGGTATCTTTCGGAGGAACTCGTATGCCTTGCATTTTTTGATGATAAAGTGACTCATGAAATAAAAATAAAAATGACACAAAATTTAAAAAAAAAGAAAATTCACGAGAGCCGCAACGTAATGTAGATAAAAAAAATATTCCGCGTATTTGTTTATCCGGTTTTATATCAAAGAAAAGTTTAAATTTTTTAAAATTACAAATACAAACGTTGACTTTTTAAAGAAAAATTCAAATCTATGGAATTTACACCATCATTATATGGGTGGAAAAAATGTATGCATAAACCTTAAAGTTATCAATAATTTTGCTGAACGTCAAACTACATTTACTTCTCGATTTAGTAATGTTATTATAATGGATGGATGAAGAACAAAACACAAAGTGCAGAAACAAAGAATTGTACAAAAACAAAAAAAAAAATATAATAAATAAAATAAAAAATTGAATTGTTATTAATTATTTACAATGGTTAAATAAATTCGAGCCTAACCCTAAAAACCCGGGACCTCAAAAAACAATATTTTCAATATTTAATATAATTTTCCAAGCAAAAAATATTATTTCGGTAACTTCATTAGTTATTTACAATTTTAATGAAATCTTTTTGGTGATTTTATCAGTAAAATTGTGAAAACTTTAGTTTTCAAACTCTAGTTTCTGCTGGCATACAAGTAATTATAGTAAATTATGGTTTTATATGTTTTATAACGAAAGATCGGAATTTTGGGCGTCATTCCAGGTCCGTACTAAGGTAATAGTGTAAAAAAATACGTAAAATGGAAAATATTTATTATGAATACTTATTGTCAAAAATTATGTGTTCATTATTTTTACAATAATAATAAAATAGTAATAATAATAATACTAACAATAATAAAAATAATATTACTTTATTTCAAACAGCCACAATACAATATGACTCTATGTTACATTATAGTACATACGATAATAATAGTGGGTTGAAATAAGTGAAAAAACGAATTAATTAAACAAATATTTAAAAAACAAATATGCTATACATTTTCAGTCAAGTATGTCTTGAAAATTAATTAGGTATGTATTGAGTCGAAAAGTACTGTACTAATATTTTCCAAATTTTCCTTGTTTAACCTGTTTCGACGAGGATTCAATATCCACTATTATACCGAGAACAATCTTTCGCAGTCAATTGTCATCATAGGAGAATATTTTATTTTTGACAGGGGTATATCAGTTAGCCATAAAAATTGTAGTTGAGAAGTAGTGGCATTCACAAACCCCAGCGTGCAGTTTGCAAATGTTATTTCAGAGATGTTATTTTCTTCATCGTGCTACTGACGCTGGCCAACGGACATGAAAAATTCTTTGATTTTTATGTCTTATAGAGATATTAATTGATTTTTTTACGTTCATATACATGTAAAAAAATATATAAATAAGTTTATTTACATAAATTGTATTTTAAGAATCAATTTCATGTTAAATTAATAAAGAAATATCAGAATAATAGTTGTTGCTGAAATAAACACGCCAAAAGGCCAAACACGCAGGAGATGCAGGAAAATATACATAAGGAGAAGAAAATATAAAAGCTCTGAACATATTTATGATTAAAAAACAGCTAAAAGTCAGTGTATAAAACGGATGGTTCGAGATTTCTACAAAAATATTTAACTCTATTTTAAACTCGGTATGTGGGTAATCGAAAATATACACACTGAGAAGAAAATGGGAAAGATCTAAATATATTATGATTAAAAAGCAACTAAAATGTGTGTACATAAAGCCGATGACTCAAGATATCCACAATAATATTCAACTACGTTTTCTTTTATTTCACATAAGTCTACGCGGTTGCGGTGCGATTTCATTATCTGCTGCTGCTGTTTTCTGAATAACAGTTTAACAGCAGTCAGCAAGAACATTTTTACTACGTCGTGTTTCTTATCTGTTACTTTCGAACAGAAATAACAGTGTGTCAATGCTATTTACAAATAACAGTTATAAAATAACAGATTACTAAATAGCAACTCATCTCTAGTTGGTTGGAACAACTGATTTTTGTTAGTATTTCTCAAGCATTGGCCGTGGCAGTTTGTGTTACTCATTCTTATTTTAATTCTTCGATGAAAATAAATTTTTTTAACTTATAGTTATAAACTGCTGGGGGAGTACCTATGCTAAGTTTTATGATTCAATAATGTTACTTTAGCAATTCTCTAGAAATGCAGATATAAGTAGGTAATATGTAAGTGAATTAAAAAACAGTAATTTCCGTTCCTAATAATAACCTATATTATTTTGATAAAATTATATTATAATCTGGTCAGTTAATGTATATGGGCGATGGGGTGGTGCCGTTAAAACGGTTTCCGTGTAGGTATATATATGTAGCAGCCATTAATATCTCGTTCACAAGTAACACACACAGTCGATCATAGCGGTAAGTGTAAAGCCGGCCCTCAAATGACGCTCGGATTCCGATCCTTGTTTATAACATATTTAAAAAGTATTTTCGGCGGGCCTAAATATTTGAGTTTTGCTTTTGTCCATTTTTTAACACTTTAAAGTAGATTTTTTTCATCAGGTTTCTTACAAAAAAAATTTTAATCGATAATTTTCAATTATTTATATAAAATTTAAAATAAAAAACCACTTTGGCACTAAAAAACATACTAGATGAAGCGCACAGCCTAATTTTTGTAGACAACGCAAAATGATTGAAATAGCGTACTTTACAGCGTGGTAACACATTTTAAAATTCATTTTTTTATGAAAAGAGCATTTTTTCTTTTACATAAAAAGGAACATTTCTACAGGATGAGGTATAAAATATGAGCTTTTTTTTTATTGATCCACTATACATGTTAGAAACACCCACAATTTCTGTATTAATTATACACCATACAATAAACTACAGCATATATTTTTCACAAAACTCTATCGTATTTGCTAAGGTAGTCAAATTGGAAAAGATAATGTTACGTGCTTACACCCCTTAGTGAACACCATGTAACGTTCGTCTGCAACTTCCCCCTTCGATTAAACTTAAAAATAAATTCTGTTGAATAGATTTCCACGAGAGAACCAAATTGAAATGCTAAATATTAGTTATTTTTCATTTTTTTGTGAGAACTTTTCATATGTCCTCCTATCGTTCATTTTGCCACATTTTCCCGTTAGTACAGTACCTAGAGGTAAAAAATATGCAAAACTTCGGAATAATGTCATATTGAACGGATTTCGTTCATTTTTGGCAGAATAATAGTAAATGCTTCACAGAAAAGTTTCTATATTGTGCGGGGGCTTGCTAATTTATAGGGGGTGGATGCCACCCCCTCTCATTAGAGCTGAAGTAGAATCAAATTTTAAGAAGAAAAGGTTCTATGCCATTTTTCACATAAATTGATAGTTTTTAAGTTATAACGACTTCAAAATTGTGATTATTAGCTTAAAAAAAAAGGTATTTCCAAACGGTTTTCGTCAAGTATCTCTAAAGTATTACTTTATCGAAAAAATGTTACAGACCAGTTACAGATCAATTACAGAAAGTACAAATTGGGAATTAATTATATTTTTTGTTTATTGATGTAGGATTAATAACTTCGGAGATATTTAAGTTTACATTTGGCATCCAAGTGTTCATAAGATAATTATTTAGGGTGAGAGTTAAATATCTCAGAAACTGTGACACCTACGTCAAGGATGCTAATAGGTAGAATAATAGGTTATTAATTAAGATTTCAACTGTTTTTTTATTTGTCTCTGTAGCATAAAAAACAAAGAAGTTATGACCGAAGCAATGTGCGTCTACACACTTTTTTATTAACAACGTCGCCATTTTGTTACTGTAATTAGCCAGTAATTAAAAAAAAGGAACTTCAAACACTGTTTCTCATTAATATATAGCTTGACGTAGATGCTCAAATTTTTTGGTTTGTATACAGCACTTGCTTTAGAAAAAAATACAGTTTAAACTATAAAGGTATTTTCGATAAAAACGTAATTTTTTTTCCTCTTTAAAATATCTCAATAAATATTAGTTTTATTGAAAAATGTGAGTGTAGTGACCAAAAATAAAGCTCATAAACTAATAATGAATTTCGCTTGTTTATTTATTTAGATAGACTTAATAGTTTCGGAGATATGAAAGTTTACAAATGGCGTGCGAATGTTTATAAGACGAAAAATGCAGTTTAAATGTTAAGTATCTTAGAAATTGTGACACCTACGTCTCGCATGCTAAGAAATGAAATTAAAGACAATTAATTGCGCTTTCAAATTATTTTTTACTCGTTCCTGTAGCATAAGAAATAAAGAAGTTATGATGGAAAAATGTGCGTATTTATATTTTTTTATATAAAAAGGTCGCCATTTTGTTACTCTAACTAGCCAGTAATTTAAAAACATTATCTCAAATACAGTTTTTCGTTAAGATGTAGCATTATCTAGATGCTCAATGCTTTTTGCTCATTTAAAGCACTTTAGAAAAAAATGCATTTTGAACTTTAAAGGTAATTTCGAAACACTTGGATGCCAAATATAAACTTAAATATCTCCGAAATTATTAATCCTACATCAATAAACAAAAAATATAATTAATTCCCAGTTTGTACTTTCTGTAATTGGTCTTTAACATTTTTTCGATAAAGTAATACTTTTCGAGATACTTGACGAAAGCCGTTTGGAAATACCTTTTTTTAAGCTAAAATCGCAATTTTGAAGTCGTTATAACTTAAAAACTATCAATTTATACGAAAAATTGCATAGAACCTTTTCTTCTTAAAAATTGATTCTATTTCGGCTCCAATAAATATATATTTTTTTTAAGTGCCACCCCCTGAGAGGGCGTGGCATCCACCCCCTATAAATTAGCCCCCCCGCACAATATAGAAACTTTTCTGCGAAGCATTTACTATTATACTGCCAAAAATGAACGAAATCCGTTCAATATGACATTATTCCGAAGTTAAAACCTCTAGTTACTGTACTACCTCTGAAAGCGAACGTATTTTTTGAATGGCCCCATAATATCATGAACTTTAAAATAAGAAAAGTAAAGACATGCTGTTACACGCGGCGCCTCCAGCAAAACCTCGAATTATCAGTACCAAAATTAATTCTTCAGAGCGGAAAATTGAACAAAATAAAACGTCAAAATTTGTTTTTAAGAAATTGAATTAAAGCCAAAATCCTCATAAAGTTCTTCATACGCCCATGGCATTAAAATCCTTTTATGTTCCTAACATTATCTTTTCCAATTTGATAGTTTTGTGAAAAATATACGTTGTAGCTTATTGAATGGTGTATAATTAATTTAAAAAATGGTGGGTGTCTCTAACGTGTAAGTACGATTTAAATTTTTCAAAGAATTCAAAACCATCAATTTTTTTTCTTTATGAAAAGAAATATCATTAAAAAATTGTCACTTGTAGATTTACAATATATGTGAAATACAAATAAACTGGTTCAATTGATTTAAAAAAATGTTTTTCGGCTTTTCGAAAAAAAAAAAATTCCAAGATATTATGAAGTTTTGACATCAAAACTTTTTCTAGTAGTATCTTACGCAAAGGAAGGAACCACACGTAAACAGATTGCAAAGGCACGGACACTTATCTTAACTTGCCATGGCCTTTAGCTAATCATGCCTTAATGAAGTGTTGATAGGTAAAAAGATACAGGGTGTCAGAGTTAAAATTTAACTTTGTATTTTCCTTTGTAATTAAATGAGTTTTTAAAACTTTCTTGTGAAAATCTCTCTCTCTCTCTCTTTCTATCTCTTTCAATATAAACAACTTCTGATTACAGTTACCGCAACCAAAAATAAATTCAGACAAAAACCAATATTGACGAGTTATTTAACTGTATTTAGGGCAAATGGGGGGCAAATATAACGCGATATTAAAGCCGTTGTCTTCATTTTCAGCGAAAGTAAATATATTCGTAAGTTGAAATCCTTTACGGCCGTATTTATTTGCATTCCAGCGCAGTCCCTACAGACCGAATTTATAACATTCCAATCGATATCCATTATAATCCAGATATTTTTTGGGTAATTGTGATGTGAAACAAACACGAGTTTGCCTATACACTTTCAACATAATCTCCCGAGGGTAATCAATCAAAAATGTAAAAGAAAAGCTTTTACATGCTTTATTCAATAACGCCGTTTTATTAATATATAATGCTCGGATAACATCTCTGCTGAGAAGCTTGAATAAGTTTAATAGTATTAGATAAAATACAAACACATTGCATTCAAAATATTTATTTTGTTATATTTCGTTTTCCATTTCACTGTGCAATAAGCAAATTTGGACGACTGAAGCATTTCTTTCTCGACGGTTTCGCATCTTAGTCATTAGCCGCATCGTCCTACAGTCTTATCACATAGCGTAGGCTTATTTCGTAGATATTCCTAACATGTACAGGGTGGACCAAATTAGATGGGATTTGGAATTTTCTCTAAAACTATGACAGATAGACAAAAACCAATATAAGTGTCCTGAACTCGAATTTCCAAAAACAAACAATGGCGTAAACCGCGATCGTCTATCTTTTTCTATTACGCTACAGAGCAGAGCGTTTTTGGAAAATTGGCATTTTTGGATGACCTCTATATCTCAATTACCAAGTGTCGAATCGAAAATCCAGTAACACATTCTTAAGGCACCTTTTTGAGTAGAATCAGCTGCTGATAAGAAAATTATGCATGCCTCAGTTTTCGAGATATAGACATAACTTGTGTTTTTTTTTAAATGGAACACCCTATAAATTATTTCATTTTTCGATCACAACTTAAGGTATTTCTATCGGAGCGAGAGAGAGAGAGTGATACACGGTGGGAGCGAGATAGCGCGTGGCGACGAAACGTGGCACCATCGCAACTTTCATCTCGCACGTAAACAATGACATGAGATTGTCAAAAAATGTCCATTTTTCGTACGCTCTTGTAGGCGCAAATTATCAATTTCGCCGGTGTGATTTACGATATGCATCACATGCAATTCTTCTTCTTTCCATAATGACATAGTAGAATAGAATAGAATAGAATAGAATAGAATATATTTTATTAACCATAAATCATGGTTACAAGAACAATATCGGGTTTGTCACAGTAAATG